>OY757912.1:113651650-113924150 GCA_963585895.1 Sepioteuthis lessoniana | reverse complement strand
GCAAAAATTTCAACAATCTTATTTCCAAATCATAAGATAAAATTTTAGGTCTTGCATGATAAAAAAAAACAGTTGTGAAAAGATTTTATCAAATTTAAATTAATTAAGAACATTTCAAATTACTGTAAAAAATCTACATTCATTTGATAGATATTTCCCAAATACAAACCAAAATTTTAATTTTTTAATGAATATTTTGATTTTACAAATATTTGATATTTAGTATTCAGATTAGTATATATTCAAATTACACTCATTTATTTGTGTCTTTAGTATGACACTAAACTGCAATTTTGGTCTTCAGAAGAGTGTCCACTTCATTGCCATTACTCTCAGGTCTCAGTTTTAATATTAGATCATTTTATGCCTTTCACTCTAGACGGAGCCTCTCTGAGGCTAGTGGACAAATTCACCTACCTAGGAAGTAGCGTCTCATCAACAGAAAACGACATCGACACACGACTGACGAAAGCATGGACGGCTATAGATAGGCTCTCAATAATATGGAAATCAGACCTGACCGATGAAATGAAGCGCAGTTTCTTCCAGGCAGCGGTTGTATCGATACTGCTATATGGATGCACTACATGGACGCTAACCAAGCGGCTGAAGAAGAAACTTGACGGCAACTACACAAGAATGTTGAGAGCTATATTGAACAAGTCCTGGAGACAACACCCCACAAGACGCCAACTGTACGGCCACTTGCCTCCCATCACGAAAACTATACAGACACGCCGGACACTGCTGGAGAAGCAATGACGAGCTCGTAAGTGACGTACTCCTATGGACCCCCACATATGGACAAGCAAAAGCAGGACGAACAGCCCGAACTTACATACAGCAGCTATGTGAGGACACAGGATGTAACCCAGAAGACCTGCCTGGGGCGATGAACGATAGGGAAAAGTGGCGAGAGATGGTCAAGGATATCCGTGCTGGCAGCACGACATGATGATGATGATGATGATGCCTTTCCCAAATGTGGAAGTGACTTACAAACAGCCTCATCCAGGTTCTGAACTTGTGTCACTGTGTCCATTTCCTGTGATAATCACTGTTGGCCATGTGCCCTCATTATACCTGATGCTTGCCTCACATTTGGTAAATGAATTTGATGATTTGCCAGATTTACAGAGTACAGGTAGCATTCTTTTCTTATGAATTATCTTCTTTATGAGGATGGTTTGAGGTGTGCTAAGTATAATAATTATTGCTGAAAGAAATGGAATTGACAATCTAAGTTCAAATTCTTGACAAGGATGTTTGTGTTTCACTTCACACTTATGCCCTTGGGAAAGGCATGAATCCATTTGTTCTCCTATGGGTACATATTAGGGCAAACTAGGTTCTTTAGTTTTGGTAAGGCAATGAGTCTAAGAACAGGAAAACCCTGAAATCTAAATGGAAGTACCCCATTTAAAAAATATTGAACCTATGCATGGCATTGTATTTGGGAAAATACATTGACTATGATGGCTAATACCATAACTTTAAACAAGATACTTTTTCAACTGTATCTTTCTTACTTTTACATCAAACCTGCAAAATTTAAGACTTTGTTAATCTTAAATTTTGCAGGCTCAATGTAATAAGCTAGATTCACAGACCATTTTTAATGAATTTGATTCTCATTGGGTAACCTATACTTCTGGCTTTGTGTCACATCTAAGCTAAGCTTACTAAATAATTAAATTGTTGATATGACAATGTCTATCCCTTACCTAGTAAACTAACATTAGTTTCATTCATCAACAAATATTCTAATATATTACATTACTTCTTTTATTATTTTACAAGCCAAGTGGTATTTAGGTCAGTTCATTCTATACTGAGATCAGATAAATATTACCAACCTCAGTGTTCCTACAGTTTTAACCATGCACATGTCATATGTCCGAATTTCTTCATAACAATGTTTCTCTCAGTGTTCACTGGTAAATAAGACTGTTCACAAATTTGCTGTATTTTATTGAAAACTTCAAATCTTAATGTTTGTTATTTATGGTTTAGTAATTTTCATATAAACTGACAGTACATCAGAAATTTTACTTTGGGTAGTACATGACCTCAAAAACATAATCAACTTCTTAAAAACAATTGGCCTCCTATTAAAGATATAGACTATGTTACCAACACCTTCGACCATAAAGTTTATACAAACAAAAAGCTTTGAAATTTATATATACGCACTATGATGGCAAATTAAAATAAAAAGATCCCCGGATGAGCAACCATTTAAAAGCATATGGGAACAGGCGCATTTAAATATTGTTATCACCAAACGCACGTGTGAAGACGGGGTGGTCTGGCACTTGATCCCTCATAGAATAAGTCCTTGTTCAGAGTCCTTTCTCGGGCATATAGGAACTGGCATATTATGTGGGGGTTAATTTATGGCTAGACTGACCGCCGTTGGCAAGGGGTTTCCAAATTTCACACTACACACACACCCACCAGGGCCACTAGTTCTTCCTCCCCTAGAACAATGGAAGATATGGACCTCTAGGTTTAGATATAATAATATTAATTATAGTAGTCAACAACTCCGGTTTCCCATATAATATTTTTAAAGGAATTCATAGGACAATTTAAACGAGAATAACATAAGGCGGAAGAAACTGAAAAAGATATATGAAATAGCAACTTGACAGCAGATGACATAAATGAATGGCTTCAACACGTGGGAGCATTAAAATATATCAATCTTTTTACTACACACGCAGATACACATATTCAACGTGTCAGCTATATTATAAGTGGACAATACATGATTCTAAATGTCTTTCTTCCTTTTTTCCTTTCCTTTAGTCTTTCTTTAAATTGAGAGAGAGAGGGAGAGAATATATAATTGGGTGTAGGGAGAAACAGTCTTATAATTTACTTATCTTTTCCGATGGATTCCTGTGGAGAATATTTTCTCTTTTACAAGCTGACGGACTTTATGTTATATTTAGTTCTGGCTTGAAGATATGGGTTCTTCTTCTTGTCCAGGATTTTTCCTGCTTTCTTTACCCGGAGTCTTGCCATGAGACTCGTGTCCTCTCACGACGACCTCATCTTCAAAACTGATTTTCTTTTTCCCTATTTCCGCTGACGGAAGAAGGGGGCTATTTCCGCTTTGGGATTCTAGCCAATCATTTGGCTTCTATATTCTTCCTTCCCCTGTCAGGCGATTCGAGTGAGGTCACGGAGTACAGATAGCCTGACCCACATTTTTTTCTTCCTTCAACGGCCAAAGTTGACCTACATTCTTTATTTGTCTTTTAACAGTCAATCTTTGGCTAATTCAAACACGGAGGGTAGTGGAAATTCCTTATTTCTCCTCTCTCAGTGGGAGATCACGTGACAACACACATACATATCAGAATTTGACACTCAATGACCCTTAAGAGGTTAATTTGCCATAAACCCCAACCATCACCAACCTAAAAATTTGCATTTACAAATCATATATAATATATATAATATATTTGTAAAAATAATATATGTGTAAAAAGGCTCTGGCATTAAATACCCTATAGAGGTTGATATGCCATTAAATCCATCCAACCAACCAAACCAACCATGCCCCTTGTAGGTGTAGATTCCTTGTAGGTGTAAAGATAAATATACTTCCAAGATTATAGCTGCACCTTTTATTGTTTAATTAAGAGGGAATAAGATTTTGAGTAGTTTGTATTTATCAAATCATCTTCTGAGTAGAGGATCTGATTTTCACTCCATGATAGAATACTTATTAATGACAGAAAAAACCTTTCTCAATCTTTATAACAATTCTTTAATTCTACAATTTTTCAGTCTTCCATTGTCTCAGCTTCTGAACCATTTAAAAACAGGTTTGTTGTTTCTTATGAATTTTTATTGATTTTTATTCTCAGCTAATTTGATTTTTTGATTGTATGTTTATTTGTTTTGTTTTATGGCATATCAACCTCATCAGTCATTTAATGCCAAATCAAGTTAAAGAAAATAAGTCTGAAAAGAAATTCAAAGGAGAGGTCTTAGGAATTAATGATAAACTTTTGATAATTAGTTATTAATTATTTGTTTTTTATTAGGAGTTTATTTGTCGGGAATCATAATCATAAAAAGACCTGTGATACAGGTTGGGGAAGGGATCAGTTTGTTAGAATATATCTAGTAAAGAAAGGGTTTTTAGAAGTAATTTGGTCTTATTGTAAATTTCTTTAGATTTTTGTGTATAACTTCACTGTTTTTAGAAATTATATCACATGATTTTTTATGATATTATATTTTTCACAAATGCATGAAGATTGATTGATAAATAAGTATGGTAACTTCTGGTGATGTAAAAATTTGTTATGCATAAAACACACACACACACATATATATACATTTTATTTTATATGCAATGTGTGTAGAAAACTGAAGCTGTATTTACCAAGACAAATAAGTGAACAATGAATGAAACATTGGTTTTCTTCAAAATAATCCCATTACCTTTCTACACACTTATTGCCATGAGTTTCCATTGATTGAAGCACCTTTGAAATGCCTCTTTTGATATGATGTGAATTTGTCCTGTCATATTTTTTTTAGTGTCCTCCTGATTATCAGGTCTTAGTGTTAATAAGAAAAAGTCTAAGCCTGGTGTGTATGATGGGTATTGCACTTGCACAATTCTGTATTTCATCAAAAACATTTTGCCAATAAAGTATTGACATTAGATTCATAATTCATTTTCAAAATGGCACTAACTGTACCATAGCCAGATACGGCTATGTGTGAAACATACATAGAATGTTCATTACATATATACATAGAACATAGGAATCTCGAAACACGAAAAATGCTAACAACTTCTTAGTTCAGGTACAAAACTTTTTATTACCTTTGAGTTTAAAGGTTCTTCGACATAAGGTGAGAGATACACATTCTTTCTATTCTGGCTTTTTCATCTGCCCCCCATCTCGTGCGCACCCGTCGCAAGGCCTCCGCGAGCAAGCGAAAGTCAACTGTCTTCTTCTGAGGCAGGACTCAACTCAACTAACTGACTTTTTCAAAATCCCCAAAATCCTCCGTGCGCTTCCGGTGTGTGACATCACCCACACTCTGTAGCCCCATTTCCCATCTGGGCTATTGTGACATCTCTGAGTGACACATCCGTTCTGCCCACGCGAATGAACACCTGCGTTAATGTTGCACCTAAGTAACCCATGCACTGAGCCGAAAGGTTCTCAGCCTAACTAAACCCAAAGGCATAAAACGAAATCCCTCGGCCATTATATTACATAACTCATCAAAATTAAGTCTAGATATATCAACAGCAGTCTAAATATCATTGGTTTATTATATAAGTTGCTCAGTTGTGCACGTTTTCATTTAGATTTTAAAATTTGTAAAATTTAAAGCTTCAGTCTCAATTTTTTTTTAATTATATTTCATATATGGATAAAAAAAACCGTCATAAAAGTTTTGATAGAAATTATATCAAAGTTTTTACTTATGATAGATTTACTAACTCTCGCTTCTTTCCAATCGTGGTAACTTTGAATATTCAATGTTTCTCTTACAGCACTTACAGTATTAAATGAAATAACATCTTCACAAGATACCAATGAAATTAACAAGTCCAATGAAGCAACATGGTTTATGAAAATTGGTAAGTTATTTCACAACAGCTAAAAGTTATAAGTTTCAGATAAGTATCTACTATGATAAAAATATTACATGTATTTGTGCATTTATTTTTGTTTGTAATACTCTAAATGAGAGTTTTAAGAAACATAATTAAGAAAATGAATATTGAGTTACTTCCCTTGAATGCATCTGCTACAAGAGTAAATATAAGCTAATTTGATTGGAATAGAAGTTAGCAAGTTAAATTAGCTGTTCATTACTACTGGGTTCCCTTTACTTGTCTTATGATAAAATTTTGTGATTATTTGGGATCCCACCTATTGTTGGAAAGGTATATTTAAAGACTTGCATATGGAAACTTTACAGTGGTAAACACTTAACAAAATTTCACTTTTGTATTTGCTGTCATTTTTAGATAGGAGAATTTCATAATCAAAAAAAATTTTTTATAACTGTTTACTTCAGTTTTGTTTTAGTATGGAGGTGCTTGTTGGGTAGCAGTTATCATTGTTGGAAA
Source organism: Sepioteuthis lessoniana (assembly GCA_963585895.1). Lineage (NCBI taxonomy): Eukaryota > Metazoa > Mollusca > Cephalopoda > Myopsida > Loliginidae > Sepioteuthis > Sepioteuthis lessoniana. Next base: position 113,918,029 of record OY757912.1, on the reverse strand, counting down.
TGCACACAGAAACCTGAGTTCATAACCTGGACAAGGCTGTTTGTATCTCACGTAGAGCTAATACTTTTGGGAAAGGTATGGATTCAACTATTCTCTCTCCATCTATGAGTAAATAGTTGGGTAGACTGGACTCTTTAACCTTAGTATGGCAACTGGATTTGGAGAAGGTAAAAACTAAAATCTTGTATTGTATCTTTCTCATATTGGAAGGGTTGGTAAATACATATTTCAGTTTTTAATTTTATCATTATTAATTGCTCTTTATAAAAATCTTCAATTTTTTTAAAAATTTTATCCAGGGTAAGTAACTTAAGTTTTTCATTATTTGCTGCTTTAACCATAAAAACTGATAAAGTATCAGTGATTGAGTGTTTTTGATTTGTAGTTATCTCCCTTGTGGACTTGCATCTTGGAACAGTCAGCCATATATACAGTGTCATCCATAAATAAATACACATCTAACAAATTTCTACAAAAAGTTGATTTTTTTCGAAAACAAAGATACCAAGATTTTATTATTTCTTGTGGAATGTTTGCTTCAGAGTTAGGAATCAAGTCGTAAGATTCATTCAAACTTACTCATAGAGGAGAAGAATTTGGTCATTTACTTGCTGACCAAGTGAGAGAAGTAAGAGAATGAATAAAGGGAGAAATAGAAAGGTTATGTGAGCAACAGGATCCCACTAGTACAAATAAAAGTGGAAAATAAATTCTCTGCAACAATTTTCTAGAAAGAAAAGTTCTTTGTTTGGACAGCTAAACATTATAGAGTTGCAACAGTATATGTATAATCTCTCTGCCAAGAGCAAGATGTGTTGCTAAGTCAATTTTTTTGCTGGTCTGAAATCAGAGTTTTCTTTCTTCTAGACTGGTTTCTTAACCTAGGCTAAAGAACCCTGTCTGCTCTACTATTTACCCATAGCTGGGAAGAGTTTCAGTGTTGTAGAGGTAATTACCATTTCATATAAACTATACCTAATAATATCCATTTTGATTATATGAGTATTCACAGAAAATAATAAAATCCTGATATCTTAATTTTAGGAAAAAATTAACTTTTTATAAAACATTAGTAGGGTGTCCTTATTCACAGATGATACTCTCTCTCTCTCTCTCTCTCTCTATATATATATATATATATATATATATACACTGTAGAACCTTGGTTCACAAATTTAATTTGTTTCTGAAGATCATTCTATGGGTTAACTGCTTTGATAATGTCAGATATGTTGCATGTATATCTTAAGTTAAAAGATTTCATTTTTAATTGCAGCTTGGAATCTTGCAATACAATCAGAAAATTCACCTGATTTCTTGAAGGAGTTCTTTTCCTTGTGTACTCAGGTATAATATTTTTATAATTATTTTAGACTGGTAGTACCTGTTAGGGTCCAATCTATGAGTCAAATAGATCTGTTTGAAATTATGAAGTGTTTACCTGTTTAAAGTGATTGTGACAATTCATTTTTGTACCATGTATAAATTGAAGATCATAATTGTTAAAGTAACTTTAGCATAAAATAACTCAACAATGTTTGACAAGCCATAAAACCAACCAACCAACCAACCAACCATACATTTTTAATCCAATATTCAATGCTTATGCCAAGAGGTGTGGATAGCATAATAAAAAATGGATTCAACAAGCCAAATAAAAATTCTGGACGAGGCTCTTCGCATTTTACTGAATGCTTTCAGGAAAACATGAATCTAACAAAAATAGTAAATATTAAATAAATAATAAAGTAAATAGTAGGATATACTGGGCACTTTAGTTGTGGTAAAGCTGAAATAGCTTGAAATTAAACTGAATGAAATAGATCCAAGTAATTGTTTTCACAGCAGTCTCCCTTTGCTCAGTTTTGCTCTTGCAGAACTCATCTTTGCCAACAAAAATATCTTCGCCTTGTACAATCTCTTCCTATGAGAAATATTTTGCCTTTTCTCTCACACATAGTGTTTTTATGCTTGCCTGGTATGTTCACTTTGAAAAATTTGCATCCATCACTCTGTAAATTCTCCTCACTCAAAACTGTGTTTTATTTTAAATTTAGGTGTTAGAGTTGCCATGTTTCTTTTCTTTTTCTCAAACCCACCACTCACTTTGCACACCAGGCATATACATGCTTGCTTATTCACATGGGGTAAATCACCTTCTCTTCTTTTATAAGCACCCAGTCTTGGAGAAGGAAAACACTGAATTCTAACTCTCTACCAACATAGCAATATAACTTACCAAGTTAGAATGGCGAAACCAGGTGCTAAAGTCCTAAGTAAGTAAGTATAGTTGGTGAACCTTGTCAAGAGGGACCCGAAGGCTCCCTTTTCAATAGCTACTATACCAAGGTGTTTGGGAGGGTACTACTCCATTCCCTGGATTGCTCCACTTTACCCTTGATGCTTACCATATAATACTGAGTGTTAAGCAAGGTGGCATCAAGTACCATTTTTTTAAGTCTTTGGTATGACTCAACCTAGGATTGAACCCTGTTCTCCCGGACCATTGGCAAATATTGTGTTCATTCTCATTCTAGCAACTCCTGTGGCAACACTTATCACAAATTGTATTGCACATTTGTTAATTGATTTAACATATCAAAATGTCAATACAGAGAATAAACTATGTAAACTCACAAATGATCACGAATAGAACTATTTGCTGATGATGTTGAACTACTTGTTAGACTATTATCAAAAGAAACAACACAGATGGATTTAGATAAATTATCATATAGGGAAGATATTTGGAAATTAGAATTTAATATCAAAAAATATAAAGTACTTCATATTGGATTCAAAAACATTAAAGTTAATTTAAATTAAGCAACAAGGAAATCAAAAAAGTAAATGTGGATTTTAGTCATCTAAATTTCTGAGACAAAGCTTGTTGCTTTTTTATCATTAAGGGTTTTCGGGACATATGGTATAACGGTTATAGGTGTTGATTCCCTGAGCTTCTAAGGAGACAATCATCTGGAGGTTGCAGGTTCAATCCTGACTGCAGGCGAGTAACAATACAGGAATAGTTTACACTTGTACCCGTTATGGCTAATGGAGTCAGAATAGGCGACCCCCCGTGGATTCAATAAAGGACGTAGTTCGAAATTCTGTGAAGGTTCCCGAGTTCGACAAACAACTGAAGAAGGCCAGAGGACATATCGCCTAAAACATTGTGGAAATAACAATAAAGATGAAGACAATAGTCTGAAAACCCTTAATGATAAATGTGGATTGTGATTTAAGAGTAGGCTTTAATGATATATTTAAAGTTGACAATTGTATTTATCTCATGTATTGAGGGCAAATAGAATGATTGGCTGGATAGTTAGAAAGGGAGGCAAATATTGTTTTAAAAAATATAAAATCCTCATAAGACAAGAATATTGGTCAAGACCTGGATTCCAGTGTTGAGACATGGAAATTGGAGTGTAATATTGAGCTTGGAGAGCCTACAAAGAAGAATAACAAAAATAAAGAGTAAAAGATTACAAGTACAGGGAGATACTGGAGAAATTAGGATTAAGTACTTGACTAGAAAGAAGTATGAGAAGTGATCTGATTGAAACTTTTCAAAATAATCAATGGAATTTCTAATTATGGTAGACATTTTTCAATATTTTTCCTTGAACTGAAAATTAATTGCCAAGTCAGATTTCAAAATCTAAGTTTACTAATTGGATTTTTTAACTAATGGAGTAATATATTTTGGAACAAATTACTTAATCAAATCAAAAACTGCTGTAGTGTAAAAAAAACAATATTAACTTAGGTGGTTTCAGAAAAAAAATGTTAAGAAAAATTTTCTGAAAAAGATTCTCCAAGTTGAATATTCCATGGTCAATATTCAGAAGAATTCTAAAAGGTGTGAGACTGAAATTATTCTATGTATTTTTGATATTCTATATTTGTATTAAATGCTTCCTTTCTTGTTTTTTTTTTAATATTTTAATTACAGTTAGCTGCATTATGCCCTTCTGATTTAGTTACTCTTGGAAGGCAAAAGTCATGTTCCTTAATTGTTGCAGCTGCTTGTCTCCAACTTGCTTCAAATTCTAGTGATGCTAATGAACAGGTAATTTTACTCTGTATTTTCATGAGACTTTTTAAAAAATTTTATCAAGTAGGGTCTCAAACTCAAAGACACAAAAAGGCTATCATGTAATAGAGAAGAGACACAGTCGGTCAAAAGGGAAGTCTAGAATTTCCACCAGTTACAGTGCTACACTACAATACAGTTAACGAGCTGCTAAGGGGACTTTTTTATTCAACTTTATTCTTTAACTTTATTTCTAATTTAACTTTATTTATTATTTTATTTGATTTATTAGTTACCTTCACCAGGCCATTCACCTAATGAGTAGAGTGTTTGCCAATGGTATGGGAGACCGGGGTTCAATCCCAGGTCGAGTCATACCAAAGACTTAAAAAATGGTACTTGATGCCTCCACTCGGCATTATAAGGTAAGGATCAAGGGTAAAGTGGAGCAATCCAAGGATTGGAGTAGTGCCCTCCCTTACACCTTGGTGTAGTAGCTATTGAAAAGGGAGCCAACTTTACTTTTTTATTATTTAACTTGATTTATTTTTTAACTTTATTATTTAAATTAATGTGCAATTAACAGTGAATAACTGGGTATGTATGAACAAATACAAAGAAATCTAATGCAAATAAAAATAAAGTAAAAATTAGTATTTAATTTAATTTTCAATTTTGGTAAAATATGCAGCCTGAAGGCCATGTGTTTGAGACTCTTGCTGTAGAGAGTGCATGAATTTGCATATTCCCTCTATATTTTAAATATTGTTAACTGATACAAATTTGGAGAGAGGCAAATAAATATTAAAAAGAATAAAATATTTTTTCATAGCATGAATAATATAATTCATTTTAACTAACAAATATAACTTTAAGTATCCTGAATTTTTAATAGACGAAGCATTATCAACTATCATTCATTTTTGACTAATATTTCTTTCAAACTAATTTCACTTGCTTTTTTTATGCTACTATTATTATTATCATTAATAATACAGATAAACAGTTGTATTCTCATGGTCATTTGCTTTTTTCTTTTTCTTTATGGACATGATCTGTGGTTTCTACAGTTTTGACTAAAATCGCCGTCCAACTTCTTGTTTTAAAAGAAAGCTATAGAAAAAACATGAAGAGAAGTCTGTTAGGAGATGAAACTAATGGGCTGTGGATCAGTACTGTCACACCTCTTCGTATTTTTGGATGTTATTAGTATGACCCGTCTGAACGACAGCCATATGGTCTCACTGGCTAACCAACTTCCTCTATGTTGTATTTGCTTTTTAAAAAAGAAAGTTGTTCTTTATTTGGTTAAGACTGCAGGTCACATGGCTTTCTTTACTGATGACTGCTTCCTCAGAACAATGTTGGGGTGGCATGTGCAACACTTAGCTCTTAGTCGTCAAGTATAACCAACTCGTCATATGAACCCAGGGACAGTGGTGGAAGGACTCCAACCTTGGAAACTGGAAGCCCTCTTCTTCACTCTGTATCTAACTGATAACTATTCTATGGAACTACCTGAACTTGAACTGCCCTGCTCAATATATGTTTCAACACCCCCCCCAAGTTTATCTACCATTTAATACTATTATACACATTATGTAAAAATGTATATTGAACTGCTGGACAAACAACGAAAAACACAGAGATGTATAAAAATATAATTTATATTTTTATTCTTTGATGGTGACAATTGTGTGTAGTAGGAATACAGTCAGAGAGAGTTCGCACATATCTTTCTTCTGTGGCGGGGACCCTTTTTGTGAAGTAGTCCAGCAGCTGGAGAACACACACGAGGAGCTGACAGGTCTGCTTGAGTGACCAGCGGGTCTCTGCCTTCAGTCCAAAATTATAGACCTTATATTGTCTTTTCAAGTCCCATGCGGAAGTATGAACATCCTCTTTGCCTCGTAGTTTTCTGTTTATGGCTGGTTATTGGAACTTTCATACTTCTGTTTTTTTTTTTCTGGTAATTTGTTTATCTTATATGTGAACGGAAATATCTGTCACTCTATCCATCGGCAATGAATTATATTCTCTTTCCTATGAAACCACTTTCTTGATGTTATCTTGCGACCATATTGAATCTGCTAAGTTCATTGTCGCTAGCTAAGCTAGTATATTACACAAGCACATACATACATATACACTATGTCTACACTTTTACCCACTAGTATTTAAAAACTATGTGAATTCTTACAGAACAATCAGTGAGATTTTATTTCACTTACATTGTATTTTAGCATCGTACACACACGTGTATGCCAAAGTTTCATATAAAAAAAACTTTACTGATGAAACCTAATGCAACACACTAACTGCATTCATGCCACTACCAAAATATTTTGTAAATGTTATGATGTTAATTTGGGGTTTGTAAAGACAAACACTAAATAACATGTAACAATTAAAAAAGGGTTTATTAGGCTGGTAATAAAAGGTACAAAAGTCACGTGAGTAGTAAGACTAGCTCAGCGTACTGCTCTATGTCAATTGATAGGCTTCTACTTAAAGCCTTCATTCATCAACTCCATGAGCAGAACAGTTCACTTTCAAGAGGGGTGGAAGGTTTCCTACACAACAGTAAATTATGTATATAAAAATATTTTTTTTGGTTAAACACTTTTCAGACATTGTTATGTTGATTTCAAACATATATTGTTTGTTTTCTCTTTATATACATGATCACAAGGAAAAATGGTTTTATAAATAAATTTTGATTTTAATTTTTTGTCCATTATTATTATCAAAACAATGATAAGGCTGCAACAACCTATTTTTCTTCTCAAACTTTGCTGTTGTGACCTGAGTAATGAAATTTTCAAATTTACCTGTTTTCCAGAACATTGCTGCTAGATTCAATGTTAAGTAGTTGATATGATAGAGAATTTTCTTTAACTTAGAATTTTTTTATTTTTATGTAAATGCTTTAAAATTTTCTATTATATATTGTTTTATTCATAAGTGAAAATGGGCAAGTTAGCCAGTTTTTGCATAGAAAATAGGTTGATTTCTAAATTTCATTATTTTGTGCACAAAGGCAAAGTTTAAAGGGAAAAAATAGCAATTTTCTATACTTTTACAAATTAATACATGCTATCCAGGAACAAAATTTATGCTACATAGTTTTATTAGAAATAGTATTTTAATGCAGTTAATCAAATGAAACATTTGAATAAAATGAAATACTTTTATTTGTAGACCACATTGTACAAAGAGGCATTAATTCATACAAACAGTTGCAGAAATGCATGTGACAAAATCCTTACTGACCAATTGATATCAACAAGTAAGTTATTTTTGTAACCCTACATCATATTTAAAAATGCCTTAACAATGACATTGCTTATAGTTGTTCCTCATCAACACTGTTGGAAGGTGATGTTATTGATCCATGGTGTAGTATACTACCACTGGGTTTTAACAACAACGAGAAACACACATATATATATATAAAAATATGATTTTATATTTTCACTTATCAATGGTGATGCTTGTGTGGAACAGGAGAGTAATCAAAGAGAGAGTTTGTGCACACAGAGGAGCTGTCGGGAGTTGGAACTGCCAGTGGGAACTGGTTTCAGCCCAAATTCTCAACCTTATATATTCTTAAAACTCCTATGCCATCCACACACAATGCTTGCTTTTCATTGGCCATTTCTTACATCGACACGATGCTTGTTTTTCATTGGCCATGGTTGACACTCATGTAATGTTTGTTCTCCATTGGTCACAGCTTACACCCATGCATTCCTTGTTTCTGGTAATCATTTTGTTGATTTTATCTACAGCTGGATGTATCTGTCAACAACATCCACCAGGTTCATCGCAGATAAAGGTGATATATTACAATGGTTGTTAGTGACACAAGTTAAGTTACTGTGTTGAATCTACAAGTCTGTTACAATTGTTTCTAAAAACATCTCTTTCCAGTGAATTCTTAAAGTAAAACTATTCTCAATGCATTTCTATAGTAAAAAAATTTCAAGTACATTCTGTCAGTGAGACCTTTCTTATAATAAAACCATTTCTTATAAATCCCTAAAGAAAAATATTTTCCAATGTATTCTTATAGTAAAACCCTTTCCAATACATTTTAACAGCAAAAATCTTTCCAGTACTTTCTTATAGTAAAACAATTCCCAATACTTTTCTTCTATAAAATTATTCCTAATACATTTTTATAGTTAACCCATTTCCAATGAATTCCTGTGATGCATTCCTATTATAAAACCTTTTCCAATGCCTTCCTATAATGAAATAATTTCTTATGTATTCTGATAGTAATACATTTTGTGATGCATTTCTATAATAAAACCTTTTCCAAAGAATTAGAATTTCTATTTTCAGAGTAATACCCTAATTATCACCATATTCATATAAGCTTTTTTTCTCTGTTCACTGCAAGACTTAGAACCTTCCCAAAGTTCTAAAAACATGGGGAGTAATGGTCTTTACTCTACCACCCTTTCCAGAATACAGTTGTAAATCATAGTTTGTCATCCCTGTCCACTTTAGTAATGCCATGCAATGGATTTGCAAAAATGTTGTTCTAACAACAAAATCCATATTAAAAATAACTTTGTCTGTACAATTCTTGGAAGTTCTTTCTCAGATCTTCAGCTTCTTATTGAATTGACCAGCAGCAATTTTGAAGGACTTTTTCATGCACATCGACATTTACAGGTGAGACTGAAGACAATAGATAACCTAAATTAGTTATCTGCCATGCACAATTAACCTTTTCTGTGTCATTTAAATAGGTTTTCTCCTGAGGTCTTTATCACTAGGTTTCTTGTATCATGATGAGTATTTTTGATAAATTATTTTCAAGAGTCCCAAGTCATGACTACTACTACTACTAGATAGTAAACAAACAATATATCATTAATAATTTGAAGGTAAGGAGTGGCAAAATGATTACAGATTTGAACCCTAATAAACCATCACGTTTCCATAACTGGATTGGTTAAGATGTCATACATATAAGATGATCTGATTAATCATTTCATTTTTACATCTGCAAGGATCTAGGTAGGTATAATCACAGATTTAGTGTTTGATTACTTTTTATTATCTAAATTTTCAGTAGAGTAGATGTAATGCCAAGAAAGAGGTGCCTGCTGTCTATGGAGAGGTGCAAGGAATGTGATTTGGAACCATCAGCCTACCCAAAATTTGGGAGAATCACTGTATTAGAAGCACTCAATTCAATTAAACTTTTTGACCACACCTTATTTACTAGAGTGAGTTAAAAGTTTTGCAATATTTTGGTAATGTGATACACAATTTGGCAGCTCTGGATGCTGTTGCTGAGGTTGTAAGTGACAAGCCACAATAGACTGTGAAATGTTGTGCTCACTTGATTCTCTGTAAATGCTACTGATCAGATTTGCCTCTATAACTTAAAACAAAGCTTTGGAATCGACAATTTTATACCTTCTTGACCTTACCTGATCATTGGGGTCCTTGCAACCTGAGCAAAATTTTCTGAACCATCTAGTTACTGTACTGTGATCAATTGTGCCTTCATCTTTCACTCAACAAATGCTTTTGGTTGCTTCCACAATGTTATGACCCAGTTCAAATTTGTAAAGTATAAGTTCCCAAATTAGACTATGTTGCACTTTATCTGTGTGGCTTTCAAATGGCACACAGAGTGAAGCAGTGCACTTGTTAGCACACTAACTTCCACAATACTACTAACCACAGTGGGTATCTTTCATAGCTATGGGTAAATAGTAGGACAGACTGGATTCTTTAGCCTTGGTGAGGCAACTAGTCTAGGAGAAGGAAAACTCTGAATTCAAACCTGTTAAACTCCACTTAAAAATTGACCTTGTGTCATATCTTGCCTAAGTGGAGGGGTTGGTAAATAGGATCTTTCATAGTTTGAACTGCTTTGGTCATATGATATAATCGTCATCATGTCATACTGCAAATACGAAGTTCCCTGACTCTCTCTCACAATGTAATATACGTGCTGCTAACTAGCACATACTACCAAAATATTGCAAAACTTTTAACTCACCTGATATTAATTATGTTCTTTTTTAAAGCTCATTTTCATGTATAAGTTGAATCAAGATACAAAATCTGTTATTTTGTCTTATTTTTCATAGGAGATGATAGCAAGACAGACATTGCAGAAACTCTGTTGATTCTTTATGAGTTTGAAGCTCGGGCAAAACTCAATGATCCAATGTTGGAATCAGTTTTGGAAAAGGCACTGATAATGCCAAATTCTAATGCCAAGACATTTGAAACAATTGCTGGTAGGTTTGCAGAGCATCTGAATTACAAATAAACAGACTCATTAAATGAACAAAAAAAAAACACATAATATTGAAACTGTTTTCATTATTGTTCTTGTTTTTTATGTATTAGATTATTCGAAAAATATTGTCTAATTTATATTCTTAAGGATTAATGTGTCCTCTGTTAATTTTGTATCACTTCTTTCAGAATTTGATTTTGAAAGTTATAAGCCCCTAATCATGAACATAAAAAAAAGGAAGTGATGTGTTTACTTTTTTTTGCATGAGTGCATGCTTGATTATAATTTTTGCCAATGCTGATCTCTCACCTACCTTTACCATTTTTACAAGCATCTAGACACTTTTTTTACACCTAAAATTTTCGTTTCAAAATAGAAGTAGCAACTGTATTTAAAGATTTCTTGGCATCTTTAAAGTTTTGTTTTACTGGTATAAATAACCTTGTTAATTAATGACAGAAATGTATTGATGTGTAGGAATCATATTTTGATTGAATGTTTTAATATTGTTTAAATTCATTATTTTAGGAATAAAAATTTATTAAAAAATCAGACTTTATTTTCCAAACCTAATATAAGGAGGGAGTTCAATGAATAAACAACTATTAAAATATTATTAGAGATTTGGTTTATTTTTCTGTCACTAATAACAAGTACTAATAATATCTTGGGTTTTGCTGAATATTGATTTTTGAGGTAAGCAGTCAGGTCATCTCCACTTGAATGATTGATGCAACACAATCTTTCTAACTTCTTTTTATCTGGCTTTGTAAATATCTACATTATTGGCCATAAATAATATAGTGATGCCAATTTTTTATAAAAAGTTGATTTTCTTCTAAAGCAAAGATCATAGAATTTTATTATTTCTAATGGAAAATTATACAATCAAAATGGATATTATTAGATATTAAGTATTGCTAAACTCTACAGTGTTGAAACTCTGTAATCAACAAGGGGTCCCCATGGTGTAATGATTAAAGTGCTTGACTACAGCCGTAAAGTAAGTGAATTCAAACTCTAGTTGTACTATTATGTTCACTTTCAGACTAATGCCCATGGGAAAGTTATGAACCCCATTATCCCTCCAGCTATGGGTTAAATAGTATCACTGTTTTTCTTCTACTAGGATGGCTTTGACATTAAATTACTCACAACGGTTGATATGCCATTAATAGAAGAAACCAGAAACCTTTAACCTACAATATAGATATAAAAGCAGGAAACAATGCTTTAAGCATGATTGGACCATAAATTATAATGCATTCTGTTGGTCATAGATATATATATAAAGACACATAGTTAGCAAGCTAACAGAGGAAGCTTATCTCACAAGTCATTTTAAGTAAGTTCTGTCCTTACTTCAAAATAATGACTTTATTCCAAATTAAGCTCAGCTTAGTTATAGTAAAAGATCTCTTCTTATATTTGGCTCAAAGCCTCAAATATGGTTCACCTAGTAAGGACCAAACTCTCTATTCAATAGTAACTGCTTTGCAAGAATAATTAGCCTTAACTAAACAATATTCCTGCTACAATAATGAGGTGCCCAGAAGATATCATAAATCAAATTCTGTTTTTCTGTCACTTAGCCTTAGCTGTGGATGCTCCTGCTAATCATAAGAACCTTTCCATCAGAGCCTTAAAAGTTGCACTGAGAAAATATTGTCAATCCAGCATCCTTGACTATGCAGCTATAAGGTAATAAATTATTTCCTCTTTGTAAAACATCTGGATTGTGGAGAAGATGGATGAAGTGTATTTGTTGCCTTTTATTTCATTAGGCATGTGTTATACTATATTTTATAAAGAATAATATACTATATGTTATATAATATAATATATATAGTTGATGTGTAGTAACGACTCAATCATCTGTATGCAAGAACCTATAAAGCAATGCAAAATAAGTGATTTTTATTTATTGTGAGAAACCCTGTTTTGATAATAGCTGTTTCTCCCCATGAGGAATAAAAAAATGTTTATATTAAAACCTTTCTCTGGGTTCAATAATCATGCATACTAGCTTTCATATTCTTACATAAAACCATTTGGCCATCTATGGAGGACAGACAAATAAACTTCCTTATTATTTATTTAAGTGCTAAAAAATTTATTTCTATACTAAATTGCTTACAAATGTATTAATTACCTTCCTTTTTTTTCAGCAAAAACTTCCACAGTCTTATTGAACTAACCCTTCCACATTTTGTATCATCAAATGATGACCAAAGTCTTAAAGATGGATATGATGAAGTTTTCCAGTATTTCCAAGAAGCTTTTGATTTTATTGACAAGAAAGCAAAGGTTTTTGAAACTGAATATCTATTTATATATTTGATCGAATCTCTAGCATCTTAGAAAAAGAATCATGTAATCAAAACAGCACTGAAGGTTTGGTTATCTAGTAGAACAGAGATCAAGAACTATGTTACTGAGGTTAATAAACAATCCAACCATTTAGAAAAAATGGGAAGTTCTAATTTAAACTCAGTTAAAAAGGTAAAATCTATCCTTTGAAGTACCCTGAGGTTACAAAAAAATGATTGAAATCTGTCACCAGAAGTATTTAGAAGTTATATTATTAAGTTTTTGATATATATCTCAAGGTGCCAAAGCATTATAAAACCTTCTTTGACTCTATCTCTGGAAGTTCAAAAAGTCTTTGATATCTGTCCAGAGACAAATATCACACAGGTTATAAAAAGTTCTTGGGGTCTGTGGCTGGGATGGTTATAGATTATTAATGTAGTTCAAAATCATTTAAAAACATGATCTCAGACAGATCTATTTGACCCATACATGGGACCCTAACAGGTATTACCACTCTTGGTCACAGCAAACTTGGGAGTAATAGCAATAAAAGGATACTCTACACTCTCAAGAGGTCCATAACTGGAGCCTTGCCATTAGATGTGATGTATTATCATACCCATGACATTCATGTTTTGGGGAGATCTTGCTGATGAATTACAAGAGCCAGCATAACTGGGTAGGAAAGGTGGTTGACTGGGAATTGTGCAAGTGACTAAGCTTTGACCCTACTAACAAATGATATTTGAACAGACCAGAATTTTCCTCTGAGAATAACATTCATAAAATCTCTGTGATTTGGTTTTAGTTTCTTTGTTTAATGGCATATCAACTTTTTTTTGTTATTTAAAGCTATCCCTATAGAAGAACAACAGTGATACTATTTAACCTCATAGCTGGGAAGATAAGTAGGCTCATACGTAGGATTTGGAGATACAAATAGATTACTCAGTGTGACAGTGAATGAGAGTCAAATAGAGATTCCAGCTGAAAGGAGGCAAGACTTTGTTTGGCGTGCAGAGCCGAGAAATAAGAAGACTTACCTTAAATTTGATGCCGGCGAAAATCGAGAAAATGTAGAATATTAGCATGCTGAATATGTAGAGACTAGCCCTACATCGTATGCAAATTTTTGTTGCATAAAAGTAGGCTCGGAGACAAACACAACAACTGACACCAGTGAGTAAGCAATTAATTGGAGAGAAGAAGAGAGAAAGAACGGACCCGACGAACAAGAAACAAAGTTAGGGGTCAAGATACTCTGCCCATAAAACGGCGAATTAGTTTTATCAACCCCCTTCAGAAATGAACTTTCTTTTTGAAATGCACCCAGTCTCATCCAGAAAGCCAGATCTTGTTTTAATTAACAAAAAGAAGAAACTTATCCCTTGAGAGACTTCTCTGTTTCAGCAGATCACAGAGTAAGAGTAAAGAAAAGCAAAAAAATTAGCTAAATATCTGGACCTTGCCAGAGAGCTAAAAAGTGTTGTAGATCATGAATGGGACAATAAATCTAGTTATAGTTGGAACCAATGGAACAATCTCCAAGAACCTGGATAAGAGACTATCAAAACTAAAAATTTCAGGAAGAACTGAGACTGTCCAGACTGCAGTCATACTGAGATCAGCTAGAATACTTAGAAGAGTCCTGGAGAGACTTGCTATCACTTAGACTTCAGTAAAAACTACCAGTTACTGCTGGTTTGAAAGACTCACAAAAGAGTAAAATAATATTAGGGGGTTGACAGTGTTTCATTTAAAAATAAAAATAAATATTCAGCCCAGTTGGCTGGGGCTGTAGAATACACCAACTGCATCTCTCGAGAGGGGTAAGCCCTCTCCTCCAATGAGTGTCCTGGTTATGACATTAAACTATCTGATGGTGAAGCTCCAGTAATGCTGGAGCTTTGGGGAATGTGGAGTAACCCTTCATTGCCATCACTCCTAGTTCCACTCAAGCCCGAGGTGGTAGCACCTGATAGGGTCTTATTTATGGGTCAAATAGAACTATTTGACATTTAAACTGAGTGCAAACAAATGACTTATGCCAAATTGAATTGTTAGAAATAGACCTGTTTGATCATTTTTATTGTCTGTAAACAAATGACTGATCTTTAATTGAATTGTTAGTGATACATAGCAATACTTGGAACCATTTAACTTTGTTGACTCATGCTAAATTGAATTGTCAGAAATAGAATTGCTGGATCATTTAACTGTGTGTATCTACAAAATGTGTTTACAAATCATATATTCAATATATATATATAAAAAAAGGATTTGTCATTAAATAACTAACAATGTTTGATATGCCATAAAACCAAGGCAAACAAAAGATGATATGCACTTCTTTATGAGGGCAGAGAATATGATATAAGATTAAATTTTTTGTTGAGACCCTTACATGTGAGTAGGGACAAACTTTGTTAATCCTTCTTAACATTATTTTTTGGGATGCATCCTTGGGATTTAACCAACAGTGATTGACCTTTATTCTACTCTGTTAAGTGCAATGAGGAGGTACTGCCTGGGGAGATGAATCCTGGAGCTTCTTGTGTCAGCATCCTGGGTCATTTATGGCCAGGGACATGAATATAAAAACTGTAACAAATGATTTTGTTCATTCTTTTTCTTTTTTGATTGAATTATTGTTAATCAGTATTATCTACCTATCATGCAGTACAGTATTTCATCCACTGATTTTCTTTCTGTATTTTGTTGTCACTTTTGTCTGTCTCTTATTTCCAAAGTATTTATAAAGAAAGATTTATTTTTCAGGATCTGTATCCTGAATTTGAAATTCTATGGCTTATGACAAAAGCATGGAATTTGGGAATTCATTTCTACAGGTAATATCTTTGAAACTATTTGCTTTATTCTTTAACACTGTTGTCAGCGTGTGTGTGAGATAGCATTTACTTAAAGTGGGGTTAAGTATGCTCCACACATTGATGTGTGAACTTTCTTGGAGGTTGGTATCCAAAAGTGGTTTCTAGCCACAATTTAAAATCATATGAAAAACATCTAGTTCATATTTAAAAACAATATTTCCCTTATTGACCAAGTTTTCTGATGTTTTTCACTTTGCTGGCCACAATGCACTTCCATTTTGTTCTTGGTCTTGCCTTTCTTCTCTATTGGCCTGAATCACTTGACAATTTCATCTTCCCACTATCATGGAGGTCTTCTCAGTGGTTATTTCTGGTCTCTTAAATACCACTTGACAACTAAATGGATCCATCTGTTGTCTACGTCCAGCTCTGCTAACTTCTGCTTTCAATACTCTGCAATCATGTCTTTCACTCTGCTCTGGAATTTTTGCTCGATTTTTTTAAATTTTGATTTGGCGTTAACTGACCCAAAATGGGTTGATACACCGTAAAACAAAACAACCAACCAACCAACCAATCAACTTCTCTGGAATTACTTTACTTGGGATGTGCTTATGGAATTCCCAGCATAGCTCTTTCCATTACTGTCTATGTCATAACCAGTTGCTGTTCTTCCTATTTTATGATACCCCACATTTCACTTGCATATAACATCCTAAGCAAAACAGTGCTATTGAAGAGATTACTCTGTAGGGTCCTGTCTAGCTTTTCCTTGAGTACATCTTTTATTGTGGTAAATGCCTTCCATCCTGATCTTATTCTCTGCATTCACTTCTTGGCACATACTTACCATCCATCAAGTAGACATATTCTTTCACTTTTTTTGATTTCATTACTTCCAACCACTATATAGCCCTAAGGTTCATATTTGGAATGTAGGAATTTAGTTTTCATACTTTGTATATTATAAGGATCTAATTATGTTATGCATATTTTCATAATACAGCAAAAATGGTGTTGTAGGATTAGGTTGAAAAAAAAGGGCTATCATGTGTATTTTCCTTGGTTAGGTAGAACAATGTTTGTAAACCTTTTGAGATTACTTTGATTGTTTTCATTCCTCATTCCTTCCTTACAATATCACTGAGAGTTGACTTAGTGGATAAAGACTGATTAATGGTTTGATTTCTTTGTTTAATGGCATATCAACCTTCATTGGTTATTTAATGTCAAAGTCATCATTGTAGAAGAACAGTAGTGGTATTAATTTAACTCATAGCTGGAGGGATAAGTACATACCTTTCCCAAGGGCATCAGTCTGAAAGTGAATGTACTTGTGGGATTAGAGTCTGAACTTGCTTACTGCAATGTCACTGTCCAGAACATCAGCCACTACACCATGGGGGACTCTCCCATGTATGGTTAGTGGTATGTGTAGAAAAATATGTTGCAAACATGCTGGTGTGAAAGAATAAGTTATGTATTCTTTATTTGGTGATAAAAATTTACAATTTTTGTGCATCACTGTAATGGCTAAACATTACAAGTCATTAATGCAAACGATAATGATTTACTGGAGTTGATAAGGATACCTTCTGTGCATACTATTTTTAGTTTATTTCTTTGATATAAGTACCTGGGATTTTTATCATTAAGGGTTTTCAGACTATTGACTTCATCTTTATTGTTATTTCCATGACATTTTGGCCGATATGTTCATTTTACAAATTGAAAGATTTTAGTATTTAGCTGAATAGTTTAAAATACCTAAAATTGTGATTTTAAAGTACCTAACAACAGAAGGGTGGAAAGGGTTATGATATCTTGATTGATTATTTTATTATCTTTTACTCATTATCTTATGTTTTACATATTTGTGGATGAAGGCTTTTAATAGCTGTTATTCAAGTAACTATTAATCTATACATTAATATTTTGAAAATTGGTTAGATTTCTAACAAATACCACATTATATGAATGCATGAATAAGGTTAGCATATGACACAATCATAGAAATGACTCACTGAGTATTGCCCTTTGACACAGTATAAATTTTAATCATCCTTATCCTTATCTTTATAAAAAAAAAAAAAACTTCCTGTGTTGGCCTCATTGTAACAAAAATACTATATACAAAATTATTTTTAAAAATGCTTCAAATTAGGCAAAATTATTAAAAACGGATATGAAACAATAAAGAAAAAATTATTAAAAATTGATTTTTTTTATGCAAGGATTGTTTATATTGATATTTTATTAAGTTTGTTATTATGCAATATTCATATTTGGTTTTTACATTTCTAGTTCTGGCAGTCATTTAAAGGCTGAAAAATGGTGTTCCCTGAGCATGAAATTCCAGCATTGTCTATCTGCTCTCAAAACTACATATGAGCAACAAGTAAGATGGAAAAATATCTTTGAAAATATTTCTTTGCAATATTGTTTCTGCTATCATCATTTCCTCTTATGCCAGATACATCTCAAGATGTCAAAATTCTCAATGTAATCAATCATTACCCATTGGCTTGGAATTTTTTACTGATTTTTTTGTGTTACGTGTAGTGTAAAATTTCAGAGCTGCTAATCTGCTCACAAAACTATATATGAGCAACAGGTAACCTAAAAAAAATATATTTCAAAATATTTCTTTGTAATATTGTTACTGCTATCATCATTTCCAATAATGCCTGAGACATTTCCTTCTATTTGGATTAGTTCATAGCTACTGTGGTATTCTTCATATACAATTTTATTTTGGTAAAAAAAAGTGCTTAATTGAAATGTATCATTTTTTGATGTTAACAAGATTACAATCTACTACATAACCTATCATTTTTATATGTCCAGTGTATGACTCTTAGCTGATTCCAGTGGTGAGGCTCCATTTCCCTAGCACTGGAGAATGTGAAGTCATCCCTTTGTTGCTATTAATCCTAGGTACACTCTATCCTGGAAGGATTGTACCTGCTATGATCTCATCAATGAGTCAAATAGATTTGTTTAAAAAATTATTAGTATCAGATAGAAATACTTGAAACTATATAACTGTGTATAGACAGGTGGTTATTTTTAAATAGAAATAGTAAAAAGTAAGTAAAGTGGGCAACCGTAGTTGAGGGTGACTAGAAGGCTCCCTTTTCAATCGCTACTACACCAAGGCGTAGGGGAGGGTGTTACTCCTTTCCCTGGATTGCTCCATTTTACCCTTGATATTTTTACCTTATACATTTTACCTTATATTGCTGAGTGTTAAGCAAGGAGGTATCAAGTACCATTTTTAAAGTCTTTGGTATGACGCGATCTGGGATTGAACCCAGGTCTCCCGGATCATTGGCGAACATTCTACCCACTGGGCCTATGAGCTGGTATTTACTACTTTAAATAGGAATACTTACTTGAAACTATATAATTGTGCACCAATTATTAGCATTAGATAGGAATAAATGAAACCATGTAACTCTATGCAAATTATTTGTATTAGATAGGGACACTTGTAACCATATATGTGAACATTATTTGAATTAAGAATAGTTACTTGAAGTTATAATTGTTTACAAAAGATTATTATGAGCTATTTTAAACCATATAATTCTGAGAAATATGTGGTGCATTCAATAAGTTTCCAGACTTTTTTTGTACAGGCATTTAAAATTGTCGTAGACTCTTGAAAATTCACTATACATCTTATGAGATGACTGACCAGTTTTTATGATTTCAGCTTCAAATGAACAGCTACAGCAGCAATTGGAATACACCCTACTAAAGCCTGATTGTCACAGTTAGTGAATTTCAAAAATGCTATTTGGACATGAGGACATTTTAGAAGAACGATATGCAATAAAATTCTGTTTTAAACTTGGAAAAAATGCCACAGAAACGTATAGAATGCTTCAGATTGCTTTTGGACCATCTTGCATGAATCGAGCATCGGTTTTTGAGTAGCATAAGAGATTCAATGAAGGCAGGGAGTCTATGAGGGATGATGAGAGGTGTAGGAGCAGTAAGGAAGTCAATACACCAGAGTTGATTGGCTAAAGGGTTAGGGTTACTATGTTGAGGTTTTAAGGGAGTTCAGGAAGAGATTCTGTCGGAAGAGGCCAGCACTCTTCAAATCGGGTCAGTGGCATTTCCATCAGGACAATGCACCAGGCCACAACTCCATCCTTGTCACAGATTATTTGACCAAGATGAGCATTAAGACAATTTCTCGCCCTCCCTATAGTTCAGACCTTGCTCCCTGTGACTTTTGGTTATTCCCTAAGCTCAGAGGCTGTCGTTATGAGACAATTGAGGAGATGAAAGAGGCTGTGACGAAGGTCATTGACATGCTCACACAAGAGGACTTCCATGGGGCCTTCCAGAAGTTGTTGGAACAGTACAAGTGCATTGCAGCTGGAGGAGATTACTTCAAAGGGGACTAGATTTTCATGTGTGTACTATCAATAAAAGTGCCCATACAAAAAAGTCTGGAAACTTATTTAATGATCCTCGTACTTGAAAACATATAACTGTGTATAAATTAATATTAAATAAGACTACATGAAACTATATAACTATGTGCAAATTATTTGTATTAAGAATAGTTTCATGAAGCTATAATTGTTTATAAAGGATTATTATTGTTCATTACTTGAAATCATATTATTGTATACAGATTATTAGGTTTGGTTGATTGGTTGGTTTTATGGCATGTCAACTCTGGTTGGGTTATTTCATGCTGAAAACATAATTGTTAAATTATAGTCTCTATATAAAGCACATGAATGTGTCTTCACAATCATTTTAAACAGGTAATCATCTCATACTTAGTTGTAATATTGATATTTTAAGAACCAGTGCTTAAAAAAATGCAAAATCTCAAGTAGATGTACTTGACACAAAGATGGTATCCTTACTACGAATCTGGATCCAAGTGGGTATTTACCCAACCCCTCTAAACCCCTCTACTATGAGCAACATGCAAAAAAGGGTTAATTTTTTTGGGGGGAGGGGACTATAACAGGTTTAAATTCAGATTTTTCTATCTCCTAAATCAGTTGCCTTAACAATGCAGTCCTACTATTTACTCATAGCTAGCAGGAGAAGAGATGGATTCATACCTTTCACAAAAGCATTTGCACAAATTGTAATGCAGGAATTGAACTTGGAATGTCGTGTCCATTTCCAATGATAGTTGCTGCTACTCTACACACATTTCTCCAAGTCAGAGTAGACTTGGGAGCAATGACAATAAAAAGATGACTTCATTCTCATACTACCTCCTAAAGTTCTAGAACTGGAGCCTGACTATCAGATAACCAGTATGTACAAATTATTTAGATTATATAAGAATACTTGAAACTATATAATTGTAAGTAAATTATATGTATTAAGAAGAATTACTTGAAGGTATATTTGTTTACAAATGATTATCATTGATTACTTGAAACCATATATTTGAAAAAGAATGATTGATTTTAGCATTAAATAACTCAACATGGGTTTTTATGTCTTAAAACCAACAACCAACATAATTTTTGCATCAAATAAAATGAAATAAAAAAGAAAGTAAAAATATTTTTAATTGCAAACTTTTGTTAGTATATTTTCTTTTTATTTCAGATGAATGCAGTCTATACAGAAATTTTGTCAAAAATTGACTCAAGTTGAAATGATTGTCTTTGAAAATGTCTTTGCCTTTATTTTATGAGGAATACTTCAGAAGTAAAACCTATTGATTTCTATGGAAACTACAACAGAAACAGAAAGAACAATAGCAATGGATAGAGCTAGTTTTCAGCTATCAAACACTTTTTTTTTTCACTTATTCGCCATGAATTTTTTACCAGCAGTCAATAAGAGCCTTTATGCTATTTTCAGCTCACCAAAAGTAATGGCTAATATTTTATTATGTTAGCCTCCTGTGGAAATGCAACTCAGACCATGCACTTTTGGCTGCAAAATTGTCTGACCCGTCGCTGTGTTTGCTTTCTCTGGAAATTGAAATGCACATCTTGGATGATTCCACAAAGAAAAAAACAAGGCAAAAACGCAGAAGGTTGAATAAATGTTTTTGGAGAGGAGAAGCTTGTGTGGCCTTTTTTCCCCACAAAATCCCTTAATTAAAAGAAAATTCTCAGCCTATCTGCGTGTTTGTTTATCACTGTTCCCCATTTTCTGTTTCTCCCCACCATCTCTTCTGTATCTGTATTCTTCTCAACCATCTCTGTCTCTGTGGTCCTAGATATCTGTCCTCTGGTTGTGTACCTTCTGCATTCAATAGCAGACTGACTTCTCCTTGTACTGTTTGTGTCTCTTCTCTCTGACTGGCCTCTCTGCATCTTTGTGTCCTCTGGATGACCCCTGTGTCTCTCTTACTTTTCTTTTCTTCATTCTCTGGTCCCTCCCTATCTCTTCTGTGTTTTATACTAGCAGAGCTGAATCAGTGATTACCATAAAAATGTCCCGGTCCCTATATGGACACACACACATGCACATACACACCCACGGTTAACCCACAACCACACAGACACATTTACGTGCATACACACACACACATGCTTTCACATAAAGCTAAGCCTGTACATAGTGTCACAGTACAACATTAGAAGTAGATGTTGGTGGTATGACATTAGAGGTTAAACCCTCTTGTCAATAACCCAACTTTTAAGTGGCAGTCTCGCAAAATAGCATTTAACATGAAAGCAGAGGTAATGTGTTTCAGCAGCAATAGTGATGTGAGTGGTCGGACACATTCGACACAGAAATCAAGAATACCTTGATCAACTCATCTGTGTAACTTGGCACCAATGAAAGATAGACTGCATGAACAATATTTTCTTATCCATGACACATGTACTGCTGCTGCTGTAAAAAAAAAAAAAAAATGTGGGGATGAAATTGCTGCTGCTAGTGCAGATTTTACAAATATGTCATGCAAGCTCTTGTTCATTGCTATTGAAACTATGTAGAAAAATAGCATTTTGTTGCTGAAAACTTGCCCCTATCCAATGGTATTATTGCGTTCTCTGTGTTTGTTATAGTTTCTATGGAAATAAATAGGAAGCATTACTTTCAGAGTTTCTCTCATAACAACTTTAATATTATGAATAAATAGTTATGATATTTTGATCTTTATATTCATATTTACTTATCAAGTCATCAAACACTTTGAGAAAGATGTTGCTATGAGGATTTTAAACACCTCACCATGAAGCAGCGGTTAGCTAGCTAACCTTGCAGACCATTGCAGTTATAATTATTTTGATTCCCACTGAGCACTCCCCACTTGTGGTTTTATGCCAGACAATACTTATTATCTTGAGAATTGTGTTTTACTGATATTTGCCAAGCTATTATATGTTCTTGCAATGGTTTAGTTTATTTGTTTAATGACATATCAACCTTTGTGGGTTATTTAATACCGAAGCCAACCTTGTTGAACAATAGTGGTACAATTTAATCCTTAACTGGGGGGATAAGAGGATGTCATATCTTTCCTAGGGTATTAGTCACAAAATGAGCGTAATAGCATGACTGGAGTTTGAACTTATTTACTATAATATCAATGTCCAGCTCGTTATCCACTATGCCACAGGGACTCCTCCTTTTGCATTGGGGATTACTAATTTGTAGAGCAGCAGTGAAAATGGAGGATGTGACTCAGAGCTATGGCATATAGTTATTTATAAAGCTTTCCCTTGTTGTAACACAAGGCTAGATGTATGGGGCATCTAGTCAGACTCAGACTCACTAATAATGGTTTGCTAGTCTAGCTTGCTAACCAAATACACCATACAAGGCCTTCATGATATGATAATTATTTACTAAGTTTTGATTAGTTGTGGCACAAGGCTAGATATATAGGGCCCCAGTGAGACTCAAACTCACTTATAATAGTTTGTTAGTCTAGCTTGCTAACCAAATACACCATACAAGGCCTCTCTGATATGATAGTTATTTACTAAGTTTTGATTAGTTGTGGCACAAGGCTAGATGTATAGGGCCCCAGTGAGACTCAAACTCACTTGTGATAGTTTGCTACTCTAGCTTTCTAACCAAATACACCATGTGAGGTACCCAGTGCAATGGCACATACCTGCTTCTTAATCTCTTATATTTTTGGTATATTCAACCTCTTCTATTGACATTGATAATCTGTCAATAGCATTCCATGCCTTTGCTAGGTGTATGATGACATCACTTTCAGTTGAGGAGATGCTTGTGCTGAGGTATGAGAAAATCTGATTTTTCTGATGAAATAAGAGCTGTAGCTCTTCCAAGCTGTAGCTGTGTCCATACTACTATATGGATGCACCATATGGATACCAACAAACACACATAAAGTAAAAGCTTGATGGGAACTACAAAATAATACTGTGTGCTGTCTTCAACAAATCTTGAAGGCAGCACCCCACAGAACAGTGAGTAAGATGAACAATCACATGAGTTATGTATACTGCCAGAGAATCAAGAATGAACTCATCAGCAACGTTATTTTATGGACTCCAACATATAGATGTGTAAGTGTTGGCCAAGCAGCAAAGACTTACTTACATCAGCTTTGTGTGTACACCAGATACAGCCTAGAGAACCTGCTAGGGGGGGATGTATGATAGAGATGGATGGGTGAGAGAGAGTTTGGGAACTCCATGATATCAGCAAGACTTGATAACGATGATGACTAATAACATTTATTATTTGCTATCTTTTTTATATTATAATTATGCATATATATTTTATTCATTTCTTATAATAAAACATATAGAGGTGCTGAAAAGTTGTTGACCTAACCAAGGAGGTAAGGGGCATAATGGCAAACATACAGGACTGCGATATCATAGTAAGTATGAAAATACAGAATAACATGTACATTTCAATACTCAAGAACAGGGCATCTCAAAGTGATCCATACAGACCTCAGGGGTTGAATAAAAGCTTGGCAGGGTAAATATAAGGGTCTGCGGGGAATTAATTCAATAGTTTGCATTCCACAAAGATTTATACAGAATAATTTTTATAGGGTAAGTAATGTGTACCTTGCTCCTTAAAAATACTGGCACAGTTTTTGTATATAGATGCCTCTGTTCTAATGTAAAACAAGGTTAATTTTAAAAATCAGTTATTGCACAAAAAGTGAAATTCAGTGTATAAAAGACATGAGACAAATAGCAAATTGCAGCCTGTAAAAAATAGGAAATAAAGATTTCGGAATCAACATTAACAAGTATTTATTTACCAGATAGTACAGTAACACGATGGGCCATTGTTGAATATTATTATTCAATAATAACAACTCTGTTATTTGGAATACGAAAAAGTATTTATTCAGACTGTCTACAATTCTAGCAGTCTGATGCAGTCACAAGGAAAGAGGAAGACCTAAGGATTGATGAGTGAATCTTGCTTGCAGCTCCAAAGAGACACCTCCCCAACCTGGCCGATTTGCACCAATCTCTAACCCAACTTGTCTCTTAGGGTTTTAAAACTCAACTCACCCCTTAATCCAAAATTATCTTTTCTTATAAAGTAAGTAAAGTTGGCAACCTTAATCGAGCATGACCCTAAGGCTCCCTTTTCAATAGCTACTACACTGAGGTGTAGGGTAGGGCACTACTCCATTCCCTGGATTTCTCTGCTTTACCCTTGATCCTTAATATCTTCGTAATTATTACATCAACAAATCATATAAGAATATGTGTCATTAACTTTTATATCCCCATGCCAGTTGACAAACCTTGATTTGTTTATTATCCATATTTATTTATCCATATTTAATTTAATTTATCCATATTTAATTATCCATATTTATTTATCCATATCCTGTCTTTTCCAAGAAAATATTTTAACATGAGGTGTTCAAACCTGATCACCACTTGTGCATGCATTTGACCTTTGCAAGGAACTACATTTACACTCAAAGATTTGTAACCAGTCCACAACCCTGTAGTATAGTCAACAACACACTAGACTATGACATTATAGCCTAATGTGTTAGCTACTATGCCACAGGGACTCTTTCCTATGATAGAAAAATAAAGTTTGTTTGCTATGATAACATTTTATTTTTCAGTCATATTGATAGTACTCTCCGAAGGAGATGAACAGTTGTTTATTGTTTATTTCGTATAGGCTTTTAGTTTCTGTTTATCCAACCATGCAACAGGTAGTACTAGGTTACATGGTACTAGTAGCACTTGTCAAGTGACCTGACTGTAAAGATATGTAGATTATTCATAACACTTTAATGTCGCATTCGCGGTTTATGCAAAGCACTAACTTGCCATCAAATGTGTGAAAAACAGGGTTCTTGATGCAGATCATTTTACCGAGGCTTAATTCAGACCAGTTAAATAATTCTGACTTAAAGTTGAAAATCATGTACAATGTGCATCCAAAAATATCCTGAAATAAAAGAGAAAATGAACAGAATAAGAATAAGGAATCAATCATTACACATAAATACTAATTTATTAGTTGTACCAATGAAAATATCATGGTAGACAAGCATAACAATTTCATAAATTTAAACTATGAATACAAGGTTGAGTCAAAAGTGTTGCAATATTTTCGTTGTTCATGTTTGTAATATATATATCACAAGATTGAAGCAGATCAAGTCCTGGAAGGTACCGATTATAATTAGTAGTATATTGGTGGTTGGTGTGCTGATACATCGTGCATTGCTTCACTGTGTACTATTTGAAAGCTTCACAGATGAACATGCGATGTAGTCTAATTTAGGAACTTGTGCTTTATGAGTTTAAACTGGTCCATAACACCATAGAAGTGTAGTCGTTATCATCATAGGAAATGAACATGGCGACTCCAGTTCAAATCCTGGACGAGACTAATTGCATTTCACATAGCACTAATACCCTTGGGGAAGGTATGAATCCAATTATTCTCCCTCCAGCTTTGGGTAAATAGTAGGACAGACTAGGTTCTTCAGCCTTGGTTAGGCAACTAGTCTAAGAGAAGGAAAACTCTGAATTCAAACCTGTTAAACTCCGCTTAAAAATTGACCTTGTGTCATATCCTGCCTGAGCGGAGGGGTTGGTAAATAGTAACATTTGTATCAAAGGTGAAGGTGTAGTGGTTCGCAGTACAGTAAGCAGATGGTTCAAGAAATTTAATCAGGTTGCAAGAACCTCAGCAATCAAACAAGGTCAGGTAGATGTAAAAGCATGGATTCCAAGGCTGAGCTCCAAATCTGGTGAGGAGCATCCAAGCTTGGTATCTCACAGTCCAGTCCCCTTTTACAACTGTGGCAAAAGTATCCACAGTTCCAAGTTACCAAAAGGTAACAAAACTTTTGATTGTGTAACACTCTAAGAAAGCAACTAAAGAAAGTGATGTCTTTAAACTAGATATTCACATGGGAATAAAAAAGACTTTAAGGAGCACTACATTCTGGCTCACTAATCAAGTAGTCATCATCTAATCATTGCTATGCTCTGTCGGTGGAGCTAAGAACACATTGTATCCTCTGCAGACCCTTCCAAAAAAAAAGGGTGTCCTGAGTACAACACTAAACTACTTCTGATGGTGAGGCTCCAGTCCTGAATCTTTGGGGAATGTATTATTATGCTCTGTTGGTGGGGCTAAGAATACATTGTATCCTCTGCAGGGAGGTAAGACCCTTCCAAAAAAAGGGGTGTCCTGGGTACTACAATAAACTACATCTGATGGTGAGGCTCCAGTCCTGAATCTTTGGGGAATGTATTAGTATGCTCTGTCAGTGGGGCTAAGAATACATTGTATCCTCTGCAGGGAGGTAAGACCCTTCCAAAAAAAGGGATGTCCTGGGTACTACAATAAACTACATCTGATGGTGAGGCTCCAGTCCTGAATCTTTGGGGAATGTATTATGCTCTGTCAGTGGGCTAAGAATACATTGTATCCTCTGCAGAGGTAAGACCCCCCCCCTCCCAAAAAAAGGGTAAAGTTATGTATTATGTATAAGAACCTTTTTGTTATTACTGGACCATTGGCCCAATGGGTAGAGTGTTCGCCAATGGTTCAGGAGACCCCGGTTCAATCTCAGGTTAAGTCATACCAAAGACTCAAAAAATGGTACTTAATTCTGCCTTGCTTATTACTAAGCATTATAAGGTAGGGATCAAGGGTAAAGTGGAGCAATCCAGGAAATTGAGTAGCACCCTCCTGTACACCTCAGTGTAGTAGCTATTGAAAAAGGAGCCCTCAGGTTAATCTCGACTAAGGGTATTGCCATATTTGAAATGACATGACCCAGTGTTATGTCTTTGATCCAAAGTAACTAATGTGCAACAAACACTTGTTTTATACCACTACAGAGAAATAGCTACTGGAATGCATATTTGTTTATAATTTGTTTCTTCTATCATATTTACCAACCCCTCCGCTCGGGCAGGATATGACACAAGGTCAATTTTTAAGCGGAGTTTAACAGGTTTGAATTCAGAGTTTTCCTTCTCCTAGACTAGTTGCCTCACCAAGGCTGAAGAAATCAGTCTGTCCTACTATTTACCCATAGCTGGAGGGAGAATTATTGGATTCATACCTTTCCCAAGGGTATTAGTACTATGTGAAATGCAATTAGTTTCGTCCAGGATTTGAACTTGTATCGTCGTGTTCAATTCCTACGACGATAACCATTACACCACGGGCACCTCCAATTTGTTTCTTCTATTGAGAACATATTTTTGAGGAACATTTGTTACATGTTCATGTGAACATGCCCTAAATACTGTGTAAATTTTATTTTTCAAAACATTAAATAAACTATAAAGATTCTTAATTCTAGTTGATACAAACTGGATAAAATATTGAACAAATTTTAATTTTATTATAAATTTTGCTGCAACAAATTCCAAAAGTCAATGCACAAGAGATGTTTTTTTTCATTGGTTTAATGGGTAGAGTATTTGTCAATGGCCCAGGAAACTGGGGTTCAATCCCAGGTCGACTTATACCAAAGACTCAAAAAATTGTACTTGACACTTCCTTGCTTAACACTCAGGATAATAAGGTACAGATCAAGGGTAAAATGGAACAATCCAGGGAATGGATTTGCACCCTCCCCTACAACCTGGTGTAGTAGCTAATGAAAAGTGAGCCTTTGGGTCAACCTTGACTACGGTCACCAACTTATTATACATGACTGATTACAGTAAGTTGCAAAGATATAAAAATATTTATTTACCTTGATAAAGATGTTTTTGCTATCCTCTTCTTTTTTAGATATTTGGGCCAGCATTACTTGTTTTCTTTGGGTTATTTTGTGTATATTTGAGTGAGGAACTCTGGAAAAATTAGTGCTCACATCAAAGTATGGAAATAACGTTATTACTTGTCGTACCACTTTTTCTGTGAAGCATTCATTATCCATATAAATGAAGAAGGAACCAAAACAATTGGTAATCATATAACCTTTTAAGACAAAAGAAAATTTGTATTATAAAGACTGAAAGATAAAAATACTGAATAGAATCAAATGAAGATCTATCTATCTATATATATATATATATATATATATGTATATACGTCATGCATTCAATAAGTTTCCAGACTTTTTTTGTACAGGCATTTAAAATTGTTGTAGACTCTTGAAAATTCACTATGTTATTGTTATACATCTTATGAGATGACTGACCAGTTTTTATGATTTCAGGTTCAAATGAACAGCTACAGCAGCAATTGGAATACACTCTACTAAAGCCTGATTATCACAGCTGGTGAATTTCAAAAATGCAATCTGACACTTTAGAAGAACGATATGCAATAAAATTCTGTTTTAAACTTTTTAAAATGCCACAGAAACGTATAGAATGCTTCAGACTGCTTTTTGACCATCTTCCATGGATTGGGCATCAGTTTTTGAGTGGCATAAGAGATTCAAGTAAGGAAGGCAGTCTGTGAGAAATGATGAAAGATGTGGGAAGAGTAAGGAAGTCAATACACCAGAGTTGATTGGCTAAAGGGTTAGGGTTAGAGTTAGGGTTACTATGTTGAGGTTTAAAGGGAGTCCAGGAAGAGATTCCGTCAGAAGAGACCAACACTCTTTAAATCGGGTCAGTGGTAGGACAATGCACCAGTCCACAACTCCATCCTTCACAGACTATTTGACCAAGATAAGCATCAAGACAGTTCCTCAGCCTCCTTATTGTCCAGACCTTGCTCCCTGTGACTTTTGGTTATTCCCTTAGCTCAGAGGCTGTCGTTATGAGATAATTGAGGAGATGAAAGAGGCTATGACGAAGGTCATTGACATGCTCACACAAGAGGACTTCCATAGGGCCCTCCAGAGGTTGTTGGAACGGTACAACAAGTGCATTGCAGCCAGAGGAGATTACTTCAAAGGGGACTAGAGTTTAATGTGTGTACTATCAATAAAAGTGCCCATATGAAAAAAGTTTGGAAACTTTTTTAACGATTCTCGTATGTGTATATATATATATATATAATCTATATAAAGCAGCTTATTCTGTCAAGGGAAGTTTTGTAACTTTTTCTCTCAATGACTAGTCAATTTAAAATGAATAGATAAATAAAAGATAAAAGATACCGGATACCAGGTCAAAAGTAAACAATAATAGCTAAGGGTTATAACAGATAATAATTATTACACAATACATGATATGAATGTGTAATAATGTAATTGTCATCAACTCATAGTGAGAGCACAGAGTACTCTGACTCTTTCTCACCATCCATCCCAATCATTCATTGCTCCTGGTAGGTCCTTCAGTATATCCATGATATACTAACACTGAAGACAACAGAAGAAAAGATAAACACGTTTGTATATATAACAACATTTAATGTTTTATCGAAGTATGTCACTTTTGAGTTCATTCTTGGTTCTCCAGCAGTGTCTGGCATGTATTGCTCATATCACTTGGATGGTTTGGGAGATGGGATGTAAGTGGCCATTCAGCTGCTGTTTTCTTAGTTGCTGTTTAAATTACAGCTCTGTGAGGACACTGGGTGCTATCTAGATGACTTGCTGAGAGCCATAACTGTTAGGGTGAGTCAAAGAAATTTGTGCTGACGGCGTGCCTTGATGATGATACATATCAGTGGTATTAGGAAGAAAGAGTACATAAACATGTCCCAATGGCTGGAAATATACATATATTATTCCATAAACAAGCAGTATGTAGAAGGAGTACAAAAAGAGAAAAAGGCTTACTTAATGAGGAAAAATAAAATAATTATATAGCATTTCCTTGGTCTAGTGGGTAGAGTGTTTGCCAATGGTCTGGGAGACATGGGTTCAATCCCAGGTCATGTCATACCAAAAACTTTAAAAATGGTACTTGATGTTTTCTTGCTTAACACTCAGCAATATAAGCTACATATCAAGGGTAAAGTGGAG
This sequence comes from Sepioteuthis lessoniana, assembly GCA_963585895.1. NCBI lineage: Eukaryota > Metazoa > Mollusca > Cephalopoda > Myopsida > Loliginidae > Sepioteuthis > Sepioteuthis lessoniana. Next base: position 113,887,229 of record OY757912.1, on the reverse strand, counting down.
CAATCCAGGGAAAGGAGTAGCGCCCTCCCCTACACTTCTGTGTAGTAGCTATTGAAATGGGAGCCTTCTGGTCACCGTCGACTACGGTCGCCAACTTTACTTTTTACTTTTACCATTTTCTGGCAAGGTCTAAGATGTCTCCCCTCTTAATGAATAGAAACAAAGAGGTCAACAATTTTTTTTTTTTTGAGCCATCATGTGATATCTCACAAGGGACTAAATGCAGATAATTATTTATTATTTCCCTACAAGTATATAGGTTACTAACAAAAGATAGGAAGAGTTTTATCATTTCTCTTGATACAGAGTTATGCTTCTCTTTTATCGAAAAGCAGCCTCTATATTTTGTGAGCTGGTTCTTTTTTGAGACTCAAAATAAACAATTAAGCACTGAAACCATTTGCACCAGCTTGGTTATATTAGTTGCTGTTATTTATGACTTTAACATAAGATGAGCAAAAACAGAAATTACTGAACCATATTTACATGTGAAAAATGTTTTATTTTTAAGAATAAATGATGATGAGCTATGAAAAGTGGATACTTTATAACAATGTGGAATATAAGAAACCATTGAGCAAACAAAATGAACAAACCTCTGTGACCATGTGAAATGTCAAGAATCATATTGTGTGGATAGAGAAAAGTTTTTTTTCTGGTTAGGGTTTGATATATATATATATATATATAAGGGTCATTCAATATGAAGGTGAAATATTACCTAAAGAGTTGGCAAAAGAAAGCATAGTTTATAATTTCACTTTTTTTAAAGGAAACCAATAGTGATAGGTCCTTTCATATCTCAGAAGACTGTCTGCATCACCTTCTTTATTCACTGCTGCTCCAGGAACTTTTTCTTTACCAGAGTGTCAGTGTGTTTCTACTCGATGGACTGTCTTTTTGACTTGAGCTTGTAGTAGCAAATCCATATTTTGCTGATTTAAAAAATTTTTTTTACTAAAACATGCTTCTTCATACACATCATATATTCTTATGTAAATTTCCACAAGGTTTGCACTTCTCAGTCACCAAAAATTTAATGACAAACCTCTGTTCAAGTCTTGATCTCTTTGTTTGATTTGGTGCCATTCTGAATAGCTTCAAAAGAAATATTTTTGCTTAAAACTAATTCCAAACAATCCAGTTTATATATATGGAAAAAAAATTCTGCAAAAGAAAATATTTTGCTTTTTTTAAAGATCTCCATATTTATTGAATGACCCTGTACATATAATAGGTCTCTCCTCAGTCAAAACAATTGCCCTTGTTTATTGAATGACCCTCATATATATGATACATCTGTTCTCAGTCAAAAAATTCCCTTTATTTATTGAATGACCCTCATTTATATTTCATCAGTAATTTTTGGTAAGGTAGTGAAGAGTTTTAAGTTAAGCCGTAACATAGTGGATTTCTGAGACTGACAGAAAGAGTTTAATACCCAAAAAAAGATGAAGTTAATATGGATTTTAGAAGACTATAGAAAATACACTATGAGTGTATAAAAGCTTTTGAACAGGCTGTGTAAAAAAGAATATTATTTATTTTATCATAAAAATTTCTGCTACAGAATCTGTGTTGAAGTATCTAGATCAAAAAGAAGTTGTCAAACATCAGAATTATTTGGTGAGAGATAAAAAATGTTATTCTTTGTAAAAATTCGGTTTATGGAAAAAATCCTGTCATGTCAAGGGTCATTATTATGGAAAAGGAATTTTTATTTTGTTTGAACATGGAAACAAAATGTTGTCAGTTCAAAGCTAAACTGACTAATCAAACAATTTCTGAAGCTAAATTTAACTCAAGAAGTCGGTTTGGAATTTATTATCGGCTTTTGAGGTAACCCCTTCCATTGCCCGGACCTACCTATGAGAATACATGAACTATAAGAGAAACGAAATTTAGATTGATTCGGAAGTTGAGTCGAAGTCTAACATTGTGAAATGTAGTCAGCAAAGTTAGGAAGACAAGACAAGATTGATTGGAAGATGGGTTGAGGTCTGATGTAGTGAAATGTAGTCACAACAGGAGAAAGAGACAGAGATTAGACTGCAGTTGATGAGGCAGACATAAGGTGTTTTTCCCCGATTCTGAATCACTAACCTTGCATCTTACTACCAGAGTGAAAGATAGAAATAAGATAAATCTTTCGGTCTCTGAAAGAATTGTTTAATGTAAAAAGTTAATTTCTATAATACACACTAAATGCTAATATTAACCTAAAGCTGTGTTGTATTGTTTTGTTTTTGGTCGCAGATTGTCTTTCCTTTTTTTTTTTACTTAATTGTGCGGAAGCGTCTGTCTAATCGGTAAAACAGCTTATGGTTGATTCACGGCCTGGATCTTAAATCACAATGTGGGCTGATAGCGGATTAATCCTGGTTGTTCAAGAAATTTCCTGGCATGGCCAGACAAGGATACAACCCCAAGAATAACCCCCGTGTTTGGCAGAGCGACCCCACCAACCAGTTATAAAGCAATCAGTTTGAAGATGGGATCCGATCTGTCTTTCTATTGACCAAGTTGCTGCTTGAAAGGCTGTTGTCACTAAAGTCCAGAGAAAACAAAGTTAACTGAAGGCACTAGAACAGCTTTTCTCAATCTTTTTACCTTTGCGGGACCCTTGAAATAGATTTTATGTCTCAGGGAACCTTTGTATAAAAATTATTATACATCATTATTAATCTATTTATTACTGTTTCTCATGGAAAAAATGATAAAATTAGTGTTGACCAGTGTCATACTAATAATAATAAATATGGAGGAATCTCCATGGTGTAGTGGTTAACATGCTGAACTGTGATATTGTAGCGAGCGAGTTCGAACCCCAGTCGCGTATTATTGTACATTTCCTTTTGAACTAATACCCTTGGAAAAAGTATGAACCCTCTTATACCCCCCCAGCTATAAGTTAAATAGTACCACTACTGTTCTTCTACAAGGATATCTTTGGCATTAAATAACACACAATAGTTGATATGCCATGAAACAAAGAAACCAAACCAAATGAATTATAAATAAGGTCAATTCTTACCTGAAATTTCTTGGGATGTTTTGGGACTTTTTTTTATTGGATTTTCAAAACATACCCTTCCATGGCATTCAGCATCAGTCGTTTCACAAGACTGAGAGCAGTAACTTACTACATGGCATAGACGGCATTGAAAAAGTTTTTTATTGGCTTCACCACAATTTTGACAGCACGTTTCAATTCTACTTGGCATTTTGTAGCTGGAATAGAAATCAAAATGCTTGAAATAAATCAAGAAAACATTTTTTCTCTAGAACCATGAAAAATTATACATTTTCATATATGACATGATATATATATATATATATATATATATATATATATATATATATATATACACACACACTGGCCCAGTCAGCTGGTGCAATAGAATACACCGACTGCATCTCTGCAGAAGGGCAAGACCCACCCTCCTAAATGAGTGTCATGGATATGACATTAAACAAGTAACAATCACTAGTGGGAGACGAAACTGTCAACCATCATAATCTACAGACACCTGAGTCACACCACACGGTGCGGTGCTTTCTCCTGTTTAGGTAACTAATTTTTGTGACATGTACCTGAGTTTAGGTTTATCAGGTTCGTACCACAGATTGTCAACCAGCCCACTTGACTGTCGCTGTAGAATACATCAACTGTATCTCTACAGAAGAATAAGACCCCTTCCTCAATGAGTGCCCTGGATATGACATTAAACAAGTCGATGGTGAGGCTACAGTAATGCTGGAGTTTTGGGGAAGGCGGAGTACCTCTTCATGGCCATTGCTCCCATGTCCACTCTGGCCCTTAGTTGTAGCACCTAAAAGGGTCCTATAGGACTTTACACTCCTATAAATTATTTTGGGCGGTATGCCACTTGTTCCCACAAAAATGGCGGACGCTCAATATTCAGTCTCGGGAAACCATTGGCCAGGAGGACCACGTGATATGCTTACAACTACGTCGGCGCGCGTAAATTCAAGTCCTGCGTCTTGAGCCACTTACAAGACGGTATTTTCTATAAATACGCCGTCTTAAAACACATTCTTTCTCTTTTACAAATTTTCTTCGTAGCGGCAACACCTTCTCTTTGACCAAAATTTCTCCGCAGCAGCAACACCATGCCTCGCAGACATTCATATACAAGAACTATGAGACGCTTTCCCGTCTCTAAAAAACTGCCTGTTTCAAACCATAGAAAAAGGACATTTTAAATTTGCAATTCTTTTTGTAGTTTAATTGTGTTACACACACACACACATACGAGCTCACACATATATACACACTATTATTTTGTTAGAAGATTTAGTAATATTTTTATGTATTAATATAAGTTTTGTCATTATAGAATATAAATTTGTTTTTGTTCGTTCGCCTTGTTTTAAATGTTCATTTTGTCCGCGCCGTTTCACAACCATTATTTGTTTCATATCTTTTACTTATTTGTTGCATATCTTCACTCATTTATTTCACTGGCCTTATTCCTTCATTTACCATTTTATCCATGTGCTATATAATATGCTTATCCTGCCTTAATTCAAAACCTATCTTCAACATTAAACGTGTGGGAAATATTAAATATTAAACCTTATTTTCAATATACACAAACCTAACGTAAAATAGTCAAAGACCATAAATATATAAATAAAAATACAGATAAATTCTTTCACAGATACTACTACAGTCCTATATAGAACCATTTGACATTTTAACTGTGGCAAAACAAATGACGTATGCTAATATATACAGTGTAACAAAGGTACAGTGTAACCCGGATATAAGAGATTTTGCTCTGGTCCTAAATTAGAGCCTGTGTTAATGTATATAAATCAAACCCGACCCGAATATAAGAGACTTTACCCTCTGGTTCGGACAACTTTCTTATATCAGGGTTACATTGTATAAGAGATTTGTCGAGAGCGGAGAAGAAGTCTCTTATATCTGGGTTTAGTCTAATTTATATACAATTGTAACCCGGATATAAGATAGATTGTCTCTTGTCCCAAATTAGAGCCCATACTTACCTAAACATAATAGACCAAACCTAGATATAAGAGACTTCTCATGTTCCGTCATCTCTCTTATATCCGGGTTACACTGTATTTCTATTCTAATATATCATTAATATCAATATTATATCAGCTTTATTTGTTTTATTTTTCAAGTATCTAGTTTCTATCTTTGTAGTAGTAGTAGTAGTAATAAAAGTAGTCGTACTATTATTACACGTACTACTACAACTATTAGGAAAGCATAAAAAGTGAAACAGAGAAATAGTATTTCAGGTGCAATGGGAAACACTCTCCAAACTTCTGTCATTTCAAAGAGGCAAGTTGTAATTTTTACCACCACACCGATCAAATTTCGCCTGCCTGTTTGAACTGGAAGCACACGAAGAAAACCAGAAACCCCATAAAGTCACCAATAGGGAAACATTAGATGAAGATACTGACAATGACAACCTGTGGTACGAACCTGATAAACTTAAACTCAGGTATATGTCACAAAAATACTATTCTAATATATTCTTAATATTAATAATATATTTAATTTCTTTGTTGTGTTTTTCAACTATTTTCTAGTAATATTAGTACAACTATTACTAAAAAAATAAAATCTAGAACAAAGAATAGTGATTGGAAAGCCAGATACGCAGTAGTTTAAAAAACTAAGAACACGAAAACAGCAAAAATAAAAATTGAAAAAAAAAAAGTAAAAAACAAACAAATTTTGATACAATGTTAACTGGCAGTAATGTCTTTAAAATAATTTAACAGTTTCATTGAGAAAAATTATGTCTAAGAATTATTTATCATAACTTACCTTAGATGTTAACCTATTGTCTCCAAAAGTCACCTAGGTGAATGAAATTATAAACAGTAAATTAAATAAAGTAAAAATTTTTAAAAAGTGAAAATAAAAATAGATTCCTGGAATTTGTTTTTACGTTCGTTGTGTTTTAGTTTCACTTTATTTTGTAAAATCGAATAAAAATAAACAAAGCATAAAACTTGAATTTATTTTTAGAAATCATCCTCAGATTAGATAAGAGTTTATTAAAAGATATCAATTCTATATTTTCTCAGTAACAATTAAAGAGCTAGAAGCTTTCAATTGGAATAACTGAGGTTTGTTCTGAGATAAAACAAATTAACAGAAAATAAAAAAAGTTTCATTTTGTGAAACGGACATTTCTTGGAAAAGTATGTTAAGTTTTAGCTTGATTTCTTAGTTTAAGCGGAAAAAGTTGGCTTTGAAAATTTTTGGAAAATGCGAACGGTGTTACTAAATCTTGTATAATAATTACACAGAGTATTTTAAGTGTATTGCTTTAGAAATAAATCTCGCTACGATGTGACTTTTTTGCTGGCTTTACAATAGATAGATACATATGAAATGCGCGCTTGTTTAGAAAAATAAAGAAAAATAGGTTGAATTTTTTAAAGTTCACAAAAACCACAGATTCTCATCGGATCTTGATATTTTTTTAATAACCAATTATTTATTTTGTAATTTAGTAGAAAAGGATAAAATTTATTTTAAAAGTTTCCATTTAAGATATATTTTTTTGCTTTGTTTTTGTTTTTTTCATGTGTCAACTACATCTTAATTCAATTTTCAAAATATTTACGTATCATAGTCAGAAACTACTTTTCTTAAATAACATAAAAGTCAGGTGCTGTTGACAGGCTGTTTTAGTCAAAATCATGTTGCGGAGCCGATAAGCGCGTCGGCTCCGCAAATTAATTTAAGGGTTTTTATGCGTGTGCGAATAGTGACAGCCAGAGACAATGAAGGAAGAAAAAAGGTCGCAGGGCCGAAGCCCACACGCGTCTGGCAAGGCCAAAAATACCTTCGGCCCCGTCGGCATTCCCCTTTTGGGGGCGCCAGGCAATAAACCCCTTTTCCGAAGGGGGTAAAAGCCTGGGGGGATGACCCCCTGAGGCCGGAGGAAATCTTCAGTGCCGAGGCACACCCGGCAGAACCGCCCAGAGGTAAGACGGCCTACCGAATGCAACCCAAGAATTGGAGAGGAAAGGCCACATACAAACGCCCTAGAGCGTCCGCGGAGACCTCTGTTTATTTGTCGCTGCCTCCCACCAGACACGTCTTGACACATGGTCAAAAGCCCGAAGGCTGATTAATGTGGGGATAAAGGGGAGGGGAAGGTCGGGAACGAGCCGAGACTCGAACCCTGCTGGTCTATGCTGCTCATCGGCTCACTTGGTGCAATGTGAGCCTGATGAGGCAAACAGTTTCACGAACCCATATCTGGGTCCGGGCACGTATGCCGGGTTATGGCTTGAACTAGACACCAAGGTCTAGTGCCATACGTAGATTTCGAGAAAGTCCGCGAGGGGACCTCTGAATTTTCGCCGCCTGAAGCCTTTTTCATATGGGAGAAAGGGAACTCCACTTCTGCCGCGCCACGTGGATAGAAAGTTCTACAAAAAATGGACGCAGAAAATAAGTACTTCTATAGTCCGGTATAGGCTAGCGGAGAGTATTACCTCCATTTTTATAGAATTATTTCTGGCAGAAGTGTTTAGCAAATGTTGATAAATATTAGTTTTTCCCTTTCTTAGCCGGTTAAAGTCGAAAAAGGGTTTCATCATTTCCGGCCGCGCCCGGATGTTATTTCTCTAGGGCGAAAGGTGTAATCCGATCTGTTCACGTTCGTAGGCCGGTCGTGGCAATCAGAAAGCAAAAGTCAGACACCAACTTATGCTACTTAGGATTTCGTGGAATAGCATGAACAACAGATGACCACTCCCTTTTCCTCTCTCCCACAATCATGTGCTCAGTTATGTATATGTATTTTGAAGCTTTGTGATAAATGAATTATTTATCATGAATGTTTGAAACACATTCATGATAAATACAAATTGGAGTTACCTGGCCCAAGCGAAAAAAAAGCAGTGCAGCTGTTCTCTCTTACTCAAGATCTTATAACAGCAACTGTCCTTTTCATGATAACCGACTACATTTACAGAACTCCGGGACAAACTCCTAATTGGACCTCAAGATATATCACCCAGGCCGACAACCAACCAGCGCGCAACAGACAACCCAGGCCGACAACCAGCCAGCACGCAACAGACAACCCAGGCCGACGACCAGCCAGCGCGCAACAGACAACCCAGACCGACAACCAGCCAGTGCGCAACAGACAACCCTGGACGACCACCACCCAGCGCGCAACAGACAACCCTGTCCGACCACCACCCAGCGCGCAGCCGATACAGCCCAGGACGACTATCTGAGCCAGTTAGTAGCAAACGCCAACCAAGACACTGGTCAACTGATCACCCATCATGACGTCGGCTTCAGCGATATAACCAGTCTAACACTTGGACTGATGGCAAATGACCTGATCACAACTTATCGTAGCCTCCCCCGGCTACTAAAAGACATCATCCCCGGTCAAAGGAATGCTAATTCAACTGTAATGTCGGTTACTTAACGTAACCCCGGCAGTTGTCATGATACGGACTTTTTCGAAATTGATTAGTTCCGCCTGTCATTTCGAAATTAGTTCTTAACAACTTACTTAAATGCATCTTCGAGGTACAATGAGTTATTTCGTAGCTCCTTTTAAAAGAGGATTGTTGACATCGAATATTTCCCGTCGAGACCATTTCTGTAGTGCCTTTAAAATATGGTTTAGGTAGGGGTTGGTGATATCTGTAATATTAAATAGCGTTTGCAAACCACAGCCCACCTATATGTCCAGCTTTAACTGGTGAACTTGGCGGGAACGAACGGAACCCTGCAAGCCCGCTGGGCATATGGCGGCGTAACACATAACAGATACAAACTTATGCGAAAATCTATTAAGACAACTCGACTTATCACTAGAAAAAGCTATATATGCAAGACAAGCAGCAGAACAGTCGATATTATAATCGAAAATATTAAGTTCAAAGGAACCAAAAGATAATGGACGTAGCATCCATGAATAAAGGAACAAAAATATAAATTATTTACATTTTTCGGACTATTGTCCTCATCTTTGTCGCTATGTTTATCACAACAATTCGGCCGTTGTACGCTCAGGCCTTCTTCAGGCGGTTGGAATGTCGAACATAACCCTTTATTTCACTTACCTGAAGGACACATGGTACTGTGGATAAAGGCGTTGGTTAGATCCAGTGACATACCCAAAGAGTGTGAGTTCAATATCCGGTGAAGGCAGTGGAGAACTTTCCGAAGGGAAATTAACAGGAGATAACTGATAACTGACATCCATTAAACATCGCTCGTGGAACTAGAACAGTCTACCCCGGTAAGCGAAATAAAGGGTTACGTTCGACATTCCAACCACCTGAAGAGGGCCAGAGCGTACAACGGCTGAAACATTGTGATAAACATGGCGACAAAGACGAGGACAGATTTAATTGTTATATATTGACCTACGACCCGACCGGGCTGTCAAAATAGGAAATGCACCGATGTAAATAACAGGTGCATCCGGTCGAGGAATATCAGAATTATAACCTTGACCGTGGATGGGTTGAATGAGTGCAATTGTGACGCCCACAAGAAGAAGGGGGCGTTGAACTATTATATAACTCGGTGAAGACAGGAAGTCAGTTAGTTGGAGACCAGACCAGTTGGAGAAAGATGCGGTAGAGCAAGCCAGCACCCGGCAGAAGGGGCCTCGGGACCCCCGATTGAGAGTTTGGAGATCAGACCACTTGGTGAGAAGATGCTGAATTGAGGAATATGACACAGAGAGGCTGGGTCCCCAGGCCTCCGGTTGAGCAGCCCTGGAGAACGGGAAAGAAACACCGTTATGGCCAATAGAGTGGGGGTCAATATGTTGCAGTTCTGTTCGGTCTCCAACTCCCTCTCACACACAACCCTTTCAAATAAAGTGAGAGGTATATTTTTCTAAGAACTGTGTCGCTCGTCTTTATTATTGTGTCGTTTTCATGCATCTGCATATGAGTATACAACATAATAACCAGACAAGACTTTTCTAATTCTTTTCGTAGTCAATGATCTGCCCTACCAACTGAGGTAGAATCTGGCTGCCTTAAACCAGTTTACTGTTGATATAATTGAACTGAACTTTTCTGATCATTTTTCAAACACTTATCAAATCTTTCTTTGTTATTTACATGAATAAAATTTGACTCTTTGCCCCTAACCTTGATTTTGTAATCCTTATCTTACCTGTTGTCACTGTTTCAAAATGTTTGTGGGGATGACTACATTGACCACTCTGCAACAGATATAAGAGAATAATTTTTATAAGTTGAAATCCTGCAAAATAAAATAAAATAAAATTAAAAAAAAAAAATAATTACCTTAATTGATTTAAGATTCACACTTTTGTATGAATGCGTCCCTTTCACGATGGTATTTTTTTTTATTTCTAAAATATTCAACTTTTTTGAATAAGTATATATATCGATTTGTTAGGTCTACTTGAAATCGTTTGGCTATCTATGAAGAACAAAATGACTTATTCTAGTTATTAATATTGACTCGCAGGACTTGTGAAAATTCCACAAAGAAAAAAATCAAGTGGAGCTATGTAAGCAAGGAAGGGGGATTTGCTATTTCATTACATATGAATCAGTTGGGAATAGAAAAATAAAAATTAAAAATCAAAAAATGAATATAAAAAAATGCAGAAACTTCCAAAAGCCCCTGACAGGAAAAATGGCGACCTATACTTAAAAAAAGGAACTGTCTCGGCAAAGGAAGGAAACCTGTTCTCTTTCAGCAATAACAGGCGGAGTAATAACACTTAAATCTTTCTTGCTGCTGGTGGAAGGCCCAACGTGTCCGCAATAAGCGGAACGCTAATCAAGCTTTCACAAGTAACAGCTGTTTCGGTTAACTTACAGCCAAAATATGAAAAGAATCAAATGAGCCTATCGAACTGCGAACTAAAAACACCAAATTTAGACATATCTCCTCAAAAGAGTCTAACATATTGTTAACGTCTTTAACACCAAATTTAGACATATTTACCCATAAACGACTAACACATTTTAATACCTTGTCTGGGAGACGCAACCATTTCACTTGGATTCTGGAATGATTTCCTCTCCCACAGAATGGTTGTTGAACCCAGAAATAGTCAAAATATAAAAGATATCTTGGCATCCTATCTTCTTTTTCTGTCTTCTTTCTATATAATTCCTTTACAGCCTTCATAGATCAGGAAGATAAACCCAGCAAAATAACATGGAATATAAAAAGAGAAACCCAAAAATGGATTCAGATAATTACAACAACTAAGATATTACTTGAAACCCCATAAATCCTTTGTTTTTTTAGCAATAAATAATACAAAAATATACGAAAACAATCTATATAATTCGTTATATGTATATAATTTGTTAGTATTTAATCCTATTAAAACATATAACTATATAAAGTTGCATATTCTATTTTGTAGATGACAGTATCACTTGTACCGAGGAATCTTCGGAACTCTTTTTCTTTTTCCTTTCCAACCTTCAACAGCACATTTTTGAAAGTTTCTGAGATCTTCCGAGCCCAACTGAACTCATCAGATCTTCAGCAAATACATTAATTTATATTTACTAAGCTACTTAGCGAGGAAAGATGAAGTTAGCGCGTCAATTCCATCAGACTTGAACACAGTGTTTGATCTGAAGAAGCAACATCTTTGTAGAAGAATTTCCAAATTGATAGTGTCAAGACCGCTGAGGGCATGTAGATCAGCTTGATGTGAGAATGGATGAAAATGCAGAATTGAGATATAGATTGTTAGAGATATCCTCTTGATGAACGCACCTCTTTCTCAATCGTAAGTTATTGGTTTCGCGTTTTCATTCACAAGACAAACTTTGACTTAACCAACACACTTGTAATAATCTAAGATTAATCAACTGAGAACATGAGAGGCAAACATGAACTTGTTGCTGGGTCGATAAATATATCGATCCCGCAAACTTTGAAATATAAGTGATTGACAACGAACTAGGCAAGAATGACAAAACAAGGTGGTTGTTTCGAAAAGCCAAATTTTTATTATGGCGAATCGTAATAGGAAATCGTACGGCAGATACCGGTTCGTGAAATCCAAGAACTTGTAGTTGGTGCAGGATCTATTCGCTGGTGCAGGACTGGATTGCTGGTGCAAGACTGGTAGTCGTTGGTAATCAGGATTAGTGGTCACCGGTACAGGACTGGTAGCTGCTATTGTTGGACTGGTAGCTGCTGGTGCAGGACTGATAGTTGCTGTTGCAGGAAGGTGGTCGCTGGTGCAGGACTGGTAGTTGCTGCTGCAGGAAGGTGGTCGCTGGTGTAGGACTGGTTGCTGCTGGTGCAGGAAGGTGGTTACTGGTGCGGGAAGGTGGTCACTGGTGTAGGAAGGTAGTGTGTCGTGCCATCTCAGAGGGTGCTAGGTTTGACTTTCGGAATTAGCCCTGAAAAAGGCTGTTAGACTGAGAGGCTTGTAGTATTCCTGCTTCGTCAGCTGGCTGGAATCAGGACGTCGGCTTAAGGAGAAACCTGGAGCAATGCGTCATGGGCAGCTGCTGCTGATAAGGCTTCGGTCGTAGAGTTGACAAGGGAAGAATCGGATTCCTCCCACACCCTTAGGCTGACGTCCAGCCAAAACTGCCGACCGTTTTAATACCGCCGCTTTTTATGTCTACGGCGTGTTACTACCCTTAGTTGTCGAAGTAGAATGAATTTGATTTGTTATCACAAAATATATGGGGAATTTTATAAGCCCCGAAAAGCCCGGTTTATTCCTACGTTTTGTAAAAGAATAAACCGTACTTCAACAGCAGTAGGGAGATGGATGACAGCTTTTGAAGAAAGGAGACGAACGACTTTTAGTGAACAAAGTTTATATACAACAAACAACAAACAGGGTTTTACACCAAATGGAACAAACAACGAATATGTAAGAGTTAAAAAAAAAAGAGTTCAATGTTCTGATAGGTGGTTGGCGTATAAGAGTAAGGTTTTGTAAGGTTTGTTATAAGGTGTAAGGTGAAGTTGTGTAAGGTGAAGTTACAAGGTAAAGTTATAAGGTAACGTTTTGCAGATAAAATGCCGGCTGGAACTTAGCTGTGTGTCCTGTTCCTTTTAACTCAGCACTTGCGTTCGTCGCTCTAGGCTCCTGACTGTGTGTTGAAGGTACTAAATACGTTTGTCGTCAAGGGCTGCTACGAATGGACCTGTTGCTAACAGCGGTGGGAGTGGAAAAAAAGAGCAAGAATCTTCTGTGGGAGTTCTTTTTATAGTGGACGCCACGTGACCCCAAGGGGCTGCTGATATTCGGTGAAACAGGATCACCAGTTCCTTAACAAATTTCCACAAATAGTAGTGAGAGACTTCATTCTACTTCGACAAGTTTTTTTTTATTACTACATATTTTGTCCATTAGTTGTGGACTGTCCTTTGAAAAACCGGCTGAATTTATCATTTTTAAGAGACGGTCTATGTGGAGCGATTTGGTTCCTTAACAACCAGTCCCTAGATAGCTATTGGCTGACACCATCAGTGACTCATCGCTTCTTGGAAATGGGGTTTGTTTGTTTGTGCTTTGAGTAGCCGGTTGACGACGATAAACTAAATCTTAGTAACGCGTGTTCATGGTCAGCATTGACCAGCTTATTTTTCAATCCGAAAATCAATTTTGTCAACGTGAAAGAAAAAATTGTTTCATGCAAAATAGCAACAAAGAAGAAGTAGTATTGACACTCAATTACTTGATTCAGTATCAAGCGCAAAATCTAAGTTCTGCCTCTAAAAAAATTGGGCTTTTTAAAATTGTAATTTACTATGCTTTTTGCTTAGAAGTGGCACAAGGTCGAAACTGGGCTCTTTTATCTTATCAGAGGAGGTAATTCTGTTGTTCAAGGCTTGCCTATGGAAGCTTCTATTATTCAATGGGACGCTCCATTTCTTCTTAACTAATCTCGTATTTGAAAAAAAAAGAGTATTTTTTTATATGAAACTGAAAGTAAATTTAAAGAAAAACAACTCTTTCTGAGTCCGAAGAGTTATTCCCCTTGTTAAGTTTATCTTGGTTGTGTCGTTCTTATATTTTAACCAAAGCTCTATTAAATGATTCAGTATTTGTGATGTCCCTTCACCTAAGAGAATTATTATTCATTTTTTTTTTCTAAATTATTTTTGTGAAAAATATCTACCAACAAAAATCATAAAAGTTGAGACCACTTTCTTATTGATTGATTCTATGATTGAAAAAAGACATATTTGTAGTCCTAACTTAGAGATCTTTTGAAAAAAATACACAGTTGTGATTTTAAAATACCAATGGGTACCACAGTTCAGTGGGTGTTTTTCTGTTTTATGATGTTTAATTTTGTTAAAAGCTTTAGTAGAAAACTCCCAAAACACAATTTACAACCTTTCTATAACCAACAAAAAATAAAATTTCAGCAATAAAATGACTGATAAACAGTTGAATTGTTGTAAAACCCAACAAACAAACAAACAAAAGCTTGCAGAAATAATTTAATAAGTATCTATTCTAATTTCCAAAATGCATCATTTCATTATCAAAGAGGAAGTGTTGAATTATATTTTGAAATATATATTTCAAGAATTATTGTTTTAGTGTTTTAATGCAAATAAAAAAAAACAGTACTAAATCTTTTAAAATAGTTAAAAAAAATTTTGTTTGGTAGATATTTTTTTCCTATTTTTCATATGAAGTAAAAGCAACTAATAAGTATGAAAGTTAAAACTATAGATATGAATAAAAAAAATCATGAATCAAAATTTTGAATAATATCAGAATTGTCATTCATTGTTTGAACGCAGTTAAATGGTTTCAAGTATTGCTCTCCAACACTAATATTTCAATTTAATACTAATTGTAACAGTCGCAAATCTATTTTCTCTTGCGAATCAATGCCCCCACCGAGCAATTCAGCCACACATGAACCAATCAGTGGGCAGAGCGCATTGATTCCATCTATCTCTCAAGAACTTTTCCTTCTCGCCCTCTTTGGAAATTGACACAGTCAGAGAGCACCTGGCTAGCAGTGAAGAAAGACCTCTCTCTCATCCTCTCCAGCATTGAATATCTGCACTGAAGACAACACTGCTACCTGCTTCACACAAAAAAGAATCAACTCTGCAGCCTGCCACATGAGCTACCTGTTACAGTGACATACCTTCTACAAACTTAAGAACTAACATACTACCGGCGACACCAAAAAAAAAAAATTTTCTCTCTCTGATTCAAGTTTACTTCTGCTATAAGAATAAACCTTTTGTTGTTGTGTTTCAAAGAAGTTTTGTTATTTATTTTGTACTACAAATTAATTTATAGTGATATGGAAACTAACCATAAATACTAAATAATCATTTATTTGCTCACAGTTAAATGGTTTTAAATATAGTAAATGATTTGACAGTTCTACTTGAGCCATACATTGGACCTTTAGCGAAGAGATGTGTTGTTGTTTTTTAGTGAAGAAATGTATTCTTGTGTGTGTTGTTATTCCCTCACTAATTGTGTTGTTGGAAAATAAAGGAGGATGAAGAAGCAGAAAGATGAAGATGCTGTTAGGTTTTTATATGAAAGTTTTTAATGGCAGCATGGAATAAAGGGTTTATGTTTATGCTGCAAGTCTCGAAGGAAGAAAAGAAGTAAGGAAACGAAATGAAGTTATGATAGAGTTGAGAAAGCCTTTTAGCAGCTAAATGCCGGAGCGAAAAGTGCATTGTTAGGTTACGGCATTGTTGAATGTGTTGAAGGAGATATGTTTGCCATAATGTAGCAAAAGTCGTGTTTGCTATTTGAGGACAGAAATGATTGTAGTCACCGTGAGTTTGTGGTTCTGGTTGTTTCGGGGAGAAGTGTAAATGTCTCCAGGAAATGTTGCGCAGAGATGAAGTAGCTAGGTGTCGGAGCGGAATTTTGCATCGCAGTCGACATAGCCAATTTTGGGGGTGACGTAAAGTTGTTCCTGTGTGTGGCGTATTGAATTCATCTAATTCATATTCAACTGGGAACCCTTGGTCTAAGAGAATAGACGTAAGGGGTCCATAAATTAGATGGCTTCCCTCATGTTGGTTTGATGCTGCTGCTGCTGCTATTGAAGAGCAGACAGTAAGACGTCTGTTCTGAACAAAGTTGTTCTGTGAAAAGGGAAAGTGTTTGGCGGCTTTCCCCAATTAGTGCTGCCCGGAAAGATGGTCCAGGCTGAATAGGATAAGTCATCCTGATTGAGTGAAAATATGTGTCGACCCTAACGGTCAAATTAAATTACACGCCAAACAAAAATACAAAATTCTTTCTGCTACATACCCTAACAGGTACTACCACTCCTGGTTAGAGTAGACTTGTGAGCAATGGTAATGAAGGGATACCCACATTACCCACACTCCAAGACTGGAGCCTCACCATCAGATGTAGTTTGGTGTCATATCTAGGACACTCTTTAGGGTGTCTTACCCCTCTGCAGAGATGCAGTTGGTGTATTCTACTGCCCCAGGCAACTGAGCTGCACATAGAAGTAGTATAACACATTTTCATTTCTTACTTATATTACTTATATATATATATATATATAGATATCATAATTGTATTTAAAGGTTATGGTTATGTTCAGAGGCAGTGTTTAGTATCTGGGATGGAACATATATAGGTAATATAACAAAGAAATTAAAACCAAAGTATTATACTGCCTCTGCATGTGTGTGTGTGTGTGTGTGTGTGTGTGTGTGTGTGTGTGTGTGTGTGTGTGTGTGTGTGTGTGTGTGTGTGTGTGCATATTATTATTAACTTTTTGCTTTCTGATGATAGCTTTATACATCACATTCACATTATCAATTGAATAATTATCATTCCATTCAAAGAGCATTATTTTATATCCTTGCAGTTGCATATGGCAATCTGGTTGTTATCTTTTTCATTTAAAATTTTTCATTCATGCCTGCTGCTTTTTTTTTTTAATTGTCCATGCAACAATAACTCATTTTTAGATGGTTTTAGTTAGACAATTGATTGGGTGTTGCAAATTTTTCAAAGTGCTTCTTATTAATCGGAAAAATATTCTCCCCACTGTTTTCCTATAATGGGGAGTGGGGAAAAAATTATACCATTTTATGTTTCTATTGCTTGTAAATTTGTTATTATTATTATTGTTGTTGTTATGTACATAAATCAATGTAAAAGTTTACCCCACAATATTTTAGAGCTGTTTCATGTTCTATTTTAGCTTTATTAGCTTTATTAAAAATATGAATGATTCCAGAAATAACTGATATTGACTTACGAACATGTTTTGTAGTGATAGGTAGGATTTAAGATTTATTATGTATACTAGTGGTATTGTTTTTTTTTTTTTATGGCATGTGCTGTTATTCAAAATTGAATTTTAAAAAATGCCATGTGACAAACTCCTCACACCATAAATAGCCACATTTTCTCTTATTTTCATCAGATGATTTTGAGATGAGATCCGCATGAAATTTTAAGAAAGAGACTTTAAGAGTATATATATATATATGAATTGAGCACTCTGGTATCTGGTAAGGCAAAAATGTGAACAAATGAAGGCTGCTACATAATGTCTTATAATTCCTGAGCTGACATGGTTCACTTGCTGGCTGAGCAGTATGATACTAAGTCTAACATAAAGTTTGACGGGTTTCCATCCCAGCTTCAAGTGTCCTATATGTCTAGCCACACTGAAGAGTTGTGATACAAAGAAACAGTCTCACTGTATATATAAGGTGTCTCAATATACATGGGACCCATGTGACTGCTAATAACTCTATAATCAATAATGTTGTGTTCTTTTTTGTTTCAGATTTAAAAATAGTATACTATAGCAACTATTAATCCTTGATCATAATGTCTTGGATAAGAGAGGAAAAAATATTTTGCCTCACTACTTACTGGGAGACAATATGATTCAAAATTGTTTTAAAATAGATGCAATCCATTAATATGATAATGATTCATTACTGAGATAAGAAACTCAAAAAAAGAATGCATTTCCTGGAAGCAGATATGATAACAATTAAAGAAACATTGATTTGATGTCTCTAGCTCAAAGGATGCATCTTTTATCAAACATGTTCCAAATGACCGACATTGCTTGTCTCAGTCAGTAATAAATCATTATCAAATGTATTAATGGGTTGCATCTATTTTGAGACACCCTGCATATATATATATATATATATATATATAAGCTGATGCAAAAGTTCCCAACCTTTTTAATAAAATCTCATGCATATATAAAATTCATATCAACAAATTTTCCCTGGCTTTGTATGACTTTCTGCTAAATTGTTTATTTTATCAAAAATAACAACATTATTTTACTATGATGACATTTTCAAGGAATTTCTTGCTCTCTTAAACTTGTTGCAACCACTGACCAAACAAGAAGTCAAATTAAGAGTAAGGTAATTGTCAAAAAGGATTTTTTACTAATTCTTATATCTTAGCCTATAAATGCAATTCCACTGAACATCATCCATCATGACTTTTATAGAAGTTGTTCCAATAAACTGCATTCATTGGTTCTACTTTTTCAAGAACTTCCAGAAAGAACACATTTTGTAGTCTCGCTGGCAGCATCTGTCCTTTCTAAATTTTCTCCATACAAGACACATAAAAGGCTCTATGGATTAAAGTTCAATAAGAGTGTTTTCTCCCCCCCCTTCAACTCTGACCCTGTCATAGTTTGGAATTCTACTTCGTTATCCCTTTTGTTTTATCCTTATCCTTCATTTGTCATTTTGTAATGATTTGCTTTTAGTGGCCAACTGGCCTTTTTTATCATGACTTTTAAAAGGATTTATTTTTATAGAAAAAATGAATCCTTTCAGGGAAAATAAAACAGCAATTTGAAAAAAAGAAAGGAAAAATAAAAAGACAAACGTGCCACCTACATACAACTAAGAACTATTTATCACCAAGTTAATAAAAAGGAGTTACAAAGTTTTAAAGAAAATCACTAGTTGCTAAAATTAATAGCAATTTTAGTGACCAGTCAAAAAAACTGAATCAAGTAACAATGATATAAATTGTTTTGGATAAAACACTGGGTCATTCATGAATTACAAGGAACTGATATGTCTTCAACTAAGGAGCTGGTACTTACAACTCAAAAAAAGGGGTGTTGTATGAATGGAAGAAAAGATTTGGAAGAGTCTCTTAGGTGAAAAATATCTCTTAGGAAAACCTGTTCACTTTTCCGTCAAGAATACAGTGAATAATGCAGACACAAGGAGGCTCATTCAGCAATTCTTTCAGCAACTTGTATAGGACAGCAAATTTAAATAGACACCATCCTGGTTAATGTTGAGACAGCACAAGTTCTCTGAAATTGGCAACTGCACATTTCACCCAGAAGAATACAGCACAGCAGAGCAGTTCTGGAACACCTCTTGGACAAAGTCAAGACAGCACAAATTCACAGATATAGGTAACAGCATATTTTTCCATAAGAGGTCCACCACATCAGCAAAATTCTCTGAGGGATTTACTCCCAAGGCACTATTTCCCTGTAACAGTTGGGAACAGCAATGTTTAAAAAACTACAAAAATTCACTAGACTACAAAATGACATCTTCACAGCAACATGACTTGAGTAGAAAAAGAGTAATTCTCTCAGCAGTCGGTGTCAGTTCCAAAAAATCCTGTTATTTCCTCCTGCCGGTGACAACCATAAAAGTTCCTCCTAAGAAGATGTTCCAATTACAATAGAATAATTTCAACTCTTTGGGTATTAAAAAAATGTCCCCAGAAATTCAACATCTACTGATTTTTAATTCAATTATGAAAACATGCTAAGTACAAAAATATGAGCTGTGAACAAGATTCATTATTCATAAATATTCATTTAAGCTGATTTATTCAAATGTTATTTGTAATCAAAGATAAAATTCGGAATTAAAAAATACCTTTACTTTTTACTATCTACCATAATTACACTCCTATATTTTAAAACCAATCAGTGAAGAGCTTATAGAGTGGGAAATTCTTGAAAAAATAGGATCAAAAACTATTTTATAGAAAACTTGTTCCCGAAACAAAATAGGCGCCAAAAGGAAATATGTAGTTTTGCGAGCCTGAGTGGACAGAATTGTAATGTGCTGGTGTTTTTAAATACATCCATGCAGCTGAACCCTAAATGAACTTGTCCCACACAAAAATAAATCTCTCATTTGGAGCTGGTCATGTGATTAGGAAACTTATTTATTTCATTCTCTTGACGGCAACATTCTTTCTCAAAATCTCCAGCATACTCAGATCTCAGACACTCATAGACACTTGCAGACTAATCAGCCACTGGAGATGACTAGTATATTTTAACACCTTGTCTAGGAGACAGAACACTTTCCACTGGATTCAAGAAGAATTTCCACACCCACAGAATGGTTGTTAAACCCAGAAATAAAGTTAAAATTCCAAAGGTGTCTTGGTCTCTTTTCTTCCCCACTTCAGTAATGTTTTTACAGCCTTCTATAGACACAGAAGAAACCTACAAAATAAGAGGGGGTTAGAAGAAAACCAACTGACTCAGATATCTAAACCCAAAACCCTAAAAACCAAATGACCAACAACAGCCAATCCTTAAAACTCCTACACACTAATTCCCATTTGCCTAACATAAAGTAGTAAAGTTGGTGACTGTAGTTGAGGGTGACCTGAAGGCTCCCTTTTCAATGGCTACTACACCAAGGTGTAAGTGAGGGTGCCATTCCTTTCCCTGGATTGCTCCACTCTACTCTTGATCTGTACCTTATATTGCTGAGTGTTAAGCAAGGCGGCATGAAGTACCATTTTTCGAATCTTTGGTATGACTCAACCTAGGATTGAACCCCAGTCAACCATTGGCAAACACTCTAACCATCAACTCAATGTTCGGACTATTGGCATAATGATTAGAATGTTTGCCAATGGTCCTAGAGACTGGGGTATTGACTTTCTCTCACTTGTTTTCTTTTATGAAAGATATTTGTTTTAACATTCTTGTTGTGCTAAAATTTCTTTTATCAGTGTTGTTTATATTATTTATATATACCAGCTCATTGGCTCAGTGGGTAGGGTGTTTGCCAATGGTCTGGGAGACCGGGGTTCAATCCCAAGTCGAGTCATACCAAAGACTTTTTAAAAATGGTACTTGATACCTCCTTGCTTAACACTCAGCATTATAAGGTACATATCAAGGGTAGAGTGGAGCAATCCAGGGAAAGGAGTAGCACCCTCCCCTACACCTTGGCGTGGTAGCTATTGAAAAGGGAGCCTTTGGGTCGCCCTCGACTACAGTCGCCAACTATATATTATATTATTTGCATTGTAAATTGAGGAACTGACACTCAGAGTTTTAATTTTAACAAAATATTGAGAACAGCTCATCCTCCACAAAATAACCATCAAGTGTTGATATGCCATAAAACTCTACAAACCAACAAACCAACCAACCTCCGTGTGTGTGTGTATGGATGTGTATATTGAGGTCATTGTCATGAAACACAGGCTAAATGAAGCAGACATCTAATTAGAATAAATTATGGAAGACTTCTCAAACAGAAAACTGTTGAATAATAGAGTAGCTATATCAATGTTTTGAGAGGTTATGTAGGATTTTGAAGAAGTGAATGAGAAATTGTACCAGAAAATGCTCTGTCAAATGGATAAGAGTGACAGAGCATGACCCCAAGATCAATCTAGCTTAAATTGAATAATCTTGATTGAGTAACCCAACAGTCCTAGAATTTAGAAAAATAGTTTAAAATTTAATCAGTTAGTTCCTTGTTTTCACATGAAAAATGGCGGGCACATATTTTTCCATCCATGGTTAACAGAATCATCTCCCTGAAATGGTTGGGTTTTTTATAAAAAAAAATACACACAACTTTGAAATGATAAAATGATTGTGCACACAAAAGTGGCTTAGTGTTATTTGTTCTTCCCAACCAGACATGTCTCCATATTCGAGTATCAGAACAAAGCAACATGTAGCCTAATATAAAAGAAAGGAGATTGGCCATTGAATACAATGTGAGAGTCAAAATAATCATCAACATCAGCCAAAGATTGTTAGGGGCTATCTAAAAAATAATCATAAATGCAAAGTAATCTTCCATAATTCAAAAATAAGGTACAAGTGTAATATATAAATGTGACCTGCAGGTATTGAACACAGCAGATGTTATTGACGGATACGTTGATAAGATCGGGGTGATTACCAGAATGTCACCATGTCCGGCAGGTGTTATATCGGCGGATGTTATTGACAACTTCATCTGGTCGAAGATAATATCAACAAAGTGATTATTGGAATATCACCTTGATCTATAGACATAGTTGAACTCGGTGAATGGTGGCAGATACATCTGCCCATAGAAGTGGCTACCAGGAAACACCAGTAAGTGGGCTTGCGCAAGTAGCCAATGGGGAACAAGCAACACATGGATGTGAACTGTAACTAATGGAAAACAAAGAAGTGAGATGTGGGTGTAAACATAACCAATGAAAAAGAAGAATTGCTGCTGGTCACATAGGAGTTGTAGACTATATAAGTTCCTGAATTTTGGCTAAAGTCAGTTGTTCATTTGCTCTTCCGACTCCTGACGACCCCTTCGTGTGTGTGAACTCTATGCAATTGCTCTTCTGCTACACACAAGTATCATTGTCAAGAATAAAAATATAATCTTATACATGTTCCTCGTTGTTCATCAAGACACAGCTGTAGTATACAACACAAGGACTGTTTGAAGGTACCACTTAAAGTAGCAAAAATCTCAGCTGATGACTGGGAAAACTGCTCTTGAACAATCCTGAACTGAAAATAGAGAACTTAAAAGAATACCTCGGAAGAATTTGAATTTGAGCTTCATACTCTGAAAGATGACCACCTTGTGGAAGGAGCTACAAAAGTAAAACTGGTATAGCTACAAATTACAACAACACCTGTCATATCTGTGGTAAAAAATGCAAGTCAGTGGGAGGGACTTAAAAGTGTGTGTGTGTGTGTCAGTGTGTGAATGAATTAATTAACACATCAATATTGGAAAATGAATTTTATTAATTTGTTATTAGTTCTGACTGGTTCCAGGTTTGGCTAGGGAGTGTTTGTTTCAAGACTTTCATTTTAAGACCAAGTCAAACGGTCTAACTTATGGTTAGTGTTTGAGTTTATAAATATCAATTTTTTAAACATTTTATATATGGTGCATATTTACATATATATATATATGTGTGTGTGTGTGTGTATAGGTTTGGTTTCCTTATTTAGTCGTATATCAACCATTGAGGGTTATTTAATGCTGAAGCTATCCTTATAAGAGAAGAGCAGTGATACTATTTAACTCATAGCTGGGGGGATAAGAGAGTTCATACCTTTCCTGAGGGTATTTGTCTGAAAGTGAACGTAATAGCATGACTGGAGTTTGAACTCATTTACTTTGAGGCTGCTGTCCAGCACTTAAGCCATTACACCACAGGGACTCCCCTGTGGTGTATGTATATGTGTATGTGTAATAATAACGAACAATGTGACTTCTGAATGTTTCTTTAGTTTGGTTCGGGTTCTTATTTAAAGGCATATCAACTATCATGGGTTATTTTATGCCAAACCATCCTAATAGAAGAACAGAAGTGGTGCTAGTAAGTAAAGTTGGTGACCGTAGTCGGGGGTGACCTGAAGGCTCCCTTTTCGATAGCTACTACACAGAGGTGTAGGGGAGGGCGCTACTCCTTTCCCTGGATTGCTCCACTTTACCCTTGATACGTACCTTATATTGCTGAGTGTTAAGCAAGGTAGCATCAAGTATCATTTTTTGAGTCTGGTATGACGTGACCTGGGATTGAAACTAGGTCTCCTGGGCCATTGGCGAACACTATGTGGAGGGATAAGGTGTTTCACATCTTTCCCAAGGGTATTAGTCTGAAAGTGAATTTAATAGTGCAACTGGAGTTTGAACCCACTTACTGTGATGTCATTGTTCAGCACATTAACCACTATGCTATGGGAACTCCCTCCAGAATGTTTTTTGTTTCTCTATTCATTGCTGTTATTATACTAAATTGTATAGATGTATAAAACCAGCAAATAAATTCTGTCCTTGTTATATTGTCATGTGCCGTATCATAACGATACAATAATTAAGATGCAGTGACAAAGACAGACACACGCAGAAAGACGCAGAAAGAAGCAGAAAGACTTCTTTATAAAAATATTTACCTCTCACTTTATTGCGAGGGTTCTAAAAGGCTGTGTGGGGTTTTACTGTGAGAAGGAGCTGGAGACCGAACATAACTGAAATATTTTGACCCCTCACTGTTATGGCCGTTACGTTGTGTCTTTCTTGTTCTCTTAGGGCTGCTCAACCGGAGGTCTAGGGCCCATTCTGCTGGATACTGGCTTTCTTTACTGCATCTTATCAGCATCTTCTCTGGACCCCAAACTCCATCGGGGTTCCCGAGGGCCCCCTCGGTTGGGTGTGGCTTTCCCTACCACATCTCTCTCCAACTGTCTGGAACTCTACTGGCAACTCCACTGGGCCCCTGGGTGTCGAACTCAGCTGGAACCGGGATTCAATTCAACTGGCTCGTCGAACTCAACTGAGTTATATATCCGTTCGACGCCCACTCGATCTTTGAAATCGAATGTTTAATCATCATCAAGCGGAAATAACTGTCATGCAGTTCAGAGGTCACTCTCTTCCGGTGCATCAGTCTATGAGTGTACCATGGGAATTTTTTTAGCTCGTCCCATTTCATCAGCCAATTTCCGCCCACGTGATTTCCTCTCATAACTGCCATTAGAATGTGTCACCTCCTTCCAGTGCATCACCTTGGAATGGCATTTTTGGCCGGGTCAAAAGGTCAAAACATAACAATGATTCAGAATTTTGATCTGGAGGTTAGCAAGCAAGTGATATATCTACTTAAAATTAACTTGGAAATACTACATTAGGCAAAGTGTTCAAAAGTACAGAATCATATGTACATAATACTATCATTTTCATGAGCACTATGTGTTGTGATGCTGACAAAAGAAAGACACGAGGAACAAAAAAAATGGTTGATAGAAAAACATATATATTCAAGTTACAGAAACAAGATACAAGTGTACCTGGTTAAACAGTAGTTAGTTGATAGGAAGCTGAGAGTCCAGTGGGGTAGTGACTATCCATCCATTATGCAAATGGTACTACATATGATTGTGTCACGCTGATTGGTGAACTCCGTCTGATGCTCTCGTTGGCGTGTATTTATGGAGGAGGGCAAGTCCATTATGTAGGGAGTACAACACTATGCTAGTATATAAACACGTTTTTAGATCTACCAGATCTTGAGGTTGTGAAAATGATGAACAATACTAGATTGTGAGATAATGTACTCATCTGATACTCTCTGAGTGTGACTTGCCAGATTTGCCTCTATGGCTGGGAGCAGGGCTTCTGAATCAAGTTTTAGGCCTACCTGACCTTGCGCAATTATTGAGATTCTTGTCACCCAAGCAAAATTTCTTGAACCATCTGATTGCTGTACTGTTATCAACTGTGTCTTTACCAAATGTTTTTCGTTGCTTCCATAGTGTTATGGCCCAGTTCAAACTAATAAAACATAAGTTACTGAATTGGACTTCATTGT
The DNA here is from genome assembly GCA_963585895.1 of Sepioteuthis lessoniana. Lineage (NCBI taxonomy): Eukaryota > Metazoa > Mollusca > Cephalopoda > Myopsida > Loliginidae > Sepioteuthis > Sepioteuthis lessoniana. The sequence continues at coordinate 113,861,613 of OY757912.1, read as the reverse complement.
ATGTTCATCTGTGAGGATTTAAAATCACACTCATAATGAAGCAATGCACAATGTGGCAACACACTAACTACCATGATACTAACAATGATAGCAGGTACCTTCCATCACTTGAAGTACTTTGATCATGTGATATTGTAAAGTTGGCAACTGTAGTCGAGAGCGACCTGTTGGCTTACTTTTCAATAGCTACTTTCAATTGGTGTAGGGGAGGGAGAAACTCCATTCCTTGGATTGCTCTACTTTACCCTCGATCTATACCTTATAATGCTGAGTGTTAAGCAAGGTGGCATCAAGTACCATTTTTTGAGTCTTTGGTATGACTCAATATGGATTGAACCCAGTCTCCTGGACTATTGACTAACTCTCTACCCATTAGTTCACTGATATACATGCCAAGAACTTGCATTAAAAAAGAATATTGCGAACTTTTGAGTCCTCCTTGTACATAGTTAATTTAATTTAACAATCTAGACCAAAAATACTTAAAATGATAAATTTATTTCGTGTCACCCCTGGACTCAATTGTCTGTCATGATCCAGAGGGTGTATCACACTCATCACATTGAGTAGAACAAGTTGATGAGGCCAGTTTCTCTATTCATCATTTGAGGACATATCTGATAAGGTATGGTAGCCTCTGGACAGCTACTTTTAAGAAAAGTACTGCTGATTTTCCTTCTCCTAAACTGGTTGCCTTATTAAGGCTAAATGTTAAATACTACTGTTGGATCTTAACAAACAATGAGGAACACATATACAAAAAAAATGTAATCTTCTGTTTTTATTTTTTGACGGTGACACTGATGTGGAGCAGGAGAGCAGTCAGAAAGAGTTTGCGCACACGAAGGAGTTGTTTGAAGTTGGAACAGCCAGCAGTAATTGAACTTCAGTCAAAATTCTAGACCTTATATAGTCTTAAAACTCCCACATCACCCACATGACTATGTCTCTCCCCCTATGCAATGTTTGTTTTTCATTGGCCTTGGTTTACACACATGCAATACTTGTTTTCCATTGGTCATGACTTACATTTTTTTATGCTGGAGGTGTCACACCCATGCATTGCTTGTTTTCCAGTAGTCACTTTGTTGATTTTAACTGTGACTGGGTGTATCTGTCAACTACATCTGCTGGGTCCATCACTGGTCAAGGCAATATATTATAAAGAGCCTGTCTGCTCTTCTATTTAATTACAGCGGGTGGAACTGATGGATCCATGCCTTTGGCCAAGCATATTTGTGTGAAGTGAAATGTAAACAGTCTTGTCCAGGATTGAACTCATCTTGCTAATTCCATTTCCAACAAAAGTAACTGTTATGTTAAGCATGCCTCACATTTATATATATATATATATATATATATGCAAAGCTCTTCTCATGAATTGAGCACTGTAGTAGCTGATAAGCGTATACATAAATAAATGTGTATTTAAAAAATTTTTTGTTTACGCTGAGAAGGCAGCCTCTGGATAAGATATCCGACTCCCATAAAGTCAGCTAAGTTTTAATCCCAGATTGAAGTATCTTGCATGTCTAGCTACACTGAAGAGTTGTGATACAATAAAACAGTCTGTCTGTGGATGACCATATATATATATATATATATATATGTTTGAAAACTTTGTTAGAGTCATTTCCTTCCGGGCTGATTGGGAAAAGTTGACAGTGTCTGAGATTCTCAGTTCTCAAGGTAACATGCCCGAAAATAAGTATGCACACTTGACTCAAAAGAATGTTTTAGCATGGAAAATGTGGGGATCTTATTTTGATGGGGTAGATTATTTGGTTTAATGACATACCAACCCTTAATGGTTATTTAATACCAAATCCAGATTATACATATATTATTTATGTTTTTTAAATGAATAGTTTGTTGGTAACATTATTTTAACATGAGCTAGAGCTCATTTGTTTGCACACAGTTAAATGGTTTCAAGAATTGCTATCTAACACTAATAGTTCTATTTGCACACAGTTAAATGGTTTGAAGTATTGTAAATGATTAAACAGTTTTATTTGAGCCATTGATGGGACCCTAACAGGTACTACCACTCCTGGTCAGAGTGGACCTGGGAGCAATGGTATGAAGGGGTACTCCATATTCCTTAAAGCTCCAAAACTGGAGCCTCACCATCAGATGTAGGTTAGTCTCATATCCAGGGGATAGTTTTACCCCTCAGCAGAAATGCAATTGGTATATTCTACAGCCCCAGCTGACTGAGCTTCCTATTTAGAGGAGGTTTTTAATGATAAACAAGAATCAGTAGGAAACCAAGCTTCTGCAAAATATAACTAATAATAGAGAATTATCTTATTAAATTTATTGTTCATATTTGATTAAACACTAATAATTTGATCTTCAAGTAGTTCAAGCTGGAGATGGAAAACAATTTCTTGAGTGTCAAAAGTTTTGCAATATTTTAGTAGTACGTGAGGCATAATTTTGCAGCTTTGGATGCTTTTGCTGAGGTTGCGAAGGTAATCAATCACATCGCTATATGAAATGCTATGCTCACCTGATACTCTCTGAGTGTTACTTGCTGGATGTGCTTCAATGGGTTGGAGCATCATCTTGGAATCCATGGTTTTAAGCCTATCTGACCTTGCCTGATCATCAAAGTTCTTGCAACCTTCGTGAAATTTCTTGAACCATCTGGTTACCTTACTCTGATCAACTGTGCCTTCATCTTTCATGGAACAAATGTTTTTGGTTACTTCTGCAGTATTATCAACCAGATCGAACTTGTAAAGCACAAGTTCCTGAATTAGACTACATTGCATCTATGAAGATTTCAAATCACCAACAGAATGAAGTGATGTACAATATGTTGCCGCACCAACTACCACCATACTATCAACCACAGCAGGTACCTTCTACAGCTTGATCTACCTTGTTCACACAAACTATTATGTACTAAAGTGTGGTAAAAGTTTTAACTTAACCTAATATATAGTTTAGTTTGATCTAACTATCCATACAAAAAAGATGTCTTAATTGATAAATTTATTAAGTAACTCTAATTTGAATTTAAATTAAAAAAAAACATATTTCTCTGGAAAACTCCCTAAATTTGTTCATAGAGCAATATAAGAGTGTTGAAAAGTTCTCAGAACAACCAAGAAGAAAATGACAAAGACCCAAGGGTCATAAATGCATTTTAACTCATTTGGAATATTGTTTCTCGAGTTTCTCTCGCATTTTGAAAAATTGTCACACTATTCATGGTTCTGCCAAGAACATTTCTGCGCCCCTAATAATGATAACAATAATCAGAAAGCCATATCCCTGCAAAATGTTTTGCTTAAATTACTATTCACTTTTAATTAAACATTACCAATTAGATTTATAAATAGTTATTTCAGCTAATAAAATCATATCCTGATAAACCAGAAGTAAAAGTATCGGAAAATTATAACTTTTAGGACTAAAATTTAAAATAAATAATATTTTCTACGTGAGTAGAATAGGATTATATCATAGAAATTTATTCATTTTTAATAAGCTGTAATGAGTTTTTATTTTTACTTTCCATTTACAGTCGCTAAGTTCAAGAGGAGAAAGTCCTTGGAATAATCTACCTTGAGAAGAGAACTCTTTTGTGTTGCAAGAGCAGTAAAAGTGTGGAACATGGATGCCGAAGCGATTATCAATGACTATGTTTCTGCTGAAGATTTAAAGGTAAATGAAGACGGCGATTTATTTAATAATATTTTTTGTAAACCAAACAAAGATCTTCTTACATGAATATCTTTTTCGAAATTCGTGATGTCTATATTTATCCCCAGCTCGAATGATGACACCTTTTTATTTTTAAAAAAATATTCAGGAACGACAACAAACAACAATGACGATTATTACTTTAAAACGTTTGTTATACTTATTAAAACAAAAAAAAAGCAAACTTAAGTCTGGTTTACTTATAAAGTTCAAGCCTGCTACTTTAAAAATCTCAACCTGGATATAAACGGGTTGGTTGTCTTTTAATAAATAATATTTGCGATTATCACGTGTTAAGGTTAAAAAAGAAAGCAACATAATTCGTTCGTCTTTTCGATGCCCTTGATTGGCATATTTCATGTACTTCCTTCTTTTAACTTTCTTGTTGGAGCAGTTTGACCCATCTTTTCTCTCTTTAGGTCAACAATTGGGTTTTTTACCTTGAAACTTTTAGTTTCAATTTAGTTTCGTTATTTAAAAGAAATACTAGTTGATAAATCTAATATCCTTTAGTGATTCGCTCGATTTTTAATACTTTTTTGGTGTTAATTGCAATGCCATATTGTTCTTAACTTCATAAATCATTCGAACTTTTTTTTAGACACAATTAAATATTTTAATTCAATTCTTTTGTATTGAAATCTATTCCTTAATTAGTTTGAAGTTAGTTAATTTACTTGGTTTAATTGCTGCTGCTCTCTTTAAATAGCACAAAAATTGTCTCGAAATTTTAAATTCATTGTTTGTCGAAATGTTTAAAATTTGTATAAATTTTTTAGGGCTTGTCCGAACGTGTTATACTTAATGAGACTTTTTAAGATAAAAATAAATAAATAAAAAGAAACTTTTTTCATAATTGGTTTCAATTTAATACTGACATTATTTAATTTTTTTTTTTTATCAAAATTAAAATTTAAACATTAAAAACGTTTAATTGAATGTAAGATCATTCAATTAAACGTTTTTAATGTTTAACACATTTTTTAAAAAAATTTAATCTAAAATCGTTATCATTAATATTTTTGGTTGACTTTCAGTCACCCAGAATTAGGAAAGAAAAAAAAAAAGAACAGAAAAGAACTTTGAATATTCTTTCACTATCACAATAATTACGTTTCATGACATGTGATCATTATCTTCATAATTTTTCTCTTAAAAGTAAAAATATTCTCTTTTTTATCCGCGCAATTGTGAAAATTCTCGATTATTTTGTTACATAAGATGATTTCTAAAAGCTAGGAAAAGTTTTAGATATTTTTGTTGTTATTGGCTTTTTTTCCAGTTTTTGGTGAACTTCAGCTCTTGTCTGACGACGAGGTTTATTGTAATTAGTTAATTCATATTGTATTGGACAAACCATTTTTCTATATCTCTGTTGTTATTTGTTCGCAACGTTTCTGGCGTGTTCCCTGCCTTCTTCTGGTGTATTTACATTACGTAACAGGTATGATTAGTTTACAACCGGAGAGAGAGAGAAGAAAGAAAAGAAAACACATAGAAACAGACACAGACAAAACGGAAGTGACATGATTAATACGTAACGAAAACATTATTTGCATTTTTGTGGGACTTCAAAATGGACGGTAATTGTGCTTAATGATTAAAATAAATCAGCTTAGAGTTTTAAGAGACCTTCCATCCCCACCTACCGGGTAGCACTTACGCCCTCGTCTAAAATGGGTAAGGAATAGGTTGATTACCTGGCGCCTATGGCATCACTAAAGAGAAATGTCTACAGAGCGGAAATGTATTTGACACCGACCTCTGCTTGAGGGGCTCCCCACATTAAACTGATCTTGTATCCCATCTTGGGCTGGATATCTATTATAAACTGTTGAGATCAATGATTTCATAGCCAATTCACCTGAAGAATGCTGAAAAAGTTGGGAAGTAAATAAAACAGAGATAAAGAAAATGGTCCATAAAACATACAGAAAAAAAAAAGGAATTAAAAAAATTTAGTTTCATGACATAATTGCAATGAAATAAATAAAAAAAAAACTTCTTTTCTTAGAATTTGTTTCAGTTTGATGTTTCTACTGAAAACAATATTTTATTCATTTAAAACTTAATGATTTTATGTAAAAGTAATTCCTCTTTTAGTGTCCTGAATTTTTTCCGTGTTGGATTGTACAACTTTCACTTTAGCATTATAAACTACTAGGGTGAGTCAAAAGTTTTGCAATATCTTGGTAATGTGAGGTACAATTCAGCAGCTCTGGATGCTTTTACTAAGGACATGAAGGTAATGAATCATACTGGGTTGTGCAATGCCAAGCTCACCTGACACTCTCTGAGTATTACTTGCTGGATTTGCCTCTATGGCTTCAAACCCAGCCTCAGAATCCATGGTTTTTGATCTACCTGACCTTGCTTGATTGTCGAGGGTCTAGCAGCCTGAGTGACAAATCTTGAGCTATTTGGTTACTGTACTGTGATCAATTGCACCTTCACCTTTTTCACAACAAATATTTTTTGGTTGTTTCCATGGGATTATCATAAAGCATAAATTCTCAAATTAGACTGTGCAACTTACAAATAACACATGGAGTGAAGCAATGCACATTTCAGTACACCAGCTACCATGACACTACCAACCTGAGCAGTTATTTTCCATGAAACTGCTTTGGTCATGTGATATAAACAATGCTAACTAGCACGTACTACCAAAATATTGCAAAACTTTTGACTCATCCTAGTATATAAGAATAAATTATGAAAGTAATGATCATATACATCACGATAGATATAGCTTTATATTATGAAAATCAGAAGAACATTTTAAAGAATGTATGAAAAGGAGTCCCCTTATCATAATGGGTAATGTGCTGGACTGCGGCCTTGAAGTAAGCGGGTTCAAACCCCAGTCGCGTTATTATGTTCACTTTTGGACTAATACTCTTGAGAAAGGTAGGAACCCCCTTATCTCCCTAGCTACGCTTGCTCAGTCAGCTGGGGCTGTAGAATACACTGACTGCTACTCTGCAGAGGGGTAAGATCCCCGCAACGAGTGTCCTGGATATGACACTAAACAATCTGATGGTGAGGTTCCAGTGATGCTGGAGCTTTGGGGAATGCAGAGTACCGCTTTATTGCCATCGCGCCCAGGTCCACTCTGGCCCGGCGTGGTAGCACCATATAAGGGCCCTATCTATGGGTTAAATAGAACTAACGGCATACTTATGCTAAACTGAACTGTTTGACTAAGCTGAATAGCTTAAAATAATGTTTTAGACAATTAAACTGTACTTACATTTAAATTGCATACTTATGCAAAACTGAATTATTTGAAATAGAACTGTTTTTTGATATTGAAACTGTATTTACACTCAACTGAATTGTTATACATAGAACTGTTTTGACATTTTACTGTGTAAAAAAAATCTGTACATACACTAAACTGAATTAGCTCTGTTTGAATAAACTGAATAGTTTGAAATAGAGATGTTTTTTTACAATTAAACTGTGTACTCATGCTAAACTAAATTGTTTGAAATAGAACTGATTTTGACATAAAATGGATTTGGCGTTAAATAACCTACAAAGGTTCATATGCCATAAAACCCAACCAACCCTAGCTAGGTGTTAAATAGTATCACTTGTTTTTCTAAAATGATGGCTTCAACATTAAATAACCCACCTCAGTTGATATGCTGTTAAACAAAGAAACCAAACCAAAGAATGAATGAAGCCAACATTATTCTGCAATAAATGTTTCTGCTTTCTTTTGAGTTGATGTTCTGATTTTCTATAATATCCAAATAATTACATACATCATTCAGCAACATTTCATTAAATTTTATTTTCCCCCTTAGAAATGATGGCCCAGTCAGCTGGGGCCATAGAATACACTGACTGCATCTGCAGAGGGGTAAGACCTCCCTAATGAGTGTCCTGATATGACTCGAAACAATCTGATGATGAAACTTGAATAATGCTGGAGTTTTGGGAAATGCAGAGTATCCCTTCATTGGCATCTGACCCAAAGTGGTCCTATCTATGGGTCAAATAGAACTGTTTGACATTTAAACTGTATGTAAACAAGTGACTGATGTTTAATTGAATTGTTAGTGATACATAGCAATACTTGAAACCATTTAACTTTGTTCACTTATGCTAAATTGAATTGTTAGAAATAGGACTGTTTGAACATTTAACTGTGTATCAGCAAAATGTGTTTACAAATCATATATTTAATACATATATAAAAGCAGGATTTGGCATTAAATAACCAATAATACTCGATATGCTATAAAACCAAATCACACCCAACCGTACAATTCTTGAAATGAATAATCATAAGTGTTGTGATCGAAAAGTATTGTGACTAAATCTTGAATTTAATGTTAAATTTTTGATAAGATGTGCTTAGCTGGGTAACTTATATAATAAAGTGACGATGTCTAGATATATAGATAACCCTGTTAGCGGGACTTGAATACACTGAGTGTATCTCCTGTGGGAGTTTAAAACCCTATCCCCCTAAAAAAAGGGGTGTCCTGGCTATGACACTATACTGCATCTGATAGTGGGGCTCCATTTCTGGAGATCTGGTGAGTGAAGTACATTTTCATTATCATTACTCTCAGGTCCACTTTGATCTAGAGTGGGAGTACCTGTTTAGGTCCCATCTAGGGGTCAAATAGATTAGTTAAAAATTATTCATATTTGACTGGACTATGTGCAAAAAATAAAACCTCTTGAACAACTACACAAAAAATGTAAATATGAATATATAATGAATGTGATTTTCTAACCCCTAGGCATAAAATAGCCCCAGATGATCTGACATGCCATTAAAATCAATCAGTCATAAATGTATTGACAGAGTTTAGACAAGTCAGTGCCAAATCTTGATATTAGCTGTTTTTGTCAAAACACAGGATTATGAAAGTGCAGTATCCTCCATACTCACCAGAACTTGTTCATTTTCAACTTTTTCTTCTTTTCTTCAGCCCAATCTGCTGGGACACTGACTGTATCTCTGCAGAGGGGTAAGACTTCCCCAATGAGTGTCCTGATATGACATTAAACCATCTGATGGTGAGGCTCCAGAAATGCTAGAGCTTTGAGAAATAGGGAGTACCACTTTATTGCCATTGCTCCCATTGCTACCACTCTGACTCTAAGTGGTAGCATGTGATATGGTCCTATCTAGGGGTCAAATAGAACTGTTTGACATTTAAACTGTGAAAACAAATGACTTATGCTAAATTGAATTGTTAGAAATAGAACTGTTAGATCATTTAACTGTGTGTAAACAAATGTCTGATGTTTAATTGAATTGTTAGTGATACATAGCAATACTTGGAACCATTTAACTTTAACTTATGCTAAATTGAATTGTTAGAACTATTTGATAGTTTAACTGTGTGTATCTACAAAATGTGTTTACAAATCATATATTTAATATATATGTAAAAACAGAATTTGGTATTTTCCAGTGAATGGCATTTCTATACTTGAAGAAAAAGCCCTATAAAACACTAAACATAGAATTATGAGTTGTTTCTCTACATATGGTTAAAATTTGAGCTCATTGGAATGAAAATTGGTCGAGTTATTAGATTAGGAAATTATATCAATTTTTCTGAAACAACCAGTGGACACTTTTAGGCAGTTTTCCAAGTAAAAGTCATTAAGAACAAAATAGTTGAATCAATTATTATTACAACCACCACCGTTTTTGTTGAAGGACATCAAAACTGAAAGGAAAATGAGAAAACTCATAATTATAAACAAGAATTCAAGAATATTTGGACTATAAATAGTAAAGCTTTATTTGTTTTGTAAACAAGCTTTTTTAAAATTCTTTTATATAATCCACTAAATGTCTTTTTTGTCCATGTCTATTATTGAATAACTTCAGAAAAATTTAGGCCACCAGATATTCTGTAGTTACTAATAGTATCTAGGAACATGTTTTCAGCATGCTGTATTTTTTTGTGTGTAAGAAGCACATTTTTCTACATTTTTAAGCCTAAAAGTTAGGGGTGTTAAAAACTAAATCTTAACCCATACTGGGGAGGATAAACGAGTTCATGCCTTTCCCAAGGGTATTAATTCCAAAGTGAATGTAATAGCACAACTGGAGTTCAAATTTGTTTACTATGATGATGCTAAACTGAATTGTTTGAAATTGAACTGACGATATATATAAAAGTGGATTTGGCATTGAATAACCTACAAAGGTTGATATGCATGAACCCAAACAACTAACCACTATGATGTCATTGTCCAGCACATTAGCCACTATGTGATGGGAACTCGTCCATAAATCATATCTACAATCCAAACTAACTAATGTGTTACAAACACTTCTGTTTTATACCACTACAGCAAAATAGACACCGGAATGTGTATATTTATAATTTTGTTTCTCCTTCTGTGAGCTTTGCTACAAGTGTGTTGCATTTTTGTGCGAACATATCTGTGTGCTTGCTCTAAATACTGAGTAAATATTTTGTTTCAAAACATAAGTAAACTGTATAAATTTTTATTTTAAGTCTTTATGAATTGAATAAAATGTTAAATTTATAATGTCATTGGATAAAATATATGAGATATGTTGTCTTTTTCCCCAGAATTTTGTCCAAATTTAGTGGTGTGTGTTATACATAAATAATTATGGTATTATGCTGTTTTTTAATTCCTAAACTTTAAAAATTTTTAGCAATAGGCTTGATTTAACTTGGAAGTAAACTGGATCCTTTGTGTCTGTGTGGTTAGCTAAACTGAATCTTTATCATTTTGTTTAATGATATAAAATAGAAATCTAATTGAAAATTTCTTTTCCCTGTGATTAGGAAATCAAGATTTAAAAAGAATTGTTTGCAGTTGTAGTATGAAGAATGGCCACCTATCATTGACATTTTGCCCTGTCAGCGAGTCTTAGAATACACTGACTCTGTTCCCTGCTGAATGGTAAGGCCTTCCCCCATGGCATTCTATACTACAGGCCAACTCATGGTGCAACTGAGAGCTGGAACTGGAGGCTAATTGAAAAATGTATGATTTTCTAAAATTTTAGAAGAAAATTAAGTCAACCACTTTTGAAAATACTTAGAATAACATTTTGATTCACACCTGAGGATAATAGGATGTGTTGAAAGTTAAATAAATGAAAATATGTATTTTTGTTATGGACACTGATAATTATTAAACAACACAAAGGGGTAATTATGATTTTTGGTAAAAGATACAATACCCATAATATTGAATCAGAAATATTTATATTATTTACAGGTGTCACTGAACCTTTTATTCAATCTATTCCCTATGAATGAATAAAGAGTTTGGTTTAAATTTACATTACAGTTACTGGGTTTGACAAATAGAACCTGAGAAGGCTGGAAGACATCAGCCGAAGTGTGTTTATTACAATCCTCTTAAAAATATAGACGAATGAAACAAAATCATTCTAGGAAATTTTCAAAACTTTTAGAGCTGGTTCTTTTTCTGATCTGGGTTTGCCATGTTTACAAAAAATATTCAAAACTATATTTGCAAAAATAGACGCATGCTTTTTCTCCATGTTGAAAAATGAAACGCAGAAATAAGCATAAAAATGAAACTCAGAAATAAGCATAAAAATGTTACTTATGATTTATAGCAAATCTTTTCCTTTATTGTATAGAAAAAGAAGGAAACAAAAAAATAACCATTGGCAAGTGTGATCAGAAAGAACTTTTAGTTTTCCACGGTCAGTTAAATTGGTATATTTTCCATACTTTTCTTTATAAAAATGGGTTTCACATTTACTGGGTTGATTATCATTTCTTGTAATATATCCAGCTATGTACACAAGAGCCATTTTTATTTCCTTAGAAAGAGATAGTTCTAAATTTTCCAAATTGTCAAATATTTCTGAACCTTCCTCAGAAAGTTTATAATCACAAAATGTACATTGGTAACCTGGATTAACATGAAATTCATCAATATTTACATTTTGATTTAAAAGTAAAGATGTCTACTTAATATGCAGCTTTTGAATACACTGTTGAACATTGATAAGATAGGTGCCACCTGATCCTTGGCAAAGTTTAGCAAATTCTTTTTCTAATGGATCAGTTGAAAATTGCCCAAGTAGTACATATTTTTTACTTGTAGCTAAAAGATGTCGACATAGACTAACAATTCCATTGCAAGTATGATGTATGGCAGTAGCAGTGTTTTGGGATAATTGTTTTTATGGTTACCTTGATTGCCAGCCATATTAAGAGCCATTTTACCAAATTCAATGATAAAATCAAGTTGGGTATGTATCATTTGGAGATCTGATTTCTGCTTGTAGAGGATCATTACGTAATTTATCAATTTGAAGAGACTTAACATTAAAAATTTTTCATCATGTCAAAACTTTGTTTATGAAGAGGGAAGTATCATTCTTATCTACACTTATTCCAGACTGAGTGAAAAGTACATTATATGTTTTTTCAGAAAACACTCTGAGACAAGTAGAAACCCATTGTCTTTCTATTGGCCTTGGAGCAATGGAAATTTCATTTAAATCTGAAAGTTTGACTAGTCTTTCAGATTCAAAATGACATTACTGTTTAAAATGGTCCCATTTTGCCACTCGTCTTACTCCATCATCATCATCAAAGATTAGTTCTCCTGTTTTTTCTGTCAACCACAAATTGTGAATATTTTTCAACAGATGAACATAATTAAAAAGTAAATGTTTATTATCTTCAGTTAACCAAGGTTTTTCAGGAAGTGTAGGATATAATTTAAAAAAAAAACTTGATTTACTCAGTTGCCATCACATATAATAGCCTTTATATCAGCTGGTACAGATGTGATGGCTTGGACTTTTTGGATGTATTTTTCCATGAACTTCTATGATACCAAAATTTGAAGGTCACTGTTGTTGACAAATAACAGTATTGTTAGTAACATTTAGATTGGCATTTGGAACTGATATTATCCATTGCTCTCTGTTGTCTTTGTTTTTTTGAAAATGATAAACTGGTATTTTATTAATCTCACCACACATAGTTTTGTCTTGCTGGCTTCTGTAATTTGTTTTGCAAGCAAACACACAGCACTTCCAGGGCATAGTTAGGAATTAAGTAATATCTGAAATGGTAGATTTAACCTTTTTAATAAATATTTCTCTTACTACTTCAATTTAGGGGTAAATTTTCGAGCTAAATTAATCATACTCTTAATTACAGCTATTATCCACCCACCCTACCCAAATACACACGACAATTAATTAAAACAAAAAAAATTTTAGAGAGTTGCCTTCAGCTTGTGAATCAACTTTTTAATATAAAAAAATTGCAGGCGGGTATGGTTTTGTTTGGGGAATACTGTCAAGTTTGCAGTTTTGCACAATATTATTAATCATTTAATTATCGACACAAACTGTTTTTAATCAAACAAAAATAGTGATGGTTGCATAGTGCCATTAAAGTAGAAATTAAAAAGTTTTATAACTTTAAAACTTTATATTAAATTTAAAAACATTCATAAGTAGCCTTTCCTTTAGTTTGGTTATTTTAATACGCTTTAAAGTATATAAATATAATATATATAAAATATAACTTATTTTTTTACCTTAAAGCAAAACAACTAAAAGTAAAAATAATGCATTTTGTCCTTTAACAACAATATCAAAAATATTAAAATAAATGTGATAAATAAAATGGTATTATTATTATTATTCTTTTAAAATAAATTTTGCTGTAAAAACATTAAAACAAACACAAAAAAATGAAAATGTCAAAAGATGTAAAAGGAGACATTTCTAAAAAAAAAAATTAATTAAAATATTGACATTAACTCCATGTAATAAAATTTATTAATGTTATTTTTTCTTTAATTCTAATAAGTAAAATCATTACAGTTCACCAGTCAGTAACTAATGTAGTAAAAATAATCATTTATTCTTTAGCTTTAGAAACAAAAGATTGAAGAAATTCACTTTTTTTCTTTTCTTTTTTTTTTTTTTTTACTTTTAATGGAATTGCCAAGTTGGCTGGGGCTGTTGAATACACCAACTGTTTCTCTGCTGAGGGGTAATGAGTGTGTCCTGGATATGACACTAAACAATCTGATGGTCAGGTTCCAGTAATGCTGGAACTTTGGGGAATGCGCAGTACACCTTTATTGCCATCGCTCCAAGGTCTACTCTGACCCGGAGTGGTAGCACCTGATAAGAGTCCTAACTATGGGTTAAATAAAACTAAACTGTGGTTTCTTGAGTTTACTGTTTTTTGCATTTAAACTGCATATTTATGCTAAACTGAATTGTTTAAAATAGAACTGTTTTGACATTTAAACTGTGTACTTATGCTGAACTGAATTATCTGAAATAAAACTGTTTTGACATTTAATTCTGTGTATTGCCCAGTCAGCTGGGGCTGTAGAATACACTGACTGCACCTCTGCAGAAGGGTACCCCCCCAAATGAGTGTCCTGATTATGACACTAAACAATTTGATGGTGAGGTTCCAGTGATGCTGGGACTTTAAGGAATGCAGAGTACCCCTTCATTGCCATTACTCCCAGATCCACTCTGGCCCGGAATGGTAGCACCTGATAGGGCCCTATCTATAGTTTAAATAGAACTAAACTGCATACTTATGCTGAACTGAATTTTTGAATTAGAACTGTTTTACTAAACTGAATAGCTTAGAATAGAAATGTTTTTGACAATTAAACTGCATACTTATGCTAAACTGAATTGTTTGAAATGAAACTGTTTTTGACATTGAAACTGTATTTACGTTAAAATGAATTGTTTGGTATAGAACTGTTTTGACATTTAACTCTGTATAAACAAAATCTATACTTATACTAATCTGAATTAGCTGAATTAGAACTGTTTGACTAAACTGAATAGCTTGAAATAGAAATGTTTTTGACAATTGAACCGAATTGTTTGAAATAGAACTAATTATTTGTTTAAAAATTCATTTAGCATAAATAACCTTCAAAGGTTGATATGCCATAAAACCAAAACAACCAACAAACTTTTACTGGAAATGTTGGATAAAGTTTTAATAGAGAAATGTTAATGAACCTTCCTCTATTAAAATTTTATTCAAACTTAAACTTTTGATAGAAAAATATTGACTTATGCTAATTTTTATCATGTTTAAAAACTTGAGAAAATTAAACTTTAATTTTGTTGATGTTATGTTTTCAGCCACTCTAACAATGTATTTTTTTTTAAAGATATCAAAAATAAATATCAAATTAAGTAATGACATTAAATTTATGAAAAAAAACAAACATTTTTAATTCATTTTATAATCAAAATAGTTTGCTTTACGTCTTTGAAGTAACTAAATAAAATTCTGTTCAAATTTGTTTAATTTTTTTATTGTTTTGCTTCTTAAAATAACACAAATTGCTCAAAAAGAATTGCATTTTATCTATAAATAATTCTTTAAACTTTAAGAGGGGAAATGCCAAAACTGAATTAAACTTTAATTTAAAAATGTTAACGCTTTAAACTTAAGTAAATCCTTTAGTGCAAGTGAATTGAAGCCCCAAAGTTTCCTTTTTTATAATTTAAATAAAAATAATGTATCAACTCAAATTAAAATAATCGAATATCCTTATTTTAACTAAATAAGTTAAATGATATTCCAACCAAAGGTAAAATTAAAAGATTCCTTTGAATTTCTTGAGTCGACAACACAATAGTATATACACAGTACACAGCAGTTAGCTCAAACAGAAACTAAAACCACCTGATTCTCTCCAGTTTAATTGTGTGCTCCTCCCATAAAAAAGGGTGTCCTGGGTATGACACTAAACTGTATTTGATGGTGAGGTTTCAGTTCTGGAGCTTTGGGGGAGTGTTTAGTACCTCTTTATTGTCATTACTCCCAGGTCCACTCTGACTCAGAGTGATAGTACCTGTTGGAATCCCATCTGAGTCAAATAGTTCTGTTTGCAAATTATTTGTATTAGATAGGAATACTTGATATCATATAATTGTGTACCAACACACTAAATATTAAAAAAAAAAAAATTAGAATATTTAAAAAAAAAAATGTACCAACCCACTTAATATTAAAAAAAAAGAATGTACAATGTCTGCAATTCCCTAACCTTCAAACAGATTGAGTATGTCAATCTCACTGACATGCGTTCACTTATAAGTCCTCACAAAAACATTTGGGTGTTATATATCTGTGTTTATTACTGTAATAAAAAAGTTAGATGGATAAATTTACACTCAGTTTATATAAACATTGGTATAATGGTTAGAGACAGGAGTTCAATCCCAGGTCGAGTCATAAAGACTCAAAAAATGGTGCTTGATGCTTCATTGCTTAACACTCAGCATTATAAGGTATGGATTAAATGTAAGGAGAGTAATCCAGGGAAAGGAGTGGCACCCTCCCCTACACTTCGGTGTTGTAGCTATTGAAAAGGGAGCCTTCGGTTTGCCAACTTACTTACTTATATAATATCAAAAATAAATCCTATGTATGTTCACTAAGCTATGATTCAGTTAATGAATAGTTCAGTGGAGCCAAAGACTCTATTTTGGTCTTCTGCAGGAATTGGGTTAAAATTTAATTCATAGGGCAGATTTTCAGGTTGTAATCTTAATTTGGCCACAACACATAGAAATAATAACTTAGATACTGACAATCTTGCCCAAGATAGTTTGTTCAATAAAGATATTCAAATCAACATAGAATTTTCTTTTATTCACTTTTTTGAAGATCACTTATTATATTTGTATTCACAGGAAAGCCTCGATTTAAAAAAGTTCAAATAATATATTTATTTTAGTACAAATTAGTAATTGATAAAAAGTTTTAATTAGTACAAAGCAATTTTTAATTAATGTAGTTTTTTGTTAATTTCATACAATTTAACTTATATTAAAATCCTTAATTTTTTTTTTACTAGTGTATATCTTTTACCCACAATTGCCTCAGTTGAAAGAGATCATTTTGTTATGTTATTTGATATTTCTACTATATTAGTATTTTTTTAATGTGATATACAATCTTCATTTTTAGTTAGTTTGAATTTCTACTACCTTAATATACAGATGTAAAATAGCTATTATTAAAAATCTTATCAGTAGGGTACACATATCCTCCTCTCATAGATTATTTTACAGAGAACTTGATAATATTAAACAAACACTTGGAAATAATCGATTGTCACATTGTTATTGATAGACAAATAAAATTAGTTTTAACCTTTTGAGCTCTGAGCTCAAATTTATTCTATGTTATTTGAAGTGATCTCTGCCACTGGTCGACTGATGCTCCGGTGTAGAGGGAAAATAAAAATTTCAATGACATAATGGACTCAAAGGGTTAAAGAAAATAATAATAGAGATGGGAACAAAAATAAAATAAACTTATTTTATTATTACTAAATGCATCAAAATCAAAACAGCAATGAAATAGCCTCTATAGTATGTATTTTGCCAACCCCTTTGTTATGAGCAGAATGTGGCACATGGTCATTTTTAACTGGAGTATAGCTGGTTTGGATTCAACGTTTTCCTTTGAACTGATTTCCAGACCAAGGCTAAAAAATCCAGTTTGCTCTACTATTTATCTGTAGCTTGGCAGAAAACAAAGGAGTTCATGCCTTTCCTAAGGGTATTAGCTTGAAATAGCCTTGTCCCTGGTTTGAATTTGGCTCAGCAAATCCATTTTCTATGATAGTAATTGTTATGCCATGTGTGTCTTGAGTTGAATGTGATAAATATGTAAGACTAATAATCTCTTACAAATTTAAAATATCTAATCTTATCCTTACTAATAATTCTTGTCTAGAAAAACCTTCATTACATTAGATATGTTACTGATATTTTTGTCCTAATAAAATGTTGTTGGTAATGGTAGTCGAGGGCGACCCCGAAGGCTCCCTTTTCGATAGTTACTACACCAAGGTGTAGGGGAGGGCGCTACTCCTTTCCCTGGATTGCTCCACTTTACCCTTGATACGTACCTTATAATGCTGTGTTAAGCAAGGAAGCATCAAGTACCATTTTTTGAGTCTTTGGTGTATGACTCAACCAGGGATTGAACCCAGGTGTCCCCGGCCATTGGCAAACACTCTAACCATCATGCCAATATCTGTTTTTTTTTATCCTAATAGACTTGATAAAATAAAATCCTCTAAGTTACCTTTGAAAATAATTGACTATTTTTCTAGGGGAACCAGTTTTCCTCAATCATAGAATCATGAATCTGGAACAGAATCTGTTTTTTTTACACAATTTTCAATAATAAATAACAAACCAATCCTTTGGGTTTTTTTTTTTTTTTCCAAATTAAAAAAATTTTTTTGAAAACTTAATGAATAACTATCTCTGATTTTGTTGTTAAAAATTTTAATAAATAAACATGAGTTTATTTCTTAAATATTTTTACAAATATTTGTTCTTGTTTTTCTTTTTAAGACATGAAAAGAAAAAAGAACAAAAGTTTTTACATTTTGGAAAAAAAAAAAAAAAAGAAAAGAAAAAAGTGGGTCATTGATTTTCCAAGAAAAATGTCCGTTAGTTTATTTTAAAATATTTAAAAAGTTTTCTGATAAAGGAGTGGGAGATAATTGCTAATATGGAAATGGGAGGATCAGTAAACAATGTTGATGTAGAAATTGGAAGTGAGAAGGAGAAGTGAAGGCTAAAACAATAAATTTAACAGATAATAAAACAAAGTGTAAATAAGCTGTGAAAGAAATGAATGTAGACTTGAATTAAAAATAATTTACTGTCCTTTGTAAAATTTTATTATGAAAAAAAAAATGCTATCACTATGCCTAGAAGATACACAATTTAGAAATAAAGAAAGATTTTTTCAAGTAGCATTTTACAAAACAAAATAAGCAACAAATTGTCAAAATCGCTGAATCTAATCACTGTAGTGAATAGCCCACCTCAGCCTCAAAAGTTAGACCTGTTCTTCTAAAAAAAAAAAAAAAAAATGACCCCAGTATCTAATATTTGTTCTAAACCCAAAGTAGAACAATTTCCTGATGATTTTTACGCAGAAGAAAATGTATTATTTTGCAAATTCTGTTTCCATAGTGTTGACATTATCAAAGAGCAAATTTAATCAAAAATCTATTTGACAAAAAAGTCTTCAAAGTCATCTCAACTGAAACAGAAGATAGTCATGACTTTCTTGAAGTCTAAGCTTTCTAATCAATCTGTCAACAAGTGGAGTGGAGACTTGACATATCTATACATAAGTATATAGAGTATTTGAAGTTAGCTTAAAAAGTAGATATCATAAACAAATCTCACATTATAGAAATCATTGAAGCTAGTTTCTAAATGTCTTTCTTAAGTTGCTGATTGATCTTCTGCATGTTATTTTTTTCTTATTTATTTAGATATTTCTTTTTCAGTGTTATCGGATTTTTTTTTTTCGTCCCAGAGATTTGATATTCTCCTAAGAAATTTCTCTCTTTTCTTTTGTAGAAATATGAGCAGTTGTACATAAACCAAGAGAAACGAGGTGCAATCAATGAAAAGACGCATTTTGACTATGCACTCTGCTTAGTACGTAGCAAATATACCAATGACATTAGGAAAGGCATTGCTTTTCTTCAAGGTTTGTTGTACTTTAAAATTTTTTTTCTTAAATCTCTTCATTGATATAATAATTGTGGTGGCCATTATTACGATACATATGTAGGTTTTTAATTTCTGAGTTGAAGTTATTAGTTTTTTATAAAACTAACTTTAATTTGGTTAAAGGTTACTAGTATCATGCACTCAGTGTGAATCAAACTCACTTCATGCTTATTTTTTTTGGGGGGGGTTAAAAATTTGTAGTTATTTACATGGTTGTATGTGTGTGACTATATATGTATAGGGATTGCTTGCCACTTCTTTATTCAAGAAAGCCATATCTTCAGTCCTGTTGAGAGCACTCATGGGCATATATGTGGTGCTACAGGCCAATGTCACCCTTGCAATCTCTGCGACAAGCTCAGATCTGTTACAGACCCACATATTTTGTCACAGAATTGGTATGAATTAACCTGTAGGTTGCTGTGGAAGGGTTAAAATAAGCCTGCAATTGTTTGCTGTCATGAGATTTCATATGACTAGCAAGTCCAGCTATAAACAAGCTGACCCGACTGCAGATGTCACAATGGCTGAAAAGTGTTCAGAACTGAGTACAAGTCCTGTTTCTGAAGTGATTGTTTGAAGATGGAGTGTTTCATTCTCTACACTTCTTTGCTTTACAATATATATATATATATATATATATATATATATATATTATTTGGTCCAGTTAAACTGAAGTTGGGAGTAATTCCATCAGGACAAGAAAACTATTCAAAAGTGAACATAAATAAATTTATAATCCTAATGTGACCGGTTTGTGGTTTTTCTTAATGAGAGTATATATATATATATATAGTGTGCTCAAAACTTCCCAGTACTTTCTGGACATCATCAATTTTAAAAGCACAAAACTAACCTTTTGATAAAAAAATGAATTTCCTGATTACAAATCATGGTATTCTTTTATAGATAAGTATCTGCTAATGATTCTCACTAACCTTGTATGATTTTTTAATTATCATTCTTTAATTAGTTTTATGTATAAGTACAAAAGAATTTTATTAGTAATGATTATCTACTATTGGTAATAGAGTCTATAAAAAATCTGCACAGATGAATTATGTATTTCTTATAAATAAAATAACTGAGTTAAAAATTAGAGACAATGATTCTTTCTTAAAATAGTGTAATGATTGTTGTTGGAAATGGACTCAACAAGCGGTGTTCAAACTCTGAATGAGTCTGTTTGCATTTCACTTTGCACTTGAAATATGAATGAATATATTTATCCTCCACAGTTATGGGTAAATAGCAGGGCAGACTGAGCTTTTTAATTAAATAGACTAAGAGAAAATAAATTCTAACTTAAAATGAGCTCTACTCCACTTAAAATTAAGGCTTATGTAATGGTTATTGTCTTAGGAAATAGAAGTGGCTACCCAAGTTCAAATTCTGCATGAGTTTGTATTTTCCTTTGTACTGAAACTCTTGAAAAAGGCATGAATCCATCTTTTCTTCCCACAGTTTTAGGTGAATAGCAGGGTAGACTGGGTTCTCTAACCTTGATAAAGCAACCAACTGAGAAGAAAGAAAACTCTGAATTCAAACAAGTAATAAAGTAAAGTTGGTGACTGTAGTTGAGGGTGACCCGAAGGCTCCCTTTTTAATAGCTATTACACCAAGATGTAGGGAAGGGTGCTGCTCCTTTCCCTGGATTGCTCCACTTTTCCCTTGATACCTACCTTATATTGCTGAGTGTTAAGCAAGAAGGTATCAAGTACCATTTTTAAAGTTTTTGGTATGACGCAACCTCAAATTGAACCATTGGCAGACACTAAACCAGCAATTCACTGCTTAAAAACAATTGACTTTGTGTCACATACTGCTTGTGGTGGAGGGGTTGGGAGAACCCATTCTCTGCTTAAAATTTGTCACATCCTGCCAGAGAAAGAGAAATTAGGTAAATTCAGTAAAAATCCATTAATTTCTGTTTGGGAATTTTTTTTATTAGAGGTTTTTCTTTGAAATTGAAATTTTCAACAATAATTTTTACTTAGCAAAAACTTTTTGAAATTTTGCCCTATAAATCTATGTCATAATGATTAGATTTTTTGTATGTATGTTACCATGGCACATCAGCGATTTTTATTAGCATTAAAATGCTCTAACTCTAAGGCAATTTCAATTTAATGATGGTATAGGGTCTCAGTTTGCACTCACCCTAATCATCTTCCACTTAACGATGGTATAGAGTCTTTTTCAAATGTTTATTTATTTGTGATTGATTATAATCTAAATTTTTAAATTGGATATGACTCAACATCAAACTTAATGATTGCTGAAGGCAGCTTTTAAGTGAATATTTAAAAACTTGCAAACTTGTAGAAGTCTAAAACATCTCTAGAATTTCTTTTGGAAACAGCCTCACATTTGATTTTATTCCTTAACCACTGAGCTGTTCTTTTATTGTAAAATTGCATTTTAACTTCTAACTTTTTTCTTTTTACAGATATTCTCCAAAAGACTAATGATGACCAGTCACGGCGAGATTACCTTTATTTTTTAGCAGTTGGTTATACAAAATTGAAGGTAAGAAAACAAAACTCTCATCTCATTATTTTTTGGAGACTGTTGACCAATGTGGTTACTGTTAAAATCATTTTTTTTTGGTGGAGGTTTAAAAAAAATAATCTTTTTAATAACTTATTTGAAATATATTTTTCTAATGTTGAAATGTTCCACTGAATCTATTAAATGATTTTCAGTTTGTTTCCTGCTATTATATTGTATAGGACAAAGAAAAAAGCCAACCCCTTTTTTTTTTTATTATTGTCACAAATTTTAATGAAACATCAAAGGCTTAGTTACATGTAGAATTTTCTTTGAATAGTTGTAGCAAAAAGTTATTTTTCTGGGAAAAAAATTCTCAGAAATGTTCTGTTTTGGTATTTCTGAGAATTTTCTTTTAAAGAAAGAAAATTCCCAGAAATACCCCCTCCCCCAATAGGACATTTCTGAGAATTTTTTTTTCACTTACCCTAATCATCATAATGACTTTTTACTACAAGTAAGGTAACGCTAAAAAACATAATCAAGGAAAATAATCACTTCCTATGTGTGTCTAAGCCATTGAAGTTTCATTAAAATTTGTAATGATAAAGAAATTGTTCATTTTTTTTTTATTCAGTTGTGTAAAAAAAAAAAAAAAAAAAAAAAATCAGTAAACCTTAAAAAAAAAGTTTGATTTATTTTATACAAGCAGTACTCGTGCAGAAGGCTGTGGAATGGATTGGCTGAAACATTAAGAAGAGATTCAATTTTTCAGGGACAAAAAAAAATTAAAATATCAATTAATGTATCAAGTAGTAAATTTTGATTTCTTATTTTTAGAGTTGTTTTAAATTTTCTTTCTTATCTAGGAATATGAAAATGCTTTACAATATATCAAAATGGTACAAAATCTGCAGCCAGAAAACCATCAAGCCCTCAGCATGGAAAAATTTATCAAGAAAAAATTAACCCAGGGTGAGTTGAAAATTTAATACAGAAATTATTTTTGATGTATCATTTATTTTATCATATAAGATGCTCAGTTAATTTTGAAGAAAATTGGGTAATATTAGTTTTGTTCACTTTGCATGCAGTAAAAATTATATATATATATATATACACACACACACACCAAATGACCTGCAAACTTGTTGGTTTCATATCATAAGAGTACATTCATTGTTGCCTTTGATTAAAAAATGATTTTCAGTTGGAATGGAGATCTTGTAAAATTTATTTCATTTGCAAATTGGATTGGAATTGGCTTATTCTCTAAGAGCATTTTAACTTCAGCTCTGATAAAAATAAAATCTTACTCTGGTTTTATATATCATCTATATGAGAAAAGAAAGACAATACAGAATTGGGTTTTGTTTTATTCCAAATGTTACCCATATATGCATGTGTGTAAAAACATGAAGAATTTTGTATATTTCTTTGTCTTCAGATTTGATGTAAAAATATAAACTGATTTTTTTTTTTGGTTACTTTTATTTTGTAGAAGGCCTGATGGGCATGGCCATAATTGGAGGCGCTGCTTTGGCTGTGGGAGGTCTGGTGGGCCTTGGAGTAGCATTGGCAAAGAAATAGATGACCTTACTCTTCAAGCCAACAAGAGGAATCAGTCAGTGGATGTGACTAAGTTGCCTTTTCGTTAAGGTACCATGTTCTCCACAAATGGCACAGACTTTTAACCAACAGGTTCTGTGCATCTATAACCAAAGGAATCGGACCCCCACCCAAACCACCAGACATTTTCTCTTGCAACAACACTTTTCTCTATGTAGGACTTGTGAAAAAAAAACAACAAAAAGAACAGCAGACACTGAATGACCAACAGGGTCTTTTGGCTTTTATTGGATGGGAAACAAATGTTCAAATTATTAATGTTTTGTTTTTCTAACCAGATTGACACATAATTACATATTTTTTTTCTCCTATCAAAAATGAGAAGAGAAAAAATATCTTAAAAATTTTTTCTACTAGCATTAATTAATTTTATTTAACCAATTTTGTTTGTTCATTTTTGGCTGTGATTGTTTCTTAGGTCTCAGTGTTGTTGTTCAGTCATCACATTTTATTCCTTTCTAGTAAATTCTGTCAGGCTTAAAAAATGAGAGGAATATTTTTAAAATCTTCAGTAAACCATGTTGGTCTTAAAGAAAGCAAAGCCTTCAAAAAAAAAAAAAAAAAGACAAAGAAACATTCTTATTAGTTGGCAATTTGTATCCATGTTTTCTTTTTTTCAATATTCTGGTTACAAATAGGCTTTATGATGAGAATGACTTTTTGTTGGACACAGGAAATTTATCATTAGTTTTTCGAAAAGTCTAAGATGATTTCACATTCCTTAAAAGAGACGACTTAGTGTTAATCTGGAAAAAATAAATTGAGCTGTCAACATTTCAAAGTGATTCATTATTTGATCAAAATAAATATAAAACAAATTATCACTTGTTAATTTTTTTTTATTAAAATGTTAAGGGAAGGAAAGAAAAAAATAATTCAAGTGAGAATAACTCCAGTCAACTTCTTTTTCCTGAATGCACAAAGTTTTTGGATCCATCGTTTTTTCTTTTCATTTGCATCAATAAATAACTGAAATAGAGAGAAAAATATTTGGTGAGTGTTAGCTCAATTGGGAAGAAGAGAAAATAGTGAATCACTTCTATTTGTGAGTAATTCTTGTTGGTAGTGGATGAGAGAAAAGTCTTAAACTAAATTATATGGTTAAATACAAAATAAAGGTTCAATTCAGTTTAGTATTATAATTACATTATAAATCAAACCCTTGTTAAAATTTGTCTCTAAGGTCCCATTAATAAACACAGAAAGAAAACATACCAGTGATCAAAACATGATAAAGTAGATATTACTTTTGTCTCATGATAGTTACATTGGGCATCTTCTTATGGTGTAATGGTTAACACAAATCAATTACAGCTAAATGAGTTCAATCCTCACTAGATGCTCTCCATAATTTTGGTTTTCTGACAAACTAAGTTTTAGTATAATGACTTTCCGTGTGAATTATTATCAAATCATACTGAAAGTACTGGTTCCCATTAGATTACTGAAGTTAAGCAGTGATAAGCCTGCACAGTATTTAGATGGGTAACCACACAGGAACAGAATCTGAGTCCTGTGTGTCTGACTAAGCAAAACTTATTAAATTCTATAATAGTTGTTATATTTATTGTATGAAGTGTATATGCAAATGTAACAACTATTATGAGACAGAGGTTGTATTTACCCTTGTTAACCACTGGTCTAATTTGGATAGTGAAATAGAAAATTAGTTATAGTTGTTTCAAATATCTCCATTGAAAAGGATTTTGTAAAAAGCAAAACAAAAAGTAAAGTAAACTTGAATAGGGGCTGGACTCCCTATATAAAGGGCTGAGGGTATTTACTATCATAGACCTCCTCTTTGCTTCACCTTTTGATAACAGTGTGTTCACTACCACAAATAACCCAAATCCCGAGTTAATGATTTGAAATTAAACTTAGAAAGGAAAATAAATGGAAAATTAACCTGTGTACTTACACTAGGATGTGCATGCGTGTCAATGTCAATATTGGATGGAATTTTCTCAGAGAGAGGATCTGTGTTGATTTTATCTTCTAGTTTGTTATTAGAGAGAACTCCAAATATGGCATCATCATGGCTTTTGTCTTCAGTCAATTCCTTCTGCTGTTAATTGAAAAAAGAAAAAAAAAAAAAAAACATGAAAATCTTTACATAATAATTTACAAAATGTGTGTCTGTTTTCTGTTACCCATGATGACATAGTAAAATACTGAATTTAAAGAATAAAAAAAATAAATAAGTAATGAAAACCAAAAATCAGCTTGGTTTCATTATTTAAATACATCTTAAAACTAATTCAACGAAACCATTATTAGTTTTCTGATATCAATCTAATTTCTTGTACAATTCTCAGTGGATCACTTTTTCTCCATCCAATCATATCTGCTTCTATACTCTTTTTGAGCCAGTTTGCTGCATTCACTTATGAGGTTTAATTATTTTTATTATTATTATTACTTTTCCTGCTGATAGAATGGCAACTGTGTGAGTCAAGTATTTTAACCCATTGAGACTGGGTATACCAATGGTACTTTTATTTCCCCCCACAATGTAGCACTGGTTTACTGGTGCAAAGATCATGGTCAATTAGCAATAAAATTAAAACAAAATAAAAGGAATTATATAAGATTATAATTATTAATGCTGTTTATTTTTATATATGATCTTGAAATCATTCAACTGAACCATAATTTGTTTTCTGACACAATTTTTGCCAACACCACATGATGTTAAAAAAAAGAAGTTGAAGACTGAATAAAGAAAGTAAGCTGTAACCTGTTTGGTACGTCCAGGCAAGGACCCTGACTGAAATGTTGACGGTGTGAAGCCAGCACTCTCTATATCCTCGACCTTCTCAGCAAAATTTGGCTGCTCCTTGACCGATCGCTGTTCCTGAGCCAGAGTGGATTGCTCCTGCATTTTGCGTAATTGTTCATCAGCTGCAGCTAAAAAATTTTTCAAAATGCATTTGTATTTTCATCCAATTGTTTATAAACAGACATGATCTGTTAGAGAAGCTGAACGTTTTTAAAGTATATTTATTAGTGTGGATCAGAGTTTCTCAAAGTCCTCTATTCATAGGAATGAATAAAAGCATAGGGAGGTCCACAAGGGCAGTTAATGTACTAGTTTATAAATCCTTTAAATTGTACAATCATGTAGACTGTTGCTAGATAGGTTACAACACCAAGTAAAATGTCTGATTGGGTGTGATGTGTTTTCATATATGACCTGTTCAAAACATGCATTATTTAAATGAACAATCTGGCTCTGATCAGGATCTTTTGGGGCTTTGTTAACAAATCCTATAATCTTATTTTCACCAAAGAAAACATTTAAAAACAATTATATTTTAAACAAATTATTTTATATATAGAAATACTGAACTATAAAAGATTCCTTTTTATAATAGGTTACAAGATGTCCTTAGAAAAAAGAATTTAATAAGAAAAATATACAAAAATTAAAATACAATGCCTGAAATTTTAACTGTTATCCTTGGTAACAAATATTTGATGAATAAAATTATCAAAAACAAAAAATGCCACTCTGATCAAAGAGATCCAGATCTTCACTTGTTACGTTAGTTTCAGTATTGCCAGGTATTTGTGTGTGTGTGAAAATGTTATATAAATCAATATTCCACTTATAATGACTTTTCTGTATTTTGGAAAAATTTTAACCTTGAAACTGAAAATATAAAAAAAAATTAAATCAACCCATTCATTTTAAAATCACTTCTCTTAACCATTTGAATCCATAAACCTATTTTGGTTGGTTGGTTTCTTTGTTTACTGGCATATCAACCTTTATGGGTTATTTAATGCCAAAGACATTCTTGTAAAAGAACAGTAGTGGTATTATTGGGATAAGAGGGGTTCATAACTTCCACAAGAGTATTAGCCTGAAAGTAAACCTAATAGTGTGACTGGAGTTTGAACAGTATTTTACTATACACTGTAAACCCAATATTATGAGTTTAGAGAGATCATGTCAGGTACAAGTCATGAAAAGCTTTATATAGTGACTATTCAAAAGTTTTCTTTTAATAAAGTAGCTTTAACTACTGTATTTTCTGATTTTTGGTTGCTCCCAGTGCTGTATTTTCAAGCAAAAAATAAATATTTTAAATCATTAAATCCCCATAAAATAAGACCTTGTAAGTAAAATTTTGTAGTAGCTAGTTTCATTCAATTCTGAGTCTGAATCACAGATAATTGCTTTCAGAACTTGCTCAGTATGAAGTAACTGATATTGTTTACCTCAAGAATTTCTCTGGCAATAATCCAAATGAAAAATATGACAAAAATAATTGAATTTAGTGTCAAAATAAAAAATGTGAATGAAGTAGATTATCTGATCAAAGGTCTTCTCTGATACCCATTTAAGATTCAAAGAGATTAAGCAGCATTGGTGTGGATTATCTCCTACCAAGTAAAATTCTGTTAAATTTTAAATTTTAGAAGCAAATCTTTAACTCCCAATCCCAAGATATTTCTGAAATCATTCCTACCTGCAGCCTGTAATGCCATTTTCAGTCGAATCTTGGCTTGCTCACTTGGTTCCTAGAAAATTGAAAAAAATAAAAAAATAAATCTGCCATATGTGGCTGACATTCTAAATAAGTTAAAAGATCAACTAAATACTCTTTCAAATCTTTTGCTAATTTCACTTAAGCAATTGAAATGCATATTACATTTCCTCATTTTTTTTTGGATTGTGTTAAAAGAGAATGTGTAAGATTACAATCACCCTAAGTAATTTGGATATGTTGGAAATTTAAGTATCCAACTTCATTCCATGATTTTATATTGGATAACACTGTCAATCCAACTCACAATGTTTGCGTTCAAAACTGAGTCTTTTATCATAATAGAAAAAAATTTTGTATAATAACATTGTGGGCAAAAGTTTGTCAAAATTTGATCTGGATTTTCTCAACTTCTTAAAAGTTTTCCCTTGGATCAGATTTTAACAACAAAAATTGGATTAAACTCAAACAGTTTAGGTGGGTTAGTTTTATTGCATGTCAACATTTGTTGGATAATTTAATGTTTTTTAAAGCAACTATATGATTTCAAGTAACTATTCCTATATAATAATAATTAATATACTGGGACTTTGAGATAGAAATGGATCACCCAATCCAAGCCAGAAAAAAGAACTTGTTATATAAACGGTTTTGCTGTGCCAGCAGACCACAGAGTGAAAATGAAAGAAAGCAATTACCTGGATCTTGCCAGAGAGCTGAAAATGCTGTGGAACATGAAAATGAGTGTGATACCAACATAGTTGAAGCTCTTGGAATAGACCTCAAGAACTTGGAAAAGAGGCTCAAAGTACTGGAGATTAGAGGAAGAATTGAAGCCATTGAAACCACAGCTCAGTTAAAATTGGCTAATTCGTAGAATCCTGGAGATCTGAGGAGACTTGCTGTGACTCAGACTCCAGTGAAAAACCATCACTTAGAGTTGGTTTGAAAAACTCACAAGAAATAAAATAATAATACATTATGCCATAAGAACTAATTCTGTCAAAGCAAAAATTGATAATATGCCAAAGAATAACAAGTGTAGATTATTATGTAGTAGAGAAATGAAACAGTTAATAATATAAGTTCCTTTGATTATTGAATAGCTGAGGGGGACCCGAAGGCTCTCTTTTCAAAAGATACTACACTAAGATGTAATGGAGGGCAATCCTCACCTTATAATAACTGAGTGCTAAGCAAGGCAGCATCAAGTACCATTTTTTGAGTCTTTGGTATGACTTTACCTGGAACTGAACCCTGGTCTCCTGGACCATTGGCAAACACGCTACTCATTAGGCCAATGGAATACACCACATACATATTGATTTTTTTTCTTAAAAGATAAGAAAGTGTATGAGGGATTTATTTGACTTCCAACCCAGTCAGATTTGATATGAAGTCATTTTCTAGTAGGAGGGTGGGGCATGCATGAATAGAGATTCATGCATGGCTGTCACAAAAAATTCTTGTTTGCCTTGACATTCTCCTTTGAGGCACCTCAAAGCAATGAACTTGATACTGTTTAGGGAGAAGGCCCCCCTGGGACCAGGTGAGCTACTTTAAACCACCCACACAATATAAATGCCAGGTAAGTGTACAATAAAATAGTATAGTTAAAAAAAAAATTATTTACTAAATGCTACATATATCTGAGGTAGGTTGGAGAAAGAAGTAGTCTCCTCAGGAACAAAAAAAATACCCCAATCTGTATAATCTATGGAATCATTTTGAAAGATTTGTGCTTTTATTTTTCTTTGCAAAATTAATTTAAAAAAATGTTCCTCACCATCTCAGCAAATCCAGGAATCTTTGCACATAGATCACTAAAAAGAAAGAGTTTTGATTAAATTAGTCATTTTTATTGGAAAGATTTTGGAAAATGAAATTTACATTGGGTTTGGAAAATAATTTTATTAAATTCAAAGAAAAGAAGCCTTAATGTGTTTGAAAAAAAATCTGAATAATAAGAGAAAGCCAATAACAAGCAAACCTTTCAAATATTTCTGTAATAGAAAGCGTTTCAAAAAGCTGACGGCATAAAACTTGACAACCAACACTCCAGCTTTTTTTTTATTTAATTGTTGATGAAAACTGATGTACAATACAAACTTTTCACATTTGATACAATATTTTTTAATATTTTAAACTGAGAGCAACCCACCATTGGTTCCTTTATCTAAATCTAAATTTATCTTTATTTAAAGAAAGAATTTTATGACTTATTTTTTACTGATGTCTTAGCTACAAATGATAAGACCAATATGTAATCTATTTCTGTGGATCTTATTTTCCTTTTTATTAATACCGTCAATTATTAAAAACAATAGCTTGTTTGTTTTATCATTTGTTTTCCTCTCAAACTGTGTTGAATAGCTTTATTATAAATTTTCTTTTCTACTTGAAGAGTTTCCCTTGATTAATTCATACTTGATACCTTTACATTCCTGTTAATTAATTTGGTTTGGGTTATTTAATGGCATATCAACTTTTGTCAGTTATTCTATGCCAAAGTTATCCATGTCTCCAATCCTAATTGTCATTTTTCTTTTATTTTCACTTGTTAGAAATAAATATTCCTTCAATATAATTTTGCAAAGTAAAATAAAACTGATTATAAAATTTAAATAAATAAATAAAATAAATATAACTTCTCGCATGTCTTAATTTTTATGAATAATTAAAAAGACGTTTTTTATTGGTTTAGAATAAAAAGCTGTCTTTGCGCATATATTATTTTTATAAATAAATAAGCAGACTTTAAAAAAAAAGACAGTTAACAAAACTTTTCAACAAGGAAAGACAGCGCTTTTAAAGGAGGTCGCTTCAATTTGCCAACGTTTCAAAAAAGAGGGAAAAAATCTTCAAAGTCAACTATTCTTCGAAAGAGGAACATGAAGACCTAAGCTAAGAGTTAATTTAATTGTGCTTTTGTTTGGGTTTATATATGCATATAATTACTTGAATATGTGCAATGAATTTGACTTGGCTGTGTTCTTTTTTTCTTACAAAGGTTTTCAAAAAAGTAAGTGTTAAGTTTATTCTAAAATTTAAAATATAAGTTGGATATAATTTTCCAACACACTATTTCCAAAAGAGCTATCATATCATTTTATGGATGTGGAAAAAATATTTCTTATTTTTCTATCAGAACAAGAAAATTTAGCTACCAAACTGGTCAGGAAGTCATGTATCCTTATCCATAAAGATACATTCTCCAATTT
Source organism: Sepioteuthis lessoniana (assembly GCA_963585895.1). Classification (NCBI taxonomy): domain Eukaryota; kingdom Metazoa; phylum Mollusca; class Cephalopoda; order Myopsida; family Loliginidae; genus Sepioteuthis; species Sepioteuthis lessoniana. The sequence continues at coordinate 113,830,480 of OY757912.1, read as the reverse complement.
ATTCCACTTGGTGTTTAGATATTTTTACCATTGTCTTAACACTTGTCAACAACTGCAGGTGATAAGGCCAATATGTAATCTAGTTTTGTGTGACTTGTTTTCTTTTTTGTTACAAGGGCAAGTCAAAAGTTTTGCATGATTATGGTACATGTTTGCTTGCAGTGAATATATGTGACCGAAGCAGTTCAAGCCATGGATGTTGGTTGGTTGGTTATTTTGTTTAAAGGCATATGATTTCATGTGTATTAATATATTGGTAGAAATAAGGTTCGTTAACTGTTTTTTTTTAATGCAGTTGACTTGTAGTCACTGTCTTCCAGCACCTATAAGATAAAAAGAGTTGTCTGCCATAAGAGTAATTCAAAGAATATGGTTGGGACTTAATCATATGGGTGTTAGGGCTTACCATGACCAGCCAATTGATTGGATCAAGCATCACCGACTGCCCGTTTGGTTTACCCAGCCACTAGGATTCCATCCTCAGGCATTATGGGTTGCCACCCACAGCAAACAGATGGCCTCATTGGTGATGGTGGTCTTACCATTGTGCAGAGGTGCAGTTAGTATTTTTTACAACCCACCTGACAGGACGGTCAAACCATGAGAGGTACTCGTTTGTAGTATCGTGATAGTTGGTGTGCTGACATATCATGGATTGCTTCACTGTATGACATTGAAAAGCTGCATAGATGAATGTGCAATGTAGTCTAATATGGAAACCTATTTATAACAAGTTTGCACTGGGTCATAACACTACAAAAGCAACCAAAAATATTTGTTGTGAGAAAGGGGAAGATACAGTTGATTACAGTAAATAGATTGTTCAAGAAATTTTGCTCAGGTAGCAAGAACCTTGATGATCAGGCAAAGTCAGGTAAACCTGAAACTGTGGATTCCAAGGTCACGCTCTAAGCTATAGAGGAAAACTCAGAGAGTATTAGGCAAAATTGACATCTTATGTGCTTCATCACCTTGATAATTAGTCTTGTGCAGTTCATCACCTTGATTATCTGTCCTGTGCAGTTCATCACCTTGATTATCAGTTCTGTGCAGTTCATCACCTTGATTATCAGTCCTGTGCAGTTTATCACCTTGATTATTAATCTTGTGCAGTTCATCACCTTGATTATCTCAGTAAAAGGATTCAGAGCTGCCAAACTATGCCTCATGTTACAAAAACATCACAAAACTTTTTTGAAAAACAGATGAACATGCAAAATAATCTAATTTGGGAACTGAATCCATCATGTGTCATACAATCACAAACTAGCATATACCAAAATAATGTAAAACTTTTGACTCAATCTAGTAAATAGGAAATGACTTGTGCTTGAGTAGAGGCTGCTAAAGGTCTTATTAAATGAGTAAGCATCAACAAAAATTTCATATTTGTTTATCTTTTTGACAAGAGTATTTATTTTCAGACAACTGCTTAACGGCAACATATTGTGATGCTGTATAATTGAAGCCTTTGGTGAACATCATTTCACTCCTTTTTATTTTATGTTTTTAAAAAAGGAATCTTAAAATGGGGAAAAAAAATCTACTCACTCTTTTTTGCTTTCTTTAACTTCTTGTTTGATTTCAGGACTTTCAGATTTCATAGAATGATAGCTGCTCTTCTCATATCTTAAAAAAAAAAAAATAAATAAAGAGAATGATCTGACATTCATTTAATTTTGAGTTAATAATTATCTTAGGAAATAGACTCAACAGAAGTGGAATTGTAGAATATTTTTATTCTAATTATAATAAAATTTGACCTCTCTGGTCTGATCATAGTTTTATTGTCACAAGATTATCAATCTTCAGTACTACACTTGGAGGGTTTTGATAATGTAAATTTTCCTTCTTCAAAAAAGAAAAAAAATCTTTTTTCCTTTGCATCTTTTCTTAGTTTTAACAGAGTTAAAGTCTATCCCATTTTATTTTAAACATGTATTGTAATTATACAATAACTAATAATTAAGTAAAAAAGTTAAGTTGGCAGCTGTAGTCGAGGGCGACCAGAAGGCTCCCTTTTCAATAGCTACTACACCGAGATGTAGGGGAGGGTACTACCCCTTTCCCAGGATTCCTCCACTTTACCCTTGAAACATACCTTATATTGCTGAGGGTTAAGCAAAAAGGTATCAAGTACCATTTTTAAAGTCTTTGGTATGACGTGACCAGAGATTGAACCCAGGTCTTCTGGACCATTGGCGAACACTACCCACTAGACCAATGAGCTGGTTAACTTAACTAATAATCACTTTGTTTTAATTATAATCAAATTTAATTATACAATAACTAGTCTAAAATTTAATTGAAATTTAACAATAATAGTCATCATGGGAGGTCGACTCAGTGATAGTATATCCAAACTCTTATCAAGGATGCTAAGTTTATATTTCAATAAGAGTTTGTGGGAAAGAGCGGAATATGGTAGACCCAGACAGGGAGGAGGAATCAATCAAAAAGAGGGAGGGGTAATCAAAATTGAGTCAGTTCTCAACAACTCTGGTTAATTAAAAAAATGAATCATCTGATACTAATCAGTTCTTACCAATTAAAAGACAAAAGTTTAAAATTTCCATCATTTACCTTTTCATCCTTCGAGACTTTCTATCCAAAGATGATGACCGTGATCGACCTCTGCTTCTTGACCTGTAACCTCGGGACCTGGATCTTGATCGCTTAGGTCCACGAGATCTGGACCTCGAACGCCGGGACCGAGGAGACCGGGACCTTGAACGCCGAGAACCACGGGACCGGGACCTTGAACGCCGAGAACCACGGGACCGGGACCTTGAACGCCGAGATCTCCAGTCTGATTTTGACGAACCTGAATGCTTCTCCCGACTTTTTGACCTTTGATACCTGTCCCGATCTTTCTCTTTTGACCGGTCCTGATCCCGTGATTTCTCCCAGTCTCTGTCCCGGTACCGATCAAAGTCTTTGTCTCGGGATCGATCCCTTGATCGAGAATGTGATCTTGACCTTCGGCTAGAGTGATCCCGTGACCGACTTCGTCGGTTGCTTGAGTGAGAAGTAGAGGAAGGGCTTGGAGATTTACGTTTGTGCTTCTTACGACTTTTTGATTTTTTGCGATAGTGGCTGTCATAAGAAGAGGTACTGTCAGCAGACCTAGAAAAAAAAAAAAATACACATTTACTATTAAAACTGTTGTATGAAAATATATATATATATCATTGGGTGGTTGGTTTTATGGCCATTTAACCCTAGTTGGGTTATTTTATACCAAAGTAAGTAAAATAATTAACGTCTCCAATTATCATATATGTTACAAAAATGTATATTTACAATCATTTTAAACAGGTAAACAATTCATTAAATTAAACAGATTTGACTCATAGATGACAAAAATTATCGCTTTGGGTCAGAGTGGACCTAAGAGTAATAGCAATGAAGGGGTGACTTTCCATTTGCTTGAGCTCACCACAGCAGTTTAATATCATACTCAGGATATCACTTTTTTGAGAGAGGGAGTCTTATCTCTCTGAAAGAGATGCAGTTAGCATATCCTAGCCCCAGCCTCACCTCAATAGCAGATTTTCTTGTAGGTATATTTTGCTAAAGGTGACTGACAAAGATTTAGCATTAAGCCTTTTTGGGGCCTTTTTTGTTAGCAAGATAGCACAACTGTGGTTAAAAACAGTTTAAAAATTGTCCATAATCTCTATATTCATAATAGGAGTACATGTACTTTTGACCATGGAACATGGATATGGAAACAACTACATTCTGAAATTAAGGATTTTTTCTGTGATTAATGAATGTTTTGAATAGAAGCGTTCACACGCAGGTGATGTCATGTTCGAATATGTAGAAATCATAGATCAGGATAATGTGATTGTAAATTGCAGAGGCTGTAGGACTATACACCCAAGTTAGATGCATTTAAGTATTTCTGCTCATAAGCTGAGAAAGGTTTTATTTAGTGTGGATGTTTGTTTTTCATAAGTATTACTGTTATGGTGATTCAAAAAAGATTGTCAAAAGCTCAAATGTAGCTGAATATTTGGAACCTGCAAAAAGCAAATGAAACAGCATTGTACTGGAAGAAATTCTACAGAGAAGTCAAAGCAATATTCAAATGAAATTCTTCACTAATAACAAATCATTCATTGACTCATTCCATTCTTTGAGACAGTAAGTGAATTGTACACATTGGTTATATGTACACTTTTTTTTATGTAGTTTCTTAATAGGTTTGGTTTTATGCCATATCAACCAATGTTCGTTATTTAATGCCAAATCCTGTTTTTACAGATACTAAATATATGATTTGTAAACACATTTTGTAGATACACACATTTAAATGATCAAACAGTTTTATTTCTAACAATTCAATTTAGAGTAAGTCAACAAAGTTAAATGGTTCCAAGTATTGCTATGTATCACTAACAATTCAATTAAACACCAGTTATTTGTTTACACACATTTAAATGATCAAACAGTTCTATTTCTAACAATTCAATTTAGCATAAGTCAACAAAGTTAAATGGTTCCTAGTATTGCTATGAATCACTAACAATTCAATTAAACACCAGTTATTTGTTTACACACAGTGAAATGATCAAACAGTTCTATTTCTAACAATTCAACTGAGCATAAGTGATTTGTTTGCACTCAGTTTAAATGTCAAACAGTTCTATTTGACCCATATATAGGACTCTATGAAGTGCTACCACTCCTGGTCAGAGTGGGCCTGGGAGTGATGGCAATTAAGAGGTAATCCGTATTCCCCAAAGCTTCAGCATTACTCGAGCCTCACCATCAGAATGTTTAATGTCATATGAAGGACACTCATTGGCAGGGGGCAGAAGTCTTACACCTCAGCAGAGATGCAGTTGGTGTATTCTACAGCCCCAGCCAACTGGGTTTAGTTTCTTAATAGTATTTTTGTTTTTTGCACACAGTTATATCATATCAAATATTCTTATCTAATACAAGGAATTTCCAAACAGATCCATTTGACCAATAGACAGGATCCTAATTCAGGGTAAGAACTGAAGTCTCATCACCAGATGCAGTTTAGTCTCATATTCAGGACATCCTTTTTTTTAGTGAAAGGTGTTTTACCCCTCTGCAGGGAATACAGCCAGTGTATTCTAAGCCCCTTTGACAGGGTAGTTGGAGAAAGTAGTTGATTATCAAGTATATGATAGCAAAGGGAGAAATCAGAGACATAAAGTTAATTAACACCAGCAGAAAACAAAAGCAACAGCATCATTAGAGAGTTTGTACAATGTTTTGCAGTAAGGAAACATTAATAGTTTGCTTATTGACAAGCAAAAGACAAAAAGTAGCGAGTCTTGATTATCTCCCTTAATGTAGAGTTGTGTGCCCTTTATGGTGACTAGTTTCCATGGTTAGTGAGCTGGTTCTTTTGAGTCAGCTAAAATTTCGCACTAATTTCTTCATAAAATAATGATATCATAATAATAAAAACAACATAATTGAATTTGGTGTCAAAATAACAAGAAATATTTCTAAATTTTCTTCAACGAGTAGAAAATATGAACCAGCAAATAAATGTATGAAAATTGACTATATTTGCACACAGCTTTTATTTAATCTGTGAAAAACCTGATTTTACAGATAGTGAGTAAAACATACAATGGATTTATGAGGATTGGCTGAAAAGTTTGTAGGCTGACTAAGACACAGTCATGGAATATGAGCAAATGAGGTTTATTTTTCAAAATTGTCCTCTTTGCAGTCCACAAACTTATTCTATCGGTGTGATAGTGCTGGGGTCACATTAGTCAAAAAGGCCATAAAAGTATATATGAGGTCAGACCACCCTCACAAATATTTTTTTTTGTTCTGTTTGTTAGTCCTAACTAAGCAATAATGCTAAGAGTAATTTTTAATGAAATATGAATATTTATTTTAGCAAGACATTATTTATTCATTTTTTTCTTTTGAAATTTAAATTCTATATGATTATGTATTTGAACAAAATGTCTTCTTGTTGATTATTGTTATAGTTTGGAACTTCTCTTGATGAGGACATAACTTTTCTTATTAAAAAAAAAAAGAGAAAAATGGTGTTAAAACTCTGGATCCAATACACTGTATACCAATTTTGGTAACGCTACATCAAACAATTTGGTCATTTATACAGGGCTAATCCCACTACCATTTTTTCCATTTCTTGTTGGCTCCCAGAACCACATCTTCCAACAAGAAATGACTGGCTAAAATAGTCAAATTTGGTGTCAAAATAATAAATTTATCAGCAAACTTCACAGCTGGTTGGGTTTTGTGGCACATCAACCATTGTATTTAATTTACTAAGCTTTTTGCTTAGATGTAGCACAAGGCCGCATGAATGGGGCACCCAATGAGAATCGAACTCACTTGTGTAGGTTTGCTAGTCTAACATGCTAACCATTACACCACCCGAGGTGCCCTCACATCAACCATTGTATGTTATTAATACCAAACTCATTTTTATGCATATAAAGAGTTCCATTTCAAACAATTCAGTTTAGTATGAGTACACAGTTTAAATGTTAAAAACAGTTCTATTTCAAGCAATTCAGTTTAGCATAAGTAGACAGTTTCAATGTCAAAAGACAGTTCTATTTCAAACAATTCAGCTAAGCATACAAAAACAATTCTATATCAAACAATTTAGTTTAGCCTAAGTACACAGTTTAGTTCTATTTGAGCTATAGATAGGACCCTAACAGGTGCTATCACTCCAGGCCAGAATGGAACTGGGAGTGATAGCAATGAAGGGGTACTCTGAATTCCCCACTCCAGCATTACTGGAACCTCAACATCAGATTGTTCAGTGTCATATCCAAGATGGGAGGTGGGGTTACCCCTCTGTAGAGATGCAGTTGATGTATTCTACAGCCCCAGCCAATGAGGTAATTCACAGCAGGTGAAAATAATACTTTGCAATGTTCACTTACTTAAAACCAAGAGAATGTACTGCTTCACATATCAATTGTGTAAGTAGCCATTTGTAATGTGATGATGGAGCAAGTGCTAAGTTCAACTCCTTATATTACTATTACATATAAATATGAATGAGTTATGGTGTTTGTAAGAACTTGTTCATTGCAACACATTTGAGTTGGTCGGTGACATTTGGCTAGAGGACTAAGAGTGGAACTTTGTTGGTGAGGTTGGTTGTTTTGGTTTTATGACATATCAACCAATCAACCACTGTGGGTTATTTGATGCCAAATCATGTTTATACATATATAATATATATGATTTGTAATCACATATTTGGTAGATAACATTTTTACAAGTCAGGGCTCATTTGTTTGCACACAATTAAATGGTTCCAAGTATTACTACCTAGCACTAGTAGTTCTATTTAGTATTCGTTTGTATACAGGAAAGTGGTTGGAAGTATGGATCACACATGATCCTACACTCTTGATAGGAGACTGATTCTTTTCACAAAGTTTGATATATTTTTCCGGTCTATTTTCCAAATAGTTCTTTCATGCTGTTAATGTTGAACTTTCTTCGAATGTGGGTGAGGGTTGTGTGTTCAATCAAAATATATTTTACTGTGTATTGGTTTCCACAAGAACATTTAGAAGGAGGTTCTTCTTTTAGAATTAAAGAGGGAGTTAGTTTAGTGTGGCCAATGCATAGCCGAGCAAAAGTGGTTTCTTCTGTTCTAGTATTATTTGGATCCAGTTTCCAATCTTTTAAAAAGGGCTGTATTTGGTAGAGCTTGTTGTGGGTATTTTGGTCCCATAGTTGTTGGCATTTCTTTGTCAATATTTGCCTGATTTTTGTTTCAAGTTAATGTGTGGTATTTTTGAGTTTTTGTTGGGTATCATGTTAAGTATGGCTTTAGCAGTAAATTGGCTTTATCTTTTCCCTGGATTTCTATATGGCTTCGGATCCAGGAGAATATTACATATTTGTTATGGTTATGGAGTTGAGTTTGTTCAGGAGTTTGATAATTAGAGGGTTATCTAGTTTTCTATTTTTAATTGATTGTAAAACAGGTGAAGTCAGAATGGATGATAAATTTTTTTTGAGTTGCTTGTTGAGACAATCTTTCGTGCCAAATGTATTGTGGAGATTTCAGCAGTAAATATGAAGGGTTCTTTTGGGAGGCGTTCCTTCTTAATTTCCTCATTGAAAACTGCTCTACATCCAGTTCCATTGCTGCCTTTGGAGCCATCTGTGAAAATGTGCAAGTAATTGGGGTATTTTCCTGGATTTTGTAGAATTTCTCCGGATAAATTAAGGGTTGTTTTATTTTTAATGAGCTTGTTTAGGTGGAGTATAACCACAGGTTGCTCAAGTAGCCAAGGAGGAGAACTTAGTTGCACGGTATCTTGAATGTTAATGAGGGAAATGTCTGTATCTTCCAGTATGTGTTTTATCCGAAGGCCAAAGGGTTTTACGGTCTTTTCTTTTTGGTCAAATAAAGTTTTCTGTTTGGGGTTGAAAATACAATCATAAGCCGGGTTGGTCAGTAGTGATTTGATTTTAATGTAGTACTGCAGTGCTAATTTGGTAAATCTGAGTTTTAGAGGTGGTTCATAAGCCTCAGGGTAAAGGCTTTCCACTGGGGGATGTTCTAAAAGCTCCTAAAATGAGTCTCAATCCTTCATGGTGGACTGTATTTACTGATTTCAAATAGGATTTTCTGGCAGCTCAATATATGTAGCAGCCATAATCTATTTTGAAATGGATTAGAATTCTATATAATTTCAGTAAGGTCTGTTGGTCTGCACCCCCGTCTTTGTGAGCTACTATACAGAGGAGTTTCAGTGCTTTGCTACATTTAACTTTTAGAATTTGTAAATGAGGAATGAAAGATAGTTTTTTGTCAAAAATAACGCAGAGAAATTTATATTGATCAACAACCAGAATTTCCGATCTGTCTAGCTTTAGTGTAGGGTTGTTGTACATTTTTCTTAATTGGCAAAAGTGCATGCATTGTGTTTTTGTTTTGGAAATCCTAAAGCCGTTTATGATAGCCCATTTGTTTATTTTGTTGATGCCCTGATGTTTGTTGGTGAGAGAGAAGGAAATTAACTTTTGCATTGAAAGTGCAGTTTTGACAATAGTTAGAAAGATGTGAATTGTGATGAGAGAAGAAACAAGTCTCTCAGCATTTCTCATTATATACAGTATTAAGTTTATTTAAGAAGAAGGAACATAACATGCACCAGATGTATCAAAATTAACTGATTGATTTTAAATGCATGTTAACCTGTTTGGGGTTATTTTATTCCCAGAGGTTAGAGGATTGTTTACATTGTGTAATTTCTTTTCCATTTTTTGAGTAGTTGTATCTTAAAAAGGTTTTTGCACATAGTTATATATGAAGTATTCCTATCTAATACAAATAATTTGCAAACAGGTCTATTTGACCCATAGATAGAACCCTAACAGGTACTTCTCCTACAGGTAAAAAGAGTGGATCTGGGAGTAATGACAATGAAAAGGTGATTCCACAAGCTCCAGAACTCAAGCCTTATCATCAGATGTAGAATAGAGTCTTATCAAGGACACCTTACCATTTTTTAGGAGGTGGGGATCTTACTCCTCTGCAAGGGATACAGTCAGTGTATTCTAAGTCCTGCCAACAGAACAAGTAGAATCAAGACTGGATGGGTCTGGTTTTATAGCATATCAACCATTGTTGGTTATTTAATGCCAAATCCTGTTTTTATATATGTATTAAATATGATTTGTAAACACATTTTATAGATACACAGTTAAATGATCAAACAGTTCTATTTCTAACAATTCAACCAAGCATAAATGGTTTGTTTGCACACAGTTTAAATGTCAAACAGTTCTATTTGATCAATAGATAGGAATATCAAGTGCTACCACTCTGGGCCAGAGTCGCCCAGGAAGTTATAGAAATGAAGAGGTACTTCACATTCCTCAAATTTCCAAGACTGGAGTCTCACCATCAGATGGTTAAATGTCATATCTAGAACACTAGTTGGAGGGAGAGGTCTTACCTCTCTGCAGAGTTGCAGTTGGTGTATTCTACAGCTCTAGCTGACTGGACTGGAAATATCAAAAATTTAGAACACTGTAAGTATAGAATATTATATGTTTTAACCCTTTTGTTGTTGTAATCATTTTGATCTAGCTTTCTGAACTTCTAGTTCCTATGGTGTAGTGGCAAATAAGCTGGACTGCAACATTGTAGGCAGAGGGTTCAAACTCCGGTTGTATTCACTTTTAAACTAATACTCTTGGGAAAGGTATAAACCCCATTATTCTCCTAGTTATGGGTTAAATAGTTGTTGGCTGGTTGTTTGGGTTTTATGACACATCAACCCTTGTAGGTCATTTAATGCTAAATCCATTTTTATGCAAATAATCAGTTCTATTTCAAACAATTCAGTTTAGCATGAGTACACAGATTAACTGTCAAAAACATTTCTATTTCAAGCTATTCAGCTTCGTCAAACAGTTCTAATTCAGCTAATTAAGTTTAGTGTAAGTACAGATCTTGCTTACACAGTTAAATGTCAAAACAGTTCTTTATTAAACAATTCAGTTTAGTGTAAGTACAATTTCAATGTCAAAAACAGTTCAATTGCAAACAATTCCGTTTAGGATAAGTATGCAGTTTAAATGTAAGTACAGTTTCAAGCTGTTCAGTTTAGTTAAACAATTCAGTTTAGCATAAGTATGCCGTTAGTTCTATTTAACCCATAGAGAGGGCCCTATCAGGAGCTACCATGCTAGGCCAGAGTGGACCTGGGAGCAATGGCAATGAAGGGGTGCTCTGCATTCCCCAAAGCCCCAGCATCAGGTTGTTTAGTATCATGTCCAGGACATTCATTGGGGAGGTCTTACCCCTCTGCAGAGGTGTAGTCGGTGTATTCTACAGCCCCAGCCAACTGGGCAAAGGTTAAATAGCATCACTACTGTTCTACAAGAATGGATTTGGCATTAAATAACTCACGAAGGTTGATATGAACTTAAACAATGAAACCAAACCCAACATTTTCCAGCAAAATAAAATTTAGAGAACCTAAAACTTGATTTAAAATCCTTTAATTCTTAAACTCATATACTCATTGCTGGCACGACATAAACGGTTCATAGAACAAATCAGTGAAAAATGATTGAAACATTTTCCAATTTTTGTAGCCTCTAAGAGTGCTTTTAACGATGACAGTAAACAAGGCAAGGGAGATAACTAATATATGCTGTATATAGTGGTGTGAAGCGACATATGAACTTGGAACAAAGAGGAACATGATATTTAGAGTTAAACTACTATAAAACCAGATTTTCCATCAGGTGGACAATATAGACTTTAACTATATCAGTCTACAGCACAGCGCTAGGAATTCAACTATAGTTGCAGAGGTCAGTGAAAGGGGTTACAGTAATACTTCCTCTACTCAAGCAACTTACCTAGAACGTGAACGGTGTTTCTTTTTCTTCTTATGTTTCTTTCTGTCCTCATCACTGTCAGAATATCGCGCCATGCTTAACTGAAGGAAAAAAAAAAAACATTAATAAATGAGCAAGGTATCTTTATAGAGGATCTTCAAGAAAGGTTTCAAATTCACGATCCTTAGAAAGTAAGATTTATGACTTAACTTCCAGTGACTCCAGGTTTTATAAAATGAGAGCTGCATTTGATTAACTAGAAATTAAAAATAATTTTATTTTATAGTAAAATAAGTTGTTGTGCCATTAATAATTGATATATAAAATTGTTACTATATAAGGAAACGCATACAGAATGTTTCAGGAAGAATTTTTTAGAAAAAAAAAAAAATCAATGATTCTACAATCCCTGACAAATATTATGGAATTAGAACACTGAGATGTACTTGGATTTTTATTGAGCAATGGAAAAATAATAAAAAATAAGTTAAAAATTGTTTTTTTTAAATTGTACCATCAATTTAGATAATTTAATCCAAGTTGTTTAAGGTATATCCTCTGAAGCCAGAATGATTGGCTATTAAACAAAAAAAAAAAAAAATTATATATATATATATATATATATACACACACACACACACACAAACATACATTATATAAACATATATACATATAAGTAAAGTTGGCAACCAGAAGGCTCCATTTTCAATAGCTACTACACCGAGGTGTAGGGAAGGGCGCTACTCCTTTCCCTGAATTGTTCCACTTTACCCTTAATACATGCCTTATATTGCTGAGTGTTAAGCAAGGAGGTATCAAGTACCATTTTTAAAGTCTTTGGTATGACGTGACCTGGGATTGAACCCTGGTCTCTGAGACCATTGGCGAACACTCTACTCACTAGGCCAATGAGCCGGTCTACAAACAAATATTATGTGTGTGCATATGCATGTATATACATTTATAGATGTATAAAGTTAAGTTAGTTGGTTTAATGGCACATCAACTCTTGATGGTTATTTAATATAAAATCCTGTTAATACATATGATTTTCAAATAAATAGTTTGTATGCAACTTTATTTTTAAAGTTGTAAGAGCTCATTTGGGTGCACATAAATGGTTTCAAGTAGAGTAAATGATTTATAGCTCTATTCAACCATAGATGGTATCCTAACAGATACACACACACACAGATATATACACAGAAACACAGACATATATATAAACATACACATACAAACACACAGACACATTATTAAACATTCTTTCTTTATTTTTTTATTAGATTGGCAATCCTGATTGAAGAATCAAGTAATCAATGTTGAATTAAGACATGTAAAAACACAGAATTCACATACAACTGTCGTTTGGTTGGTCATTTAGATGGTTTTTACTTCCATGACTGTTGTTGGGTTACGTAATACTGCAGTCAGTCTTTTTTCTTAGACAAGTAGTTATATGATTTCAATTAATGATAATAATCCTTTGTAAACAATTATAGCTTTAAGTAATTATTCTTAATACAAATAATTGTTTCAAGTATTATCTGATATGAATAACTTTTAAATTGATCTATTTCATCCATAGATGGAATTCTGAAAAGTTCTACAACTCAGAGTGGACTTGGGATTATTAGACACAAAAAATGATGCCAGAACTGTAGCCTCACAATTGGATCCAGTTTATTATCATACCTCGGACATCCTTTTGGGGTGGGTTCTTTTCTCAATACAGGGGCTACAGTCAGCATATTCTATACCCTGTTAACAAGACAACTTTGTGTGTGTGTGTGTGTGTGATTACCGTTGTTTTTATGTATTTTATCCTTAATTGTATTTGATTATCACATGACTAATTTCACATTTACAGGAAATTTTTTATATTGCAATTATTTGTTTTTGTTTTTTGGTGGGAATTGGAGAGTTTTTTTTTCTTTTGTTTCTTCTTTTTACATTATTCATGCTAAGTAAAAGTGTTACATTATTGTCCTCTCATAAAACTGACAATAAAGACATGATAAGGAGGTGCCTGTGGTGTAATGGTTACCGTCGTAGGAAATGGACATGGCGACACAAGTTCAAATCCTGGCCGAGACTAATTGCATTTCACATAGCATTAATACTCTTAGGAAAGGTATGAATCCAATTATTCTCCCTCCAGCTATGGGTAAATAGTAGGGCAGACTAGGTTCTTCAGCCTTGGTGAGGCAACTAGTCTAGGAGAAGGAAAACTCTGAATTCAAACCTGTTAAACTCCACTTAAAAATTGACCTTGTGTCATATCCTGCCTGCGCAGAGGGGTTGGTAAATATGATATGATAAAGACATGATAAACGAAGACGTTTTAAACCCTTTAAAAGGGACACAATAAGTGTATTCCAAGCCCCATTGATAGCATTGCAAGTTTCAGGACCAAAAGAATATTCCTATGGTACCACAGGCTTTTTCTAACCAGAATCTTAGTGAAAATTTTCTGTTTCTAAAAATCAAAACCTAGCATTGTGCTCACCATAGGGAACTGTTGAGAATAGGCAACAGATAATGATAAACCAACTGAAAGCAGTGCCAGTTAAAGACTTCCAGCATTGTTTGCCATTATCAGAGTGTGGCTTCCCAGAGGAACTATTTCAAAGGTGATAAAATTGATTGGTAATTAAGTTGATAATTTTTTTTACAGTCTTGTTATTTAATAAACTGACATTGTATATTGTTTACTTATCTTATTAATTAAAAGCACCTGGTGAGGACCAAACTCATTGTCTCAAGAAATAGGTCTGTACAAGGGTCATACTAATTATTGCACCTAGAGAATAAGGCATCAAGCTTTAGTTTTTAAACCTCATCATCATCATGTTGAGCCACCAGTGCAGATCTCCCTGACCCTCTCATGCCACCTTTCTCTATTGTCCATCGCTCCCGGTAGGTCTTAAAGGCTACATCCTGTATCAGCACAGAGCTATTGTATGTAGGTTCTAGCTGGTCGCCCTGCCTCGTCCATGTGAAGGGGTCCACAGGAGTATTTCACTTATGAGTTTGTTCCTACTTCTCATCAAGTAGGCCATTATTGTGGCCTTGTACCAGACTCACTATTAAAAAAATTGTATTATCACGTTATTCTTTGAAGAAGAGTTCAAAGTTAATATAAGAACGCATTAATGAATTTCAGTCAAGAAATAAAGAGAAACAATTCTTATCTTGTAAATTACAATGTAGTATTCATGTGTGAAAAAGGTTTCCAGCTTCTTTATTGTTTACAGCTGATAATAGTGTTGTAGTATCACCTCCCTTACTAAGGTCAGTAAATGGGCAGTCAATACTACCTTAACAGAAATCTTGGTCCTTACTTCCACCTCGGCCAAGGAATGCTATCCCAGAATCCATCGCCTCTCACTCTTCTCACTTTCCTTCTCTCTCCTTTTCTCTCTCGCTCTCCCTCTGGCCAATCAGCGGAGATAGTAGCAGTTGCCAAAGACAACTCAAGAATAGAAGAGGAGGCAGTTGCCGAAGACAACTCAAGAATAGAAGAGGAGGCAGTTGCTGAAGAGATTCCAAACACTAAACACATGTGTTGACCGCCGGATATTTTCTAGCCAACACGTGGCGTTGTATACGAAGAATAAAATTCCTCTTTTAAAGTTAATATTTGTACTTCTCATTTATTATCTCAAATAACATAACCCAAGTACATATATTACAGTGTCACCCCTCGCACCCAACATAAACATTTTATGCCAATGTTCTTTGATACTTTATTTTTCTTTTAAGGAAAGAGAGAAGTATTCTAATTACATTGAGAATGACGATAATTAAAAAAAAAGAAAAAGTTCAGAACGAATGCTGACCCCGACCAAATTATAATTCACCTGCAAAAAAAGGAGGTGCCTTTGGTGTAATGGTTATCGTCATAGGAAATGGACACAGTGACATGAGTTCAAATCCTGGACAAGACTGATGGTATTTCACATAGCACTAATACCCTTGGGAAAGGTATGAATCCAATTATTCTCCCTCCAGCTATGGGTAAATAGTAGGGCAGACTCCGTTCTTTAGCCTAGATGAGGCAACTAGTCTAGGAGAAGGAAAACTCTGAATTCAAACCTGTTAAACTCCGCTTAAAAATTGACCTTGTGTCATATCCTATCCGATCGGAGGGGTTGGTAAATATGTATAATTCACCGGCAAATTGAACTGGAAATTCTTTCGGGGATTTTAAGTGAGTACTTGTGCAAAATAACCGTTGAAGAAATTGACGAATTAAAATTTGTTCAGACTCGACCATTTTACATTATAAAAGACATTTCCTCAGCGGACTATTTTGGACAAGTACCTTTAAGTGTATTGCTCTAATCAAAATATCGCTATAACGTGCCATTTTTTGCTGAGTTACCGAAACATTTCATTAATAATACGTTTTTATGTCAAGCGTTAAAAAACAAACAAACAAACAAACACCCAAATTCAAACCTTGTTGTATTTTGTTTCTTTGCTATCGATTATTTTTTTCTCTAATTCATGAAATTTGCTTCTCGCTTCTCAAAAATGACTGACATGCAATAATTGAATACTTTCAGGATTTATCAAAAAAATCGTCTTGCGGTTTCTCGCTTACAATGGTGGCTACATAGCATTTATTCATTCTGTTTAGTTTGTGCAGTTGTTTCCACTGAAGGGATTTTATTATCAACACAAAAAAGATTTTATTATCCACACAAAAAGATAAAAATCCTCGAATATTTGGTAATTTATGACAAATGCTTACAACACGTGTTTAATAAATTTTACAATTTTTTCTTTTCGTTTCTTGAAAAAGTCCCCGCCAGCAATTATTTGGTTTTAAGTAACTAACGATAAAAATCATTTGTAAACAATAATATAGCTTTAAGTAACTGTTTTTATACAAATAATTCGCAGTTATATGGTTTCACTTAATTATTCATTTACTTCTTTAAGTAAGTTTGTTGTTTTTTTATGCATTTTTAAACTATTTTAAATTTCTTTCATAGTACTAATACAAGAAAAATATTAAACACACATTCTTCCAAATAAATGAATGCTAGTTTTAATCATTTTAAAAACTAAAAGCTGTGTGTCCGAACATAAAACCCCCAAGCGAAACAATAGTTCTTGTTTTGGTGAAATAAAATAAATACCGGTCGGGTACGTGATTGATTTTACAATTTCTTAATAAATAGAAACTGCTTAACAAAACACCACAAAAAACCAGACCAAGAAAGAAGTCGATTTTAGTAGTAAAAATACCAACAATTCAAAAATTAATTAAAAAAGAAAGATAAAATATCGAAAAAATAGTAAGTCTAAAACAAACAACTTACCGCTAAATAAATTAAACAGGAAGTGGTTTGATAGACGGTGTCAAGAATAAAAATGTCCCGCTGAAAAAAAATGTCATATACATAATTTGCAGTAATCACTATTTCGGAGAAAATTAAAAAATATCTTTAAAAGGTGTTATCTTTTATTTATTTGTTTTTTCTTAAATAGTCTCAGTGATGAAATGAAATAATCACTGAAAGTGTTAATTTCTTTATTTTTTTTGTTTAATGGCATATCAACCTTCATGAGTTATTTAATATCAAACTATAGCTGGAATGATACAGGGTTTTATACATTTCCCAATTTACAAAAAGCTGAAAGTGTTCCGGTTTTACGAATACCAAAAAGAAGATACAAGTATAATTAAAATTTTTAAGTGAGTAAAAATAAAATTGAAATTTATATAACTTGTTCACTTGTAAAAATAACTATGGAAAATAAAATAATTTCTGTTTTTATTTCCAAAAAATTAATAAAAATAGATATATTGTTTTGTTTGCGTCTCTCAGTGTGTGTTATTCATTTTTATTTGTTTTTTTTTTTTCTTTTAAAATTATTTTTAACAAATTTTTGTTATTCTAAACTACTATATCAATCCAAAAACAAATTTGTTTGTTTTAAATGAAGCTTAGGAAACATTTCAATATTGCCTCAAATTTTCTCACATGATCTAAATACAATAGATTTATTTGACGTCAGTCAAATTTGTTAAATCATATTGTTTAGGAGAGCGACAGTGCAATCAGATAATCATGATAATTCAAAATTATACATTAATCATATAAAATCAATTACAGGCTGAGTAGCTTCAGCTTAAGTTTAACTAAGAAGTTAAATACAAAACGATTACTGGTGTATTGACGTAAATAAACCATAGGATTTATTTACAAAATGTAAAATTAGTAATGAAAAAAGTTGCTTCCCTTACACCGTAACAACATTGATAGACCTTCAGCCCATGAGCAGACGACTTTTGTAAAAGAAAGAACGAACACACACACACACACACACACACACACACACACACACACACACACACACACACACACACACACTCTCTCTCTCTCTCTCTCTCTCTCTCTATATATATATATATATATTATCATCATATCGTGCTGGTAGCACGGATATCCCTGACCATCTCTCGCCACTTTTCCCTATCGTTCATCGCCTCAGGCAGGTCTTCTGGACAACATCCCGTATCCTCACATAGTTGCTGAATGTATGTTCGTGCTGGTCGTCCTGCTTTTGCACGGCCATGTGTGGGGGTCCATAACAATACATCACTTATGAGTTCGTCTCTGCTTCTCAAGCAGTGTCCTGCATGTCTGGTTCGTCTAACTTGAATAGTTTTCGTGATAAGAGGCAGGTGGCCGTACAGTTGGTGTCTTGTGGGGTGTTGCCTCCAGGACTTGTTCAAGATTGCTCGCAGCATTCTTGTGTAATTGCCGTCTAGCTTCTTCTCCAGCCGTTTTGTTAGAGTCCATGTAGTGCATCCATATAGTAGTATCGATGCGACCGCTGCCTGGAAGAAACTGCGTTTCATTTTATCGGTTAGGTCTGATTTCCATATAATCGATAGCCTATTGATAGCTGTCCATGCTTTCGTTAACCTCGTGTCGATGTCCTTTTCGGTTGATGCGACGCTGCTTCCTAGGTAAGTGAATTTGTCTACTAGTTTAAGAGGGGTTCCGTCTAGAGTGGAGATGTCACCCATTTGATTATAGCACATATATTCCGTTTTGTGTGCATTGACATAGAGGCCTATGCCTGCGGCTGCTCGTTCCAAACTATGCAGTAGTGTTTCGGCTTGGTTGTGTGTATTTGCCAGTATCGCTATGTCATCGGCGTAGTCAGCGTCGGAAATTGTTTTTGCGGGGTAAATATAGTACAATTTAATGGAGACTCAAACTCGGTTAAGTCGTCATAATAAATTTATTTCAGCGGAGGATATTATTGCTATACTCTCCGTCTCGTCAGATGACTCTTTACATGCTTCTCTCTCGTCGCAGAGTAGCGAATGTGGTGTTACAGTTCGTATTCAGAAGATAAAATAAAGGAATTAAAAAATAGAAAAATAAAAATTAGAAAAAAAAAAAAAAAAAAAAAAAAAAACAATAAAAAAGATAAAAATAAAAATAAGAATTAGGTGGAAATCAAATTACAAATTATTTCATTCATAGGCGTGAGCAGAGGGGGTTAACTTGTTATGTGTTGGAACGATTAAGAAACCGGAGTGGAATTAATCTACTGGCCAATCCCTTTTGATTTCGCGTTCTTGTAGTAGTTCCTTCTACTTGGCAGGTGTGATTTTCTAAACAGACTAAGATCGTTTAACTAATGGCTATCTCATACCTGATTTACATTTATTCCTAATATATCTGTTAATTAACTCAGCCGTTGTCATCCTAGATATTCCTCTTGTTTCAATTAGGACCGAGATAGTTAAACCAGATAAGGTGGAGACATTTTATATAGTCGTCAAGTGTTTTTTATTTTATTTTACCCTAAAAATGGTAAAGGAGAATTAACCACTCCAGAATCACAGGCCCTAATTTTTGGATTAATATTCTACGTTCATCTGGCCCTTATCTATCTTTATCTTTCCCTGTCTTGGTGATATCTGCTGTTGGGCTGATCTCTATTAGTTACTAATACTTCTTTATCATAGGCCTTGCGATTATTTATTTGCAGTGATTCCCAATCAGGATAATTTAAATTTTCCTCTATGTCTGCACTTAAAGACGAGCTCATTTCTCTCGTTCAACAATAGTTTTCTATTTTTGAAATTAATAATGCGTATTTTTTCATCTAAGCATAAGTTACATCTACCGTTGAAGCTATTCGCGGTAGATGAGTGCCTGATTATTTTCCACTTAATTTGTGGAGATAGCCCCTAATCCTTAAGGTCCCAAAATATTTTGATAGAGCAGTCTGATATCTAAGTTTTGGGTTGGAAAATGAATGTTTGTGGTTGTATCACCTTTGTCTCCAATTTCCTGCGGATATTCCTATATAGCCTCTCTCCCCATCCCATAGGAGAAATGCATGCCTGGTATACGAAATTTCTCGAATTGCAGCGTCCGCCCAAGGGGCATTCTTCTTTATTTCTACAATTACAAGACCCCACGTCTGGGTTCATATCCCTCGTGATTAGTTCATTGAGTAGCCTCTTATTATGGTTGCTTAGTATGTTGTACATATTCTTGGTGCAAGAGTAGCTAATTTTCACTGTATTTCTAGTAAAAATTCTACTCAATGGGTTATCTCTATTAAAATGTTTATCTAGGAGGTATAGGAAGTATTTACCTATATTAATGTTAACGAGCCTACAAAATGGCGGATTAAACCAGACTACTTTTCTATTACTATTCTTTCCCCGCCTTTTTTCGTGACTACTATTATTAATAATCTCATCTACCTTGATGAGTGTACGGGTCCCACCATTATTATTCTTAACCCTCGAAGTGAGGTCCACCGGGGTTGAATATTCCAGTCTACCTTGGAATCCGCTGTCCTTCAGGGCGTCATCATATCTACTTCCTACACCTCATAGAGGAAGAATAAGTGGGAGGGGAATTTATGAAAAGAAGAACTTTACAAAAGGTAAGAGGAAGAATTAGCAGGGAAAATGTTAAAGACATTTCAGAACATGGCTGCTACATTCGAAATTGATCTTGTTTAAGGAAGGTTTGTTAATATAGAAAACTTCAAGAATTTGGAGTTTTTTTTTGTGTAATATCGACCCTAGTTTCATTTCTCATAACCTTAAAACATATTCATTCCCCTTCGTCAAACATTGAAAAAAATCTAACTAAAAACTTCCTGGACCGAAAGTACTTGGATATAATGTGGCGCCTTTTTTATTTCATTCCATCCAGATGTCAAGCGGCTCATACGAGAACTTGAACTGACTCCTAATTGAATAAGCAGAAGAGAATCGTCTGTCTTATTCAATCAAACGTGTTGAAAAGAGAAAGAGTTTAACAGGTTTGAATTCAGAGATTTCTTTCTCCAAGACTGGTTGCCATACCAAGGTTAAAGAGGCCAGTCGGCTCTACTATTTCCCGATAGCAGGAGGGAAAATAGTTGGATTCATACCTTTCCCAAGACAATTAACACAACGGGAAAAGCAAGTAATCTCGTCTAGAACTTGAACTTGTGTCGGTGACTCCATTTCCTGAATATATCATCATCATCATCATGGCGCCAGCACGGATACCCCTGACCCTCTCTCGCCACTTCTCCCTATCATTCATCGCGCCTCTGGCAGGTCTTCAGGGCTACATCCCGTATCCTCACATAGCTGCTGTATGTATGTTCGAGCTGGTCGTCCTGCTTTTGCTTGGCCATATGCGGGGTCCATAAGAGTACATCACTTATGAGCTCGTCTTTGCCTTGCATGTCTGGTTCGTCTAGCTTGGATAGTTATCGTGATGTGAGGTAGGTGGCCGTATAGTTGGTGACTTGTTGGGTGTTGCCGCCAGGACTTGTTCAATATTGCTCGCAACATTCTTGTGTAATTGCCGTCTAGCTTCTTCTCCAGCCGTTTTGTTAGCGTCCAAGTAGTGCATCCATATAGCAGTATCGATACGACCGCTGCCTGGAAGAAACTGCATTTCATTTTATCGGTCAGGTCTGATTTCCATATGATCGAAAGCCTATATATAGATATTCTTCAATCCTGTAAATCTGGAGTAGGGAACAATTCCGTCAGGACAATTAAATTATTCAAAATTCGAATAGAAATAGAACAATGTAAATGATATCACAGAGCAAATATTCCTTCAAGAAAAACACAAAATTCGGTCACATTAGGATTAGAAATTTATTTCCATCCTACTAAGAGCCGTGATATGAATCAATAACTCCAAAAATAATTTAACAGGACTTATATATATATATATATATATATATAAGCTCTTGCACTTATGATTCGACGCATTCATATATTACACGCGTAATGGATCAATATATATGTGTGTATGTGTGTGTGCAAATAGACGCACATGTACACACACATAGACATACAGACACACACACACACACACACACACACACACACACACACACACACACACACACATATATATATATATATATATATATATATATATATATAAGTTGTGTCGTTAAATTATGCGGAATTATGATGTGATATAAGGTGTGATATAATCATGAAAATCTTCACAAGCCTGATTAAATCGATTAAATCCATTCATCCAAATTTCAAATACCTGAATCTTATATTACCACTTATTTCAGAATATTTATGGCGATATGCAAATAATCTGCGGGTTATATATATATATATATATATATATATATATATATATATATATATATATATTAGAACAGTGCTGGTTGTCACTAAATCACTTTGTGGGTTTGTGGCAAACCAAGTGCAATATAATATGGAGAGTGCCCAACATCTAGGATAGATATTAATAATAATAATATAATAATATTATTGTATTATATATAATAATATAATAATATAATATAATATAATAATAATAAATAAATATGTATTAGATATATATTTAATGCCAAGGAATTTGATCTGCGACTCCTGCGATTTATGGAGTTTTTACAAAATAATAAACATCAGGCAGTTAACAAAATGAAATGAATCGAAAATCGAAAATCGAAAAATACAGTCAAAAACCGTTGGGATTTTGTAGGAATCTTTACGTGTGATTGTGGGTGTGTGTATGTGTGTGTGTGTGAGTGTGTGCGCGTATGTGTGTGTGTTTGTGTGGGTTATAGTTGCGAATTATTTTGTGTGTATGAGTGAGTGGTATATAGTGCATACATACATACATACATATATATATATATATATATATATATATATATATATATATATATATATATATATATATATAACTTTATTCATTGAAAGATCTTTAGAATATCTAAAAATCAAGACTATTGATAACCTTTTCAAATAACGAAAATCATGAAAATAAAATAAACAAAAAAAGATGTTGTCTTCAGAATTTTGAGTTCCTCTTTTATTATCAAATATTCATCCATTTAATTTGAAAATTTCATCATTTGTTACTTAAATAGCGAAGAATTTATTAAAATCTAATGAATTGCTGAATTTACGTGTGTGTGTGTGTGTGTGTGTGCGTTTGTGTGTGCGTTTGTGTGTGTGCTCATGTGTGTAGGTGCATGTGTGTGAAAGAAAAATAAACACGTCAACGGAGGTAAATGAATTTGTCAAAGAGGAAGACAGAACAAAAAATTAAATTGACACGTATCGCTTCAATAGGAATCAAATTTTATCTCGTAAAAACAAAGCTACACATGACAACAAAAGGATAGAGAAGCGAGTCTATTTTTATTTATTAATATTTACATTTATTTCAATTTTTCTTATTATGCATAAGCGGTGTTTGGTATTAATTAAATATTAATAAAGTAGTTAGGTAGAGTTACCTCCCCTTATCTATAGCTTCGCGCAGAGGCTAGCATCCGTACCGGACGCTCAATGCTTAATGACAGACTCGAGACCGAAAGGCCCCGATTTGGTTGGGCCACCTTCGGGTGGGCGAGCTGCATGATTGACATCTTTAACATCTTTGTATAGCACTGGACCCCGTTGTCAAGTTTAAGCTATAATCTGGCATCCGTGCCAGGACTCATGTTTGAGTTCAGGTCCAGCTTGTCTCATCGGGCTCACTTTGCACGAAGTGGGCCGATGACCTCCATAGTTCAGCAGGGCTCGAGTCTCGACTTGTGTTCGACCTCCCCCCCCAAATTCCCACTACAAGCCGATCTTCGGGTCATTGACCTTGTGTCAAGTCCTGTCTGGTGGGAGGTAAAGACAAATAGATACCTCCCTTTATCTACACATTGCTTTGTTTCGATTTAGCATGGAGAATAGGAAATAAAAGTTGCTTTTGAAAACATCAACTGCGTTGAATTCTTTTGTTCCCCGCAAAAAATGTGTACCTTGATACGTCCTTGTAGGCCTTTACAACGAAGCATTATGCATTGATTAAGTTTTAGTTCTTATAGAGTTGTTTTGTATCATTTTTGTTATTTAGTAATTTACACAGCTTTTTTGGGGGTGTTAGGTAAATCAAAGAAATACTAGATACAACAAAAGTCATTAAAAGCTAGAGACAACCCAAAAATCTTAAAAGATACTCACCTCTTCTACATTCGGGGGAAACAAAACACAAGGAGTTACTAAATGCAAGAATAAAAGATGTAGAGTACTTGGATCATTAAATAAGTTTCCGGACTTTTTTCGTATGGGCACTTTTATTGATAATACACGCATGAAACTCTAGTCCCCTTCGAAGTAATCTCCTCCGGATGCAATGCACTTGTTGAACCGTATGAATAGAGCACCAAAAGAGATTCGAATTCATTCGTGAAGGGTGTGCTAGTCTAGCTTGCTAACCATCACATCCCCCAAAGCATCCATCATTTTTGTTTTTCATTTCTTTTATATATATATATATATATATATATATATATATATATATATATATATATATATATATATATATATATAAGAGTGTTGGTAGTCACTCAATCACTTTGTGACTTTGTGGGTATGTTTCGAACCAAGTGCAGTATAATATGGAGAGTGCTCAATATCTAGGATATAGCTATTATATAATAATAATAAATAAATATATATATATTAGATATATATATTTAATTCAGGGAATATAAACTGCGACCCAGGGTTTCATAGGTTTTTTTGCAAAACAATAATCATCAGACAGTTAAGAAAATGGAATGAATCGAAAATCGAAAAAATACAGACAAAAAACCGTTGGGATTTCGTATGAAAGTTTACGTGTGGTCGTAAGTGTGTGAGTGTATGTGGGTGGGTGCGTATGCGTGTATGTGTTATAGTTACGTATGGATGCGTATTTTTATGAGGTTAAGCCTGGCTACAAATTAAGTAAATATATCTAAATTTATATTCATTATATATATATATATATATATATAGTATAGAACTAATCCTTAATAATAACTCCTTCTAATTCAATAACGTAAATTACATCCAGACCCTTGAAATAACTATAGAAACTCAAATGGCACCAACTACGCCACGCTAACCTTAGTGTATTTAGAAGAAAATCTATACGAAATCATTGGTAAAAAATAAAGGTACAACATAAAAAGAGAATTTACGAGGCCATAGAAAAGATACTTAGATGGTTGTTTCATATTCTGGAAATATCCACGGGAAAACATTTGCGAATTACACAACCTACTCCAAAACCAAGACCCCAAAATAAAATTTACGATGGAACATAGCTTTAAAGAAATACCATTTTTAGACATCCTACTAAAAAACGAAAATGCCCAAATCATCGGAGATATCATCCAAAAACCCACAGACACGCAATAATACCCCCACTTTAATAGTCAACACCCCCCAAACTGCATAAAATCCATCCCTTATTCTATAACACCTAGAATATGCACCATAATCAACAATAAAACTTCAGAAAAACTTGCCTTAAAGAGCTACACACAACCCTCCACCAGAGAGGATACCCCCCAAACACTGATAAATAAGGGATTCGAATTAGCAGAAAATTACCCCTAAAAGAACTACGAAACTACCCCCCCCAAACATAAGAATGAAAAACCCTTAGCATACGTTGCAACCTACAATTAAAAACAATCCAGAACTATTCACAGAAATAATAAAAGATCGAGAAGAACTTAAAAACAATGACCAAATCAAAGAAATACTAGATACAACAAAAGTCATTAAAAGCCAGAGACAACCCAAAAATCTTAGGGGGTGTCCTCGTGGTGTAATGGTTAAAGCGATGGACTGCGGAATCGTTGTTCGCTAGTTCGTACGCCAGTCGCGCTATTACGTTCACTTTCAGACAAATACCCTAGGGAAAGGTATGAACCCCCTTATCCTCCCAGTTATGGGTTAAATAGTACCACTACTGTTCTTCTAGGAGAAGGTTGATATGCCATTAAACAAAGAAACCAAACCAAACCAAAAATCTTAAAAGATACTCACCTCTTCTACATTCGGGGAAAACACAACACAAGGAGTTACTAAATGCAAGAATAAAAGACGTGGAGTACTAGGATCATTAAATAGGTTTCCAGACTTTTTTCGTATGGGCACTTTTATTGATAGTACACACATGAAACTCTTGTCCCCTTCGAAGTAATCTCCGGCTGCAATGCACTTATTGCACCGTTCCATCAACTTCTCCAAGGCCCCATGGAAGTCCTCTTGTGTGAGCGTGTCAATGACCTTCGTCACAGCCTCTTTCATCTCCTCAATTGTCTCATAACGACAGCCTTTGAGGTTAGGGAATAACCAAAAGTCACAGGGAACAAGGTCTGGACTATAGGGAGGTTTTGATACCCATCTTGGTCAAATAGTCTGTGACAAGGATAGAGTTGTGGACTGGTGCATTGTCCTGGTGGAAATGCCACTGACCCTATTTGAAGAGTGCTGGCGTCCTCCGACGGAATCTCTTTCTGAACTCCCTTAAAACCTCAACATAGCATTCCTTGTTGACTGTCTGTCCAGTGGAAACCCTGTGCATGTAGATCATGCCAGTGCTGCCAAAAAAAGGGATCATCAAAAGCTTTTGGGGGGATTTGCTCTGTCTGGCTTCTTGAGAGCCAGCATGCATCCACTGGGAACTCTGTCTCTTGGTCTCTGGGTCATAGCAGTAGATCCAGCTTTCATCGCAGGTCACCAGAGCATCAAGAACTGCGGGATCTGTATTGATCAGCTCGCCCATCTCCCTGCTGTCTTGACAACGTCTTTCTTTCTGATCTTCTCTGAGCACCCTTGGGATAAACTTCATGCAAATCTTCCGCATCTTCAGTTCCTCGCGAATAATTGTGTGTACAGTTCCCACACTGACATCAAACTGTGCACTTATTGCACACGACGGTCCTTATCCATGAAATTCTTTATTTGGTTAATCAACTCTAGTGTTCTGACTTCCTTACTCCTCCCACACCTCTCATCATCCCTCACAGACTTTCTTGAATCTCTTATGCCACTCAAAAACTGATGCTCGATTCATGCAAGCTGGTTCAAAAGCAGTCTGAAGCATTCCATAGTTTTGTGGCATTTTTTCCAAGTTTAAAACACAATTTTATTGCATATCGTTCTTCTAAAGTGTCCTCACGTCCAGATTGCATTTTTGAAATTCACCAGCTGTGACAATCAGGCTTTAGTAGGATGTATTCCAATTGCTGCTGTAGCTGTTCCTTTGAACCTGAAATCATAAAAATTGGTCAGTCATTTCATAAGATGTACAGCAATAACATACTGAATTTTCAAGAGTCTACGACAATCTTAAATGCCTGTACAAAAAAGGCTGGAAACTTTTTGAACAACCCTCGTATATATGTATATAAAATAATATTCAAAACTTTCTTATTTTCTCGATTTATTTGACAAATAAAAAAATCAACATAAATAAAATTCAGAGGGTACATCACATAAACGCCATAAGGATTGGTAAGCTGGTTGGTTGGTTGGTTGGTTTGTTTTATAGAATATATCAATCCTTGTAAGTTATTTAATGCCAAATCCTGTTCACATATAGAGTGCAGAAGCAAAATTAGGAATATTCTATAATAATTATAATAATAATAAACGACTTTATCATAAAACAAGATAAATCTTAATTAAAAAAATAAACAACAAAATCAGAAGATAGATACAAAACAGTAAATTTACTCAACATGGCCGCCATTTTTTCAATTATTGTATCAACACACCTTCGAAACGATTTGCATGCCTTCAAAATTAATTCTTCAGATATTTTATTCCATTCCACCTCAATAGCAGTCTTAAGCGAACCAATATCTTGATGGGAAGTTGCATTTGTTTTGCTTTCTAGAATGCTTTATATAGAGTAATGAAGAGGGTTAAGGTATGGGCTTGATGTAAGCTATAAAGAAACGCCAAATATTTTGAAATCTTTTTTGGCTTGGTTTTGAAAAAGTGATTGAATAATAGAGCTAATCATGAAAAATTAGATTTATCGCGTTTTTCCCAAAATTGGACTAATCAAAAAAAAAAAAATTATTCCATATTTTGCTTCCGCACTCTGTATATATATATATATATATATATATATATATATATATATATATATATATATGCGTGTGTGTATATAATATAATTTAAAAACGAATAGTTTGTAGTGAATATTACTTTTAAACGAGCCAGAGCTCATTTATTTGCACACAGTTGAATGGTTTTATGCGTTGTGATCGGACACAAATAGTTCTATTTTCCCACTGTTAAATAGTCTCAGGCATTGCTATATTATATCAATTATTCAATTCAATATTAATCATTTGTTTGTACACTGTCAAATTATTTCCAGTATAGTAAAGGATTAAACAGTTCTATTTGACCCATAGAGGGTACCCTAACAAATTCTACCACTGTGGTTCAGAGTGAGCCTGGAAGTAATGGCAATGAAGGGGTACTCCAAATTCCCCAAAGTTCCTTGGCTGGAGTTTCACTATCAGATTGTTTAGTGTCATATCCAGGATACTCGTTGTTTTCTTTTTTCCCCCACTGCAGAGATGCAGCCAGCATATTCTATAGCACCATCTGACTGGGCTAACGCCCTGATAAAGTTTTTTTTGTTAAAAAAACGAATCGTTTAACGTTGGCTAATTATTTAGCTCTAAATAAAAACCTTGGGTTTTTCATACTTGTACACACACACACACACACACACACACACACACACATATATATATATATATATATATATCCGTTGTAATCAGGTTGATCTACGAATTTATTGATAGATGGTTCCAAGAATGAGGTTTAGCATTTTAATTGGGATCCATCTTCACTCAATAATATTTCCACGGTGGTTTATTTATAAATGTAATACCTTCTTTCATCTCGAATTGAGAGAAACAATCAATCGTATATTTTGTGCTAAAATACGATTGTTATTGATTGCATTTACACCCTCACCCCACTCTACTCTTCACAACAAAAAAGGACCTCTCACATAATAACATTTCCACCCACACCTGTAATTTCCAACCTAACCATGTACCACCGCACCCACCCACACCCACACAAAAGCATACACACACTCACACTACCTTTGAAACCTATCCGCCCACACAAGCATCTTTTCACCAACCCAGGTATCTCCAATCCCCCATCTCCCTATCCTGCCCATTAACCTTCTCGGCCTAACGCACACATCCTCACCCTTATACATCCTCACTCTCACTAGCTGTTCCCCATATACAAACCCATATACCAATCACCCCTACTTCATGAACCTTTCCCCCACCACATGTTTCTCTACCCACCAGTCCTCTCCCCCATTCGTACCCACACACGACCCTTCCGATAGTAATTATAAGATATTACTTCAAAGATTTGTCAAGATTATTCTGAATTAGGAAAGGAAAAAGTTTGGATTTAAAATGTTTGTAGTTAAAAGCTTCATCGTCAAAATCAATGTTTAAATCCAGATGGCGGCTTAGAAAGTAATGAGACTGGTTTTTATTTTTTATTTTCATTTTTATTTTTCAGGTTGTTAACCCTGGTTAAAAATCACCTGGTCTATGTTGACCGAGAATACATGTGAAAACATCCAGTTTATGCTTGCCTCTTAGAATTCACGTTCATCTGAGTTATCTAGATTGATCGATCGATTGATTGATTTTAGTGACATGTCGACCTGTCGAGGGTTATCTTATACCGAGAGGTTAGAGAATCGTCTTCATTGTACGTTTATATTTACATTTTTTGTTTCTTAAGAGTTTGTTTGCACGCAGTTATATGATATCAAGTATTCCTATCAAATACGAATAATTTGCACACAGTTGTATGGGTTCATGTAATTATTTCTATTTAATGATAATTATTTATTTGCACATAGTTATATGGTTTCAAGAAACTAATAATAATCCTTAGTAAACAATTATAACTTTAGATAACTATTTCTAATAGAAGTGATTTACCGTTATATGGTATCAAGTATTTTTATCTAATATCAAGAAGTTTTAAATAAGTCTATTTGGTAGTGGATCTAGAGTTTGGTTTGGTTTTATGGCATATCAACTATTGTCGGTTATTCAATGCCGAATCCAGTTTATTCGTATATATTAGATATATATGATTTGTAAACATAAATCAACAAAGTTAAATTGGTTGGGTGGTTGGGTTTAATGGCATATCAACCTTTGTAGGTTATTTAACGCCTAGTCCATTTTTATAAAAATAGTCACAAAGTTAAATAGTTTTAAGTATTGTTATCACTAACAATTCATTTAAACATCAATCATTTGTTTACACATAGTTAAAGGATCAGTTCTATTTAAACAATTTAATTTAGCATAAGTCATTTATTTGCACTCGGTTTAAATGTCAAACTTTTTTATTTGACCCATATATAGGACCCTATAAGGGGCTAACACTCCGGACCAGAGTCGACCTGGGAGCGATGGCAATGAGGGGTACTCTGCATTCCCAAAAGCTCCAGCATTACTGGAGCCTCGCCATCAGATTGTTCAATGTCATATCCATGGTACTCATTAGGTGTGTGGGGTAATCCTGCACAGTGATGTAGTCGGTGTATTCTACAATCCCAGCCAACTGGGCTTAGAATGAATCTAGAAGTAATAGAATGTAAGAGTAGTCCGCACACTCTAGACTTCCAGAACTGTAGCCTCACCGTCAGATGCAGTTTAGTGTCATGCCAGAACACTCTCTTTTTGATGGAGGTCTTACCTCTCAGTAGAGGATGCAGTCAGAGTATTCTTAGCCTTACCCACATATTAATAATTTATGTCGTTCAAAAGAACTGTTTTATTTTATAATAATCATTTATTTGCATAGTTATTTGGTTTCAAGTATCCTTATCTAATACCAATAATTTTCCAGCTATTACATGGTTTTAAGTAACTAATAGCAATCCATAGATTTCCTTGGCTTTTTAGCCGATTGGCATTCGTGACGGACGGGGTATCGAAACCAATGGCACACTCGAGGCCAAAAAGCTCCCGGCTTCAGCTGGGCACCTCCGAGAAGGCGAGCTGCATCACTTTCACCATTGTATAACACTGGACTCTATGGTCCAGTTTAAGCTATAATCAGGCATCCATGCCTGGATTTATGTTTGAGTCCATGTCCATCTAGACTCATCAAGCTCACGTTGCACTAAAGGGGCCGATGACCAGCATAGTTCAGTAGTGCCCGACATTCCCCTGTGTGACGGGGAAATTGATTAAAATCCCTAAACGGGACTTTATTTTCGCACGTGTGAAGACGGGGCAGGTTGGCACTTGATCCCCTACAGAAATAAGTCCTGTTCAGAGTTCTTTTCTCAGGCAGATAAGAACTGGCATATTACGTGAGGGAATAATTTAGGACCAGACTGACCGCCGCTGGCAAGGGGTTCCAAAATTTCACACTATCACACACCCACCAGGCCGCTAAACTTCTTCCCCTTAGATAATCGAAGAATACGGGCCTATAGGTCTTAGTTGTAATAATATTAATATTGCTACAGTCAGCAACTCCGGTTTCCCGTGTGATACTTTAGGAATTAATAGGACAGTTCTAAGCAAGATAATGTAAGGCGAATAGAAGCTGAAAGGAAAGCATGGAATAATAACATAGACCACATGGTAAAATGAAAATACATAGGTTCTTTACTACGGTTATATATATATATACGTTCAAAATGTCAAAGATATATAATAGGATAGTCCATGAATATAAATGTCTTTTCTTGGCTTTTATCCTTTTTCAAATTGAGAGAGAGAGAGTGGTAACAAAATTTGGGTGTAACGGAAAAATGTCCCAAAGTTACTTATCTTATTTTTTTGACGGGGTTCCACTGGAGAATTTCTCTTCTTTCACGGGCTAATAGACTTTGTACTGTTTTTAATGCTGGCTTGAAGGATTTTGGAGTCCCTCGTGTCTCAGTCTTTTTGTCTTTAGCCCGGAGTAAAATGGCTATCGTCCGTTTGCCACGAGCGTTGCTCAAAAACTCTCCTTTTTTTGTATTTACTTCCGTTGAGGGGAAGGGAACCCCACTTCCGTTTGGGGTCCCCCCACCAATCATTTGGCTTCATTTTCTCCTTCCCCTTCCGATGTCCGGCGACCCAAGGTCACTTAGGTACGAACATCTGTGTGACCCACATTCTCTCATAACGGTCACTTTTTGACTGCTAGATAATGTTAGTTCAATGGGGGGGAGGGAGTATCATTCCCACCTCTTCGTCTCCGTGAGCCATCACGTGACACCTGCCTTAATCCCCACAATAAGCCGACTTTCGGGTCATTGACCTTGTGTCAAGTCCTGTCTGGTGGGAAGCAGAGACAAATAAATAATCTTCACGTTAATACTTCTATTGAATAGTAACGATTTGTTTATACACAGTTATATGGTTTCACGTATCCTTATCCACTACTGAGAGTTTTCAAACGGATCTATTTGACCCATCGATGGGATCCTTACAGCTGTTATCACTCAGGTTCTGTGTGGACCAGAGATTAAGGGCAATGAAGTGGTGCTTTATTGATAAATAAAACTGTAGCCTTATCATCAGATGCAGTTTAGTGACATGTCCAGAATACCCCTTTTGCGGGGTGTCTTACTCCATTGCAAAAGATATAGGAGGCACACTTAGTGTAACGGCTATTATTGGAGAGAATAGAATCAGTGATCCAAGTTCAAATTATGGACTAAGCTATTTATATTTCAATTTGCGCTAATGTCATGAGAAAAGGCACGAATTCATCTCTTCTATCATCCTGCTATAAGTAAATCGACGGAGGTGCCCTTGGTGTAATGGTTATCGTCGTAGGAAATGGACACGGCGACACGACTTCAAATCCTGGACGAGGCTGATTGCATTTCATATAGCACTAATACCCTTGGGAAAGGTATGAAGCCAATTATTCTCCCTCCAGTAATGGGTAAATAGTAGGGCAGACAGGGTTCTTCAGCCTTGGTAAGGCAACTAGTCTAGGAGAAGGAAAACTCTAAATTCAAACCTGTTAAACTCCGCTTAAAAATTGACCCTGTGTCATATCCTGCCCGAGCAGAGGGGTTGGTAAATATATATAAGTAAATCGAAGGACAGGCTGGATTATTTAGTCTCAAAGAGTCAACCAATATAGGAGATAGAGAAGGAGAACTTTGAATTCAGGCCAGCTATACTAAATTTAAAAATTGACCTTGTGTCACATCCTGCTCCAGGATCGGCTGGGGCTGTAGAATACACAGACTACATATCTGCAAAAGAGTAAGGCCCCTCCCCAACGAGTGTCCTAGATATGACATTAAACCATTTGATGGCGAGACTCCAGCCTTGGAGCTTTGGAAATGATTGATATTTAATTGAATTGTTAATGATATATAACAATACTTGAAACCATTTAACTGTGTACAGACGAATAACTAATAAATCATATTAGTATATTCATCTGTGTGCAAACAAATGACTGATGTGACATTGTTACTATTACATAGCAATACTTGAGACCATTTAACTGTGTACAAAATAATGAGCCCAGACTCGTTTTATACTTATATTATACATCTTCATTGATGCATCGGGATGGGTCATCAGTGATGTTTCCTTCGGGTCTTGCAACATAAAATGTATCAACAAAATGACTTTAAAAATTATATATATTTTGTATATATATAAAAACAGAATTTCGCATTAAATAACCAACAATGGTTGATATGCCATAAAACTCAACCAAACCAATCAAAATTCAAAATCAGCCTCATATTTGCCACTTGAGAACTTTTTAAAACAAGCAACAGGTCGAGACAAACCAAATGAAGGCAGAGTCAGTTGATTGGCTGGTTGGTGGGTTTTTATAGCATATTAACCTTGTTGATTATTTAATGCTAAATCCTGTTCATATATTAAAAACATTCATTGTTGTTCTAGCAACACATGTTTCACTATCTTAAAGTCCTGATGAAGGTTTACTAAAACCGAAACGATTTAACGTTGACTTTCCTTTATAATAAATTCATCACTTAGGGATTACTTTGTTTTTCTATTTTCTTCACACACACATATGTAAAAACTAAAAGGGATTACGACAATACATTATTAATATTAGTTTCTATCAGTTTCATACGTGTTTTATTGAATAGAAGACAAAATCGTCCGATAAAGTTTCCTCAGGAGATTTTCTTCAATAGAATGGATGACATGGACTACTAACTATTTATCAGGGACAAATATATATCGCTATGTATTTTTCAAACAATAGCAAAGACGGTGAAATCTTAATTTCTTTTACTTTTTATACAACTCAGATAATTAGTATTTTATTTGGGTGTTTAGTTTTATGGCATATCAACCCTTGTAGGTTATGTAATTGTCTTTAACTGGATCATTTTGAGATGAGGCTTCTTAATCTGAGAATGAATTTTTATTTATTTCGGACTTTTTGTCCTCATCTTGGTAGTTTTTGTGTTGTTTCTTCTTTCACTACGTTGTAGGTTTTATGGCATCTCAACCCTTGTAGGTTATTTCATGCCAAACCCTGTTTATACAAATATATGTATTAAATAAATAAGATTTGTAAATGAATAATGGGTAGATAACATTTTAACGAGCCAGAAATCATTTGTAGGCGCACATTTGAATAGTTTGAAATATTTCTGACACAAATAATTCAATTTAATATTAATTATTTGCTTGCTGTCAAGTATTGTTCCCACTAATAGTATTATTTGCTGGCAGTTAAATAGTTTCAAGTATTGTTATTTAACACTAATAATTCTATTCAACACAATTGATTTATTAGCACGCCACCAAATGGTTCTAAATAGTCCAATGTAATTCCAATAATTCAATTTTCGTTTACTGTTAAACGGCTTCAAGCATTCTTATCCAACACAAATATTTCTATATGGTATTAATGATTTGTTCGCATACAACTAAATTGCTTCAAGTATTGCTATCGTAAACCAATAGTTTTATTTGCACAGTTATGATTTCAAGTATAGCTATGTAATATTAACTATTCAATTTAAAATCAGTCATTTGTTTGCATACAGTTAAATAGTTAAACAGTTCTGTTTAATCCATACAAGGGACCATAAAAAGGCAAAGTTGGCGACCGTAGTCGAAGGAAATCCGAAAGCTCCTTTTTCAATTTCTACTACACCGAGGTGTTGGGGAGGGCGCTACTCATTTCCCCGGATTGATCCTTTTTACCCTTGATCTGTACCTTATAATGTTGAGTGTTTAGCAAGGAGGCATCAAGTCCCATCAAGTATGACTAGATCTGGGATTTAACCCCGGTTTCCTGGGCCATTGGCGAACACTCTAACTATTCCCTCCGGGTCGGGGTGAGCCTGTGAGTAATAGCATTGAAGGGGTACTCCACTTTTTCCAGGGCTTCAAAACTGGAGTCTCACCAAAGGATGCATTTTAGTGTCATATCAAGGACACTCGTTGGAGGGGGTGGTCTTATCCCTCTACAGATATGCAATCCGTATATTCTACAGGTCTAGCCGGCTTGGCAGTGTGTCAGCAGAAGACTTTTTTCAGCACTATTTACAGGAGAGAAAAGAACCTTTTTTGACTTTATTGAGTCATTGATTTTAATAGCACTTCAACCCATCTAGGGTTATTTTATTCCTAGAGGTTAGAGAATTGTATTAATTGTCAACTCATATCTATATTTTTATGCAGTTGTTCCTTCAAAGGATTTTTTGCACACGATCCAATTGAATTCGAACGATTTTCAAACAGATCTATTTAACCCATAGATGTGACCCTAACTGGTATTCCAGTCCAGTTCAGAGT
Source organism: Sepioteuthis lessoniana (assembly GCA_963585895.1). Taxonomy (NCBI): domain Eukaryota; kingdom Metazoa; phylum Mollusca; class Cephalopoda; order Myopsida; family Loliginidae; genus Sepioteuthis; species Sepioteuthis lessoniana. Next base: position 113,794,948 of record OY757912.1, on the reverse strand, counting down.
GGACCTGGGAGTAATGACAATGAAGCGGTATTCTACACTTCCCAGATCTTCAGTAATGGAGCTTCACTAATAGATGTAAGTTAGTGTACAGCCCTTTTTTTAGGGGGGTATTACTCCCCAGCAAGGGAAAAACAGCATATTCTATGCCTCACCAACTGGGTAAAAGAACATTTTCGTGGCCACAAGGGAACTATTTTGAAGGGGGTTAAGTTTGCATTGTAATTGATGAGAAAAAATATTTTGCTTGGCTAATAAACTAACGTTGTTGGCCATCTTCAAGGTGTGTGTGTTCTGGGAATGACACTAAATCCCCAGTAGTTTTGGGAATGAGAAGCGCCCCTTCATTGTCATTACTCCCAGGTCAACTCAGATCCGGATTCGTAATATCTGTTAGGGTCACATGCATGGGTCAAATAGAACTGTTCAATCATTTACTAAACATTATCTTTTTATATGAAAATTATTTACATTGTATTGTAAAAACTTGATTAATAATGTTAAATAGCAATTCTTGAAACCATTTAACTGTGAGCAAACAAATAATTAATATCAAATAGAATTATTTGTGTTTGATAAAAATACTTGAAGCAATTTAACCGTGAGCATAAAATGAACTCTTACAATTCGTCTAGAAACAAAATTACCAACAAATCATTTACTTGCAAATTATATATATATGAACGGGATTTGACATTAAATAAGCCACAAGGGTTGATATGTTATAAAATACCAACCAACCAACCAACCAGTTCCTACCAGATCTCTAAAGTTAATTATCAATGGATCTATTCGGTATTCAAAAGTAAAAGTGGGTACAATAAGCAATGTGTTGCATATAGATAAGACTAAGAAATGTGAGGCAATTGTATCAGACGGAGTAATCTGAGGTAGTTATCAGACCAAGGAATTTAGGGCGTATGTATCAGACTAAGCATTGTGAGGTTGTTATCAGACTAAGGAGTGTGAGATATGTGTATCAAACGAAGCAATGTGAGGTAGCTATCAGACTAAAGAATGTGAGGTGTATGCATCAGATAAAAGCTAAGTAAGGTCATTTTCAGACTAAGGATTGTGAGGCGTATCAGACTAAGCAATGTGAGGTAGTTATCAGACTAAGGAATGTGAGGCATATGTATCAAGCTAACCAATGTGAGGTAGTTATGAGACGTGAGGCATGTATATCAGACTAAGCAATGTGAGGTGTATCAGATAAAGGAATGGGAGGTGCATGTCACTGACTAAGCAATGTGAGGTGTATGTATCAGACTAAGCAATGTGAGGTAGTTATCAGACTAAGAAATGTGAAGCGTATTTATCAGACTATAAGCAATGTGAGGTAATTATCAGACTAAAGAATGCCAGGAATATATATCAGACGAAGCAATGTGTTGTAATTTTCAAACTAAGGAATGTGAGGCGGATGCATCAGACAAAGCAATGTGAGGTAGTTATCAGACTAAGGGTTGTGTAGCAGATGAAGTAATGTGACGTCGTTGTGAGACTAAGGATTGTGAGGCGTACATATCATACTAGCGATTGTGAGGCGTATCGGACTAAGCAATGTGAGGTAATTATCAGACTAAGGAATATGAGATGTTTGTATCAGATGAAGCATTGTGAGGTAGATATCAGATTTTGGAATGTGAGGCGTATGCATCAGACGAAGCAATATGAGGTAATTTATTAGATTAAGGATTGTGAGGTGTATGCATCAAACTAACCAACGGTAAGTAGTTATAATACCAAAGGAACGTAAGGCATGTCTATCAGACGAAACATTGCGAGGTAGTTATCAGCCTAAGGAATGTTAGGCGCATGTCTCAGACTAAGCAATGTGATGTGTATATATCAGACTAAGCAATGTGAGGTATACCAAGGAATGTGAGGAATGTGTATAAAAAATATGAGGTTGTTATCAGACAAAGGAATGTGAGCGTGTGTATGAGAGGAAGGAATGTGAGGTAGTTATCAGAGTAAGGAATTTAAGGCACGTGTATCAGATGAACCAGTGAAAGGTAGTTAACAGACTAAGGAATGCGAGGTGTATGTATCAAACTAAACAATGTGAGGTAATTATCAGACTAAAAAAAATGAGAGGTAGTAATCAGACTAAGGAATGTGAGGTGTATGCATTAGACAAAAAGCAATGTGATGTAATCATCAGAGTAAAGAATGTGGGGCATATGTATCCGACAATGCAATCTGAGGTAGTTATCAGACGAAGGAATATAAGGTGTGTATCAGACGAAACAATGTAAGGTTATCAGACGAAGGAATGGGAGGCGTATGTATCAGACTAAGTAATGTGAGGTAATTATTAGACTAAGGAATGGGAGGCATGTGTATCAAAGCAATGTGAGATAGTTATCAGACAAATCGTATGTATCAGATTAATCAATGTGAGGTATTAATTTGACTAAGGATTGTGAGGCATGTGTATCAGACGTAGTAATGTGAGATGGTTATGAGAATAAGGATTCTGAGGCGTAGACTAAGCAATGTGAGGTAGTTATGATACTAAGGAAGGTGAGTCATGTGTATCATAAAAAGCAATAGTGAGGTAGTTATCAGACTAAGTAATTTTAGACATTTCTATCTGACGAACGATTGTGAGGTAGTTATCAGATTTAAGAATGTGAGGCGTATTCATCAGACGAAGCAATGAGACGTATTTATCTGATTATGAGGCAGACAAAGCAATGTGAGGTAAGGAATTTGAGGCGTATGTCTCAGACTAACTAATGTGAGGCAATTATCAGACTAAGAAATGTGAGGCATGTGTATCAAATCAATGTGACGTAGTTATCAGGCGAAGAACCAATGCGAGGTGCATGTAAGGAATGTGAGGGTATGTCTCAGACTAAGCAATGTGAGGTAGTTATCAGACTATGAAATGTGTGGTGCATGTCTCAAACTAAGCAACCTGAGGTGTATGTATCAGACTAAACAATGTGAAGCAATTATCAGACAAAGAAATGAGAGGCATGTGTATCAAATCTATGTGAGGTAGTTATCAGACTAAGGAATGTGAGAAATATATCTACGACTGAGCAATGTGAGGTAGTTATTATACTTAGGAATGTGAGGTAGTTATCAATCTAAGGACTTTGGGGCGTATCTATCAGACTAAGTAATCTGAGGTGTAGTTATCGGACTAAGGATTGTGAAACATGTGTAACCGACGAAGCAATGTGAGGTAGTTTTCAGAGTAAGTAATGTGAGGCGTATATATCAGACAAAGCATCGTTATCGGACTAAGGAATGTGAGGCGTATGCATCAGACTATGAGCGGCGTATGTCTCAGACTAAGCAATGTGATCTAGTTATCATACTAAGGAATGTAGTCCTCAAACTAAGGAATATGAGGAATGTGTATCAGACAAAATAATGAGAGGTAGTTAACAGACTAAGAACTTTGAGGCGTATCTGTCAGACTAAGTAATCTGGGGTTAGCTATCAGACTAATGATTGTGAGGCATGTGTAACAGACGAAGCAATGTGAGGTAATTATCAGATTAGGAAATGTGAGGTATGTGTATCAAAGCAATGTGAGGTAGTTTTCAGACTAAGTGATGTGAGGCGTATATATCAATTTGAGGTCTTTATCCGACTAAGGAATGATATATAGTTATCTGACAAAGGAATTTGAGACGTTTGTTTCAGACGATCATTGTGAGGTAGTAATCCGAATAAGAATGTGAGGCGTATGCATCAGACGAAGCAATGAGAGGTATTTATCAGACAAAAGATTGTGAGGCGTACGTATCAGAGTGGCAATTGTGAGGAGTGTCAGATTAAGCATTGTGATTATCAAACTGACTGTGAGGCATGTGTATCAGACGAAGCAATTTGAATTTGTTATGAGACTAAAGAGTTTGAGGTGTATGTATCAGACTAAGCAATGTGAGGTAGTTAGCATACTAAGGAACATGAGGCATGTGTATCAGACGAAGTAATGTGAGGTAGTTATTAGACTATGGAATGAGAGGCGCATGTCTCTGACTAATATGAGGTGTCTGCATAAGATGATAAGCAATGTGATGTAATTATCAGATGAAAGAATGTGAGGAATGTGTATCAGACAAAGCAATGTGAGGTAGTTATAAGACTAAGGAATTTGAGACGTTTGTATCAGACGAAGCTTTGTGATGTAGTTATCAGTTTTAGGAATGTGAGGCGTATGCATCAGACGACGCAGTGTGAGGTAGTTATCAGACTAAGGATTTTGAGATGTTTGTATCAAACGAAGCATTGTAAGGTAGTTCTTTTTAGGAATGTGAGTTAGTTATCAGACTAAGGATATAGGGAGGCATGTGCTGCATACGAAACAATGTGAGGTAGTTATCAGACTAAGGAGTGTGAGGCATAGCATGAGATGAAGCAATGTGACTTCGTAATCAGACTAAGGATTGTGAGGCATGTATATCAGAAGGAATGTGAGGTAGCTATCAGAGTAAGGAATATGAGACGTTTGTAACAGACGAACATTGTGAAGTAGTTTTCAGACGAAGGAATACAAGGTGTGTATCAGATAAGGCAATGTAAGGTAGTTATCATAGTAAGGAATGTGAGGCATATGTATAAAACTTAGCAATGTGAGGTAGTTATGATACTAAAGAATTTGACAAAGCAATGTGATGTAGTTATCAGACCAAGGAATTTGAGACGTTTGTATCAGCCCAAGAATAGTGAGGTAGTTATCAGATTTTGGAATGTGAGGTGTATGCATCAGATGAAGCATTGTGAGGTAGGCTCAGAAACAATGTGAGGTGCATGTATTAAGGAATGTGAACTGCATGTATTAGACTAAGGAATGTGAGACATATGTCTCAGACTAAGCAATGTGAGATAGTTATCAGACTATGGAATGTGAGGTGCATGTCTCAAACTAAGGAACGTGATGTCTATGTATCAGACTAAGCAACGTGAAGCAATTATCAGACAAAGAAATGAGAGGCATGTGTATCAAACCAATATGAGGTAGCTATCAGACTAAGGAATGTGAGGCGTATGTCTCAAACTAGGCAATGTGAGGTAGTTATTATAGTTAGGAATGTGAGGTAGTAATCAGACTAAGGACTTTGGGGCGTATCCATCAGACTAAGTAATCTGAGGTAGTTATCGGACTAAGGATTGTGAGGCATGTGTAACCGACGAAGCTATGTGAGGTAGTTATCTGACTGAGGAATGTGAGGCGATTATGTCAGACGAAGCAATTTGAGGTCGTTATCTGACTAATGAATGTGAGGCATGTGTATCAGACTAAGGAATTTGAGATATTTGTATCAGGTAAACCATTGTGAGGTAGTTATCAGATTTAAGAATGTGAGGCGTTTGCATCAGACGAAGCAATGAGAGGTATTTTTCAGACAAAGGATTTTGAGTAGCGATTTTGAGGAGTATCAGACTAACCAATGTGAGATAGTTATGATACTAAGGAACGTGAGGTATCAGACTAAACCATGTGAGGTAATTATCAGACTAAGGACTGTAAGGTGTATGAATCAGACTCTATGTAATGTGATATAATTATCAGACTAAAGAATGCGAGGCATATGTATCAGAAGGGATGTGAGGTAGTTATCAGACCAAGGGATTTGAGACGTTTGTATCAGACGTGCATTATGAGGTAGTTATCAGATTTAGGAATGTGAGGTGTATGCATCTGACGAAGTAATGTGAGTTAGTTTTCAGACTAAGGATTGTGATGCATGTGTATCAGACGAAGCAATGTGACGTCGTCTTGAGACTAAGGATTGTGAGGCGTATGTATCAGACAAACAAAAGTGAGGTGTATTTATCAGACTAAGGAATGTAAGGCGTATGCATCAGACTGAGTAATGTGAGGTAATTATCAGACTAGGAATATGACTCATGTGTATTATAGAGATGTGAAGTAGTTTTCAGACTAAGTGATGTAAAGCGTGTTTACCAGAGTAGGCAATGCGACGTTGGTATGAGACTAAGAATTTTGAGGCGTACGTATCAGACTAGCGATTGTGAGGCGTACCAGACTAAGCAGTGTTGAGGCATGTGTATCAGAAGAAGGAATGTGAGGTAGTTACCAGACTAAGGAATTTGGGACATTTGTATCAGACGAAGCAATGTGACGTCGTCATGAGATTACGTGAATTGTGTGTATCAGACGAAGCAATGTGAGGTAGTTATCAGACTAAGGAATGTGAGGCGCATGTCTCAAACTAAGCAATGGGAGGTGTATGCATTAGACTAAGGAAGGTGAGGCGTATGCATCGGACGAAGCAATGTGAGGTAGATATCAGACTGAGCATTATGAGACATATGTATCAGAAGAAGGACTAAGGAATTTGAGTCGTTTGTATTAGACGAAGTGAGGTAGTTATCAGTCTAAGGAACGTTAGGCGTATGCATCAGACGATAAGCAATGTGAGGTAATTATCAGACTATGTGATGTAAGGCGTATATGTCAGTCTAAGCAATATGAGGTTGTTATCAGACAAAGGAATGTGAGGCATTTGTAACCAGAAGAAGGAATGTGAGATAGCTATCAGATTAAGGAAATTGGGGCATGTGTATCAGACAAAGCAATGTGAGGTAGTTATCATACTAAGTAATGTGAGACGTTTTTATCAGACGAAGCTTTATGAGGTTGATCTCAAATTTAGGAATGTGAGGCGAATCCATCAAATGAAGCAGTGTGAGGTAGATATCAGACTAAGGATTGTGAGGCATATGTAGCAGAAGAAGCATTATGAGGTAGTTCTCAGACTAAGTAATTTGAGACGTTTGTATCAGACGAAGCGTTGTGAGGTAGTTATCAGATTAAGGTATGTGAAGTTTATGCATAAGACGAAGCAATGTGAATTAGATATCAGACTACGGATTGTGATGCATGCGTAACGGATGAAGCAATTTGATGTCGTTATGAGACAAAGGATTATGAGGCGTATGTATCGGACGAAGCAATGTGAGGTAATTTTCAAACAAGGAATGTGAGGCGTATGTATCAAACTAAGCAATCTGAGGTAGTTATCAGACTAAGGAATGTGTGGCGTATGTATCAGACGAAGTAATCTGAGGTAGTTATCAGACTAAGGAATGTGAGGCGTATGTATCAGACGAAGTAATCTGAGGTAGTTATCAGACAAAGGAATGTGAGGCATCCGATGAAGGAATGTGATTTTGTAATCAGACCAAGGAATTTGGGGTGTATGTGTCAGACGAAGCAATGTAAGTTAGTTTTCAGACTAAGGAATTTGAGGCATGTGTATCAGAGAAAGCAATAATGAGGTAATTATTAGACTAAAGAATATGAGGTTTATGTATCAGACTAAGCAATGTGAGGTAGTTATCCGACTAAGGGATGTGTGGCTTGTGTATCAGACGAAGTAATGTGAAGTAGTTATCCGACTAAGGAATGTGATGTGTACGTATCAGACTAACGAATGTGATGCTTATGTATCAGACTAAACAATGTGAGGTGTATGTATCAGATTAAGGAAACTTGTTAAAATTAAATGAAATCACAAACTTTATCATTGGTAGGTGTTTCATTTTTAGTAGAAATTTTCGATTGAGCTGTTATATCATATTTCTTGTTGTTTTTGATTGATTGCTTAGTGATTGATTTGTTTGTTTGAACGGAATGTCAACTCGTCTAGAATTATTTTATGCTAAGATGTTAGAGTTTCGAATTCATATTTAGATTTATGTGTGTGTGTTCCTTATGAATTTGTAGGAACATTTTCTTCGGCTGAGTCATTGTATAAAAAAAGATTTTCTTCCAAAGAATTCTTTTTTAACAACAAGCCACATGTAAATGAAAATCGAAAACGATAATCTACACATGTAATATTCAATTTATATTTTCATGTCAACAGAAGAGTCCACAAGATCACCATCATCATCATCATCATCATCATCATCATCATCATCAAGGCGTGTAGATAGCACGGATTCTTTCGACTCTCCCTCTCTCTCATTCATCTGTTCCACTGGACCATCGCTCTAAACGGCATTTAGTATCCGCACAGAGCTTGATGGATGTCAGTTTTTACTGGTCGGCTAATGCTGATGTGTTTCTGTCAAGAAGTTCATAGGAGAACGTTGCTTATAATTTTGTCTTCACTTCTCCGGCAGTGCTTAGCATGTCTTAAACGGGTTAACGGCGCTTTTCTCCTGATGTTGAACCGAGGAGCCTCTTGAGTCAACGCCCAGAATCAAATCATACAGTCAGGAAACTATTGTTTCTCATCTATAAATGCAGCGTCTATTGAAGAGAAAAATAAGAAAAAGTTGACGTCAATTCAAACCAGACGTCTATTATGTAGAAATATGAAAATTTCCCTCTGTGTGTGTGTGTTTATCATAGTATCATTTGTAACCTAACAAAAGGTTACTGAATGAGAAATAACCAAAACGGAGGTTGGAAATGAAATTGAAATCTTTATAACATTAGAAAAATCAATATTTGCCAGCGGCGTGGAGAAGGTAAGCCACAGCTAGCGGTGTGCAACTTAATCAGTATATCAATCCCCTCACAATAGTGTCCAACGTATTTTTTTAGGAATGGGACATACCCATTAATGTACATATAACGGTATCGCCCATAAATAAATACACCCCATTATCTTTAAAATCAGGGTTTCCTAAACTTTCTAATCGATGCACTCCTCATAACTAAATTTACTTTCCATTCGACCACAAATAAATTAATCGAATATTGAATTATAAAACAATTACTGGAGAAAAGAATCAGTTGACTATAACTGCAAAAACATCTCGAATCCTTGAATTATCTTTTAATGGGAAGCAGGTGACTTGGTGGGTGCTGAGGAGATCACGAATATTAGGTTGCAGATTCGTGAGTTTGAGTTACAAAACACCACATTTTCTGTTCGCTTAGTAAATAATGCACATGGCTAAACCCAGATCCCAACATATACGAACTTAGATAAGCTAGTAAAATGGATTCAACAACTGAACAAAGCTTGGTATATTTTGTTTAAGGTTTTTGTTTTTGTTTGTCCAGTAATATACAATTCCTTTAAATGTATACACAGAGAGTTCACTTCGAGATCTAAAGTCATTTCAGTAAATTCTTGTTTAAGAAAGCTGTCTAAAACTACACTTTCTACTTCAACATAAAATAGAGAAATAATTCATTCAGGAATTTCTTTATCTTGAACATCCTTGAATCGAGCTTAGAAAGTCTTCTTGAAAATTCTTAATGTGGTTTTGTTCTATAATAACTTGAAGACTCTTTTGATAGGTTGATGCAGCTGCGGAAGTTGGACACTGGGAACAAAAATAATTGGAAATGCACCTGCTCCATAAAGTAAACAGGACGCATGTGTTCTTGGCGGAAATACCACGTAAGTTGCGTGAGTGGCATGCTAGAAGGAAGCGTGATCACGTGCATCGTGAGGGTGGCATGCTAGAAGGAGGCGTGTCCACGTGCAACGTGTAATGGCAGGCTGAAGGAGATGGGACCACGAGAATTTGCGTGGGCGTCCGGAATATTATATTACCAAAGAGATTTCGACCCGAAAAGCAGAAAAGAAAAAGAGGAAAGCGCTTTACTGAAGATTCGTACCGTCGACCCCAGTGTGTATGCATCTCAGCAGTATTTTACCCTCTCTTACTCGACCCTTTCATCCGTACATTTTGGGTTATAAAAGGAAAAGAAAAGAAGCTGATTATATTTTTATACATCAGGGTTGTTGTTTGTCCCTGCTATACAAAAGTTTATTGAGATAAACAAGTCATTATCAAAACAGTTCTATATTAAACAATTCTGTTTAGCGTAAGTTCAGTTTCAATGTCAAAAACAGTTCCATTTCAAACAATTCAGTTTAGTATAAATACACAGTTTAAATGTAAGTACACTGTTTAATTGTGAAAAACATTTCTATTTCAAGCGATTCAGTTTAGTCAAACAGTTCTAATTCAAACAATTCAGTTTAGCATAAGTATACAGTTTAGTTCTATTTAACCCATTGATAGGGCACTGTCAGGTGCTACCTTTCCGAGCCGGAGTGGATCTGGGAGCGATGGCTATGAAGGGGTGCTGCGCACTCTCCAAAGCCCCAGCATTACTGAAACCTCACCATCATATTGTTTAGTGTCATATCTAGGACACTCGTTGGCGGGAGGTCTTACCCCACTGCAGAGGTGCAGTCGGTGTATTCAACAACCCCAGCCGACTGGGCAAGAATTGTTTGTGTTAAATGGAAACACCAGTAAATATTAAACCGTATGTAAACAAATGATAAATCATCATCATCATGTCGTGCTGGTAGCACGGATATCCCTGACCCTCTCTCGCCACTCCTCCCTATCGTTCATCGCCCTAGGCAGGTCTTCGGGACAACATCCCGTATCCTTACATAGCTGCTGAATGTATGTTCTTGCTGGTCGTCCTGCTTTTGCACGGCCATGTGTGGGGGTCCATAAGAGTACATTACTTATGAGTTCGTCCCTGCTTCTCCAGCAGTGTCCAAATGATAAATAGCAAACAGAATTATTCGTATTCGATAGAAGTAAGTAAAACCATTTAACAGTGTGAAAAGAAAAAATGAGTTCAGGCACGTTTAAAAATGTTATCAACGAAATGTTTCGAAATCATATATTCAATATATATATATATGAAAAGGATTTGGCGTTAAATAACCTACAATAGTTGATCCTATTTACCCAACCCCTCCGCTCGGGCAGGATATGGCACAAGGTCAATTTTTTTAAGCGGAGTTTAACAGGTTTGAATTCAGAGTTTTCCTTCTCCTAGACTAGTTGTCTTACCAAGGCTGAAGAACCTAGTCTGCCCTACTATTTATCCATAGCTGGCGGGAGAATAATTGGATTCATACCTTTCCCAAGGGTATTAATGCTATGTGAAATGCAATCAGTCTTGTCCAGGAATTGAACTCGTATCGCCGTGTCCATATCCTGTGACGATAACCATTCCACCACGGGCACCTCCTACAATAGTTGATATGCCATAAAAACAAACCAAATAAAACTAAGACACCCTTTTTAGGGAGGGTTCTTACTCCTCTGCAGAGGAATACAGTTAGGGTATTCTGTGCCTCGTTGATAAGGTGGTTTTGAAGGTACCCGAGGTATAATGGTTATCGTCGTAGGAAATGGATACGGCGACACGAGTTCAAACCCTGGACGAGACTGATTGCATTTCACATACCACTAATACCCTTGGGAAAGGTATGAATCCAATTATTCTCCCTCCAGCTATGGGTAAATAATAGAACAGACTGAGTTCTTCAGCCTTGGTGAGGCAACTAGTCTAGGAGAAGGAAAACTCTGAATTCAAACCTGTTAAATTCCGCTTAAAAATTGACCTTGTGTCATATCCTGCTCAAGCGGAGGGGTTGGTAAATAAGATAAAGTTGTTTCATTTTTACGTCAGCTTCTTTTCATACCGTTTTTGTCTTGCTATATGGTTTTCAGTTTTGATAGCGTAATTCTGGTAAGTATAATACAAACATTTATAGATGGAACGATATTTTTTAGTCAAAATTGAGAACATTATATTAATTGCAACGTTTATATTATCTGAAACTGATTTAATTCAGAATGGAAACTGAAATATCAGAAAAATTTTGACTTGTTTTATTATCAATATGAACCCAACCTTCGGTATTATGAGGCCTGGGACGGCAGTCTACTAAGACCATATGTAAGTACGGCACTAACAGTGGCAAGTCTCGTGGCTAGTCGACAACAGCCTCACATTGTAAGGGGTGAGTCAAAAATTTTGCAATATTTCGTTAACGTGAGGAAACTTTGGATGCCTTTGCCGATGTCGTGTAGGGGATGAAGCCCACTCGACCATGAGATACCGAGTTCACCTGACACTCTTCAAATATTACTCGCTGAATTTGCCTCAGTGACTTGCTTGGGGAATGGCCTAAAAATTAACAGTTTTTGGCTTTTCCTAATCGTCGAGGTTCTTGCAACCCGAGCGAAATTTCTTTAACCATCTGGTTACTGTACTGTGATCAATTGCGCCTGCACCTTTCGCACAACAAATATTTTTTATTGCTTTCACGGCAGTATGGCGCAGTTTGAAGTCGTAAAGTATAACTTCACGAATTAGACTACGTGGCACGTTTATTCATGCCGCTTTCACATCACACATGGAGTCAAACAATTCACAACTTATCTGTGCACCAACTACCACTATACTACCAAACCTAGCGGGTACCTACCACGGCTTGAACAGCTTCGGTCACGTGATATACACGCCGGAAACAAACACGAGCCTAAATATTAGTCAAAACGTTTGACTCCTCCTTGTACTCTTGTCAGCGTTACGCACATTTCATTTATGTATTTGTCACAAGTTTTAGAGTTAATATGAGGTCCCCCGGTGTATGGGGCCCTAGGCTGAAGTTCACTTAGTCCATATAATCTGTAAATCCGACACTAACCGTAGTAAGTCTCAAGTCGACTACAGTCCCATATATTGATCATTTTATTTTGTGAGTAAAGAAGCGAGTACTCCTGTTTATAAAAGTGTGTGTGTCATTGTTATAACGATGGACTGCGAAATCGTCGTAAATCAGTTCAAACTCCAGTCGCGCTATTACATTCACTTTCGGACAAATACCCTTTGGAAAGGGATGAACCCCTTATCCTCGTAGCTTCGGGTTAAATAGAACCACTACTGTCCTTCGAGAAGAATGGCTAAGGCATAAAATAACCTACAAAGGTTGATATGCCATTAAACAAAGAAACCAAACCAAACCAAACCTATTTATACAACTTAACGACTGCTAGATAAATCTTCATCAGTCCTCCAAATATGTGTGCATTTTAATTTTGCTTAAGAAAGCAAGTTTTATTCTATTTTTTTATTGTAGCTGTCTGTTTCATTGTTTTTATATCCCACAATTTGTTTAGAGGAAAAGGAGCGGCAGTTTGCTGAGTGGACGTTTACTGGGTGGGTGTCACGGCCAGTCAAAGAAAAGTTGTATATTATGTTAGATTCATAAAATTATTTGACAAATGGGATGATCAAAGAAACAGTAGTTACACTAGATTATTATTATTATTTTTGTTATTGTTGAAATTATTATTATTATTATTATTATTACACTTTGCGAGTTTTTTACACTAGCTAACACTGGTGTTCTTTTATAAAAGTCTGAGTGACAGAAAGTCTATTTAAGTCTTAAGGGAGAGTCCCCCACCCAGCGTAATGGTAGTGTTGGACTGCAGCGTCGAAGTAAGTGAGTTCGAACTCCAGTTATGCAATTGCGTTCACTTTCAGACGAATACCCTTAGGAAATGAATACCCCCCGCTTATCTGCCCAGCTATGGGTTAAATAGTATCACTGCTATTCTTCTTCTTCGGGATTAAATAACCCTCGAAGGTTGATATGCCATCTTTTTGTATCAATCGTAAATAGATTATGTAGTCAGCAGTGATTTCTCGAAATGCGTTCTAAGATGTCGTTGCTCAACACGAATATAATGCCTTCTCAACAGTTATACATATTCACCACGCTCGGACGGAGTTTAACAGGTTTGAATTCAGAGTTTTCCTTCTCCTAGACCAGTTGCCTCACCAAGGCTGAAGAACCCAGTATACCCATTGCTGGCGGGAGAATAATTGGATTCGTACCTTTCCCAAGGGTGCTATGTGAAATGCAATCAGTCTCGTCCTGGATTTGAACTCGTGTTGCCGGGTCCATTTCCTACAACGACAACCATTACACCACGGGCATCTCCTTCTCAACAGTTATATCTTTGCTACCAAGACTCACAATGGTGCTGCAAAACTGAATTATTTGAAAAAGAACTGTTTTTTGACATTGAAACTGCATTTACATTAAACTGAATTGTTTAATATAGAACTGTTTCGACATGTAACTGTGTGTTAACAAAATCTGTATTTATACTAAACTGAATTAGCTGAATTAGAACTGCTCGACTAAACTGAATTAAAAATGTTCTTCACAATTAAACTGTACTTACATTTAAACTGCGTGATAATGCTAAACTGAGTTGCTTGAAATTGAACTGTTTTTGACATTGAAACTGTACTTACACTAAACTGAATTATTATATATAACTGCTTCAATAGTTTGAAATAGAAATGTTTTTGACAATCAAACTGTGTACTCATGCGAAACTGAATTGTTTGAAATAGAACTGATTATTTACATAAAAATGGATTTGGCGTTAAATAATCTACAAAGGTTGATATGCCATAAAACCCAACAAACCAAATCTGTGACATAAAAATTATAGTTTTTTTTTGTTTGAGACTGGAAATATGTGTGTTGTTTAATTCAGATATTTCCATTCTGAACTTTTCGACCGTTTTATGGAAAATGCATTTTTGTTACGAATATCCAGTACAAGCAGTCTGTCTTTTTAGAAAGTCGAATCTTCGGAAAACGTGGTGAGATCTGAGAACATTAGATCTGCTGATGGGTTTAACTTTCTTCTAAATGCAGTAAGTTAAAAATATTCTCCTGTTTTTTTTTTCATTTTTGAACGGGATTTATATTGATAATATAGTTTGCTATATTCACAAATAAAATGTGGCCAGAGTATCATTGATAGAACATTATATATCTAAGTTAGGATTGCGTCGTCAAAGAATCAACGGTGTTTAGTAACAGTCATTTTCTCAAGCGAAAGGATACCAAGCACTATTGACTCTTGGTCTACGCTATCCTATCTCATATATATATATATATATATATATTGTCATCCACTGACAGACTGTTTCGTTGTATCACAAGTCTTCAGTGTGGCTAGACATGTAGGATGCTTGAAGCTGGGATCGAAACTTAACGTTAGACTTAGTATCAGACCGCTCGGCCAACAAGTGTACCACGTTGGCTAAGGAATTATAAGGTATTATGTAGCAACAGCAGCAGCAGCAGCAGCGGTCGTTTTGTTTACATTTTATACCTTACCGGATACCAGAGTTCTCAATTCGTTCGAAGAGCTTTGCATTATGCGAGCGGCAGCCGTAAATTCCTTCGCCAGAATGCTCAACCCCCACGGGGAAGCGTATATATTGTCATCCATAGACAGACTGTTTTGATAAACCAATAAAAAATATATATATATATATGTGTGTGTGTGTGTGTGTGTGCGTGTGTCTGTGTGTGTGTGTGTTCAGGGTTACAGGGTTATTTAAAATCAAATAGTTACAAAAATTTACTTGGTGTTTTAATCAGTAATTTTGTTTAATGGCCTATGGTTATTTAATGCCAAATCTTGTTTACACTTATATATGAATTGAAAGCGAATAGTTTGTTGGTAACATATTTTAAACGAGCCAGAGCTCATTTGTTTGCACACACTTAAATGGTCTCAAGTATTGCTATTGCCTGCTCAGGGTTAAATGGTTTAAAGTATTGCTATCCATTACTAATAATTTAATTTAGTATTATTCATTTGGTTTCAAGCAAATGATTACACATTTATATTTGAACCATACATGGGACCTTAACAGGTACTACCAATCAGGATGCCTTGGTGAGGCAACTAGTCTAGGAGAAGGAAAACTCTGAATTCAAACCTGTTAGACTCCGTTTAAAAATTGACCTTGTGTCATATCCTGCCCGAGCGGAGGGGTTGGTAAATATGATAAGGATCAGAATGGATCTGGGAGTAATGACAATGAATGTATACTCCACATTCTCCAAAGCTGCTGGACATGAATCTACGATCAGATGGTTTAATGTCATATCAGAATACTCGTTGTGGGGGAATGCTCTTACTCCTCTGCAGTGATGCAATCAGCGTATTCTACAGCCCCAGTCGACAAGGCTAAAAAATTTATTAAAGAATTTTTAAGATATTGACGTACAAGATAAATAGCTTTGTTGATTGATTGATTGATTTGAACGTCTGAGGTTATTTTAGGCCAACATTGTATGTTTATACTTACAGATGTAGTTTAGCTTATTTTTCTATTAAAATACTTCAAGTTTACTAATAAGGTTTACAGCAGCACCATTGTGAGTCTTGGTAGCAAAGATATAACTGTTGAGAAGGAGATGCCCGTGGTGTAATGGTTGTCGTTGTAGGAAATGGACCCGGCAACACGAGTTCAAATCCAGGACGAGACTGATTGCATTTCACATAGCACCCTTGGGAAAGGTATGAATCCAATTATTCTCCCGCCAGCAATGGGTAGACTGGGTTCTTCAGCCTTGGTGAGGCAACTGGTCTAGGAGAAGGAAAACTCTGAATTCAAACCTGTTAAACTCCGTCCGAGCGTGGTGAATATGTATAACTGTTGAGAAGGCATTATATTCGTGTTGAGCAACGACATCTTAGAACGCATTTCGAGAAATCACTGCTGACTACATAATCTATTTACGATTGATACAAAAAGATGGCATATCAACTTTCGAGGGTTATTTAATCTCGAAGAATAGCAGTAATACTATTTAACCCATAATATATATATATATATATATATATATATATATATATATATATATATATATATATATATATATATATATATATATATATATATATATATATCAATGAGCCGGTTGTTATATATATATCAACCGGCTAATTGGCCTTCTGGGTAGAGTGTTCGCCAATGGTCCGGGATACCTGGGTTCAATCCCAGGTTGCGTCTTACCAAAGACTTTTAAAATGGTACTTGATACCTCCTTGTTTAACACTCAGCAATATAAGATGCGTATCAAGGGTAAAGTAGAGCAGTTCAGGGAAAGGAGTAGCGCCCACCCTTACACCACGGTGTAGAAGTTATTGAAAATGGAGCCTTCTGGTCGCTCTCGACTATGGTCGCCAACCAACTTTTATATATATATATATATATATATATATATCAGTGCCAATTCTAGGTAATTAGTCTTACTCAGGTTCATGTTTTAACAAAATTTACAGTAAGTATAATTCAAAATTTAAGATTTATTTTAATATCCAACACCTTTTTTTAAAAAATACAACCCATCAAATCTCTATATCTGTGTAAGTTAGCACATTTGATACTTGACAGCTGACCATTCTATAAAAAGCAAAACGATATTTTCTCTTTATCTGTAGTATTTTCCAAAGCAAATGTCTTTGACCCAGATTGAGTGTCTGTCTCAGTCATCATCATAATGGAACAGATCGCAGATACACATACGCACACAGACACACACGTACACATGCACACAAGCACATACAAACACACGCAGAAATTAGATTGAACACTAAATTTAGGACTGATGTTTTATTATTATAATTGAAGCATTATTAATAATCAAGATTAAGTTGTTAAGTTGAAACAAAAATATATTCTTTGAAAAATGGGGAGTAAAACATTTGATGTTTAAAAACTGTTTTTATTATTTCAATCTGAAATTTATTTGTCTGACTTGAGTTATCAGAAGGATTTTGTTTGTTTTGTAGGGATGATTTTCAAAATCGACATTTGAAAGCATAAAAATAAAAGAAAACAATAATAAAAGTTGGGGAGTTGATATAATTGTTCATAATGGTTCGAGTCATGATATCGAGTTTAAACAAAGACAAAAACGAAGAAAGAATTTTTATTGCTTTGGAATAGATAGACTTGAGAGAATAGCTCTTAGGGCTGAGCTCAAAGAGCTTTATCTTCGGAATCACCACTGATATATATATATATATATATATATATATATATATATATATATATATATATATATATATCAGTGGTGATTTTGAGGGTATTTATATAGATGTGTGTGTGTGTGTGTGTGCGTTCCCATAAGCTTTTTTTCTGAATCAACTACTGGACTTATAGTTTCCTAAAGGGCCTTTTGACATGGGGATTTGGACCTTACCATGCCACGTTGTTTCCTGAAGTATTGATCAATAGTTTAAATTCAGAGCGAGCCTTTTCTTTGTGTAGTTACCGACTAAGAATAAAGGTTCATACAGACATGGGCACACATACGTATATATATATATATATATATACACACACACACACACACACACACACACACACACACACACACACACACATATATATATATATATACGCACATATATATAGATATATATACGCACAGAATATTTGTCTGTCTCTTTCTCTGTGTGTTATGTGCTTGTGTGTTTGTAGGTGTATATGTGTATATATGTATATGTGCCTGCGCTGTCATGTTAGTATTAAAAAAATACTTTTTTTTTCGGAAGTTCTGCAGACGGACACGTAAACGAACATTTCCTTCCGCGCGCTTTTATTTTTTTTTTTTTTTAATGTAGTTCCGACGCTTTGCGGATCCAGAACAACCAGATCAACATGGTCGCCATTTTCCAAGTCGTGATCAGGAGCGATCGTATTCACATAGCACCGGCTGATAGACTATGGGTTGTCAATCAAAACGTTCCCACGGTTCAAGACCCCAAATGGGAAAACATGTGTTAACAAAGTAGCCAACCTGTTCCTTTCGACTTCGTCGGTAAAAGAACTGGTCGAATTTTTTTGTTTTTCTCTTTTGTTTAGGCTCATTTTGTTTAAAAAGATAAATACTATTTCAGTGAATATAATTAATTCTCGTTCGAATTTAGTTATCAAATTACCGAGAACTGCTCGCACACACGGGCGCATCTATGACAGAGCGGAATACATATATATATATATACACAGAGAGAGAGAGAGAGAGAGAGAGAGAGAGAGAGAGAGAGAGAGAGAAAAGGAAGATTTGCTTTGGTTTGGTTGGGTTTTATGGCTTATCAACCCTTATTTAATGCTAAATCCATCTTTATACATATAAACAGTTCTATTTCAAACAATTCAGTTTAGCATAAGTACGCTGTTGAGAGTTATTTAGCCCATCGATAGGATGCTATCAGGTCCTACAATTCCGTGCCAGAGTGGACCTGGTAGCAATGACAATGAAGGGGTACTCCGCATTCCCCCAAACCCCAGCATTACTGAAGCCTCACCATTAGACTGTTTAGCGTCATATACAGGACACTCATTGTGCGAGTCTTACCCCTGTGCAGAGGCACAGTCGGAGTATTCTACAGCCCCAGCCGACAGGCAAAGAGAGGGAAATATATACGAGGAGAGAGAAGGAGAGAGTCATCGGCGCTTGGTGATTGTCAGCTTCTCACCTGTGAAATCATCACACCAAACCTGACTGCCATCAAACGCCGTTGACTGTCGACGCTATAAAATTTGAAACGTTCGTAAGCTCTATCACCGATTTTGAGCACTCTTTATAAATTTAACAAGCACTATAAATACGAGGTGCCTTCAATAAGTTTCCAGACTTTTTTGTACAGGCATTTAAAATTGTCGTAGACTCTTAAAAATTCACTATGTTATTGCTATACATCTTATGAGATGACCGACTTAGTTTTATGATTTCGGGTTCAAATCAACAGCTACAACAGCAATTGGAATACACCCTACTAAAGCCTGATTGTCACAGTTGCTGAATTTCAAAAATGCAATCTGGACGTGAGGACATTTTAGAAGAACGATATGCAATAAAATTCTGTTTTAAACTTGGAAAAAATGCCACAGAAACGTATGGATTGCTTCAGACTGCTTTTCGACCATCTTGCATGAATCAAGCATCAGTTTCTGAATGGCATAAGAGATTCAAAGAAGGCAGGGAGTCTGTGAGGGATGATGAGAGCTGTGGGAGGAGTAAGGAAGTCAATATACCAGAGTTGATTGGCAAAAGGGTTAGGGTTAGGCTTAGGGTTACTATCTTGAGGTTTTAAGGGAGTTCAGGAAGAGATTCCTTGGGAAAAGGCTAGCACTCTTCAAATCAGGGCAGTGGCATTTCCACCAGGACAATGCACCAGTCCTCAACTCCATCCTTGTCAAAGACTATTCGACCAAGATGGGCATCAAGACAGTTTCCCACCCTCCCTATAGTCCAGACCTTGCTCCCTGTGACTTTTGCTTATACCCTTAGCTCAGAAGCTGTCGTTATGAGACAATTGAAGAGATGAAAGAGGCTGTGACGAAGGTCATTGACATGGTCACACAAGAGGACTTCGATGGGACCTTTCAAAAGTTGTTGGAACAGTAGAACAAGTGCATTGCAGCCAGAGGCGATTACTTCGAAGGGGACTTGAGTTTCATGTGTGTACTATCAATAAAAGTGCTGGGAACTTATTTAATGATCCTCGTATGTTAATATATATATATATATATAGTTTGCTATAATTCGATGATTACATGGGCGAGAAACTGAGTTACCAAGCGCAGGTGACATTGTCTACGCTACCGTCACTAATATATATATATATATATATATATATATATATATATATATATATGTATATAAAACACTAAAATGCATCCAGTAATAAGGTTCCAGTTCTGGAGACTTGTGGAGTGGGGAGTACCCCTTCATTGCCATTACTCCCTGGTCCAATCTGACTCAGATTGGTAGTACCATCTATGAGTCAAATAGATCTATTTAAAAATTATTCGTGTTCGATAGGACCGTGTGCAAAAAAAAAAAAATCTTAGGAAACAATTATACCAAATATAAGTGTACAATGAACGCGATTCAATAACCTCTAAGCATAAGATATACCAAGATGAGTTGAGATGCCGTTAAAAATTAATCCATCAATCAATCATCTTTATATTGCTTAATAAAATGTATTTAACGGTGGCAATTGTAGACACCCGCGAGAGACGTGGACAAATAACTTTCTATAAGTCAGACTTCTATTAATGTTGTGATAATTTTTTTTATTCACACATTAATATCAGCCTCTTAAAAGTAGTATCCGTGTAATCATCAACCAATTACATTAGCTTATTTATGTTTTAGCCTCACTCTCAAGCCGCCTGGCTTAAAATTTTCGGGCGTGGTTCGACTTATGTTTTCATTAAGCAAGAAAGACAACTTCTTGCTATTTAAACTTTTCTGATTTAATTAATGTTTTTTTGTAGTTCGTCCAACAGAATTTGGCTTCCGGGTTGAGTTAAACTGATTTGTTATTTCTATAAATATTCAATAAATGTCTTTCTTTGATCTTTTTTTTTCTTTGTTAAGTTTTGTTTTTTTAATTTTTCATGATGAGTGCATTTTTTTTATTGTTCGACATAACTAAATGTTATCCATGGCACCGTTCGTTTACCTTCTTGTTGTCTTTTGTGTGCTCACTTGGGCAAATATTCTATGTTTTTTTTTTCTCCACCACACATTGTCACATACATAACACTCGCAAATATAGTCTCTCTTTCATACATACACAAATGCACACATATTCACCCACTTTTTAACCCACACAGATGCAGACATATTCTACTTCTATATCTCTCTTTCACCCAGTGGTGTAATGGTTATCGTCACAGGATATGGACACGGCGATACGAGTTCAATTCCTGGACAAGACTGATTGCATTTCACATAGCACTAATACCCTTGGGAAAGGTATGAATCCAATTATTCTCCCTCCAGCTATGGGTAAATATGGGTAAATAGTAGAGCAGACTAGGTCTATGAGAAGGAAAACTCTGAATTCAAACCTGCTAAACCCCGCTTAAAAAATTGACCTTGTGTCATATCCTGCCCGAGCGGAGGGGTTGGGTAAATAGGATCTCTTTCTTTCACCCACACACGGACTCAAAGTCATTTACGAAGGTCTTTACTTCGATTTAGCACAAGGCCAAGTGAATGGGGCACCCAATGAGACTCGAACTCACTCGTGTAGGTTTGCAAGTCTAACTTGCTAACCATTACACCACCAGAGGTGCCCCCACACGCACTCAAAGTCTTTCTTTCATTCACACACGCACGTTTATGATCTTGCTTTTTAACCCATGCAGATGCACATGTACATTTTTTCTCACTTTCTCTCCTTCTTTCTTTCTTTCTCTTTCGCCAGCAACCTTATATAAAATCTCTTTCATTCACACACGCACAAAGTCTCTTTTATCCATCGACGAACACATATTCTCTGACTTTTTAACTCACATAGATGAACACATCCCCTTCTCGCTATCTCTCTTTCTCTTTCTCTCTCTTTCTCTCTCTTTCTCTCTCTCTCTCTCTCTCTCTCTCTCTCTAACATACTCACACACAGTAATTCTTTTATCCATACAAGCAGACATATATCTTCTCCCATCTTAAATACAAAGTTGCATACAAATTCTTTTTCATTCACCCACTATGAACTATATATATTCTGTCTCTCTTTCTCTCTCACCCATCCACACACTCATGTTTTCTCTTTCCTCTACTCACCCGCACAAATATTCTCTTTCTCTCTTTCACCTACTCACACGGACATACATTCTCTCTCTTTCCCTCTTTCACCCATTCAACCATTCACACGCAGATATACTCTCCCTCATTCACCCGCTCACATGCCCATATAGTCTCTTGTCTTTTCACCCACTCACGCGCACATATATTCTTTCTCTTTCCCTCTTTCACCCATGCACCCACTCACACGCACATATATTCACTCTCTCTTTCACCCACTCACACGCACATATATTGCCCGTGGTTTAATGGTTATCGTCGTAGGAAATAGACACAGCGACACGAGTTCAAATCCTGGACGAAACTGATTACATTTCACATAGCACTAATATCCTTGGGAGAGGTATGAATCCAATTATTTTCCCTCAAGCTATGGGTAAATAGGAGGGCAGACTGAGTTCTTCAGCCTTGGTGAAGCAACTAGTCTATGAGAAGGAAAACTCTAAATACAAACCTGTTAAACTCTGCTTAAGAATTGACCTTGTGTCATATCCTGCTCGAGCGAAGGGGTTGGTAAATATGTATATTGTATATGTATATTGTATCATTCTTTCACCCACGCACATAGTCTTCTCTTTTTCCCCAACTCACCCGCTCACTCGCACATATCTTCTCTCTCTCTTTCATCCACTCACACGCACATAAAGTCTATGTCTTTTCACCCAGTCACACGCACAAACATTCTCTCTCCTTCTCTCTTTCACCCATTCACTCACTCATACGCACATATATTTTCTCTCTCTTTTACTCACTCACACGCATATATAGTCTCTTGTCTTTTCACCCACTCAAATGAACATACCCTTTCTCTCAATCTCTCTTTTACTCATTAACTCACTCACATACATATATTCTCTCCCTCTTTCACCCACTCCCACGCACATATAGTCTTTTTCTTTTCATCCACTCACACGCACATATATTCTATCTCAACTTAATTCACTCACACGTGCATATAGTTGCTTTTTTTTCACTCACTGACACGCATATAAATTCTCTGTCTTTCTCTCTTTCACCCATTCACCCACTCACACGCATATATTCTCTCTCTCTCTCTTTCACTCACTTACATGCACATATAGTGTCTGTCTTTTTAAGTACTTACACTCTCTCCTTCCCTCTTTTACCCATTCCCCCACTCACAGACACATATTGTCTCACTCTTTCACCCACTCACACGCACGTATAGTTTCTGTCTTTTCACCCACTCACACGCACATATTTTCTCTGTTTCTTTCACCTATTCACTTTCACTCTTTCTCTCTTTCACCCATTCACCCACTCACTCGCATATATAATCTCTCTCTCTCTTTCACAATTCACACGCAAATAAAAACTATATGTCTTTTCACACACACCCACACGCACAAACATTCTTTCTACTTTTCTTTTTCACGTCTGTCGTTTCCCCCACTCACAAGCACATACATTCTCTCTCCTTCCCTCTTTCATCCATATATTCTCTCTCTATTTCACCCCCTCAAACACACATAAATCTCTCTCCTTCCCTCTTTCACCCATTCACTCACTCACACGCACAAACATTCTCAATTCTTCCCTCTTTTACCCATTCAACCACTCACACGCACATATATTCTCTCTCTCTCTCTTTCATCCTGGGGCTGTAGAATACATCGACTGCTTCTCTGCAGAGGGGTAAGACCCCGCCCCCTCATCTAGTGTCCATGATATGACACTAAACAATCTGATAGAGAAGATCCAGTAATACTGGAGCTTTGGGGAAGGCGGAGTACCCCTTCATATGCCATCGCTCCCAGGCCCACTTTGACCTGGAGTGGTAGTACCTGATAAGGATCCTATCTATAGGTTAAATAGAATTAAACTGTGGTTTGAGTTTACTGTTTTTTGCATTTAAATTGCGTATTTTTTGCTAAACTGAATTGTTTAAAATAGAATTGTTTTGACATTTAAACTGCGTACTTATGCTAAACTGAATTGCTCGAAATATAACTGTTTTGACCTCTAAACTGTGTACTTATGCTGAAATAAAACTGTTTTGACATTTAACTCTGTGTATTGCCCAGTCGGCTGGGATTGTAGAATACACCGACTGCACCTCTGTAGTGGGGTAACCCCCCCAATGAGTGTCCTGATATGACACTAAACAATATGATGGTGAGGATCCAGTGATGCTGGAGCGTTGGGGAATGCAGAGCACCCCTTCGTTGCCACTGCTCTCAGGTCCATTCTGGCCCGGAATGGTAGCACCTGATAGGGCCATATCTATGGGTTAAATAGAACTAAACTGCGTTCTTATGCTAAACTTAATGGTTCGAATTAGAACCGTTTGACAAAACTGAATAGCTTGAAATAGAAATGTTGTCCAACAAGTGCATTGCAGCCGGAGGAGATTACTTCGAAGGAGACTAGAGTTTCGTGTGTGTACTATCAATAGAAGTGCCCATACGAAAAAAGTCTGGAAACTTATTTAATGATCCTCGCATATATATATATATATATATATATACGCATATACTGAATGTATATTTGTATCTTTCTCTGTATGCAATGTATGCACACAAGTACGTGTGCATATGTACATGTACTTGTGTGCGTACATTGTATGCATGCATATGTGCACGTGAAATATTGAACTCCCGGTGAGAATCCAACTCCTTATTAGTGGTCTGATTGGTTAGCTCGCTCTTAACTACCATACTACTTGGGATGAGTGACAAAAAGTAACTTAGATATGGCACAAAGCTACAAGTATTTTTCATTCCGAACATTTCACAGAAAAGAGACAATAGAAATTTTGGTACAAATATTCAAATAAAAAAGAACTTTGCATTGATAAACGAATCTCCATTTTAAAACTCTTTCAAGTCCTTTATAATCGCTAAATGACTGCATCATCTTTTCATATATTGTTATGATACCCAACCTGCGGTCGGTAATGAACTCCTCCGTGACTATTAATACCGGGCACTGTACTTATTCCCGACGAACACTTGGGAGTCGGATTGACTTCTAACCCTTTGTACATATGTTGTATTATACTTCCTTAATATACTTTGTTCCACGCAAACCCGAGTTGTGTTATTCTTCTGGACCCTTTACTGGTCCACAACATATATCCAGAGAAGTACAAATTAAAATATTGTCACAGAATCTCTCTCTCTCAATATATATATATATATATATATATATCAGCATTCATATGTACGAACATACATATCTATTATGTCACACGCAAAAGAAAAAGCCCTTTTTTCTCAACTTCACGCATGCGCGTAGACTTTTCCCGGCTTGCGTAAACTAGTATATCAAGTTAGAAGGGGAGGACAAATAAGAATGAGTGTTATCAATTAACGTCTTGCTCTTGTGCAAAAAGATTTCTTTACACGAAGACTTTACATTCCCACGCTCCATTTGAAAGAAGAAAAGAAACTAAGAAAGAAAAATGGGAGTCGATAGTCAAACAACATAGGGATTGAGTTTTTTTTCGTTAATTAAATTATTTCAAAAAATATATAAAACTTAATGAAAAAATGCAGTTTTCAGAGCTACCCTCATGGATAAAGTCAGACAAGGATTATAAAAGAAGTAATTGAAATTTTTAAAGAAATCAAGTATCAATTTAATGATATAAACTTCTAATTACCATAATGATATTTTCAAAATGATGTAAACAGACATCAAAATATTAACAAATCAATTATATCTCTATGTATTTACCAGATCCATCCGCTGTGACACCAAGTTATTTTTTCTTGGCGAAGGCAGTGCATGAAGTCATATATTCAGGTTGAGGTGACTGATTGATTTTTGAGGCATGACAACTTGTCTAGAGTTATTTTATGCCTAGAGGTTAGGGAATCGCGTTCATTATACGTTTACATTTACATTTTTTGTGTTGTTATTCTTTGAAGAATTTTTGCTTGCGGTCCCATCGAATAAGAATAAATTTGCATACGGTCGTATCGAATAAGAATAAATTTGCATACGGTCGTATCGAATAAGAATAAATTTGCATACGGTCCGATCGAATAAGAATAAATTTGCATACGGTCCGATCGAATAAGAATAAATTTGCACACGTTCCTATCGAATAAGAATAAATTTGCATACGGTCGTATCGAATAAGAATAAATTTGCATACGGTCCGATCGAATAAGAATAAATTTACATACGGTCCGATCGAATAAGAATAAATTTGCATACGGTCCGGTCGAATAAGAATAAATTTGCATACGGTCCCATCGAATAAGAATAAATTTGCACACGGTCGTATCGAATAAAAATTAATTTGCACACGTTCCTATCGAATAAGAATAAATTTTCACACGATCGTATCGAATATAAACAAATTTGCACATGGTCCTATCGAATAAGAATAGGTTTGCACACGGTCATTCAATAAATAAGATGCAATATTTCCTTATGAGTTGGCAACAGAAATTACAGCACCATTTTTCTTGAAAATCAATAGCTATGGAAGCTTTCATGTCCAAGAAAACTGTCAGCATAACTTTTTCTTTACCGGGTAGTCAGTGTGTTTCCACTCCATGAACTGTTTTTTCGACTCAGGCTCGCAGTGGCAAGCTCGTGTTTAGCGCATTTGTAAACATTTTTTACTAAAACAAGCCTCTCAGTACACATCACACATTCCTATATAAATTTCACATGATTTGTACTTCTCAGCCACCAATATTTGATGTCAGAACTCTGTTCAAGCCTGGGGCCTCTGTCTGGTTTGTCGCCATTTCGATAAGCCTCAAAACTAATATTTTTACGAGATTAGAGTAATTTTTGCTATAAACCAATTACAAACAATCCACAATTTACATTTATGGAACAATTCTGAAAATATTTTATTTCCTTTCCAGAATTTTCCCCCTTATTTATCGATTGACCCCTCGTACATTCTTGTTTGGGTTCCTTTGTTTGCTGGGTGTCTCCGGAATTATAGGAGAAAACTTGTGTCTAAGGTAAAGTAGTATGTAACGCGTAGTGTGTCACAAGGTCCGTTGACGGTGGACGTTCTGGAGGGGTAAAAACGCTGGATGAAGAGAGAGAGAGAGAGAGAGAGAGAGAGAGAGAGAGAGAGAGAGAGAGAGAGAGAGAGAGAGAGAGAGAGAGAGATTCGTGTTTGTACCTATTCTTTTATTCCCGATATGCTGCTATGGTAATGGAAGATGAAGTTTTCTATCGGTTGAGTGAAGGCAAGGGAGGTAATCCCTTATTTTTCTGATTTATCCAATGATCAAATATTCATAGTTGAAATTTATATTTCAGAGTTACTTGCAACCTTATTTTATGTAAAAATCCATCCCCCATATATATATATATATGAAGAAGAAAAACGATATGCAACAAAATTTTTTTTTCAATACCAAGAGTGCTCAAATTCTTGCAAGCAGAGCAACATAAATCTAAAGTATTATTAATTCATATTCCTTTTGTTTTTGTGACTGGTAATTTCATGCGTTGTAAAAGCACAATCACCAGACAGGAGGTTGTTGGATGAAAAAGATATATCTAACAATATCCTATCAGATAATTGTTGGGAGTTATAGGATTTACACTCCTATATTTTTTAAATGGCTGTGATACAAGAAAATTCAAGAAAGTAGGATACTGATTCACTAGTTCCCGAAACAAAGATGGTGGACGCCTGTAAACTAATTAGTTTCAGGAACCTATTGGTTAGGTAAGTTACGAGAAATCCCAACTACGTCTGCACCTTTGATTTTATCCCGCGCAAAATAAACGGTGTGTTTGGAGCCGATCACGTGACAAGGTTTAACTATATATACTCTTAGCTTCCAATAACTCGCTCTCTTACATTTTGACTTTCAGAGACAGCTCTCGTTTTCTTTTACTTTCTGAATCCCAGCCAGCGACACGCAGCGACAGAAACATACAATCGGCATGTGTATAGTATGCGAGTTCTTTCTTCTTATGTTCTGCCTATTCGCTGAAAACATTCATACAACCTCAGACTCTTCGGCAAAACTAGAAAGAGATAAAAGGCCAGTGTATTAGTACTTTTGTGTCAAATACTTTATCAACATGGACATATAGCTTATAAGACACTATTAATATTTAGTCTACTTGCATACACCTAGACAATAACCACTCACACACGCACAGATATTTGACGAACTATATTTTGAACATTCGTATATTTTTTACAATATACTTGTTGATATCTAGATGTATTTTTGTTTGTATTGCTTTGTTGTGAATGCCCTTTTGTCTACATCATTTATATCGTTTGCCTTTCAATAACGAGCCACCACATTTTATAGTAGCAACATATATCTAACAACAACAACACCACAGAGTCCCCTTGGCGTAATGGCTAACGTGCAAGACTGTAATATCGTAGTAAGCGAGTTCGAACCACCGTCGCGCTATTATGTTCACTTTCGGACTAATACCATCGGGAAAATTATGAACCCCCATACCCCACTTCAACAATGGGTTAAATAATATCACAACTATTCTTATACAAGGATAACGTTGAAATTAAATTACCCACATTAAAGGAAGAAAAAAGAACAATTGTATTGTAACAATGTCTGAAATTGCCTTTCACAGAAGACAAAGAAATTGTGA
Organism: Sepioteuthis lessoniana; assembly: GCA_963585895.1. Lineage (NCBI taxonomy): Eukaryota > Metazoa > Mollusca > Cephalopoda > Myopsida > Loliginidae > Sepioteuthis > Sepioteuthis lessoniana. The sequence continues at coordinate 113,766,140 of OY757912.1, read as the reverse complement.
CGCAATAATAATTCAGTTTATATATATATATATATATATATATATATCAGATAAGGTAGTAGTAATAAAGCAGCTAATATCCTTTCACAATACAAAGAATTTTTTAGATAATACTTAATTTTCCTTTTTTATAACTTATTTTCGGCCAAGATAGACGAATACGACGTACACACAAACAGTGTTTATTTTAAAAGTGAAAACATTTTTTGATCTTATTTAAAAAAAAATATCTTTTATCATTTTCATATTTGGAGTGATGATCATGTGGGTGTCGTGCGTGGTGTGATTGCAATATACCAGACAGTATTAGTGAATTCGGTTCTCACTAAGAGCACCAATAATTCTGTCATAGTCCCACAACTAAGATAAATTTAAGAAATAACTATCAATGATTATGTGTATATATTTACCCAACCTCTCCGTCACAGGCAGGACGTAACACAGGGTCAATTTTTTGAGCGGAGTTTTATTGGTTATTTGCATTTCATGGTATATCAACCCTTGTAGGTTATTTAATGCCAAATCTTATTTATCCCTGTATATCAAATATATAAGATTTGTAAACGAATAGTTCGTCGGTAACTTTTTTTTATCGAGCCAGGACTCATTTTAAACACACAGTTAAATGGTTTCAAGTATTGCTATCCACATTGATAATTCTATTTAATATTATTCATTTATTTGCATACAGTCAAATAGTTTCAAGTATAGTAAATGATCAAATATTTCTATTTGACCCACAGATGGAATCTCAACAGGTTCTCAAACTCTGAGTCAGAGTGGACCTCGGAGTAAGAGCAATAAAGGGATACTTCACATTTTCTAAAGCTCTAGGACAGGAGTCTCACCACCTGATGCAGTTTAGTGTTGTTAAGGTTGATAAAATGGCGATTGGCGAGTGTTCTAAAAAATAGAAAAATCTAGACATACTGACGCCAAGAATTTAAAATTGGGTGGCAAAAATAAGGAACCGTTTCTTGTGGTCGGAGGAGATGAAGAGAAGGAGTAGGAGTTAGAGATAGGAATTTTGAAGCATGGTGAAAAAAAGGAAGACGCGAGGAAATAGTCAGTTGACTACTAGAGTTCACGAGGGACAAGGAGTTCACTACTAGAATCCACGGTGAACATCACTCAGCGATTTCCGCTTCTGTATCCACAAAATTTAAGAGGTTATAACAAAGCTTAATTACAACTTGATGTAAAAGGCCTGATTTTCTCGCACCAAAATAAAACATCATTGAATCGAAGTTTGTGTTTTCTTCAATAATTTCAACATCGAAGAAATACAACAGTGTCGTACGCAGGATACGCAGGGTTTAAGAGGTTTGAATTCTGAATTTTCCTTTGTAAGGTTAGTGAGTGAATGTATTTATTTTCCCCAACTGTTTTGCTGTTTAGTTTAAAGGTTTAGTGTTTTCCCCACAAGTTTAATGTTGAGGTTTGATATAGAGTGTTTAGTTTAGAATAAAGGTTGAATAGGGCATAATATAAGCACATGGATAAAACAAATGAATGAATAAGGCCAGTGAAATAAATGAGTGAAGATATGCAACAAATGAGTAAAAGATATGAAACAAATAATGGTTGTAAAACGGCGCGGACAAAATGAACATTTAAAACAAAGCGAACGAACAAAAACAAATTTATATTCTACAACAATAAATCTTACATTGATACATAAAAATATTACTAACTCTACTAACAAAATAGTGTGTGTATATGTGTGAGCTCGTGTGTGTGTGTGTGTGTGTGTGTAACACAACTAAGCTACAAAAAGAATTGCAAGTTTAAAATGTCCTTTTTCTATGGTTAGAAACAGGCAGTTTCTCAGAGACGGAAAAGCGTCTCATAGTCCTTGTATATGAATGTCTGCGAGGCCCATTCATGGTGTTGCTTTTCTTTCCTGTTGATTCACGCTGAACGGAGTGTATTGCTGCTGCGAAGAAATTTGGTCAAAGAGAGCAAGGGTGTTTGAAGACGACGTATTTATAGAAAATACGCGTCTTGTAAGTGGCTCAAAGACGCAGGACTTGAATTTACGCACGGACCTAGTTTGAAACATGTCACGTGGTCCTCCTGGCCAATGGTTTCCCGAGACTGAATATTGAGCGTCCGCCATCTTTGTGGGAACAAGTGGCATACCGCCCAAACTAATTTATAGGAGTGTAAAGTCCTATATGCCCCCCCCCCCACAGATTGATAAATATTGAAAATATTTTTCAATATGTTCTCTAACGTGGAGGCAAATTTGCGTGACTGTTGACTTTGTGGTGGTGAATGAATGCAAATGTATTTTTTTAGCGTGGGAGTTAGTTCGCACTTTTTTTGGCACAAGGTGAAATTTTAGTGCTGTTTTGTGTGTAGAACAGCAAGTACGCAGTGTTTAACTCAATTCGTTGTAATAATGTCTTACATATCTTGTGTTAGGCTCCTTTTAGGATGTGTTGATATTTGAAGTATTGAAACTGTCTTTTGTTTGAGCATTCCATGAAGGGTGTGTTGTGTGCAGTTGAATGAAGTGACAGGTGAATTTCGTTTTTAGTTGAAACGATTATTCATTGTTGAATTTAGTCTAGCTAGGTTGTTTGTGCTTTTCCCTAAATCCGGTGTTTTGGCGTGGCTCGTGGGCACGTATTAACCACGCCTCGAATTTTCTTGTTGGTGTGCACAATTATATAGCTATCATAATTCCTGTTGTGTTGAAAATTTTCGAAGTTGAATGTTGTGTAATGGAATATTGCGTCAGCTTGGAACAAGTTTCCTTCAGAGTTTTTAGTTGTTGGACGTCTGAGTATTAGTGTCGATTTTTTTGAAGATTTGCTTGTTTTCGTTTTCGTAAAATCAAACTTTCAGATGTCTTAGTAGTTTTTGTGATTTGTTTGCTCACATTGTATCCGGTCTTCAGTGGGTGCTTTTTTGGCTTCGTCACTCTGGCACTCACGGATAGTTTGTCGAATCATGAAGATAGTAAGTGAATTGTCTTGCATTTTGTTGGTATTTGTTCAGAAAATGTCGGGAAATTTTTTTGGCTGGTGGAGAATATCGCGTAGTCCTGTTCTTCCTTGTCGTTGTGAATGTCGTCCCAATGACAAGTTTGGTAGTAATAAAAGAACTGTGTGTCGTCTACTGACCAGTCTGGTAGCAGCAGCAGAAGTGTCTTGGTGGCCAGTAAGATTAGGTGGGGAAGTCAAAGAGTTGAAAGGTTGCCTGATTTTTGGTAGTGGGGAAAGTGAAGAAATATGCCTAGTGTCACTAATAGCAGCATGTCAATATTCCTCGCCTCGTGTGCTGTGAAATAAATTCTGCCGTCCTGTTTCTGTGTAGGAGTTTTAGCTTGGAAAATTTTGTTTAAATTTTTGCAGGGAATTTTTGTATATGAAAATTTTAAATAAGATATTTAAAGAATTTGCATGTGTTCGCCGCTCTTATTTCTCAAGTCCACGCGCCGTAATGGAATTTTCATGTTGTCTTTGAAATGAGTGAAATATATTCTTAAATGTTTCGAATGTTTAGGAAATTTTGTATGTTCATTTTACGTCGTTGGGTTAATATTTGTGGTTGAGTGTTCTCTCAAGAAGTAAGGTTTCAAATTTTTAGGAGGTAATGTAGAAAGAGTTCCATGTGCTATGGGTATATTTAATTTATTTTTTATTTTTGGTTGCGTGTTCTAAGTCAGGGTTACCATTTTGTTGGAGGTGGTGATGAGTGAATGTATTTGTGGTCCCTGACTATTTTACGTTGATCTTTGTATATTTAGAATAAGGTTTAGTAGTTATGCTTCCCCACACCTTCTCTTTGAATTGTCACCACATTAAGGTTAGAAAGAACAGTCTATCCTACTATTTACTCATTGCGGCAAGCGACAAGTTGGATTTTTACCTTTCACAAGAGTATTAGCACTATATGAAACAGAAACAGCCTCGACCAAGATTTGAAATTGGGTCATCAGGTTCGATAACCGTAACAACAAGCACCTTTTTGACGAGTATTTCATAAATGAATCAGTGGTGTGTACTTAGAAATATGCCAAGTTAAGGAAACTAACCTGCTATGATCTTTGACAAAAATGAATAATGTTTATTTATTCATTCTTAAATTTAAAAAAATAAGTAAAAAGCGTCTTTTTTTGTTTTTTTACAATTAATTATCTTCGAATGCAACTTTCAAAATAAAACTGAACAGATTCATAAAAGCTAATACCATTGAATTATCCTAATTTCTATTCGCATTAATATCACTTTAGTTAATACTGTCGTACCCCACGGATTTAATACTCTTACTCGAGCTTAGCCAGACGTTAACATTCCGAAAGCTTGGATAAGAAATTTATCCATGCCTCCCACTAGGCAGGAATTGACACAAGGTCCTTTTTATAGAGGATATTAGGGAGGGGAAGTAGTGCACGAGTCGAGACTAAGTGCAATGTGAACTATGCTAGTCAGTGTTAAGTCTCCCAGCACATATGCTAGGTGACCTTGCTGGTCATAGATTCACTAGACCAATATGTATCTATGTTTGTCATTGTTGCAACCTGGCACGAATGCCAAGCACCGGTTCGTGGCCACTGTCTGGCATTTATCAAGATCAGAATTAGATTCGAGGTCGAATCGCCCACAGTTTCGGCTAGGCCACTTGCCGGTGAGCGAACTAAGTTGAAAGCATAGCACTCGACTCTCGGGTTTAGTTTAAGCCATCAAGAGCCTAACGAGTTTGACTCAAGTAATATATCGAGTGAGTCCAAGTCCAGTAGCAGGCTCATCTGACTCACCTTGCATTAAGTGAGCCGATGACCAACATAAGTCTAGCAGGGCTCGACCTCCTTCTCCCTAAATCCCCACTATAAAAAAGACCGTGTGTCAAGTCCTGTTTGGTAGGAGGCAGCGACAAATACTTGGTAGGAGGCATAGACAAATATCGCCAAGCAGTCGATGAACCACGGTCCGGGCAAGACACCTGCCGAAAGTCTGGATTAGAGTGACTAAAATCCGGTATTGTGCATAAGCAGCGCGCAGACATTTTCCTTTTGATAAATCTCCCCCCCCAAAAAACAAACAAACAAAAAAGAACTTACGACAAAACTTGATCTATCCAAGGCCTGTAAATGATTGGATTTTTCACAACCTCATCAGAATGAGTCTCCGGCCACGAGTCATTACGACCGGTCATGTTTTCACCACTTTTTAATATTACGAATTCTTTCACTCAACGACTAATGTTACGTGAAAAGACTGTTGACTCACAACTCCAACGACAACAAGTCTCATATCTTCTTGCAACATATATAAATACATATTTCCTTTTTTCAACAGTCGTTTTAGCGCTCACATATAGTAAACCATTTTCCTTTTCGCTGAGAGGGGAGCGACGACGTCATTCACTTTTTAGTTAGTGAGGCATATCATTCGTGGTAATGTATCCCCACGTGGCCGAACGAGTTCATTCTCGACATACTAGTACTGAACCTACATCGATATCCAAGGACTATGATAAATAATGAATTCAACTGAGTAAAAATAAAATAATATAAAATGAAATAAAATATTTATCGTGGACAAAAAATATCGAAAAATTCTATGCGTATTGGATCAATTTCTCTTTCACCAAATCATCATTATCAGCAGCAGCTTGTGTGACTTCTAAAAAATGCTCTCTCGCTAAAGTTAGTATCCACATTTGCTTCATGTTTCGTGGTAAAATTTCATATAATTTCATTTTAGAAAAAGATAACAGCAAAATTAATTTTGCTTTTGGGTTAAAGATTTTCAAAAACGAATTTCTTCTTACAAGTTTCAAGAATTCATTATAAGAGATACACGTATTTACCCAACCCCAACAGGACGGGACACAAGGTCAGTTTTTTAAGTGGGATCTAATACGTTTGAATTTAGAGTTTCCTTTCTCCAGGACAGGTTGCCATACCAAGGTTAAAGGGCTATGACTGCCTTACTATTCCCCCCCCCCCAGCTGGAGGGAGAATAGTTGGATATATACTTTTCCCAAGAGTATTAGCGCTATGTGAAAAGCAAACAACCGCATCCAGGATTTGAACTCGCGTCACCGTGTCTACTTCCTACAACGACATCTGTTGTACCATGAAAGCCTCGGATAAATTACAATCATATTTACCAACCCCTCCGCTCGGGCAGGATATGACACAAGGTCAATTTTTAAGCGGATTTTAGCAGGTTTGAATTCAGAGTTTTCCTTCTCCTAGACTAGTTGCCTCACCAAGGCTGAAGAACCTAGTCTGCCCTACTATTTACCCATAGCTGGAGGGAGAATATTTGGATTCATACCTTTCCCAAGGGTATTAGTGGTATGTGAAATGCAATCAGTCAGGTCCAGGATTTGAACTCGTGTCGCCGTGTCCATATCCTGCGACGATAACCATTACACCACGGGCACAATAGATATAAATTCACTGAGTCTCCCGAAAGTGTTGTATGAAATATGCTCGGAACAACTTTAAATTTAAACCAATCGCGCATTACAGATGACTATATCAAGTGGTTTACGGATTATGATAAGAATGATAAATGCTCCTTTATTAAATATGATATTAGGGAATTTTACCAGTCTATTGTGGAAAAAGCCGTTGACGTGGCATTAATGTTAGCCAGGGAGTATATAGTAATATCAGAGGATAAGATTAATATCGTTAAGCATATACTGTAGCATAATAAGGAATTATGGATTAAAAAGGACGTTAGTGGTAACTTCGATAATCCAATGGGCTCATTCGACGCGTACAGTTATTTGAATTTATTGGGTACTTATTGTTATACAACCTCTATCACATTATTGACCCCTGCAACCATGGACTTTATCGGAATGTTGGATTAATTATTGTGAAGATTGTACGCCTAGAAAACGTGATACGATTGGAAAAAAATTACATCGGTTGTGCTATAATTTTGGATTAAAGTTGGATATCCGAACTAATTTAAAAATTACGAATGATTTAGACAATACACTTAATCTGTATAACGGTACCATTGTCCCATTTAGGAAACACAACCAATACCCGTGTTATATTAAAGTTGGTTTTAACCATCCCCAACGGGTTTGCAAGCATATTGCTAATTATATTTTGATTAGATTATTCACTAATTCTTTAAACAGTGATATCTTCACTCAATACAAACACGAAAACGAGGCGGCGCTAAATCTCAGTGGCCGTAAGGCCAAATTGGTTTATAAATCTTGGGATGAAGCAGCAGATGTACGTAATAGGAACAATAGAGTAAGGAAAATTTTCCGGTCAACGCCACCATTCAATATGGCCGTAGCTAATAAGATTGGGAAGGAATTTTTTTACATTATTAAAGAAAAACTTTTCTTCGTCGAATGGTTTATACAAAATATCAGTTAAATTAAAATACCGTTCTATGCCTAATGTGGCAAGTTTAATTAATAAAAGTAACATAAAAAAACCTTGCAATTATACGAATAATATTAATTGTCCCTTCAAGGGAAAGTGTTAATTCGAGTGTATAGTGTATAAGATGGAGGTATATAGTCAATGGATCAAACGATAGAGACATTAGTAGAGATGCTAAAAAGGTATACTTGTTATATCGTCATCTACAGCATCATAACGACACAATAATAAAGACGCAGGAAGACTTCTTTAACAAAATATTTACCTCTCACTTTATTGCAAGGGTTCGGAAAGGGTTACTCAAGGTTTGCATGTGAGAGGGAGCTGGAAATCGAACAGAAACTGTAATATTTTGACCCCCACTCTTATGGCCGTCAACGTTGTGTCTTTCTCGTTCTCCAGATGCTCAACCGGAGGCCCTGATGTCCACTCTGCTGGGTGCTGGCTTTCTTTACTGCATCTTATCAGCAACTTCTCTGGTCCCCAAACTCCATCGGGGTTCCCGAGGGCCCCCTCGGCCGGGTGTGGCTTTCCCTACTACATCTCGTCTATAACTCCCTCTCCAACTGTAACTGGAAATGTCTGTCTTGACTTCTGTCTTGACTGAGTTATATAATAGTTCAACGTCCACTCGATCGCCCACTCAATCTTTGAAATCGCATGTTTAATCGTCATCAAGCGGAAATAACTGTCATGCAGTTCAGAGGTCACTTTCTTTCGGTGCGTCAGTCTATGAGAGTATCATGGGATTTTTTTTAGCTTGTCCCATTTTGTTAGCCAATTTCCGCCCACGCGATTTCCTCTCCTAACTGCCATTGGAATGTGTCACTTCCTTCCGGTGCATCACCTTGGAATGGCATTTTTGGCCGGGTCAAAGGCCAAAATACAACCTACCGAGGTTCCACGCGGGGACCATTCAAAAAAGATATTACAGTCATTGAAGTAGCTTTGCATATGAAGTATATAGACATAGAACTAGTTTATCTATGTGTGGGAAATAAAGAAGAATATTGGTACATATCTTATACTAAAATGGGAGATTGTAAAAAATGCCGTAAATATAAAGCAGGGGATAAATATTACTATTTATGTTTGGAGGAGAAACTTGCCTTAGGTAATTTACAAAGCTCTTTGCTTCGATGTGGCACAAGGCCGAATGAATGGGGCGCCCAATGAGACTCGAACTCACTCGTGTAGGTTCGCTAGTCTAGCTTGCTAACCGTTACACCACCAGAGGTGCCAGGAGAAACTTGCCTTAGGTAATTTACAAAGCTCTTTGCTTTGATGTGGCACAAGGCCGAATGAATGGGGTGCCCAATGAGACTCGAACTCACTCGTGTAGGTTCGCTAGTCTAGCTTGCTAACCGTTACACCACCCGGGTGCCAGGAGAAACTTGCCTTAGCTTCTTAAAATAATCCCAATGATAAACTTAATCAAAGGTTGGAAATACTTAATGTCTGAAGACACAAGAAAAGTTGGCTTCTCGGTAGATAAATTACAATTCAATTTTATCTTATCTATTTATCATATTTTTCTATGCTTAGTTTTAATCTCTTTGTTTGATTAAAAAAAATTCTATCTATTTATTCATTTCTTATGTGCCAATTTTATTCTTTCTATCAGTCTTTTAATCAGTAAATTGTTTTGGTCCAACCCTTCTTTTGTCAGGATCGTCCTGATGATCAGTTTAGGTTGAAACCTTAGTATGTTTTTTCTGACTCTGTATGTATTCATATTTCGCTCTACTTAGTATATTGAGCACTCTTATGTTAAACTTAATTAATTCGGTTGGTATTTTTTCTTTTGACTCGGCATGCATTATAAGTTGATTATTTTCAAGTAGTACGTATGTTTTTAACCGTTTCTTTTTTATGGAATTTTCTCCCGGATATCAGTTTGTGTAACATTTTTTATTTGCACATTGTATTACCTGTTTGTTTTTTTTTTTTGCACTCAATCAGAATTATAGAAAAGTTATGAAAATTAATCAAATGTATATATATATATATATTTTCAAGGGTCTTTCAAACAACTCAACAGATGAAATTATACATGACCAACTAGATTTTAGATTTAGACACCTCACAGAGGATTAGCTGGACACAATTCGGAAAACAACCAACAGGAAAAAAATCTGTTGGACTTGATGAAATACTTTTTGAAGTATGGGAAACAAGAAAAATTGATGACATAATTCTTCGATTATGCAAAATTGTATAGAACCAAAACAGATTAGAAAAATAAACCAAAGGCTGCATCCTCCCCTTTCTGAAGAAAGGCGACTTCAGAAACATCACAGTGTAACTCTTATTGCTATAGCTGCAAAGTTTTAGAATACCCTGCTTCTCATTCGTATCCAACCTGAAGTTGATAAAATTCTTAAGGAAAATCGGAACGGTTTTCGGAGAAAGCGATCCACAACTTCGTAATTTCTGACTATTAGTCGAAACATTGAAGATATACGGGCAAAAATACTCGCGGCAACACTTTTGTTCATAGATTTCTCCAAAGCGTTTGATTCCATACTCGGAGGAAAGATGGATCGGATACTTCTTGCGTATGGTCTTCGTAAGCAATGGTTCACTCACTTGACGGTGACACTGAATTCTTTGATATTCTTGCCTGAGTCTTGCAAGGCGATACATTGGCACCATTTCTATACATAATCTGCCTTAACACCATAAAATATTTTCAATCCGTTAAATCTTTACGGTGTACAATAGACGAAAATGTTGAGTAATATCGCAATATATTTCAAGTATTAAATAAGATGATAATCAAACAAGACAAAAGCTCATGACTCGGAGTTTCGCGTTGTCGATTCTCAGGGGAGCTAGTATTTAACACATCTGATTAATAGTCATGTGACGAAAAAGGAGTAGATATGAGTTTACTTAAATCTAATAAAATCAGATGAGGATCGAAAACGGGAAACTCTAAGACGTGCACATTTATCCAGTTTTGTCATTATCTTATTCTATACTTGAAATATATATATATATTGTCATCCACAGAAAGACTGTTTCGTTCTATCAGAACTCTTTAGGGTGTGGCTAGACACGCAGGACGCTCAAAGCCGGGATCGAAACCCGTCCAACTTTACGTTAGACTAAGTTTCAGACCTCTCGGCCCCCAAGCGGACCACGTTGGCTTAGGGAATTTTAAGGTATTTATTTTACCAACAGCAGCAGCAGCAGCCTTTAATTTCGAGAAAGAAAATCAAGCAAAACCAATTTGGTTGGAATTCAGGTACTCGGGCGGCGAAAGAAAGTGAGTTAAACATAATAATTCATTAGATGATTAAAATTTACGGTTCTGGTGAAAGTTTTTGCATTTCATAATATAATAGTGATTTTAAACTTCAAGGAAAGGAGTAGCGCCCTACACCTCGGTGTAGTAAAAGGGAGTCTTCGGGCCCCCCTCGATTACGGTTGGCTATATATATATATATATGTGTGTGTGTGTGTGTGTGTGAGAGAGAGTGTGAGTGCGCAGAAAGGGCTTCATTCCAATGATCTTATGACAAAGCCGTGATAAAGGCAACCCTTCTAAGATTTACTCCAAAACCAAAATTGGATAAGAAAATTCCAGTATCAAACCTCTGCCAAATTATAGGTATCCTTTGTCGTGAAATGTCTTGGAGAAGCAACTCTGAAAAAAAAAACATACAGTTTGCATAGTCACAAGTTATGTTGGTATGCTTGTCTCTGACAAGCCAATGTAGACCCCGAGAGTGGCATAAGTGTTGTCCAAACATATGTCACCATAATCCAATGATGTACAAATGTCTTACTACCTTATTATCTTATGCATCTTATATATTTTTCTCAAGTTGAATTAGTTATTAATCAGGATGTTTGAGTTGGGTAATTTAGGTGACACAGACACAGACAGACACAGACACAGACACACACACACACACACACACACACACACACACACACACACACACACACACACACACACACACACATATATATATATATGTGTGTGTGTGTGTGTGAATACTGAGTAAGAGAGAGTAATAAGTATCAGTAACAATTTTAAGAGTTGACTACCCGAGTGTACTCTTTATTCACGTACATACACAGATACTGAGTGTTACTTAAGAATTGTTGGAATTTCGAGAGATTGATTCGTCTACGTCAAGTTACCCAGTATTTCCTGTGTCTCACCAGACATTTCTCGAAATGGCTCGAACAGGAAATAAAAAAACTCATTTTTTATATTTTTTTCTTTCTGGAGGAAGCCATTAGCGTCATAAAGTTCTTTGAACTCATAAGCAGTACTTATATATATATATATATATAAATACATATATATATATATATGTGTGTTTGTGTGTGTGTGTGTGTGTGTGTGTGTAAAGGTGTGTTTAACTGGGACTTTTCTTTTGCGTCTGTTGAGAAAGATCAGTAGCCAATAAAAATCCATCATTTTTTCAAATACTTGTCTTAAAATCCAACAGGCTATGAAAATCGGATTTACATAATCTCATCATTAAATTCATCGATAATTTGAAATATTCATGGCACATAGGTGTTCCTTAAGACGCTTTTTGTATCCGTTGAACATGCTCTTTTTTTCAGTATTCAGCAGTAAACGAGAAAATCATCTGGTGGACCATTTTAATTTCTAGGTCTCACAAAATCTTTTTTAAACTATTCTCGCGGTCAGATTCGGGTTTGTTAATATTTCAGCCATTTGTCCAATTCCTAGAAGGTTACCTTTTCTACCATGTAATATCCGTTAGCAATCTTGAACAAGTCCTGGCGGCAACACCCCACAAGACACCAACTGTACGGCCACCTGCCTCCTATCACGAAAACTATCCAAGTTAGACGAACCAGACATGCAGGACACTGCTGGAGAAGCAGGGACGAACTCATAAGTGATGTACTCTTATGGACCCCCACATATGGCCGAACAAAAGCAGGACGACCAGCACTAACATACATTCAGCAAGTATGTGAGGATACGGGATGTAGTCCAGAAGACCTGCCGGAGGCGATGAACGATAGGAAAAAGTAGCGAGAGAGGGTCAGGGATATCCGTGCTACCAGCACGAGATGATGATGATGATGATGATGATGATGATGATGATGATTAATTAAAGTAATTGTAAAACAAGATGACAGTTTTAATACGTGTTGGATAGTAGCTCACCAGACGATCAGCAACGTCGCGATTTTGTTATACTATTTTATGTTAATTTAATCTTAAAATCATTTTCTAATTATATATATATATATATATATATATATATATATATATATATATATATATATATTTATAGATTCTTAGAATCTAATTTTATTTAACCGTAATATAATATACGAGGATCATTAAATAAGTTTCCAGACTTTTTTCAGATGGGCACTTTTATTGATAATACACACATGAAACTCTAGTCCCCTTCGAAGTAATCTCCTCCGGCTGCAATGCACTTGTTGTTCCGTTCCAACAACTTCTCCAAGGCCCCATGGATGTCCTCTTGTGTGAGCGTGCCAATGACCTTCGTCACAGCCTCTTTCATCTCCTCAATTGTCTCATAACGACAGCCTCTAAGAGTAGGGAATAACCAAAAGTCACGCGGAACAAGGTCTGGACTATAGGGAGGGTGATGAACCATCTTGATGCCCATCTTGGTCAAATAGTCTGTGACAAGGATGGAGCTGTGGACTGGTGCATTTTCCTGGTGGAAATGCCACTGACCCGATTTGAAGAGCGCTGGCCTCTTCCGACGGAATCTCTTTCTGAACTCCCTTAAAACCTCAACATAGTAACCATAACCCTAACCCTTTGGCCAATCAACTCTGGTGTATTGATATCCTTACTCCTCCCACACCTCTAATCATCCCTCACAGACTCCCTGCCTTCCTTGAATTTCTTATGCTACTCAAAAACTGATGCTTGATTCATGCAAGATGGTCGAAAAGCAGTCTGAAGTATTCCATATATTTTTTTCAAGTGGCATTTTTTTCAAGTGGCATTTTTTTTCAAGTGGCAATTTTTCTAAGTTTAAAACAGAATTTTATTTCATATTGTTGTTCTAAAGCGTTCTCACGTCCAGATTGCATTTTTGAAATTCACCAGCTGTGATAATCAGGATTTAGTAGGGTGTATTCCAATTGCTGCTGTAGTTGTTCATTTGAATCTGAAACCATAAAAATTGGTCAGTCATCTCATAAGATGTATAGCAATAACATACTGAATTTTCAATAGTCTATGATTTTTTAAATACATGTACAAAAAAGTCTGGAAACTTATTGAAGGCATCACGCATATATATATATATATATATATATATATATATATATATATATATATTCTATTTTGTAAATAACAAGCCAGTTTTCATGTTTTGCATAAAACTTCGCCTTTCAAAATAAGTTTATCTATTGTTTTGGATTCTAAATAATTCAAAATTTTCAAAACAGTTAAACAGCCGATAAATATCTGTATTACAGATGTATGCAAACATAATACCATCATTTTTTATGGGCACTATGCGAGTTCGTTGATCTATCGTCGACAATTTTCCACAGAAAATATCTAGTGAATTGGCAATAAGTGTCAAGCAAGTTTTTTTGTGAAAAATCTTTTAATATTCTCTATATCAGATATAGTGACAGAACCAAAAGGCATAATCATCTTTTTATAGCTATAATTAAAGATAACCCCTGCTTTCTGGTGGGTTTTAGAAGGTTCCAATGCTGTCGTTTACAACAGACTATAATGTACCCACAGAAGAGATAAAAATCCTGAAATAAAACATTGGTTCTTAGTCTTTGAAGCGGCACTTTCGGCGGCATAACTCGATTGTTGTCACGGGTTAAGTGTCAGCTGATAAATTGTAAGTCTCCTTTGGGGAATATTAAATATCAATTGTCGATTCAGCGAGCCACAGAGATCTATATCAGTTTGTCCCGACCACCTACGGACAGAATTGGACTTTGTGGTGAGAGTGGAAAGAGGGGTTGTTTTCCTTTTATTAGATTTTCCTTTAGTTGGGTATATTCGTGTTAATCTGGCTTGTTTGACGACCGTTTGAATAAAATTAATTCTGTTTTTTTTTGTTTTTTTAAAGAACTAAAAAGGGAGAGACGATTTTAGTTTATTAATATATACTTTTGTTTTTTTTTGTTTTTCTTTTTTCGCCTTCAACTTTTTCTCTATATTTGTGTAGTTTACTTTTCTTCCTTCTTTTCATTCTTCTTTCTTTCTTTCTTTCTTTCTTTTTCATTTTCTTTCTTTCTTTTTCATTCTTGATCCCTTTCTTTTTAGATCCTTCTTTTCTTTCTTTCTTTTTTCATTTTCTTTCTTTCTTTCTTTCTTTCTTTCTTTCTTTCTTTCACGATAATCTTTTTTCTACGTTAACGGAAATGGTATTCATTTTCTTTAATATTTATATCTTTCACTTCTTTTGTTGATTCGGATTTAAAGTGACAGCTGCACTTGTTAAGTGCATTATTAGTTACATGGTGTGCATTCTAGATATGGTATCTGAACGAATATAAAGCTTGTTTTTTAGGGAAAACCAAGAGTCAAATATTTCCCTACAGGAGGGACTGATTAATAGTTGAGAGAAGGAAGAAGAAGAAGAAGAAGGAGAGAGAGAGGAGGGGGAAGTGAGAAACTAAAGAGTAAAAGAGAGAGAAAAAGAATGTTTATATATATATATATATATATATATAGAGAGAGAGAGAGAGAGAGAGAGAGTTTTAGAGAAAAAGTTATATATATATATATATATATATATCACAACTCTTCAGTGTGGCTAGACACGCGAGGCACTCCAAGCCGTGATCGAAAGCCGCCTAACTTTACATCAGGCTGACAGCATACCCCTGACGTAATATACAACTCAACGTCAGCAAGGGAATTTAGTGCATATGTATCAACTTTCGTTTGTTTACATTCTACGCTATCAGTTATCGAACTGTTAAATTCTTTGGAAGAGCTTTTCATTACGCGAGTGGCAACATTTAATTCCTTGGCCAAAGTGCTCACCCCCCCCTCGGTGGCGGGAGCATATATATTGTCATCCACAGACAAACTGTTTATGTGGTGACAACTGAAAGATGATATAAAACAAAAATAACTAATATAAATACATGCAAGCGCTGCTGAGTAGCTTGGGGTACTGAAGTTTGGACAATTTGCGTCTTGTACAGAAACATTTTTAAATCCAGTTTTAGAATCTTCTGAAGTGATGTTGTGGCGATGCCTAGTTGAGTAGAGCGATGATGGCTAGAAACTGATGGATCCTCAAGAACCCTCTCCTATATAAGCTTCCACCTTTGCGTCAATGCGCACAATGCGCTAAGGACCTTCTTCCTGGAAGATCGCCGACTGATCCAGTTCTTTCAACCCGGGCGCTTTGGTTCCGAATCATGTCACCGATAGGAGATACTCTGACATTAAAATGCTACCAGTATTTTCTCTCAATTTAAATAATGAACCTTTACTGGAATTGGAAAAAACACAATGCGTTTTACTAGCTGGACATCATTTTAACCTCCAAGGGATAATTTATAAATCGGCAAATAAAAATCAAAACTAAAAAAAAAAAAAGAAAAAAAGAAAAGAAAAAAACAACAACCAAAAATAAAGAAAATAAAAAATTGAAAACGAACAAATAGTGATTTTTTCAAACCCTTCAGTTTTTCAATGACCGCCACACCGGCCCATTGGACTAGTGGGTTGGGCCCGGGAGACCGGGGTTCATTCCCAGGTCGAGTCATACCGAAGACTCAAAAATGATGCTTGATGCCGTCCTGCTTAACACTCTGTATTATTAGGTACAGATCAAAGGTAAAGTGGAGCAATCCAGGGAAAGGAGTAGTGCCCCCCCCTTCAGCTCGATGTACTTGCTAATGAAAAGGGAGCCTTCATATCGACTACGATCACCAACTTTACTATATATATAGTAAAGTTGGTGATCGTAGTCAATATGAAGGCAATATAAGCTCCCCCATGGGGGTTGAGCACTCTGGCGAAGGAATTTTCAGCTGCCGCTCGCATAATGCAAAGCTCTTCAAACGAATTGAGCACTCTGGTATCCGGTAAGGTATAAAATGTAAACAAACGAACGCTGCTGCTGCTGTTGCTACATAATACCTTATAATTTCCTTGCCGACGTGATACGCTTATTGGCCGATAACTAAGTCTAACGTAAAGTTGAGCGGGTTTCGATCCCAGCTTCAAGTGTCCTACGTGTCTAGCCACACTGAAGAGTTGTGATACAACGAAACAGTCTGACTGTGGATGACTATATATATATATATATATAATCTGTAATTTTAAGCATTTAGTATAAATAGTTTGCATAACGTTTTCTTGAACCGTTCTTTGTATGAATAACAAAAAATTTAATACAGTAAATTTAATGTTACATGTTTTGAACATATTTATCAAGACGTGTCACCTTATTAAAAGTCCGTGTACATGTCTATTGAAGTAAACTGATATCGAAAACATTTAAAGGCGAATTAGGCATTGATTTTTTTTTAATCCACCAAAAATCAGTTATTAAATTTTCTCTACTTATTAACGAATTAATTTATTTTTGAAAACGTCATTTTGGAAGTGTTATGATGTTACCAACGAGGTTATTCTATTTCAGGTCTGTAATTCAACGTCCTCTTTTTGTATAGTAATTAACTAACCTTTTTACTTAGATATGGCACAAAGCCGTATATGTCGCATATTGAACCACCGGACAAACAACGAAAAACTCGTAGATATATAAAAATATAATTTAATTTTTATTCTTCGACGGCAACGCTTGTGTGAAGTAGAAATACAGTCAGAGAGAGAGAGAGAGAGTTCGCACAAGTCTTTCTTCTGTGGCGAGGACCCCTTTTTGAAGTAGTGCGACGGCCAAGGAACACTCACGGGGAGCTGACAGGTCTGCTTAAGTGACCAGCGGGTCTCTGCCGTCAGTCCAAAATTATAGACCTTATATTGTCTTTTCAAGTCCCATGCGTACATATGAATATCCTCTTCGCCCGCGTATTTTTCACTTTATGGCTGGTTATCGGAACTTATATACTTCCGTTTTTTCTTCCCGGTAATTTGTTGATCTTATCTGTGAACGGAAATATCTGTCACTCTATCCGTAAGCAATAAATTATATTCTCGCTATCATCTTTTATATTTCTCTTTTCTGTTAAACCACTTTGTTGATGTTATCTTGCGACTGCATTGAATCTGCTAAGTTCATCCACGGCACTTTGTCGCTAGCTAAGCTAGTATATTACAAATGGATGAGGCACCCAATAAGACTCGAGCTCACTTGTGTAGGTTTGTAAACCATTACCACACCCGAGGTACCCGTTCTCTTTTTGTATATATTTTCCTTTCTTCCATTATCATGATTATGTATCGATCCCATTCCTTCAAATGCAGATTACATGCATGTCCAATATCACTATTGTAAGAAAAAATTGTGAAAATATTTTTACATCAACCCCCTCATTCCTTATTTAATTTTAATTCTAATTTTTGAACTTTGACACGTTATAGCCAATAATTAACACTAAATATAAAATGTTACGGCCCGAACCTAAATGTTTCACCAAATCTAAAAATAGAAAACCCTCTACTATCATAATTTCCAAAAATAGCATTTCCTTATTTCGTCACCAAAAGCTAGTGCGCCTGAATATACCAGATTCCGCACCCTCGTCAGTAGCAGTTCAATAATCGAAGAGGACAGGCGTTAGATACTCCAGACTGAAACCAAAGTATCAATCATTTTACGACGATAACCAAGTTTTATTCTCAAAGAAATTCAGGACTGACACACAAGTGAGCAATTAAAATGAACACTAAAACACTTATGCATACAGTTCAAATGCAAAAATGATACTCACACAAAACCAAAGAGATTCTCCGTCGTCTAGTGGCAAACGTACTGGACTGCAACATCGTAGTAATCGAGCTTGAACGTTCATTTTCGGATTACAACCTTTGGGAAAGGTATGAAACCTTTTATCCCCGCCTAGCTATAGGTTAAATAGTACCACAAATGTTCTTCTAAAAGGATAGATTTGGCGTTAAATAACCCATTAAGGTTGATATACCATTAAACAAAGAATCCAAACTATCACACAAATACATATTTTGTAAATTGTTACTTATTGCCACAAATAATAAACACAAAGAAAATGTCTCTTGAACTTAACCTCCTGTTATTTGTTTTATTGTTTGCTTGTTTTATTTATAAATATTTTCTGTATTAACCTTTTTATCACAGTAATAGCACTAATACCCTTGGGAAAGGTATGAATCCAATTATTCTCCCTCCAGCTATGGGTAAATAGTAGGACAGACTGACTTCTTCAGCCTTGGTGATGCAACTAGTCTAGGAGAAGGAAAACTCCGCTTAAAAATTGACCTTGTGTTATATCCTGCCCGAGCGGGGTTGGTAAATATGTATACATTTTTTTTTATCAAGAAAGGGAATTTTTTATTATAACATGTTATCTACGCATTGATGGAGCTAAAATGCCAAGTTCTATCTTACTATCACAAGTTTCACTGTGCTTAAAAATCAAGGATACAAATAAACTGCATATCCTGTTTCCTAGTAAAATTTCGTCAGGTGAAACGAGTCGCACACCAAACATTGACAACATAACTTTAATAGGCATTCTTAACTTTTATTTGAAACGAAAAGCGAATAAAGATAGAATAACTTGTTCTCATTTTTTCTTCTCCCCCCCTTTTTTTTTGTTTAAATAAGAGAACTCTCCGTTGACTGGAGTCAACAAAATACCTGCTGACATTCAGCCGTCTCTTGCTCTCAACCTGGCTTGTGTCTTGCAAATCGCTGCCAAACGAAAGATTACATTATTTCATTGTAGCGTTTTGTTTACGCGATCAGATATCTTTATTCCTGATTAAATCCTGTGTTTCCCAATTTCGTTCTAATGTCTTCTCGACGGGATAGAATCAATCTCAAGTTCCGTTATATTATCCATTGCTTCACTAATGTTTACATTTTTTTTTTACTTTTACTTTCTCCCTGCGGACAGCGTGTCATATGATAAGAACACTGACACAAATATATATTTTGATGGATACTGTATATGCTCGTGTATCAGTCGACACTATGTCTTTAGCCAAGAAATCATTAGTTAATAACAAACTTCGTATATAGCACTTAATAACAATATCCTGGGGGATGTGTGTAGCATATAATTGTGTGTGTGTGTGTGAGAGAGAGAGAGAGAGAGAGAGAATCTATAAAGAGAATAGTACTGAGATCTCAAGAGACGGGGAGAGATTTATTTTTAGCTACAGCCTGTTGTGAAGCAATAATGAAAATTTCCTTGAAGACTAATCCAAGAGAATTGGAAGAAATGACATTATCAAATCAAGGAGATTATTCTACAGAATATTAGACCACAAAAGAAGTTTGTCATTGGTTAACGAATTAAATTCGAGGCATTAAAATATAAAAAACAAGAAGATTTTGATAACACACGTGAGAGATCAACATCTTCCATGAGATAACAAACGTGAGAGGTCAACATCTTTTATAAGATAACACACGTCTGAGATCGACATTTTCCATTAGATAACACACGTCAGAGATCAACATCTTCCATAAGATAACACACGCAAGAGATCTACATTTTATGTAAGGAGAAACGTAGAAAGATCTCAAGGGAGAGAAGAGGAGTTCCAAGAAAGGTAGAAAATAAAATAACATACTGAAGATCCACGAGGGGCATAAAAACCTTTCGTTTCAGGGAGCTGTTGTTATATTTGACAGTGATGTTTGGTAATTTGCCTATGAAGGAAGGTGATAGATATATAGTCATGCCATTTGAAGAAAAAGGGAAATTATACAAAGAAGACATTGAACTACTGACTTAAAACGGAATAATTTACTTGGTAAGTTTATAACGATACGGCGTCGCAAATAGAATCCAAGGATTTTTGTTGCACTTGGATGAAGCAGATTTCGTCGAAACTTCGATAAGATGTTTTATTGTTCATCCCAGAGAAAAGAACCGCAAGGAAAAAAAAAGAATTTGGGGGTGAAAATTAAATCACCGATTTATTTTTGGTTACAGTCGGTTGTGAATCATTTATGAAAATTTCCTTGACTCATTAAAGTGAAATGTAAGAGTTTACATTTAATCAAATTAAGATTATTCTTAAAAACATTAGATCCAAAAAGAGGTTTGTTATTACTGAACGAACTATATTCATGGCATAAAAATAATATTTTCTTAAAGCACAAGAGATATCAAGGTCTCTCATGAAGATGTACAGAACTCCTAAAAGATGTTGAGAGGAGTTTAAAAAAATAAAGAAAATGAAACAACATATCGAAGAAACTCAAGCTCGACGATGAGCATACAACATCTTCGTTTCAAGAAGGTGTAGAGATATTGGATAGTGTTTGTATGTAAGTTGCATTAGAAGGAACGGGATGGATATATTGTTATTCTATGAGGAGAAAAGAAGAGTTGCATTTGAAGGAACGGGATGGATATATTGTTATTCTATGAGGAGAAAAGAAGAGTTGCATTTGAAGGAACGGGATGGATATATTGTTATTCTACGAGGAGAAAAGAGGAGTTAAGCAAAAAGAAAACATTGAACAACAGACCAGGGTTACTTACTAAGTAACATCCTAGCATTTTGTTTATTATAAACTTCGTATATAGTTAGCATTTAATTGCAATGTCTTAAGGGATAAGCATGACTTGTTGGTACTTATAGAGAACAGACTGGGCTACTTGTGTTTTACTCCCCACCAATATATGTCTTGGATATGACACTAAACGATCTGATGTTGAGGCTCCAGTGATGCTGGAGCTTTGGGGAATGCGGAGCACCCCTTCATTTCCGTTGCTCCCAAGTCCACTCTGGCCCGGAATGGTTGCACCTGATAGGGCCCTATCTCTGGGTTAGATAGAATTAAACTGCATTCTTATGCTAAACTGAATAGCTTGAAATAGAAATGTTTTTGACAAATAAACTGTGTACTTGCATTTAAACTGCGTGGTTATGCTAAACTGAATTGTTTGAAATGGAACTGTTTTTGACATTGAAACTGTACTTACACTAAACTGTCTTGTTATATATAGAACTGTTTTGACATTTAACTGTATGTAAACAAAATGTGTGCTTATAATAAACTGAATTAGTTGAATTAGAACCGTTTGACTAAACTGAATAGTTTGAAATAGAAATGTTTTTGACATATAAACTGTGTACCCATGCTAAACTGAATTGTTTGAAACAGAACTGATTATTTCTATAAAAATGGATTTGGCGTTAAATAACATAGAAAGGTTGATATGACATAAAACACAACCAACCAACCAACCAACCAACCAACCAACTTGTGTTTTATTTCGTGCGAGTATCCTTGTGATACGAACCCATTTCTTCTCCCCACGACTACGAGTAAATAGAAGGGCAACTGTACTTAAACCAAAATTTTTGCCTTTGGTTTGGCTATCAGGAAGATTATCCGTGCGTAAAAAAATCTGCTATATATGTATTTATCCTGACCTCCCACCACGCGCAGGAAGTGACACAAGGTTAATTTTTATGCGGAGAACTAAAATTTTATTAATAATACCTAAATACCCAACCTTTTTAATTAAAGTCCAGTATCCTTAAGAAGTACAGGTTCGCAGTCACACCTATGTTGGTGATATTGCAGTTTCGTAGCAAGTGGGTGGTTACTTGACCCATGCCCTTGATTTTGAATTAAGTGTTTTTCTTTCTCCTGGATTAGTTGCCCTATGAAGGCTAAAAAAGTCCAGTCTGCCTGATATTTACCTGGAGGAGAGAGAGAGAGAGAGAGAGAGAGAGAGAGAGAGAGAGAGAGAGAGAGAATTGATAGATCATGCCTTTCCTAAGGGTCATTAGCTCGAAAATGAAGCACTAACAGCCTTGTACAGAATTTGGGCTCTGGCCGTCGAGTTCATTTCCAAGGACGATAACCGTTATACCACGCGTCTCTAACAACCTAAAAACTGTTTCCTCGGTGAAATTAACATTTGGTTGGGTTTATTTGCTTAACAGAACACCAATCTTAATGGGTGATTTAATGCCAAAAGCCATCCTTATTGAACAATAGTGATACCATCTCACCAATTGCTGGGTGAATAAAGGGGTTGCACCTTTTTCAAGGTTATTAATCCAAAAGGGAACATAATAGTGCGACTGGAGTTCGAACTAGCTCATAACGATATCGCATATGTGGAGGCACCTGTGGTATAATGGTTACCGTAGTAGGAAATGAACACGGTGACCCGAGTTCAAATCCTGGATGAGTCTGTTTGCATTTCACATAGCGCTAATACCCCTGGGAAAGGTATGAAGGTATAAATTATTCTCCCTCCACCTATAGGTAAAACTGTAGGACACGGTGGGTTCTTTCGCCGTGGTATAGAAACCGGTCTAGGAGAAGGAAAATGTGAATTCACACCTGTTAAACTTCCCATAGAAATTGACCTTGTATCGCGTTCTGCTAATGCAGAGGAATTGGTAAATAGGTACAACGATATCGCAGTCCAGTACGTTCCCCACTACACCACGAGGACTGGACTCGAAATCACCGTTTACTCAATACGTAGCAGGTACTTATGACTTAAATCATCTCTATGTTTCTTGTGAAAGTGCGATTTGAGTTTTTTGTCTTCACGATAATGCACATTCTACGTCTGGTTTGTTATTTCATTAGAAGCTGAAATCAATTGAACAAATTGTCATTCTGAGAAATATCTGTAATTACAGTTCTGGATCCCTTACTTTTTCTGGATTTCCACTATTAGAGTGTTCAGAGTTGTGTAGTAAACTGCATCGGTTGGTGAGGCTCCAGTTCTGGAACTCTGGGGAATATGGAGTACCTCTTCATTGCCATTACTCCCAGGTCTACTCTGAGCCCAAGCTGTTGTGTCTGTTAGGATCCCATGTATTGTTAGAATAGATATGTTTAAAATCATTTGTATTAAGAGTACTTGAAGCCATATAACTAGATGCCAGCAAATGTTTTGTACTAAATAAGAATAGTAAAGTAAAGTTGGTGAGGGCGACTAGAAGGCTCCCTTTTCAATAGCTACTACACCGAGGGTAGGGGAGAGCGCTACTCTTTTCCCTAGATTGCTCCACTTTACTCGACATACGTACCTTATATTGCTGAGTGTTAAGCAAGGATGTATCAAGTACCATTTTTAAAGTCTTTGGTATGACGCGACCAGGGATTGAACCTAGGTCTCCCTGATCATTGGCGAACACTCTACCCACTAAGCCAATGAGCAAGATAATTGTTTATAAATAATATTAATAGAAATACTTTAAAATTTACTGCTGTGGGCAAATTATTTGTATTAGATAGGAATACTTGAAATTATATAAATATGTAAACAAATGATTATCGGTAAATAATTGTGTAATTAAAATACGATGGAAAATTATAAACATTTATAAATGGATTAAATTTTAGCATTAAATAACCCATAAGGAATGGATCATCATCATCATCATGTCGCGCCGCCTGCGCGGATATCCCTGACCGTCTCTCGCCATTTCTCCCTATCATTCATCGCCTCCGGCAGGTCTTCAGGGTTACATCCCGTGTCTTCACACAGCTGCTGTATGTAGGTTCGTGCTGGTCGTCCCACTCTTGCACATCCATGTGTGGGGGTCCACAGGAGTACATCGCTTATGAGCTCGTCCATGCCGTTCAATAAACCAAACCAAACCAAACCTTTCTCTCTCTTTTCTTTCTTTCTTTCTTTTTCTATATCTCCTCTTCTCTTCTATTTCCTAAGGGAAGTTTCCGTTGCATAATGGCTAAAGTGCTGGACTGAATCTTTGAAGTAAGCGAGTTCAAACTTCAGTCGCCCTATTGCGTTCAGTTTTAAAGTAATACCTTTGGAAAAGATATGTACCCCATTATCTCCCTCCTCAGTTATGTTTTAACTAATATCACAGCTGTTCTTCGACAAGGATGTCTTTGGCGTTGAATAACCCACGAATGTTGATATGCTATTAAACAAAGAATTCAAACTAATCTATTTTCCTCGATTACAATCAATCATTATAAAAAGAATCAAATGCTGACATTATACAACCCATGAAGGGTTGATATGCCGTTAAGTAAGTAAAGTAAAGTTGGCGATCTCAGCTGAGGGCGACCTGAAGGCTCTCATTTCAATAACTAGTACACCAAGCTGTTGGGGAGGGCGCTACTCCATACACTGGATTGCTCCACTTTACTCTTGATCCTTACCTTATAATGCTGTGTGTTAAGCAAGGCGACATCGAGTAACATTTTTGAGTTTTTGGTACGACTCGACCTCGGAATGAACTCCGGTCTCCCGGATCATAGGCGAACACTCTACTCATTAGGGCAATGGCCCTGTAAGTAAATAGACTAAACTAAACCTTTCTCTCTCCTCTTCTCTATTTTATCTTTTTGTCTCTCTCTCTCTCTCTCTCTCTCTCTCTTGTTTTCTTCTTCTATTTCTCTTTCTTCTCCTCCATTACAATGAAACGATTTAGTTCAGGTTAAAAGCGCAGTAAGGGTAATCCGAAGCCAAATTTTTTTTCGGTGCAAATATTATTGGGTTACCATTATCGTGTTTTTAACCTGGACTATTTACGAGGTGCATACGATAACTTTCCATACTTTTTATTCGTATGGGCATTTAAAATTGTTGTAGATTCTTGAAAATTCAGTATGTTATTGCTATACATCTTATGAGATAACTGACCAATTTTTATGATTTCAGGTTCAAATAAACAGCCACAGCAGCAATTGGAATACACCCTACTAAAGCCTGATTGTCACAGCTGGTGAATTTCAAAAATGCAATCTGACACTTTAGAAGAACGATATGAAATAAAATTCTGATTTAAACTTGGAAAAAATGCCACAGAAACGTATGGAATACTTCAGACTGCTTTTCGACCATCTTGCATGAATCGAGCATCAGTTTTTGAGTGGCATAAGAGATTCAAGGAAGACAGAGAGTCTGTGAGAGATGATGAGAGCTGTGGGAGGAGTAAGGAAGTCAATACACCACAGTTGATTGGCCTAAGGGTTAGGCTTAGAGTTACTATGTTGAGGTTTTAAGGGAGTTCAGGAAGAGATTCCATCAGAAGAGGCTAGCACTCTTCAAATTGGGTCAGTGGCATTTCCACCAGGACAATACACCAGTCCACAACTCCATCCTTGTCACAGACTATTTAACCAAGATGGGCATCAAGACAGTTGCTCACCACACCTTGCTCCCTGTGACTTTTGGTTATTCCCTAAGCTCAGAGGCTGTCGTTACGAGACAATCGAGGAGATGAAAGAGGCTGTGACGAAGAACTTCCATGTGGCCTTGGAGAAGTTGTTGGAACGGTACAACAAGTGCATTGCAGCCGGAGGAGATTACTTCGAAGGGGACTAGAGTTTCATGTGTGTACTATCTATAAAAGTGCCCATACGAAAAAAGTCTGGAAACTTATCGTATGCACCTCGTATTTCAGCATTAAATAACCCATAAGGAGTTGATATACAGTTAAACAAATAAAACAAACCAAACCAAACCAAACCAAAGTAACGAGTTCAACAAAACTTTACTTTATTTGTCTGTAAAAATCCTTATGAAAAAACAAAGTTTTTTTGAGAGCGATACGAAATGTTTTTCTTATTCGTTTCCATTGGCAAACGACGCCTTTTTAATTTAACCTTGGTTTCTACCCTCCACTTTTTGATTGACGGCCTTAGTAGCTGCTGACGTGACAGGCGAGCCGTAACGGAATTAATTATATACTATCGCTGTTACGTGGAAGGAAAGTGCTGGTGAACTTTTATGTCAGCGATTTTTACCAACTCGACAAACGGGACGACGAAGCTCTGTAAGAGTTTGGAGGAAAAAATAAACATATATGAACGTGCGCTTTTGAAAATTAATCCTTTCAAAACGTTAATTTAACTGGTAAAATTCCTGCTTAACAATCTGCAACTGTGCCTGAACAAATTTAGTACGTTGTTCACTGAAGCATTTGTTGAAAAATATGAAAATACTACTTAAACAGTCAAGACGTTATATATATATATATATATATATATATATATATATATATATATTCCCACATGAGGGTCATTCAATAAATAAGGGGAATTTTTTTGAAAACAAATTATTTCTTTAGAACTTTTCCCCCATAAATGTAAACCCTGCATTGTTCGGAATTGGTCCATGGCAAAAAGTACTCTAATTTCGTGGAAATATTCCTTTTGAGACTATTCAAAATGGCGTCAAATCTGTGTACTCCAGACTTGTACAGAGTTCTGTCATAAAATTTTTGGTGCCTGACATAAGAAAAGCATGTAAAATTTACAGAAAAAATGTGTTATGTATATGGTTGGTTGGTGGGTTGTTTTGTCTTACGGCGTATCAACACTTTTTGGGTCATTTAAGGCCGAATTCACTTACCTTGGAAGCAGTGTCTCATCAACCGGGATAGACATCAACACGCGACTAGCAAACGCATGGACAGCTATCGATAAGTGATCGGTCATATAGCAGTCAGACCTGACCGATAAAATGAAATGCAGTTTTTTTTTTCAAGCAGCAGTTGTGTCAATACAATCCATACAATATGGATGCATTACATGGACGCTAACTAAACGTATATAGAAAAAGCTTGACGGCAACTACACAAGAATGCTGCGAGAAATATTGAACAAGTCCTGGAGGTAGCACCCCACAAAGCAGCAGCTGTACGGCTACTTACCGCTCATCACGAAAACTGTCCAAGTTAGATGAACCAGACATGCAGGACACTGCTAGAGAACTAGGGATGAACTTATAAGTAACATACTCCTGTGGACCCCCTCACATAGACGAGTAAAGGTAAGACGTCCAGCTATTACCTACATACAACAGCTCTGTGCTGATACAGGATGTAGCCTTGAAGACCTACCGAAAGCGATGGACGATAGAGAAGGGTGGCGGTAGAGGGCCAGGGAGATCCGTGCTGATGGTGCGACATGATGATGATGATGATGATGAAGTCATTTTGATAAAAGTTAAAACAATTCAGTTTAGTATAAGTACAGTTTACTTCTATTTGACCCATAGATAGGACCCTATCAGGAGCTACCGCTCCAAGCCAGAGTGGGCCTAAGAGCGATGGTAATGAAGGGGTACTTCGTATTCTCCAAAGCTCCAGCATTACTGGAACCTCACCATCGGATTGTTTAGTGTCATATCAGGACACTCGTAGGGGGAATTTTACCCCTATGCAGTCGGCGTATTCTACAGCCCCAGCCGACAGGGCAAGTGATATATATGGAGAAGCATGTTTTAGTCAAAAATATTTTTACAAATGGGGTATGTATTTACCTCAAGAAGCCTGCATCGAAAAGAGAGTCCTTGAAGTTTAAACACACCGACTCACTGGAGATTGAAAGGTTTCTGGCGC
The DNA here is from genome assembly GCA_963585895.1 of Sepioteuthis lessoniana. Lineage (NCBI taxonomy): Eukaryota > Metazoa > Mollusca > Cephalopoda > Myopsida > Loliginidae > Sepioteuthis > Sepioteuthis lessoniana. Next base: position 113,738,295 of record OY757912.1, on the reverse strand, counting down.
AGCAGTTAGTAAAGAAAGTTATACGGACAGTCTTCTGGGATATGAAAGAACCCATCACTATTGATTTCTTTGAAAAACGTGCAACTGTAAACATAGCTTCCTATTGCCAACTCCTTCAGCAAAATTTACCTCATTAATTGAAAGACTATATATATATATATATTTACAAAATCACTCCGCGTAAGCAGAATGTGACATAAGGTCAATTTTTAAGTGGAGTTTTCAGAGGTTTGAATTCAAAGTTTTCCTTCTCTTAGACCAGTTACCATACCAGAGTTAAAAAGCCTAGCGTGTCCTACTATTTATCCATAGCTAGAGAGAATAGTTGGATTCATACCTTCCCTACGGGCATTTGTGCTATGTCAAATGCAAACAGCTTCATGACATAAGTGTCGTACAAGCATATGTTGCTATAATCCAACGGCGTACAAATATCTTACTACCTGATCATCTTACGGAGGTGCCCGTGGTGTAGTCGTTATCGCCGTAGGAAATGAACACGGCGATACGAGTTCTAATCCTGGACGAGACTGATTGCATTTCACATAGCACTAATACCCTTGGGAAAGGTATGAATCCAATAATTCTCCCTCCAGCTATGGGTAAATAGTAGGACAGACTAGGTTCTTCAGCCATGGTTAGGCAACTAGTCTAGGAGAAGGAAAACTCTGAATTCAAACCTGTTAAACTCCGCTTAAAAATTGACCTTGTGTCATATCCTACCCGAGCGGAGGGGTTAGGTAAATAGTACCTGATCATCTTACGCATCTTGTATATTCTTCACAAGTTGAATTAATTATTAATGAGGATATTTGAGTTGTGTAATTTCGGTGTTAAAGACGACAATCATCTATCAAGGTGTACCAGTCATCATCATATATATATATATATATATATATATACGCGCACGCACACACGCACGCATACATATATATACTATACACTCACGTACACACACATACACGTACACGCACACATACACACTCATATATATACACACACGCACATACTCACACACACAAACTCATATATATACACACACGCACACACACATACCCACGCACGCACGCACGCACACACACATACACACACACGCACACACACACACTCATATATATACATACACGCACACACACATACTCACACACACATACACACACACGCACACACACAAACTCATATATATACACACACGCACACACACATACCCACGCACGCACGCACACACACATACACACACACGCACACATACACACTCATATATATACACACACGCACACATTCATACTCACACACACATACACACACACGCACACACACAAACTCATATATATACACACACGCACACACACATACCCACGCACGCACGCACACACACATACACACACATACACACACACGCACACACACACTCATATATATACACACACGCACACACACATACCCACACACATATATATATACACACGCACGCACGCACGCATATATATATATATATATGTATATATGAGATATGTTTAAAAAGATTCAAGCTGAGGTGGTAATTACTTTCCTTGCCAGGAAGAAATTCTTCACACAAAAACTAAGAAGCGATACCATCCGTTATCATAGTAACCCTTCCTGGTATAAAAGTAGATATGAAAGTGCGTTAGTTTCGGAAAGAGCATTAGTGCTGTCCTAAAAGTTGACCAAATGAGGTTGTACGCAACGTCGAACTGCCTTAAGAGCTCCGTGGCAATTTCTCCAGACTCGCATCCCGAGGATTTGATTTCTGAGTTTTCCTTCTCCTAGGGCACTTGCTCTACCAAGGTTAAAGAGTTCAGTCTGCACCTACTATTTATCCATAGGTGGAGAGAGAGACAAAATGGATTCATATCTTTTCCCAAAGGGGCATTAGCGCAAATTGAAACGCAAATAGTCTCGTTCAGGAATTGAACTTGACTCGTCAACTTCATTTTCCTACGGCGATAACTTCAATCATAACTTTATATTTACTCTTATTATCCTAATTATTATGATCCTAGTTATTTTGGTTCGGTAAGTTTCAAATGCATGAAATTGTGGGTTTTTTTTACGCGAGTTTGATAAACCAGGAGAAAAAATACAAGAATTTAATCGGTCACAACATAACTTCTCTTAAATGTTTTTCTTTATAATTGCAAGTGACCAGTGGCTAAGTTGGCTGAAGCTACAGAATACACCGACAACATATCCGCAGAGCGGTAAGACTCATCTAACGAGTGTCCTGATATAACATAGAACAATCGGATGGTGAGGCTCCAGTAATCCTGGATCTTTAGGGAATGTGGAGTAACCCTACATTGTCATCGCTCCAAGGTCCATTCTGACCTGGAGTAGTAGCACCTTATAGAGTCATATCTATGGGTCAAATAGAAGTAAACTGTGCACTTACTGAATTGTTTGAAATAGAACTGTTTATATGTATAAAGTAAAGTTAGCGACCCGAAGGTTCCCTTTTCAATAGTTACTAAACCGAGGTGTAAGGAAGGGTTCTACCGCCAACTTTACTTATATGTATAAAAATGGATTTAGCATTAAATAACCTACAATGTTTGATGTGCTATAAAACCAAACCAAACCAAATCAAACTGAATGATTGAAAAATCATTTTAGTTGGTTAAAATTTTTCAGTGCTGATTTCACCTGGTCTGAAAAATTATTTGTCGCACTGTTTGGTATATTTGTATATCAGAGATCGTATTGGTTTGATTTGGTTTATTTGTTTAATGGCATATGAAATCGTTCAGAGTTATTTAATGCAAAATTTTATTAATTTGTAATGTTTGATTGTAATCACAACCATATTTGCAATGTTCCATAGCATTTTTAATTGTACATTTGTTTAAGCAAAGTTATATCATATCATGTATTCCTATCTAATACAAATAATTTGCCAACAGTTATATGGTATCAAGTATTCCCGTCTAATACAAATAATTTTAAAACAGATCTGTTGTACGTTTTTAAGTAAGTAATAATAATTCTAAGTAAACAAATATAGCTTCAGGTAAAAATCCTTAATAGATATAATTCGCGCAGTTATGTGGTAACAAATATTCCTCTCTAATACAAATAATTTTGAAACAGATCTCTTGGACCCATAGATGGGACCTTAATAGTTACCACCACTCAGGGTCAGAGTGAACCTGGAAGTATTGGGAATGAAATAGAACTTCACACTACCCAGAGTTCCAGAACAGGAGCTTCTCCACCGGACACGGTTTAGTGTCATACACAGGATATAACAGGTCCAGACTTAGATCGAAGACTTAGTGAGACTACCAGACAAATATCTTTTAAAAAATCAAAATTTGATTTCTGAAATGATGTCTGCATTACAATATTATCATTGCCAATCAAAAACATACCCCAGACAGTTCCACATAATTAACCTCATCTCCGAATGAAGGGTATGACTATACCCAGGGCACTTCTTTTGGTGGAAGCCTCTGACTAAAAAGAGCAAATATAGACGTAAAACGAGCACTATTCCCTAACCTCTTGGCATAAAAGAACACCAGAGGAGTTGCCGGGTTAAAACCAACCAACCAACCAACCAACCTATCCCTTTGCTTGGGAGTGAGTCGACGTATTTTAAGTCTTGTCGAACTTGCAGCTAGTCTGCTTGAGTTGTAGAATACACCGACTACATCTTTACAGGAGTAACCCCCACCACCACCACCACCAATGAGTTTCCTGGATATAACACTAAACAATCAGATGGTGGGGCTCCAGTCCAGGAGCTTTAGGGAATGTGGAGCATCCCTTCATTGCCATTGCTCCCAGGTCCACTCTGATCTGGAGTAGTAACACCTGATAGGGTTCTATTTATGAGTCGAATAGAATTGTTTCACATTTAAATGCAAATAAATGACTTATGCTAAAATGAAGTGTTTGAAATCGAACTGTTTTTACATTTAACTGTGTGTAAACAAATGACTGATGTTTAATTGAATTGTTAGTGATACATAGTAATACTTGGAATCATTTAACTGTGTGCAAACGAATGAGTAATGTTGAATAGAATTATCAGTGTTAAATTAAACTGTATACATAAAGTGAATAATTGGTATAACACAATAATGCTTGGAACCATTTGACTGTGTGCAAATGAATGAATTGTGTTAAATAGCAATACTTGCAACTGTTTCATTGTATGCAAGCAAATGATTAATATAGAATAGAATTATTAGTGTTAGATGGTAATAATTAAATTTCTGAGACGAAGCTTGTTGATTTTTATCATTAAGGGTTTTCGGACTATTGTCTTCATCTTTATTTCCACAACGTTTCGGTCGATATGTCCCCCGGCCTACTTCAGGTGTTTGTCGATCTCGGGAACCTTCACGGAACTTCGAACTTCGTCCTTTATTGAAACCACGGGGGTCGGCTGTTCTGATTCCGTTCGCCATAACCGGGTACAAGTGTTGAGTATTCCTGTATTGTTACACGCCAGTAGTGAGGATTGAACCTGCAACCTCCAGATGATTGTCTCCTTAGAAGCTTAGGGAATCAACGCCTATAACCGTTATGCCATGTGTCCTGCTGGACAACCCTTAATGATAAAAACCATTTAACTGTGTAAAAAGAATAGCAATAGAAGTATGCTAACAAATGAGCTCTAATTCATTTAAAAATAAAATTACCAATAAACTATGTGTGCAAACGAATGACTGATGATAATTGTGACAGTTAGCGATTCTGGCAAATACACCCAACAAAGCCGAAAAACTACTGCATAGTTTGGAACGAGCCGCCGTAGGCATTGGCCTCCATGTCAATGCACACAAAACGGAATATATGTGCTATAATCAAACAGGCGACATCTCCACACTAGACGGAACCTCTCTGAAACTAGTAGACAATTTCACCTATCAAGGAAGCAGCGTCTTATCAACCGAAAAAGACATCGACACGCGGCTAACGAAGGCATGGATAGCCATCGATAGGCTATCGATCATATAGAAATCAGACCTGACCGATAAAATGAAACGCAGTTTCTTCCAGGCAGCGGTCGTATCGATACTGCTGTATGGATGCACTACTTGGACGCTAACTAAACGGCTGGAGAAGAAGCTAGACGGCAATTACACAAGAATGCTGCGAGCAATATTGAATAAGTCCTGGCGGCAACATCCCACAAGGCACCAACTATACGGCCACCTGCCTCCTATCACGAAAACTATACAAGTTAGACGAACCAGACATGCAGGACACTGCTGGAGAAGCAGGGACGAGCTCATAAGTGATGTACTCCTATGGACCCCCTCACCTGGCCGGGCAAAAGCAGGACGACCAGCTCGAACATATATTCAGCTGCTATGTGAGGATACGGGATGTAGCCCTGAAGACCTGCCAAAGGCGATGAACGATAGGGAGAAGTGGAGAGAGAGGGTCAGGGATACCCGTGCTAGCGGCACGACATGATGATGATGATGATGATGCAGTACTTGAAACCATTTAACTGTGTGCAAAAAAAGTCTTTTTTAAAATGTTATCTACAAAATGTGTTTACAAATCATATGTATTTAATAAATATACGTATTAACAAGACTTGGCATTAAATAATCTACAATGGTTGATATGCCATAAAACCGAACCAAACCAAACTAGCTGAACTTAAATTTGGTTACCCAATCAAAATATTCAACTCAAGATATACATTCAAAATAACTAAGTAATTGAATTCGATTAATTTCGTTTATAACTAGACCAGCCGTGAACCTGTTCGGTTCCCGTTGTAAAAACAATCCATGATAATGACGATGCCTTTATTCAGGAGAGATGTCTCGTGCGTATGGCGATTGCTGTCCTTGTATAATGTGTTTTTCAAAAATTTCTGATCAAAAGTATCGAGGATTAGAACTGACTCGTCTAGACTTTGTGTAAACTGCAGTTTAGATATTTAGACCTCATCACTTTATTTTATAATCTGCTCAGTTGTCTTCATTTAAATTTTACAATAAAATAATGAGCCAAAAATTAAGTCTCGATAATTTTCGAACACACACACACACACACACACACACACACACACACACACACACACACACACACACACACATATATATATATATATATATATATGTATATATAAAGCTGTACCTAAACAACTATAAACTGTGTTACACTGGTGCTCCGCTGGATGTAGCTATGTGTGTCCTTAAAAAGTATTCACAAAATTATCATAAGAGCAGGGCTTAGGAGATGTCGGTTTAGCCGGTACATTGGGCCTGTGCTCCAAGAGCTTAGGAGGGGCCCGTGGATTTCTGACAGCCTAAAACAAAAAGCTCTTTTCATTAGCTGGTTAGGATTTGAATAAAGCATATTGCTATGCGGTCATTCTGGTTCTTAGTAAATAAAACCTATTTGAAATTTTACCCGAGCTCATATTCAGATTAACAATCATGTTCAATTATGCTTTGATGATTATACAGCCAAAAACTGTGTCCTTTGTTCATATCTCATTATAAACATATTTTTCTACAAAACAGAAAAAAATACTAGCATAAGGAGTTAATTCAATAGAAACACTTTACTATAAAGAAGGAATTAGTTGTGTAATCTACTAAGCTTTAGCTCAGATGTGGCTGAAGGCTGTTTGAATAGGGCGCCCGATGAGAGCCAAACTCACTCGTGAAGGTTTGCCGGCCTAGCTTGCTAATCATTGCACCACCCTAGTCGCCTTAATGGTATAATCTACTCTGAGCTTGCAAAGTACTTATTTATAAGTAACTCAGTGCACCTCTGGTGGTTTAATATTTAGCAAGCGAGACTAGCAAACCTTCACGAATGAGTTCGATTCTTTTTAGGCGCGCCATTCATACGGCCTTGTGCCACATCTAAGCAAAGCGCTTAGTAAATTACTACTTATAAGTAACTCTAGGGCCAAGGGTACCAAACAATTATCTTAAAAGAAGGTAAGTAAGAATTAATGATCCTTTGAGATCTAAATACTTAACTTTTAGTGGTACCTTCTCCTGGGAATGTGACAGTTTTGTTCCATCTTGTAAAATTTCTCTTGGAGGCACTACATTAAAAAAAATTGCTCTTAAAGTAAAAGACCATTTGAAAAATTTGCAACAGAAATTAAACTTTGTTTCGTCATTAAACGCAGGAGATCAATTTTCAGAAAAACCCTTACATTAAATTTCGTCTGATATTGATTATAAATATATTATACTTCTGTTTGGGAGTTGATACTAGGGAGGTTATTTACTCGACTCTCCACTTACCAAGATCCAATATGAGCATTAGTATAACCTAATGATACTCTAACGCTAAATAAACGAAAGGAAAGACAAAATAAGCTCAACTACACATGTAAGAACATTTAATACATACATAATATAAATACAAGAAGTATAACCAGGAAAACAGAAAAGATAAAATGTGCATATATTGTTCCATGAACAAGCAGTATATGAAAGAGTTTCAAAAACCGCAAAAAAGTCTTACTTGATGAAGTTAGTACATCATAAAACAAAGCTATGCAGGCTTTACATTTCAATGACGAAGCGAGAGACAACGTCCATCGCCAGGAGATGAGACAAAGTCTCTCTGCAGTTCAACGAACAGAAATAAAAAGGCATGTCTTAACTGTTCAAAAAAAAAAGAAAAAAAAGGAGAGAAAAGACACCAAGATGGATTATAGGATTGGCACCTGACCATCAACGGATATATTCCTTATACAAGGGAGATAAATATTCACACTCATTAATCGTGGGCATCAAGCATAAAAAGTTATCTGTCTCTACATTTTGAGTTAATAAGTAGAAGCCAAAATACTTTAACTCATTTGATCCAGTTTTCCTCTTATTTTTGTGTGATCGGAAATTTTATTCCCACGTTACGTAAAAAGAAAGGCTTTTATTTTATGTACGTCTTAATATTGAAAACGTCGCTAACACGAAACCAATGTTCCTCACTGATAACTACACATAGATTTGGTCGGTTAGGTTTGGGTTTAGTTTGGCTTTATGGCATATCAAACATTGTTGGTTATTTAATGCCAAATCCTCTTTATATATATATATATATATATATATATATTGAATATATATTATCTGGTTCGGTTAGGTTTTGTGGCATATCAGCCATTGTAGGTTATTTAATGCCAAATCCTCTTTATAAATATAGGCTTACGGTCAAATCACACTGAAAACACCGGTTCTCGTTCGATTAACCTTCTTTATACATATATATTAAATATATATGATTTGGTTTGGTTGGGTTTTATGGAATATCTATCATTGTAAGTTATTTAATACCAAATCCTCTTTATACATATATATCAAATATATAATTTGGTTTAGTTTGGTTTTATGGCATAACAAACATTTTAGGTTATTTTATACCAAATCCTCCTTATATATCTATATTAAATATATATGATTTGGATAGGTTTGGTTTTATGGCATATCAAACATTTTGGGTTATTTTATACCAAATCCTTCTTATATATGTATATATATATATTATATATATGGTTTGGATAGGTTTGGTTTTATGGCATAGGTTATTTTATACCAAATCCTCCTTATATATATATATATATATATATATATATATATATATATATATATTAAATATATATGATTTGTAAACACATTTTGTTGAGAGCATTTTTAAACGAGCCTAAACTCATTTTTTTTTGCACACAGTTAAATGGTTCCATGTATTGCTATGTATCATTAACTATAGAATTAAATGGCAGTCATTTGTTTACATACAGTTCTATTTCCAACAATTCCGTTTAGGATAGGTCATTTGCGTGCATACAGTTTAGATGTTAAACACTTCTATTTGATCCATAGATAGGACTCTACCAGTCCCGGCCAGAGTTGACCTTGGAGCAATGGCAATGAAGGAATACTCCGCATTCTCAAAAGCTCTAGTACTGGAGCCTATCCATCAGATTGGTTAATGTCATATTGGGGAGGGTCCTACCCTATTTTGCAGAGACGTTGTCAGTGTATTCAACATCTCCAGCTGACTAGGCTGTTGATCGGTTAGTTTAATGGCATGCCAATCCTTGTTGGGAATTTTGAACAGGTCCCGGCGGCAACACCCCACAAAGCAGCAGCTGTAAGGCCACCTACCTTCCATCACGAAAACTATCAAAATTAGACGAACCAGACATGCAGAACACTGCTGGAGAACCAGGGACGACCTCATAAATGATGTTCTCCTATGGACCCCCTCACCTGGCCGAGCAAAAGCAGGGCAACCTGCTTGAACCTACATACAGCAGCTCTGTGAGGATACGAGGTGTAGCCCTGAGAACCTGCCAGAAGCGATGAATGATCGGGAGGAGTGGGAAGAGAGAGTCAGGGATATCCGTGCTGGCGGCACGAGAAGATGATGGTCTTTTTATAAGCAATTATACGGTTTCAAGTAATTATTCCTATTTAATTACACTCATCTGTAAACAGTTACATCTTCGAATTACTATTATTAATAGAAATAAGTCACACAGATTTATTTGGTTTCAGATATTCCTATTTAATACTAATAACTTGCAAGTTATATAGTTTTAATTTAACAACACCAACCATGATTATTTGATAACGGTTATATATATTGAATAACTAATTCCTGCTATATTGCAATTTCAGTGTTTTAAGAGGCAATGTATTTGTAACGAAAATAATGACTTACCGCGGAATCCAAAACGGGCGAGAACGTGTTTCGCATGCGTAGCAAGAAAACATTCCAGAGGATGAGGGCGCGATTTGTAGAACGTAGAGACGCTCTCATGCAAATTTTGGTCAGTCTGGACAGAGATAAAAACAGCAGCGTCGGCGTAGCTCGTTCTCTTGTTGCAAGTGAAAAGAGACTTACGGTCGGACTTGGTTTTGCTGCGAAGATTACCAATCGAGCTTGTGAGGGAGGAAAGATTTACGGTCGGACTTTTTTTGTTGTTTATCCCGAAGGTTACCAATCGGGCTTGCAAGTGAGGGAAGAAATACAGTCGGACTAGTTTTATTTTTTTTTATTTGATGACCAATTGGACTTTCCAGTGAAAGACAGACAGACTTTACTGGTGCGTCCGAGATCTCCGTTTGTGGCAAGAAAGAAGCGAGCCTTGAAAAAAATCTGTTTCAGTATTAATAAAGTCTAATAATTTTAAACATGTAAACATTTCATACGTTGTTGCATAATTAATAATCTTAGTGTAAATGTTACTCAAAATCACTTTAAACATCCCAGATCTGTTTAACTGATTGATGGTACCCGAATAGGTACTACCATTCCAGGTCAGAGCGAGTTCTAGGAGTGATGGCGACGAAGACTCCCCCAGATCTTCGGAAGTAGAGGCTCACCATTGGATACAGTTTTATGCTATACCCAGACAAAAATTTTCTAAATTTACAGAATAAAGAAATAATGATAACATTTAAAATTCTGAAAAACTAATTGTCAGTAGCAGCCATGTACAAATATGTCTTTTGCTTGGAACAAACTGAAAGATTGATAAAAAATACATTGTTTAAAGATGCTACTAGCGTGTCAACAATGATTTTTCACGAGCATTCAAGAACTTTTCAGAAATATATCAGGGTGTTCGGAAATTAATCACGCTTTACGAAAGAAGATATAAAGACAAATTTATTTTGATATTATTATCATAAAAAATGTAATCACCTTATTTTTCAATGATTTCATCCCAACAAACCCAAGAAAAGATAAGATCGTTAGATTGAGAGTTTCTTTCAAATCCTCTATACTCACTAGGTTTAGCACCTACAGATTTTTATTTGTTTCGATCTCTAGAAAATTGCATAAATAGCTGAGCATTCAGAAACAAAGGCGTTGAAAAAGGACTTTCAGTTTGTTTTCGGGGAAATTCCCAGATTTCTTGAAACGCGGGATCGAAAATTTTTTTTTCTCGTTGGGTTGCATTCTTTAAAATGTGATTACATTTTTTATGGTAATATTTAAATGAATTTAACTTACATTTGTTTTTAAATCATCTCTGGTAAAGTGTAATCAATTTTCGAACACCCTGAAAAGTTCTACAATTTTTTCTACATTTTCGCATCACATGACTCAAACAGAAACAACACAGACCAATTTATCATCAGTATTGTGAAATCTTTTTAGTCATCGAACTAGTTAAGATCGAAGTTGTGACCGGCATAGATGATGACTTTAGCAAGTACCATATATCTTATCTTAGCTAAGGCGTACTATCATGGCTTTTTAAACACACTAAAAGAACATATTGTTAAAAGATTTGACATGTTAAACAATACAGAAAACTCACAAATCTTCTGAGTCAATACCCAGTTTTCAAAATTTTCAGAGTCATAAGATAAAACTTCCAATTAAATAGCTGACATTGGTCAGGCATTTTATAGAAATCGTAAAATTTATTTTTCCCAAAATGCGACGTCAAATTGGTGTATTTTTCAGACAGGAAACTGTTTATGGTTTATACCAAGAGAAACAATCCAATACATATGTAATATAATAGCCGAGGGATTTCGATTCATGCCTTTGGGTTTAGTTAGGCTGAGAACCTTTCGGCTCAGCACATGGGTTAGTTAGGTGAAACCTTGATGCAGGTGGTAACGCGTGCGCGCTCACAGAGCGGACATGTCACTCAGAGATGTCCCAATAGCCTAAGATGATGAAACGGGTGACAAAGTGCGGGTGACGTCACGCACCGGAAGCGCGTGGAGGATTTTGGGGATTTCGAAGAAAGTTAAGAGAGTTGAAACTAGACGCCGAAAGAGGAGGTTCGACTTTTGGGGCTCGCTGAGGCGAGACGAATTTGCACGCCATGGGTGCCGCACGAGATAGGGACCAGATGAAGAAGCCAGCATAAAAAGATTGTGTCTCTCTCCTTATGTCGAAACCTTTAACTCAAAAGTAATAAAAAGGCTTCGTACCTGAACAAAGAAGTCGTTACGTGTTTTCGAATTTCGAGATTCCTGTGTTCTACGTTATGTATATATGTTACTAACATTCGATGTCCATTTCACCCATTTCGCACATGGCCATATTCGTGTATATGGTTATGGTATACGTATCTTCTGAGTAAATAAGGAATTAGTAGTAGGAAACATTTTCAGAATTAATATTCTGGCTTAAATCTTAACCACTTGGTAAGATGTAATGATCAATGAGCTAAGTTTCGCATGCTGTTGTTAGTAAGTCCCATTGCATATAAAGCTCATTCCTTTTGGTTGTGTGAGGGGGTATCCTCGTGGTGTAATGGTTAAAGCGATGGACTGTGGAATCGTAGTACGCGAGTTGGTACTCCAGTCGCGCTATTACGTTCACTTTCGGGCAAATACTCTTGGGAAAGGAATGGATACCCTTATCCTCCCAGCTATGGGTTAAATAGTACCACTACTGTTCTTCTGGGAGAATGGCTTTGGCATTAAATAACCTAAAAAGAGTTGATATGCCATTAAACAAAGAAACCAAACCAAACCTTTTGGTTGTTTATGTCAGCTTCATGAAATATTTACAATGTTGATCTACATTGAATTTTTCTTTTATTGTAAGGAACAAGACGACCCGTGAATCTATTTGATTTCCCGTTATAACAGCTGTCCATAATGATATCAGTGCTCCTATTTAGGAAAGAGTGAAAGATTCTAATTAGAATTTCATAGTTAACAGCTGTCCATAATGATATTGGTACTTCTATTTAGGAATGAGTGAAAGATTCTAATTTGCATTTCATAGTTATTCATATTATATCAATAATTAGAATGATGAAAAAATGACCCGAGGAAATTATTCAGTTGAAAATTAGACTGTGAATTGCTTTATTCACTAAGATCGAGTATTTTAAGTGTATTGTTCTTATGAAAAAAACTTCCTGTGATGTGTCATTTTTTACTAGTTTACATACATACATACATAGGACATAATGACAATTATAGTAATATACTTAACGAACTGTGAATCTTTAGAATTTTTATTGTGGCAACAGTCCATAATGATATTGCTGCGTCTATTGGTTTAATGAAAAGAAAACACACAAAAAACTTACTGTTATGTGTTGTTTTAACTGGGTTATGTACATGTTAACTAATATAATGAATATTTTAGCAATATATATATATATATATACAAAGAGATGAACTTATTTTTTTCTATTGTTCTCAAGTAGTTTCAACCTTAGGTCTTGAGAAAAGTTTTTGTGCAGAAAAATTTTCTTTAGAAAGCTTTTAAAATAGTTTTTAAAAGAGTTGATCATGTCAATAAAAGAAGAAAAGAAAATGAATTGGTGACGGAGCATATCCAATCGTTGAATGAAAAGTTTTTCTTTGGTGTCTAAGTGTCTTCAACTGACCATTATAGAACCTCTGCTATCGTAGACATCACTTTGAAATTAGCTCCGGAACCTAATTGAAAAGGACTTCTTTTAATATATATATATATATATATATATATATATATATAGATGTATATATAAAAAAGAATACTTTTAAGTTCCGGATCTAATTTTAAAGGACTCGAATGTCTGGAAACATCTGCTTTTAAACACGCAAGAACGGAAGTAACCTATTAACTCGATCGAAGGCTAGTCTTCCTGTTTTTCTTCTACTTCCAAATTAAAGCTTTACAATAGTGTATTTGTTGTTGAATCCCCAAACAAAACGACCGCGTCTCCTGGGAATCTAACCGCTGGTGAAGATTATCTGGATCACTTAGTAACTAATCACTGGATTAAAAATTACCGGACAATATAATCTTTCAATATATCCAGGTAAGTTGATTTTTTGCAAGACCCGTTTATATAGTTGCTGATAGAAAAATGCAACATTAGTGCTGTCAAATGTGAAGACGATATTCATTAACCCGAGCAAAACATGATAAAATGATAGAGAAAAAAATTATATCGATTGATTGATCTTGTTAGGGATTGTTCTATTCCTATATTTTTTCTATTGCGATCTATGAGTGTCCTGCATATGACACTAAACAATCTGATGGTGAGGCTCCAGTAATGCTGGAGTTGGGGGAATATGGAGTCCCCCTTTATGGCCATCGCTCCCATGTCCACTGATAGGGTCTGATAGGGTCCTATCTATGGGTCAAATAGAACTAAATTGTACTAACCCTAAACTGAATTGTTTGAAATAGAACTGCTTTCACAGTGGGTAGAGTGTTCGCCAATGATCCGGGAGACCTGGGTTCAATCCCAGGTCGCGTCATACCAAAGACTTTAAAAATGGTACTTGATACCTCCTTGCTTAACACTCGGCAATATAAGGTACGTATCAAGGGTAAAGTGGAGCAATTCTGGGAAAGGAGTAGCGCCCTTCCCCTACACCTCGGTGTTGTAGCTATTGAAAAGGGAGCCTTCTGGTCGCCCTCGACTAAAGAGAGACAACTTTACTTACTTACTTATGCTAAACTGAATTGCTTGCAATAGAACTTGGCCCACTCGGCTGGGGTTATGGAATACATTGACTGCATGTATAGGTCAAATAGAACTAAACTCTGTTATAATACCAAATAGAATTGTTTGAAATAGAACTGTTTTTACATTTAACTATGTGTAAACAAAAACTGAATTGTTTGAATTAGAACTGTTTAATCATTTAACTGTATGTATACAAATGACAGATGTTTAATTGAATTGTTAGTGATACAAAGCAATACTTGAAATCATTTAAAATTGTTGGCATACTAAACTGAATTGTTTGAAATAGAACTGTTTTTTCATTTGACCGTACGGAAACAAAAAGCTGGATTAAACCAATGACTGTGTGCAAGCAAAAAACTTTTTTAATGCTAAAATGAATTGTTTGAAATTAAATGAAACTAATCATTTGTTTGCATATAGTTAAATGGTGTCAAGCATTTTTGTCTAACAGTAATAATTCTCTTTAATATCAATTATTTTGGCTCAGTCGGCTGGGGCTGTAGAATACACCAATTGCTTCTCTACACTATTTTCCTTCCAGTTATGGCTAAATAGTAGGGCAGACTGGCTCTCTAACCTTGGTATGGCAACTGGTCTCAGAGGGAAAACTTTGATTTCAAATTTGCTTAAAATTGACCATGTGTAGCCTCCTGCTCGAGCGGAGTGGTGGGGTAAATGTGTGTTGCGTCTTTGTTTTGGTTAATACTACCTTTTTGGAAAGTGGTCACAATAAAACGATGAATACTGAGGTTACCATTGAAGAGGAATAGTTTTAGAGATTTAATACGAAATGAAAGCCGAACTTAGGAATGAATTCGAAGACAACTCCGTTGTAACTCAGTAAACTTTTATTAAACGGACAACTTGACAGAAAAGTGAAGGGGATGTCCTCGTGGTGTAATGGTTAAAGCGATGGACTGCGGAATCGTAGTAAGCGAGTTCGTACTCCAGTCGCGCAATTACGTTCACTTTCGGGCAAATACACTTGGGAAAGGTATGAGCCCCCTTATCCTCCCGGCTATGGGTTGAATAGTACTATCACTGTTCTTCTAGAAGCTTTGGCATTAAATAATCTACAAAGGTTTCTTTGTTTAATGGCATATCTACAAAGGTTGATATGCCATTAAACAAAGAAAACAGGAAAGTGAACACAAAAGGATGAAAGATATATGTAAGTATAACATTTATGGCATATACGTACTTGTGTGTGAAATTACTAAGATATTTAGTAAAACTGAAGTATAACTACCTATTTGTGGGCACCTGGTGGTGTAACAGTTAGCAAGCGAGACTAGCAAACCTACACGACTGAGTTCGAGTCTCATTCGGCGCCCCATTCATTCGGCCTTGTGCCACATCGAAGCAAAGAGCTTTGTAAATTACTAAAACTACCTATTTGTCATTTTCCTCTTTTTTTGATTTTTAAAATTTTCATTTGTTTAACAACATATCAACTCCTGTTTGGTTATTTTATGCCGAAAATTGACTAATTGATTTTAAAGGCATGTCAACCTGTCTAGGTTTATCTATACCAAGAAGTTATAGAATCGCGTTTATTATCTCTTCATATTTACCTTTTTATGTGTGGAGGGTTTTTAGTCCTTGGTTCTTTCAAATATAAATGATTTGAAAATAAATCTATTTGACTCACTGATATCATCCTCAGAGGCACTACCACTTCGCGTCAGGGTGGATTTAGGAGTAATGGCAATGGAGAGGTACTCCACACTCCCTAAATTTCCAGACCTGGAGCCTCGCCACCAGTTAAGAGTCAAGACATCGCTTTTTGGAGTAAGCTTTAGCCTTTTGCAGAGGATACAGACAGCTTATTTTAGGCCTTGCCGATAGGGTTGCCAAAAGTTGATTCATTTGTAAAGGATTGATTGTCATTATAACTATATTTTTAGTAATCAAATTGCACTTTATTTCTGTATAATTATTTGTTTGCACACAGTTATAATATCTAAGATTTCTAATGCTAATAATTTATACACAGTTATATGACTTTAAAATTCAATTTAATACTATTATCTTTATAAAAAAAACTGAGGTTTTAACACACATTTAGACTCTAAATCCTTAATTTTTAGAGTCACAATATCCTAGGGGCCTTAAAATAGTTTAGTATAGTCTTGCCAATTTCATCGCAGAAGCTTTACTTTACCGGATTCAGATTATACCACAAAATATTGATATTGCAACTAATTATGAAGTATGTGCCTATTTAAAATGATCATAAACGTTATAAATACATTGGTTGTAAAAATATTGATATTCTAGCTACATGGTGCATTCAATAAGTTTCCAGACTTTTTTGTACAGGCATTTAAAATTGTTGTAGACTCTTGAAAATTCAGTATATTATTGCTATACATCTTATGAGATGACTGACCAATTTTTATGATTTCTGCTTCAAATGAACAGCTACAGCAGCAATTGGAATACAAAAGCCTGATTGTCACAGCTGGTGAATTTCAAAAATGCAATCTGGACGTGAGGAAACTTAGAAAAACGATATGCCATAAAATTCTGTTTTAAACTTGGAAAAAATGACACAGAAACGTATGGAATGCTTCAGACTGCTTTTCGACCGTCTTGCATGAATCGAGCATCAGTTTTTGAGTGGCATAAGAGATTCAAGGAAGGTAGGGTGTCTGTGAGGGATGATGAGAGGTCTGGAGGAGTAAGGAAGGCAATGCACCAGAGTTGATTGGCCAAACGGTTAGGTTAGGTTTAGGGTTACTATGTTGAGGTTTTAAGTGAGTTCAGGAAGAGATTTGGTCGGAAGAGGCCAGCACTCTTCAAATCGGGTCAGTGGCATTTTCACCAGGACAATGCACCAGTCCACAACTCCATCCTTGTCACAGACTATTTGACCAAGATGGGCATCAAGACAGTTGATCACCCTCCCTATAGTCCACACCTTGTTCCCTGTGACTTTTGGTTATTCCTTAAGCTTACAGGCTATCGTTATGAGACAATTGAGGAGATGAAAGAGGCTGTGACGAAGGTCATTGACACGCTCACACAAGAGAACTTCCATGGGGCCTTGGAGAAGTTGATGGAACGGTATAACAAGTTCATAGCAGCCGGAGGAGATTACTTCGAAGGAGACTAGAGTTTCATGTGTGTACTATCAATAAAAGTGCCCATACGAAAAAAGTCTGGAAACTTATTTAATGATCCTCGTAACAATTCCCATTTAACAATAATCCTTTGTTTGCACACAATTATATGGTTTTAAGTGACTAATAATTATCTTTTCAAAACAATTTTATTTTTAAATAGTTAACACAAATAACTTGAATGCAGTTAAATGGTTTCAGGTATTCCTATGTAGAATTATTAATTCTTATCAATAATCATAATTTGTTTGCAAACAGTTATATGGGACAGAATTTTGTCCTTATGTTACGTCTTTAATATGCCTGTCGGTAATACTGGAAAGCTTTCGGGATCTTGTATTGGTGTTGTATTATCTTTTATGGATTCATCAATGAGATAATCAAACATGATTTACGAAAGTAAATTAACGAAATGAAACACACTTCTTTATAAAAATATATCTCTCATTTTATTCTCGAAAGGGGCTCACAGTTTGTTGTATGTTTGGGAGATAGATGGAGAGACATATACTCAGAGAGGGGACTTCTTCTTGCCCCATATCTTCTTCCTGGAGCCAGGCGGTGCCAACGCTTGTACCCCCTTGCAAGCTGTATCGACAGAGATGACACTAACGTCTCTGATTGGCTGCGTATCCCTGGCTCGACTCTCGATCCTGACTGGACTGTCTAAATCTGACAGCGTGGTTCTCATATCAGGTGGTCTCCTTCCGGTTACACACCTGCTCGACTGGCCTACTTCGACGCACTACCATCCCCCTGTTTACTAATCATAACGTGACAGCTTGTCAAAGCACACGGGGTCTCCAGGAACGAACCCCAAATCCATGTCAACAGTCATTATATAACATTGGGTCAAATAATGTGCTGCGTACAATTTATGGCGCGCCCGGCATTCGCGCTGGGTGGCTGTGTTTGCACACTATAAGATCTTGGCCTCAGGGGACCATCCCACCAAGTCTTTGCCTGCTTACATGACTAAGCTTATTGCTTGGTGCATGAGGTGCCCTATCACGGGAATGCTGACAGGGTCGCGAATTTTTGCAACTGTCGCGCCTGAGTCTAGATTCATGCGCGGTCCCCGCCATAAAACGGCCCTGTGCCATATTCTGACTAGGTGGGATATCAGATAAATTACAAACAAGGAAGTATGTAGAACTTAAAAACAATAAAACAAAACGTTTTTCTTCTTTTCTAACTGTTAAAAAAGACCGCTGACAGCCTACTAACCCACACTACATCACCATGCCGCACAGCTGGCCAAGAACAGATTTAAACCCGTTCACCGCCTGACCCTAATCTGGTGGAAGAAAAGAGCCTGTATCTTTTCTAATCTACCAGCTTCTATTTATTTAAAATAAACTATATTAAATCCAATTCTCTGGTACAATGTCTCTTGCAACCGCACGCTCATCCATAACACAATTAGTATCACTGCTGTTTTTCTACGAGTATGGTTTTAGCATTAGATAACCCACTAAGGTTGTATGCCATTAAACAAAGAAACCAGATCAATTTGCAACTGAATAATAATTTTCCGAGGTTTCTGTTCACGCCGAAAGTCATCAACCAAATGTTCCATATCCCGGAGATTACTATAATCAACGAAATTCCCCATAATATGGAGATAACTATTATAAACCAAATTCTCTATATAACGGAGAAAAACTCTAATCAACCAAATTATAATCAATCAAATTCTCTATATAACGGAGATAACTATAATCAACCAAATTATAAACAACCAAATTCTCAATATAACAGAGATAACTATGAAATACTAATCCCTTCTTTCTACATAAGCATCAATATCATGATGGATCGCTGTTACAATACGTACCCTAGGAATTCATGTGTCGACTTATTTTTTATGTTGCCCAGACGGCTGGGGCTGTAGAATACACTGATTGCACCTCTGCAGAGGGGTAAGACCCCCCTCAACGAGTGTCCTGGATATGACACTAAACAGTCTGATGGTGAGGTTCCAGCAGTGCTGGAGCTTTGGGAAATGCGGAGTACCCCTTCATTGCCATCACTCCCAGGTCCACTCTGACCCAGAGTGGTAGCACCTGATAGGGCTCTATCTATGGATTAAATAGAACTAACAGCATACTTATGCTAAACTGAATTGTTTGAGTAAACTGAATAGCTTGAAATAAATGTTTTTGACAATTAAACCATTCTTACATTTAAACTGCGTGCTTATGCTTAACTGAATTATTTGAAATATAACTGTTTTTCGACATTAAAACTGTATTTACACTTTACTGAATCGTTCCATATAACTGCTTGAATAGTTTGAAATAGAAATGTTTTTGACAAACTGTGTACTTATGCTAAACTGAATTGTTTTAAATAGAACAGATTACTCATATAAAAATGGATTTAGCATTAAATAACCCACAAAGGTTGATAAGCCATAAAACCCAACCAACCAAACTTATTTTTTATTATATAAAATCTCCATAAATTATTGTTAAAAAGGAATATTTTAGCATAACTTTTCCACGATAATGTACCCCTAAATTTGCCCGGTAATGAGATTGAAATTTGTTTTGACCCGATTCAGATATTTGGAACCGAGTCAAAGCTACTTTTGGGGTATTCCAATTTGGAAAATTTTCAGATCTTACACAAACCACTGCAGTCATTTCCCTTGTCTTTCATTTTTTCGAAATGTTTTGAAACATTTTTATTAAAAAAAAAAAAAAAAATCTGATACCACTTTATTTAATTAAAAAAAAATTAACACCCACCCTAAACCTTTCTGCATGGAAAGATAATTAATTACTTATAATTCCTTTAAGAATTTAAACCGTTAAAAAGATTTTGAAAAGCGACACCTCTTGCAAAAAATCCACTCTGAATCGTAAAATGAAAAATACATTAAAACTAAAATATCTTTAAGAAAAATTACTACGATTACGATGGTTGTAGATAAATAAAACCGAACGTTTTTATCTTAGATAGGAAAAAAACTTTGCAGAAATATATTTTTTAAAAAATTTGCTACCGTTCACGATATTTAATACTTAAACCATTTTTTTTAAAAAGAAAAACAACACAGAGAAAAACGATACTGTTATATGTGATATTCCTTCCACTCGAGCCACGCCAGGTAGCCCTTCTAGTATATATATATATATATATATATATATATATATATATATATATATGTGTGTGTGTGTGTGTGTGTGTGTGTGTGTGTATGTGTGTGTGTGTGGGGGGGGTTGAGCCTAATAATAAACACGTAATAAAAAAACAAAGCATCCGATAGAATGAAAATCAAACAAGTGCGCACGCACGCACGCACGCACGCACACACACACACACACACACACACACACACAAACACACTTCTGTTAATAAACAAATATAAGTAAATAAATAAAAATAGACCAAATTTTTTTTCTAAGCAGATTTTCTAACTTTTTTTCCCCCAAACTGCAAATGGGTGTGGGAATTTAAGTGGACTGAAAAAGAAAAACGCGAATTAAAAAAAATTCTGAATGTTTCTCAAAGATGAAAGAGAGATAAAACAGAACAAGAATGGACGCTGTATGAAATGATACTGTCGGAAAGAAGAAGAAAAAAAAAAGACTGGAGGCGACAGAGAGAGAGAGAGAGAGAGAGAGAGCGAGAACGGAGGTCGTCCAAGTAGACGAAACAAGTGATGGGGAGATGGTGGGCAAAGGGCAAGGTCAAGCAATAATTTCTTGGAAGCGAAAAAAGAATAAAAAACTGAAGAACTAAAGAGATATCTAAATAATTTGAAAACTAAAAAGAAAAATGAATCTTATAACCGGATTCATTTGAGGACTGGGATTGTTGTATATTTTTCAGGGGTTCAAAAAGCGAAGATTTCGCAAGATGATTTTTCTGATCGTTATGTATTTATCCAACCTCTGCGCCATTGGGAAGGATATAATACAAGATCAATTTTTAACCTGAGCATCGCTGGTATGAATTCAGAAATTTCCTTTTAGACTGGTTGCACAGATACTACATACTGATCTTCGGTAGAAATGCGAATCTCTATGTATTTTGACGGGAACTATTCCAGTGCTGCAATCTTAAATAGAAAGAGGGTGGGGATTTGGTTCGTTAAATAGAATAAAATGAAGAGGCAGAGAAAAAAGAGAGAACAGATTAAAAAGGGGAGAAGTTACAAGAGAGAGAGAGAGAGAGAGAGAGATCTTGAGTGGAGATATGTGCAAGTTTAGATGGGGGTAAGATAGCGGTTTCGAAGCCAGATGGTTAATTTAAAACGTCATCAAATAAGGTACTTGAGTTGATGGCTTTTCGAAGTGTAAGAATTCATGTACCGATTACACGCTGAATGTATTTTTAATATTTTAGTCCTAAAAAATGGCGTTCAGGCAGGGTCGGTATTGTCCAGCTAAAATCAATACACTGATATCGCAATTTTAAATAATTGGAAGAGGGTTGGTATCACTCAAAAAGCAAAAAAAAAAAAACAAACAAAAAAACAAAAAAACAGCTACTGTTATTCTACAAGACTGGTTTTGGTATTAAACAACACTCGAAGGTTGGGATGCCATTAAAATAAAGAAACCAAACAAAATCCAATAAAAAAAATAAAAAGTTGATTTGCTTCAAAACATACAATCCAACTAGACAAAACTGAAAGACTGCATACCGTTGAAGTAGAAAACATTTCAGTGACTGCTGTTATTAACTAAGATTAGTATGGCACAAGGCCAGAAGTGTAGAGCATTCAGTGAATTCTGGTGGAGAGGTGCCAGTTCTGGAGCTCTGCAGTGTGTGGAGTCACACCTTCATTGTCATTACTCCCAAGTCCACTCGGACTCAGAATGGTAGTAACTGTAAGGGTCCTATTTATGGGTCAAATAGATCAGTTTGAAAATTATTTGTATTTGGAAGGAATACTTGATATCATTAAAATGTGTGCAAACAAATGATTATGGACAGGGGAGACAATCTAAAACAATGCAACGAAACATTAAAATATAGTTATGATTGCAATAAAGCATTTACAAATAAAACAAATTTCGGCATTAAATAACCCATAAGGATTTGATATGTCGTTAAACAAATAAACTAAACCAAACCAAGCAACCTCCCACCACCTCCAAAAAACACACACACATACACACACACACACTCATTCACTCTCATATATATATATATATATATATGTATTCGAGGGTTGGCTGAAAAGTTCATAGGCTGACCAAGATACTCTCATAGAATGTGAACAAATGACGTTTATTTTTCAATATAGTCTTCCTTGTATCTCATCTACTTCCTCTGACTGTGTTATAGAGCTTGGATCCCATTGGTAAAAAAGACAGTAGATATTGTCATCAGGAAACTTTTCAACCCACCCTCGTGTGTGTGTGTATATATACACTTGGTGCATTGAGTAAATTATCGTTTAAATTGCAAAAAAAAGGAAAATAACGCAGACATAATTCTTTATCAGATATATTTACCAAAATTACATGAAAACATGTTGAAATTCTACAGATAAAATTTATTCAGAATAATCAGAATTGTCTTTAATCATGACCTCCAGACAACTTCAGAATCTCCTGTAAGTCTTTCTGATGGTTTTCTTTTTTAAATTGGTAAATGCTGCCGTTATCCTTGCCTTCAGTTTATTTTTGGTGTTGCACGGAATTTTCTTGGTCTCTCAACCAACCGCGCTCCGCATATAATAATCAAGGGGATTTGCAATCTGGGGAGTTAGGAAGCCAGATGTTAAGCCAGATGTGATAAAAGAAATTTTCTGACAACCGTGACTGGTTTCTCCTGCTTGTGTGGCATGAGTCCTGTTGCCGGGCATTGGGTCTTCCAGCAGCCATCCTCTCGATCCAGGTAGCATTACCTCTTCCAGGTACTTGATATAGGCCTCCATATTGAGTCTAAGGCCATTGGGAAAGATGAATGGAGACATAATGTCATTATCGCTAGTGACCAACCCAAACATCATGATGTGGACTGGGCATTTAGTTTTCGTCCCTATCGGTACATCTAGTCAACCGTTCAAGCCAACAGTTGTTCTGTGAGTTCATCATCTGATCCCAGCAGAAATTTTTCTCGGTTTTGAAAAATCAAAATATGTTCGGTTGGAAGAGATCTTTAAGTTTGTTCGAAAACTTTGTAGCGCCGTTTTCCCTCTTGTCTTTCATGGTCCTTTCTCAACATATGCGAAATACCGAAGGTTTTCGCGGGCATGTTTTTTTTTTCAAAAAGGTCACAAACCTCATTTTGATTTGTATATAAACTATCTTAATTACTTTGAAAACAGAACTTATTGAAAACCCAATTTGCAATGATACTTTCTAATGTGGTTTAAAAAAGATTCAACTGTCTTTTTTAATCTTTTATAATTGGGGATTAAAAAAAAAAATTGAAAAAAATCAAAAGTAGCAGTTCCTTGGAGGCCTCTGACAGGAAGCAAAATCGGTGCATACCTAGAAAGAGAGTCTTCCGGGTGCTAAAGGAGAAATTCTCTCGTAAAATTGTTACTGATGCGATTGAAAATACCTCTTTCTCTCGGCTGCTAGTAAGATAGTACACGTACTTGCCAAATCCCGGGCTTGGCGCTAGCCATATTTCCTACTAGGAGTCGCTTCTGTTAAACACACCTACTGGACACATGGACTTCAAACTTTTAACACCGAAAATGACTCTAATACATTTCAACACTTTTTCTTGTAGACGCGACTATTTCTACTGGTACAGGAAAATGTTCCATGCCACAGAATAGTCGTTAAGCCCTAAAATAAAGTTTTTTTTTCTGTCCTTAATTCTCTTAAAGCTTCCACAGACAAAAGAAGACTACAAGTGAATGGGGTAAGAAGAAGAAAAAAAAAATGAGTCAGATACGAAACTCAGAATCATCCTAATTGAACTCAGCAATTCACCGACACCGACAACGACCTACACTACGAAATAACAAAAACCTTTTTGTACCCCATAGTATTTAAACTATTTCAACTTCTTTGAAGTCCTGAAAACATTACTTATAGACAACACAAACTGCAAAGATAACTTTCAAAGAGCTTTTCTGGTTGAGCGAGTTGAACACTGAAACGTATTATTGAGATCTTTAACAGTTAAAAAATATGGCGGGCTTAAGATTTTTCGATCCTGTCCACTAAACAATTTTACGAAATTTATCAACTAAACGTAACCGTGTTCACTTATTTAGAAGCGAAGGAAAAGAACGCCAGAGACGAATACATTAAATTCCCCACTCAGTCATTAGTGATATTTTGGGGTGTCCTCGTGGTGTAACGGTTAAAGCTATGGACTGCGGAATCGTAATAAGCGAGTTCAAACTCCAGTCGCACTATTACGTTCACTTTCGGACAAATACCCTAGGGAAAGGGATGCACTCCCTTATCCTCCCAACTATGGGTTTAAATAGTACCACCACTGTTCTTCTACAAAGATACATTCGGCATTAAGTAACCTACAGAGGTTGATATGCTATTAAACAAGGAAACACTGCACGGACGTTTGTAAGATTTATACGCAAAATGTGTTTGTCTTTGGAGAACGACATAGCTGACATGGCGCCCCTTTCATATGGCCTTGTGCCACATCTAAGCAAAAAGCTTAGTAAATTTCCATAGCTGACATGGCACAGAGGAATAGAAGAGGTAATCATTTCAACAGCTAAATATTGCATCACTTTGTACAGTGAAGTCTTATGATTCCACCAGCAGCATAAAATTTACCTGCGCATAACATCAACCCACTTATCTATCGGTTTACGACCTCTATTAAAACCTACCTATCTATCTATCTATCTATCTATCTATCTGAGTTTGCTTTTATCTGAGTCCACCTATTTCTACTTTCTATCTCTCTGAGTTTGCTAATATCTGAGTTCACCCATTTCTATCTATCTATCTAAATGTATTTTTTTATGATTTTGAGATGAGTTCTTAGAAATGTCCTTTTATTTTTTACTCAACGTTTTTGTGTGTGCGTATGTCATTCTATAATATTTTGACCAGTCTATTCTCTAAAACACTGTAGTGAAAAATAAATAAAGAACAATAAAGATGAAGTGAGTAAGTAAAAAAAAAAGAAGAAAAACTAAAGGAAGTTTGTAAAGGCAGCCCACACTAAATAAACAAATAAGAACGAGACGAAAAAACGAAACAAAGCAAAAAAAAAAAAAAAACACCCCCCCAAGCACAAACAAACAAAACAACAACAACAAAAAAAAAACAAAAAAACAAAAACAAAACAACATAAAAAACAAAACAAAGCAAAATAACACAAAAACAAAACAAAAAAAGCACAAACTCCCAGAATAAAAAGAAAAAGTCAAAATTAAAAAGTAAGATAGGAAATGACAAAAAATGTTTTGAGAAAAAGTTAGTGAAGGGTTTTGGGAAAGGATTTTTTTTCATTATTGGCACAAAAGCATGGGTAATTAGTGACATGCTTCGAAATAAACCCGGACGCCAGAACAACGAAATATATCAAAGATCTGCGTCAGCTGACGAAAAGAAAAGAACCAAACAAGTAGAATGTAGCATGAAGCAACTACAGATAGATATATAGAGAGAGATACATCAGAATAGACGGAGAGTTAGGGAGTAATAAACAAAAAGAAAAAAGCTAGATGTATCATGGAGTTAATTTACTAAGCTTTTTGCTTAGATGTAGCACAAGGCCGCATGAATGGGGCGCCCAATGAGAATCGAACTCACTCGTGTAGGTTTGCTAGTCTACCTTGCTAACCATTACACCACCCGAGGTGCCTAGGGGCGGGTACATAGTGGTTCATATCACAGGGTGTGCTACCGTACTTAATCCACTATGTTGTGTAAAAATTTAGCGCACTCAGCTTGCAGAACATTGTTAATGAATTTGATTCTGTCTGTGTGTCTCATGCTCTTGGCCTTGTACCAGCCTAAGCTAAGCTCAGTAAATGACTTCTGCTCTGGCATATGTATTACTCTATAGTTTCTCTAGGGGCTTGTCTTTAAAGATAAAAAAATTAGCATCCGAATAATATTTTACAGAGATTTCATAAAATTGGTATTTGTTCAGGAAGCGCACCCAGCGTAACGGTTATAACCGTTGGGAATAGAATCGGGTGCAAATCTTGGATGACGCTGTTTTCCTTTGGAAAGGCATGAATCCATCTGTTCTCCCTCAGCTACAGGTAAATTATAGGGCAAATAGGTTTCTTTAGCCTAAGTAAGACCGCCAGTTTACGAAAAGGAAACCTCTGAATTCTGCACTCCTCTTAAAAATTAACCTTGTGTCCCATCTCGCTTGCGTTGGAGAGATTAAGAAAATTCTTGTCCAGAAAATCCGCTGAGGAAATGTTTACAGTAATGTGCAAAATAAATAAACTAGAATAAAATTAAATATATATACAAAAATATATACAAAAATAAATAAATTTAAAAAATATAGAAATATAATACTTACATTCACCATCCAGATAAAAATAAATTTCAGTGATTTGCTTCATTTTATTTATAAACGGTTACGCACTTGAAAAATACATCTTCTACGGGCTAGTAGACGGCCATTTCCGTTTTTTTTCCTAAACTATTTATCTCAACCAGTAACTCAACTCCAATCTCTAAAAATGTTTGAGGAATTTACTGAGATTAGGAGGTGGGTTCTTGTAGGTTGTACCTGATTTACAAATACATATCTTGTATTGATGGAATGTTTGTATTTTCCAACCCATCCGCACTAGCTGTACAAGGTCAATTTTTAAGTGGAGTTTAAGAGGTTTGAATTTAGAATTTTCCTTCTCCTAGATTGGTTGCCTAACCAAAGCAGAAGAACCCAGCCCTTCGGGGAGCAGGGGTTTACCCTATTTGAAAGGGTTACAGTAAGCTGCATCAACAGAGTGGTGTAAATCTGGAGTTCTCAACTAGGGAAGTGATCAATCTCAGCTGGGTCACCAGATTGAGGGGTTCTGCAGAAAGATTAAAACCCCGTAATAAATCCTTGTGCATCTGTGGTTAAGTATAGTTAATGCATTTACCAACACTTCCGCCCTTCAATTTTGAAGTAGTTTTGAATTTGCAGTTTTCCTTCTCCTAGATCGGTCACTATACCAAGGTTAAAGAGCTCAATCTACCCTGCAATTTATCCATAGCTGGAGGGAGGATTGTTTGATTAATACCTTTCTTAAAGGTGTTAGCGCTATATGAAATGAAAACAACCTTGGCCAGGATTTGAACTTGGATCGTTGAATCCATTTCCAACGACAATAAACATTACGCCACGAGCACCTCCACATATTGATGGAATGTTACTCACACTTCAACGCTTATTTTTTTCACTGCTCCATTACCTTGACATATTCCCGGTGCCATATCATGACACAACTAGCAGTTGGGTTGTGCTGGGCTATCTCAGAAATAACTGCCAAAATATTTAATAAGTGGAGACAGAAAAAAATCTTTCATGATTATATAATTGCATAATTGCACGAGCATAGTAAGCCAGCAGGCGCTCATTTCAGGTTGAGTCTGGGTAACTATCTTAGGTAAGTATTCAGCACTATTCTAGCTTATCTAAAATATACAACCCTGGTCGGTAGACAAGAAACAGATGATGGTCGATAAAGAATTAGCGAGACAGTTGCTTTTTTAAAAAAATTTAAATTATTATTTTTGTTAATACTACATACTACGAAGGTTAAATAGATTCAATGAAAGAAAGTGGTTTCCCATTAATAAAATGCAATAAGCTGACGATATCAGAAGCAGAAACTATCACAGATGCAGACTATGCAGATAATGTAAAGCTTCTCGTAAATACACTTACCGAACCCGATTCTTTGCTTCATAGCAGGTCTTAGCCTTTTGTAGACGTGTAGTCAACGTATTCTACTGCCCGAGTCGATAGGGAGGGGAATATTTGAGAAATACTCGTGCTATAGAAGTCCTGGATATGACACTAAACAATCTGATGGTGAGGCTACAGTAATACTGGACCTTTGGGGAATGCGGAGTAGCTTTTCATTGCCATCGCTTCCAGGTCCACTCTGGCTCGGTGTGGTAACACCTGATAGGGTCCTATTTGTGGGTAAGGTAGAACTGTTTGAAGTTTAAATTGTGTACTTACGCTAAACTGAATTGTTTAAAATAGAACTGTTTTTAAATTTAACTGCGTATAAACAAATGATTTGTGTTTAATTGAATTGTTGGTGATTCATAGCAATTCTTCAAAACATTAAAATGTGCGCAAACAAATGAAAAATTGTAAATAGAATTATTTGTATTTGATAGAAATTGAAAAAAAATGAGCTCAAGCTCGTTTAAAAATGTTATCTACGAAATGTTTTAAAATCATATATTTAACATATCTGTATAAAAAGGATTAAACATTTGTAGCAGAAAGGGAACTTGAATTTTTGTTTGGCGCGTAATTTAATTTGACCGTTAAAGTCGCCGAACATTTTCACCCAATCAGGATGACCTGTTTTATTCAGCCCGAACAATATTTCCTAGCAGCACTAAAAATTGAAGAAAGCCCACGAATCTCTCTCTCTCTCTCTCTCTCTCTCTCTCTCTCGGTCAGAAATCCTCAAAGGGAACGGACGTCTATTCGTCTGTTCCCGAATAGTAGTAGCCTCATCAACCATTATGAGGAGAGCCATCTAGTTTATGGATCCCTTGGGTCTATTCTTCTAGACCAAGGGATTCTTGTTAAAAACAAATTAGATGATACACTCTAACAACTTCCCACCTTCTTTCTTTACGACGAGGCTCGCAGCATACCAGCGTAAACCCCTTACTTCATGCTGCCATTAAAACCTTCCTTCAAAAACCTAACGACGTCTTCGTTCTTCACCACCTTGATTTTCCATCAACATTTAGCGAGGGGATAACAACCAACGAAATACCAACGCCACCAAAGTAATACCAACAAAACCTACTTAAACCTTAAACCAAAAACCCAATAATAATAACAACAATAATAATAATGTTATCTCCAACGCTATACATTAAATAGCCTACAATGGTTGATATGACGTAAAACCAAACCAAACCAAACCAAACCAAACCAAATCATGCTATATAAGTATGTTCAACTTATGACACTCCCCTGTCTTCTGGGGCCGGAGAATACTTCGACTGCACTTCAGCAAAGAAATTAGACCCAGCTCCGCCATCGAACCCGTCGTGGTTGGCGCATGGTAAGTTTTGAGAAAGGAATCCTGGTGGTTGAGCAGTCTGTGACTCAGCAATCGAAGTGGTCACATGACTAGCTACACTCCATCTTGGCCCAGAAGCCAGATCCGATCATTCCGGTAATCATGTCAAACCATAGCACTAATATGATTGTTCCAAACGTATTCCTCAATTTACTCTTGTGGCAAACAAACACCCAAACTTTTTTTCTTAAAGTTACGAGAAGGCTGAAGGTCAATTGCACTGGCAGTACTTGAAATCATTAACATTATGCGCAAACAAATGATTAATAAAAAAACAATTTAGTATTCGATAGCAATGTATGAAACAGTTTAACTGTATGCAAACAAATGCTTGATATTAAATAGAATTATTAGTGTTATATAGCAATACTTGATACCATTTTACTGTGTACAAACAAATGTGCTCGGGTTCATTTTGGTTTCTTTGTTTAATGGAATATCAACCTTCGCGGGTTATTTAATACCAAAGCCATCCTTTTAGAAAAACAGCAGTGATGCTATTTAATCCATAGCTAGAAGGACAAGGGGTTTGTACCTTTACCAAGGGCATTAGTCTTAAAGTGAATGTAATAGTGTAACTGAAGTTCAAATTCGCTTATCTCGAAACTGCAGTTCAGCTATTATGCCACGGGAACTTCCCTTCAGGCTCGTATAATATCTATATTCTTGGTATTGTTTGTAATTTTAGGTCTTGTCAACAGAGCAGTTGAGATAGAAATATATTTTATAGCGACTGATCGATATGTACATTGCTAGAAAGCTAACAAGCAACAAATCAAATAACTGAAAACAAGTGGAAGAGATAGATGGCGTTGATAAAGAACAACAATAATAATCATGAACAAATCCGGAAACACAGTTATCAGTAAATATGTAACAAACTGAGATATGAAGGAATATTTTTTTCTTTATCAGCTGAACAATCCAAAAATGGTTTCATAAAATATTCATTAAGCAAATTTGATTAAAATTATTTGAATTGATGCTATAATTTTTTCTAAGTTAGGCAGAGGAAAATTTCATGTATCTGACTCCTGTTTGGAAATGCGTTGAAATTAAACAAGTCCAAACTGTGAGTGAGGTCACAATTTGAACTTATTTAAAGATTATTTGGTAATTTTTTCTCCTTTCTTTTGAGATTGTTGCGGAGCCGATTAATATGTCGATCTCTCAAACGTTTTATAAATGTGATGTGACACAAACTTGGCAAAGATGACCAAAGTTGTAGCCTGAATTTGACTGTTCTGGTTGTGTTGCTGCTTGTTTGGAGACGTCAGCGTGCTGAGTTGCAGTAATCGGCAAGCTGCAGGTCTGAAAGCGTCAGCGTGCTGAGATGCAGGAGTCGGTCTGCTGCTCGATGGTGTCCCGTGGTCCTGGTAAGTCTTACCATCTTGAAAAGGGCTGTAAGTAAGAGGACTAGTGGTAGTCCTCAGGTGATTTCGGAATAGACCTAAAAAGGACTGGTAACTGACTTTCGTACTTTAGCTCTGAAAAGAACTGATGTGAAATGAGGAAACTGGAGAAAGTCTTGAACGCTGCTTCTTGAACTTGGGCATTTGCTACGATGTGCGCTAGGTGTTGAGGCAAAAAATCAGCGAATAGGACTCCATCGATTCGGGCAGGACTATGTCGTCGACTGCTGTGGGTAAAGCGTTGGTCAGGGTGCAATGACCAGAAAGGCAATTGATTCCTTTCATCTTAAGACCAGCTTGCGGCCGATCTGAGCGACTCTATCAGTGACTGTTGAGTTTTTATAGTTGAGAGGAGTGGTATGTTCATTGGTTTTGGTAAGTGTTCAACTGCTAACAGGAAGTTTCTCTTTAATCATCTGTTATAAAGAAATAAATCCTTATGTTGATAAGAGAAGATTACAAACACAGTCCTCGGTCGTATCGATACTACTGTATGGATGCACTACTTGGACGCTAACTAAACGGCTGGAGAAGAAGCTAGACGGCAATTACACAAGAATGCTGCGAGCAATATTTAACAAGTCCTGGCGGCAACACCTCACAAGGCACCAACAACACGGCCACCTGCTTCCCATCACGAAAACTATCCAAGTTAGACGAACCAGACATGTACTCCTATGGACCCCCACATATGGCCGGGCAAAGCGAGGACGACCAGCTCGAACATACATACAGCAGCTATGTGAGGATACGAGCTGTAGCCCTGAAGACCTGCCAGAGGCGATGAACGATAGGGAGAAGTGGCGAGAGAGGGTCAGGGATATCCGTGCTAGCGGCACGATATGATGATGATGATGACTTTCGAGAAGGCTTTCAAGATTAATTTATCTCGAAAATAGCTTTTGTGTTAGTACTGGAAAATTACGCTTACGTAGCAACTTGACAATATTATTCTTGCTGATATAAGATTTCAATTCTTGTAGCTGACGTCATAAACGACTCTGTATTTTTAGGACAAAGATTTTCGATGTGAACTACGATAAGATTAATCTCCCTCGTTATCTTAATTATCAATTTATGATTTACCGACGATTATTTTTCCTTTGAAAAGAATCGGTTGAACGGAGCCTCAGGATTTATTATAACCGATTTTAATTTCATTATTTATTATTATCTATTCGACTTTAACACACACACACACACACACACACACACACACACACGAATATATAATGGGTATCCACCTTTAATTTTCAAAGGGTAAGTACTGATTGATATATTCAGAATATATCTTAATGGCAAACCAATTATAAGTTGGCGACCGTAGTCGAGGGCGACCAAAAGGCTTCCCTTTCAATAGCTACCACAACGATGCGTTGGGGAAGGCGCTGCTTCTTTCCCTGGATTGCTTCACTTTACCCTTGATACGTAACTTATATTGCTGAGTGTTAAGCAAGGAGATATCAAGTATCATTTTAAAAGTCTTTGGTATGACGCGACGTTGGATTGAACCCAGGTCTCCCGGACCATTGGCGAACACTCTACCCACTAGGCCAATGAGCTGGTTAAACCAATTATAAATAGGGATTAACTTTCCCATGTTTTGGGGAGTCTGCGGCTGAAAACAGGTATTTCCCATCCAACGGCCACTGCTGAAAAAGAACGGGTTTCTTTTTCGTGCTCTTAGGTCTGTTTTAGATATGCGTAGTTCCAACTTCCAGGGGCCTCTCGGAACTTCCGCTCCTTTGAACCTACTTTCATTTTTAAATTTTCTTTCTCTATTCACTACATGCTGACCAAGATACTTTCATTGAATGCGACCAAGTGAGTTTTAATATTCAACATAGTCCCCTTTGTAGTCCACACAGTTCTTTTATTGGTGCTGCAGTGCTTGGATACCATTGGTCAAAAATGTCAACAGTAGATATGACGTCAATATGTGAACGTTTCAACTTATGACCGTTTCATCCCACTTTCATATATATATATATATATAGAAAACAGATCCTATTTACCCAACCCCTCCGCTCGGGCAGGATATGACACAAGGTCAATTTTTTAAGCGGAGTTTAACAGGTTTGAATTCAGAGTTTTTCCTTCTCCTAGACTAGTTGCCTCACCAAGGCTGAAGAACCTAGTCTGCCCTACTATTTGCCCATAGCTGGAGGGAGAGTAATTAGATTCATACCTTTCCCAAGGGTATTAGTGCCATGTGAAATGCAATCAGTCTTGTCCAGGAATTGAACTCGTACCGCCGTGTCCATATACTGTGACGATAACCATTACACCATATATAGAAAACAGATGATATAGATTATGAACAGATTCATATAGGTAGATAAATAGACTAGATTAAGATATATCACCAAATTCTCTACAGAAACACCAAAGTGAAAGTACGTTCACCAGATGGAGATACGGAATACTTCGACATTGTAGCAAGAGTACTACAAGGAGACACGCTAGCCCCGCACCTCTTTATCATCTGTCTAGACTACATGCTTAGAACTTCGATCGACAAAATCAGAGAAAATGGCTTCGAGCTGACGAAGAAAAGAAGCAAAAGGTACCCCGCAAAAACAATCACCGACGCCGACTACGCTGATGACATAGCGTTACTGGCGAATACGCCTAATCAAGCAGAGACACTACTGCATAGTTTGGAACGAGCCGCAGCAGGCATTGGCTTCCATGTCAATGCACACAAAACTGAAAATATGTGTTACAACCAAACAGGCAACATTACCACACTAGACGGAACCTCTCTGAAACTAGTAGACAAATTCACCTACCTAGGAAGTAGCGTCTCATCAACCGAAAAAGACATCGACACACGACTAATGAAAGCATGGACAGCTATCGATAGGCTTTCGATCATATGGAAATCAGACCTGACCGATAAATTGAAACGCAGTCTCTTCCAGGCTGCGGTTGTATCGATACTGCTATATGGATGCACTACATGGACGCTAACTAAACGGCTGGAGAAGAAGCTAGACAGCAATTACACAAGAATGTTGAGAGCAATATGGAACAAGTCCTGGCGACAACACCCCACAAGACACCAACTATACGGCCACTTGCCTCCCATCACGAAAACTATACAAGTTAGACGAACCAGACACGCAGGACACTGCTGGAGAAGCAGGGACGAGCTCATAAGTGATGTACTCCTATGGACCCCTACATATGGCCAAGCAAAAGCAGGACGACCAGCTCGAACAGCAGCTATGTGAGGATACGGGATGTAGCCCTGAAGAACTGCCAGAGGCGATGAATAATAGGGGGAAGTGGCGAGAGAGCGTCAGGGATATCCGTGCTGGCGGCACGACATGATGATGATATATATATATATATATATATATATATATATATGTATGTATTCATATATTGGCAGAATCATATAGGTAGATATATAGGTAAAAGCCGACAAGGATAGATTGATAGAAAGAAACAGATTCGCATAGATTGATTAAAAGGTGTGAGTAGACTGCGATAAATAGATAGAATGAATAGATTGAGATAACTGAACTGTGTTGTGCTTGGTAATAGGATGTCGACGAAAAAAGGGTTGAAGATAGAGGGAGGTGGGGCAAGGCCTTGGCAGCAGCAGCAGCAGCAGCCGAGTGCTTGTATCGGATGTCAGCCATACTTTTGTTAAGTTTGGAAGTGTGACAGACTAACAGAACCACAGGTGCCGTGGGCTGAGCTACAAAAGTCAAGAGGAATGAATACATTTTTAAATTGCTTCTCTCCAACGCCTTGGGGCTTTTTTTTGTCTTTTTCTTCTATATTCTTTTTTCTTGTGCGTGTGAAGGGTTGGGTTGATAGGGGGTAGAGTTAATTTTTTTTGTTATTGTTTTCTTTCCATGTTTTGTTTTGTTTACATGTTTTGTTTCTCGACGTGTTCTGCTCTGCAGTCATGACGACGAGGAAGAAGCCGGTGGAGACGGGTAGAGTAAGAATTGATGGAAGCCATGACTTTTGAGGAACGCAGGCTGCCGAGGTGGGTGGGGCTGGAAACCATCCATTATTTACTGGTGTTATCACTTAATTACTTACTCTCTTTATTTGGTTTATTCACCTTCACTCCATTTTTTATTACCTTGATTTCCCTTTCCTTGCCTCAATGTCGCAGACTGCCCGGCTCGGTCTCTAAATATTCAATGTTTGATTCTCTTTTGTCAGTCTGTTCATTACAAGTACAATTTATATGATATGTAAAATAATTTTCTTATGCAGGAACGGTTTTATAAGTATAAGGATATGACAATCTTATCTGGATAGTGGGATATGACAATCTTATCTGGATAGTGAATATATATATATATATATATATTTACTAATCAATTATCTACCAGTATTCACGGTACCAGAAAAAAACAAAAAACCCCTGGCCAGGAACAAGAGAAAAAAATATCTCGAATCACGGTCCACAGTATATATATATATATATCCGTAAGTATTTTTTTCGGATCTTCTAGACAGGTACTTATGAACACATTAGGTTCAAAGCTCCCTTTAGGCGTCTTGTTTTCTTGTCAATAATGTGACGTTCATTCCGTAAGGGCCTGTGTCTTATTTTTCTCTTTAAGAGTGGTCGGCTATGTAGGGCCATATAGCCCCTGCCTATGATTTTAAGGGGTCAAACTTAAGACACCGAGTTCATATTTTTTGTAGCGAAGAGCTTTGTTAGTACTGGCCTAGTCGCCAGGGGCTGCAGAATACACTAACTCATCTTTGCAGAGGGGTAAGACTTCCCCAACTAATGTCCTGTATATGACACGAAACAATCTGATGGTGAGGTTCCAGTAATACTGGAGCTTTAGGGAATGAGGAGGATTCCTTCATTGCCATGACTCCCACGTTCACTCTGGCCCGGTGTGGTAGCACCTGATAGGGTCCTATCTATGGGTCAAATAGAACTAAACTGTGTGTTTATGTTAAACAATTGTTTGAAATAGAACTGTTTTTACATTTAACTGTGTGTAAATGTTTAATTGAATTATTAGTGATATGTAGCAACATTTGGAACCATTTAATTTTGACTAAACTGAATAGCTTGAAATAAAATGTTTTTGACATTTAAACTGTACCTATGCTAAACTGAATTGCTTGAAATAGAACAATTTATATGTATGAAAATGGATTTGCTATTAAATAACCTTCAATGTTTGATATGCCATAAAACCAAACCAAACAAAACCTTGTTAGTACAGCGCATCATATATACTCCATGTAATATCCAACACATACATAAATCACATATATTTAGCACTGATTATAAAAATGATTATTGGTCAATTTAGGTGAGGCTACTTTTCCGATCTGGCCCGAGCCTTCTGTCTGGCTCTGTAGCTATGGCGGATTTCGGATGAAGAATTTAATTAATCAGATTTATATTTTCGTAACTGTTTGCATTTCTCCGATCCCCGCCACAGATATGATGCGACAAAAGGCCATTTTTAAAGCGGGGTACAGCCAGTTTGAATTCAAAGTTTTCCTTCTCCTAGACTGAATGCCGTACCAAATCTAGAAAACCTAGTCAGCCCTACAATCTACCAATAGTTGGAGGCGTAGAAGTGATGCATTCATGCCTTTCCCAAGTGCTTGGCGCGAATTGAAATGTAATCTGCCTCATCAAAGATTTGAACTCGACCCGCACAGTGCATTTTCTATGTCGATAACCGTTACGACATACACACTGTCTGTCTTCATAACTATTGTAAAATATTCTGGAATTAATTATATTTATAAATGAACAAATTGATTTTAAACTAGTGCTAATTTTTGAAGCTTTTCATCACAATTTTTCCCCGATTTGAACGTCAAATTAGGATTTAAGGAATTCAGAAAAGGATAGAAATTTTGAATAAGTCTTGATCTTTTATTCCATACCATGGAAGTTTGCTACACCATGTAGCAATTCCTTTAGTAATAACCAGAGTACTAATTGAGACCATAGTTTTTGCCTCCGATATTAATGGCATTGATTTCCTTTCCATTCAATCTATGTCACGTTATTTGGCTACCAAGTTGTGGGTATTACATATTGTGTATATATTGCATTGTACTTATTTGAGTCTTCGATACAAAAAATATGAACAAGATGTCTGGAGTTGGACCCCTAAAAATCATAGACAGGGGCTACATTGCTCCACAAGCTCGTTATCTGATCGCTCGACATAGCTGAAACTCTTGAAGAGTGTAAAGCAGACACAGATCCCAATGGAATGAGGTTCGCATAGGTAACAAGTTAACAAAACGCCTGAAGGAAACTGCGCACGTAAATATGTTCTGTAGTTCTTGTCCAGAATAAAGAAAATGTCAGCGGCTATATATATATATATATATATATATATATGTATATCCAACCTCCCACCACGGTAGGTTTAACCTAAGGTAATTTTATTGTGTATGTGGAGGATGATAATGCACGAATGAAGACTAATGCTTGGCCATCACAATCGCGTCGGCACTCCCCTTTTGGGACGTCTCAAGTGCTGAGCGATAAACTTAACCTTGAGAGTAAGTTTCAGTTATTTGCGGTATTTGTCGGCCGTCCCACCAACCGGACGAGTGTGGCACAAGGCCTTTTTTAAAGGTGATTCCGGGCGCAGGGCCATAGCCCAGATACGCCCGGCATTCCCCAAAATGCCTCGGGCCCCGCCGGCATTCTCCTAAAAAAGGGGCACATCAGGCACCAGGCGATAAACCTAACCCCTTCAAGGAAGGTTAAAGCCTGAGGGACGGCCCCCTGAGGCTAGGGTATGTCCAGTGACGAGACTCACCTGACCAGATCTGTGCCGCTGACTCCACGGCCAGCCGAAGTGTATCCCATCAACTGGATTTTGTTTCAGTTATTTGCTCTGTTTTTTTTTTTTTTTCTTTTCTTTTGTAAACAATTTTTTACTTACCGGTATTTTAGTACTCAAAATTCTTTAAACTTATATAGATCGATTGGTGTGAGTCCAAATTTCACTTCGATCTTTTATTTTCGATTCGTACTTTATCCTTGTTGCCATAATAATGACGACTCGCAAGAGTTGCGATAAATATTGATAAAAATATTCGATGAAAAATTACTAATCAAAATTGAGAATTTTGTCGCTTTGTGAAAATTCAAGTTTCTGCCATTTCTTGATAAAATATGGATTAAAAAAATTCGGCAGGCTTACCGAATATACTTGTGTATATGTAGAAATTTTACGAATTTTAGACAAAAACAAGCTCTCAGATACTTATCCTCATATACCAGAATCTTTCCTGAGTATCATGCCAAGTAACTACTATTCATGGTGTCTATCTTGGTAACTGAAGGATACTAGGTGATGCTCATATCCTTTTCAAATAAGATCTGACTGGATCAATACTTGGCTTAAAGAATTAATTAGATGATCTTTTATTGATAAATCAAGGGTTGCCTAATATACAAGATAGATTTATACGTATAGAATTGAAGTTTCTATTTTTACTGGTTAAAAAAAGAAAAAAAAAAGAGGAACACTTGGCGATGCCCATCTCCACTCGAAATATGTGATAGGAGCAAAATTTAACTTAAAGGCTGGTGTTGTAATGATTATCGTCTTGGGAAAATGACACAGTGACCCGAGTTCAAATCCTAGATGAAGTTGTCTGCGTTTGGGAAAGGAATGAATCCATTTATTCTCACCCAGCTATGGATAGGGTAGACTTGGCTCTTTAGCCTTTTTACGTTAACCGATTTAGAAGAAGGAAGACTCTGAATTAAAACCAGTACGACTCCGCTTAAAATTTAACCTGTGGCAGAAAGATTAGGTAAATAGATGCTTGGTTTAAAAAAGTAATTCAGTAAATTTCGTGGCCATAAATGAAGGTTCGGCCAATAAACAAGATCGACTTATACACGAGTACACTAGGTAAGTACTTGGTGATCATACTGACAATGTTTATGGCATTATGAATTTCTTAAAAACTGGTGTGGTTGGCTTTGATCGCTTTATTTCCTGAGTGACAACGCCTGTCAAGAATGTATGTCGCTTTTATTTTATGCCCAACGATCTGCTGTGTGTTACAATGACAGACGATAATCTCCAATCACGACATTGTACTTGCCCGGGTCGTTGGGTTTTCTGTCTCACAAAGACGGTGACTGCGGCGGCGGCATTGGTATTTTAAAGGCCGCTCAAGCAACAAAAGCTCTGCGTTTCCTCTATTAATGACAACTTATCTTTTGTTCTCCCTTTTCCTACTTTATCGTGACTGTTTTTATTTTTCCTTCCTGTTCTTTTTAGGTCGTTCCAATAATGAAGTCTAGCGTAGATAAACAGATAAGGTCGGCTGCCATGTATAAACCAAGGGGAGGTAATCTAAAGACTCGCAAGTTCAACCAAGGTACACTTCGCCGAGTTGGCGGGACCAAGAACACGCCGACTTTATACCCTGTAGAGGGGTAAGACCCTCTTCCACCAAAATGTACTCCTGAGTATGAAATTGCACCGAGTGGTGAGGCTCCCATTTTTGAGCTCAGAAGAGTCTGAAGTTACACTTTTGTCGCCATTACTACCTGAGTAATAGTACTTGTCAGAGTTGAATCTATGGGTCAAATAGATGGGTTTGAAAATTATTAATATTAGAAAGAAATACCCGAAACCTTATAACTGAGAAAAGAGTATTATTATTATCATTAATTTCTTTTTTTTTTATTGTATGCAAATTTTCACACCAGTTTTAACTAGTGATTTTCAATGAAGTCTTACGGACATCAAGTCTCCGCAGATCTCCAGGACTAAACTAAGTATTCTAGCTGATCTTAACAGCGCTGTAGTCTGGGTGTTCTCGATTCTTTCTCTCCAAATCCCCCAATGTCTTTTCAAGTTTTTAGGCACTGTACCAAATACAAGGGTCATCTACTTTATGGAAATGTGAGTGGCGTCACGGTAATCGTCGTTGGAAAAGGACACGATGAACCGAGTTCAAATTCTAGACGAAGCTGTACGTTTCCCTTTGCGCTAATGTCCAAAGGCATGAATCCATGTCTTCCTCCCAGCAATGAGTTAATAATTGGACAGACTGTGCACTTTAGTTTTAATAAAGAAACCAGTCTAGGAGAAGACTCTAAATTAAAACCTGAGAGTGTACAATTCTTATGTAATCAGCTCATCCAAAATGTATGGCTGGTTCTGCACAAGTTTTCGGCCGCTATAAACAAATTCCCTGTGTAAGTAGTCGGATGGTTCTCCTCTGAGCTGTTTGGCATCTCGTGCGTAACGGATAGTCACTGATTGGGTGACTTTTCTTAAGCCATTTTAAATAGGCACAAATCCTTTCACAGTCAAAAACAAGTGTTGTAACTATTTACTTTTAAAGGGTAATTTAGACATTTTTATGCTAGCATATATGCTTACATATATATAAGAACGAGGGTTTGAGATTGGTTCCTTTTTAATGGCATATCAACCTTCGTGGGTTATTTAATACCAAAGCTATCCTTGACAAAGAACAGTAGTGGTACTATTTAAGATACGAACTGTTGGGCTAATTACACTGGGGATTTGTTTAGAGTGGTGAAGGTTTGTATAGAACCAGTTGCACTTGTTGGACGAGCTGATAAAAGTATGGTCCATCCATGTGTCACAGATTATCATCTGGTTTTGAATTCAAACTTTTCCCTCATCTTAGATCGGTCGTCTTACCAAATATAGAGACCCCAATAAACCTACTGTTTTCTCATATATATAAGAATAAAGTTGGTGACCGTAGTAGAGGGCGACTCGATGGTTCCCTTTTCAATAGCTACTTTACCAAGGTGTAGGGGAGGGCGCTACTATTTTCTCTGGGCTGCTCCACTTTACCCTTCATACGTACCTTATATTGCTGAGTATTGACCAAGGGCGTATCAAGTAACATTTTTTGAGTCTTTGGTATGACACGACTGGGATTGAACGCTGGTCTCCAGAGCCATTGGTGAACACTCTACTCACTAAGCCAATGGGCCGGTATCTACATATTTTTTCCATTATATCCTGCATCTTTTTAAACATCTATCGTTATTCCTTCGACATTTGATGTCCCCTTTTAAAGTCCTGATGATGGGATATTAATACCGAAACATTATAGCATCGATTTTCCAGCATCGATTATAGCATCGATTTATATATATATATATTTATATATATATATATATATATATATATATATATATATATTCGCCAATACTTACCTAATAATCAAAAGATTGTGAAACTTTAAGTTGTGAGTTGTTTGTTCTGCTTTCTTATATTAACTGTACAAAATTTTTGTACACTATTTCGGTCCGGGAGACCGGGGTTCAATCTCAGGTCGAGTCATACCAAAGAATCAAAAATAGTGCTTGATGCCGCGTTGCTAAGCACTCAGCACTATAAGGTGAGGATCAAGGGTAAAGTGGAGCAATCCTGAGAATGGAGTAGTGCCCTCCCCTACACCTCGGTGTAGTAGCTATTGAACAGGGGGCCTTAAAATCACCCTCGACTAAGGTCGCCAACTTTACTTACTTTTTATTTCATTTTCTCCTGGTAGCACCACCATTTTAGTTTTTAAACTGACATCATAATTTTTTAAGGTTTTACGCGTAATTGGACTTATATATATATATATATATATATATATATATATATATATATATATATATATATATAACGTGCTGGACTGCGTCGTCGTAGTAAGTGACTTTGAACTCCAGTTATGCTACCTCTTTCGGACTCGTACCCTCGAAAATAGTGTGAATTCCCTTATCCTCTTAGCTACGGGTTAAACAGTACCATAACTATCCTTTTACAAAGATGGCTTTGGCATTAAATGACACACAAAGGTTGATATGCTGTTAGACTAAAAAATTAAACCAGACCAAACCAAACTAAACACTCATTGAGTGTTATATCTCTCAGTATCATCATCCAGGAAACTATGATCATGTTATTTTCAAGATCTATTTTTGATAATACACAATTACTTTACTCTGATTTTTAGAATGTTGGGGGATGTACTAAGAAAATAATTTTCACATCTTGCCAACAGTTTTTGATTTGTAGCCCGAAGACATAAACTACAAACAGCTTTCCCAATTAATGTTGAGCCCTTCTTGAAATCGTAGTAAATGATAATTCAATGACCAAAAGTAAGGAACTACATTTCTGGGTCAAGTGCTGTATTTCATCTGTATTTTTTCTTACAAGTATCCACTTATTTATATCCTACAGTCTACAGGCTTACAATATCCAAACATATTAATTCGCAATATCTCAAGAGAATTTTTAAACAAAAAGAAAGAAAGGATTTTTATATTTCAAAGATTTTGTTTTCCTATTAATTTTATCTGATTAAATCAACACGTGGTTTTCTTCACAGTTTGACCAAAGTGACCACGTTCAAGGGGGTGTAAGTCTTTTTATGACATTATGTTGATAATTGTGATAGGAAGAGGGGGGTAACAAAATGGTTTGAGACTTTTAAAAAAAGAAGAAGAAGAAGAAGAAGAAGAAGAAGAAGAAGAGAGAGAGAGAGAGAGAGAGAGAGAGAGAGAGAGAGAATAAATTTAGGATGGAAGAAGCTGCAGGGTGTCAGTGTTCAACTTAAGAGAGATAGGTAGAGTGGCTTGTTTCAAACTATAAAAGATTCAGTAAGTAGATAAAATTCTGCTGGAAGATATATTCACTAACATCTTTATGTGCAACGATTTCGTTAAAACACATTTACTTACCGTCCCCCAAAATAAACAACAACAAAAAACAAAGCAAAACACACACAAAAAACAAACAAACCATAAAACGTTTTACTGAATGGGTCGTCTCAGACTGTTGTGACCCTCTGAACTTGACAGACTGACGGAAGTGATTTTGACTTATTTGGTGGGTGGTCGGCTTATCTGAAGAATAAGGGTCTAAGATTGAATTCACACATCGTGATTTTATGAGTCAACGTCTACGCAAGTGAAAGTTACGGTCAATTCACGCTTAAAGCACCAGTTCCAACAAAGATCACAGTAGTTAAGCATTGCTGAGTCTGATCAATACGTAGATGGGTGAATACTTCGAAATCTGGTTCTTATTTGCCAGCGCTGTCGGTAGGGATAAGAATTCATTGACACTGTTCCCTGCAGAGGAATAAGACCCTACTCCTAGGTATGACACTAAACTGTATGTGACAGTGAGGGTCCACTTCTGGAGATTTGGGGAGTGTGGAGAATACCCTTTCATTTTCATTATTCTCTTCACCACTCTGAGCAGGAGTAGTCGTACCTATTAGGATCACATGCATGGGTCAAATAGATATGCTTAAACATTATTCGTCTTCGATAGGACCATGTGCAAAAAACAAACAAACAAACAAAACAAACAGGCCTCAAACATCTCTTAAGAAACAACTACGCAAAAATGTAAATATGAACTTACAATGAATGCAATTCCCTAACCTCTAAGCATGAAATAACTCTAGATGGATTGACATATCGTTAAAACAAATCAATCACCCAATCAATAATGTTCGCCTAACTAAGCAACGCTAAGTATATTCTTAGTATATTGTGGTATAAAAAGCCCACCAACCTTGTGTTTGGGCACACGTCTAGTATAAACTCCACATGTATTTATATATTATTTTTAGACTGTAACACTTCAGGAAGATAACTTCAATTATAATAAAACGTTGAATTTTGTCTATTCATTCTTTGTCTGTAATATTCAAGGGAGAAAACTCTTGAATGGTAATTATGAATTTGTATCCCAGATTTATTTATTTATAGATGTATTAAGAATTTACAGATGTGTTAAGAATTATTCTAGTATATACAGCTTGGGGCAAAAGCAATGAAGCTGTCAGTAAACACAGCAATTGTCTGATAACTTTTACGCCTTCTTGAATCTCTCTGTAAATAATTACCAATGTGTCTTTATTGGTTTGCATTTATTCTTGTCTATGTCACCAAATGATGACTTATTAAAAATAGAATTTTATGTTATTCATATTTACCAACAGAATATGACACAAGGTAAATTTTTAAGCGGAGTTTAACAGGTTTGGATTCAGAGTTTTCCTTCTCTTAGACTAGTTGCCTCACCAAAGCTGAAGAAGCTAGTCCGTCCTACTATTTACCCATAGCTGGAGGGAGAATAATTGGATTCATACCTTTCCCAAGGGTATTAGTGCTATGTGAAATGCAATTAGCCTGGTCCAGGATTTGAACTCATGTCCATCCAACAAGTGTTCTGTATATGACATTAAACTATCTGATTGCGAGGCTCCAGCCTTGGATACTTGGGAAATATGGAGTACCCCTTTATTGTCATTGACCTCAGGCTCGGAGTGGTAGCACCTGATAGGGTCCTATCAATGGATCAAATAGAACTAAACTGTGTGCAAACAAATGACTGATGTTAAACTGTG
The DNA here is from genome assembly GCA_963585895.1 of Sepioteuthis lessoniana. Lineage (NCBI taxonomy): Eukaryota > Metazoa > Mollusca > Cephalopoda > Myopsida > Loliginidae > Sepioteuthis > Sepioteuthis lessoniana. The sequence goes on along the minus strand of OY757912.1, from coordinate 113,693,742 downwards.
ACAATTATATTTCAACACTTGAAAGCATATAACTGTATACAAAAAAGAGCCCAGGCTCGTTTATGAATGTTATCTACAAAATATGTTTACAAATCATATATATATTTAATACATATGCATAAACAGGATTTGTTATTATATTTATATTAAAAAATAATTTGGTAATATATTTATATCAAATAACCAAACCAATTATTTCATTGCACTTTTTAAAATTGCACTTTTATTGTTATTGGTTTCTTTGTTTAATAGCATATCAACCTTTGTCGCTTATTTTATGGGAAAGCCATCTTTGTAGAAGATCAGCAGTTGTACTACTAAACCCATAGCTGGGGTGGGGATAAATTTTAGTTTGTTTTCTTTGTTTAATTGCATATCAACCTTGTAAAAGAACAGCAGAGTTACTACTTAACCCATAACCGGTGAAGATAAGGTGTTTATACCTTTCCCGCCGGTATTAGCCCGAACGTGAACATAATGGCCCTACTGGAGCTCGAAGTTGCCTACTTCGATGTCACAGTCCTGCTCGTTAGCCATTACACCATAGGTACCTCCCCCACTTGCATTTTTGTGTATAATCAATTGTTTGCACACGGATATATATCAAGTATTCCAATCTAATGACAATAATTCACGCACAGTAACATGGTCTGAACTAAATATTCCAGTTTGGTAATAATCATTTGCTTACACACAGTTATATGCTTTCAAGTAACTAATAATAATCATCCTTAGTTAACAATTATAACTTAAAACAACTATTATTAATACATGTAATTTACACACAGTTATATGCTTTCAAGAAAATAATAATAATAATAATGGGTCGGCATGGTGATCCACTGGGAAATGTGCAGGAAATTTCAATTCGACCATACAAACAAATGGTATATGCACAACCTAGCACCTGTGTATAAAATGACTCGCATAAACTCCTATGGGAGAATTTGCAAAATATAAGACTTTGCTGTTCCGGCGGACCACGGAATAAATCTGAAGGAAAGTGAAAAGAAGGATAAGTACCTCGACCTTGCTAGAGAATTGAAAAAGCTGTGGAACATGAAAGTAACGATTGTGCCAATTGTGATTGGTGCGTTAGGCACAATAACTAAAAGATTATTAAAAGGCCTGGAGGACTAAGAAGTTGGCGGACGGGTAGAGACAATCCAAACGACAGTGTTGCTAAGAACGGCCAGAATCCTGAGACGAGTCCTGGAGACTTGAGAATACTTGCTGTCACTCAAACTCTAGTGAAAACCCATCAGCTAACACTGATGTGAAAAACTCTAAAGGAGTAAATAATAATAATCCATAATTAACAATTATAGTTTTAAATATCTATAATACGAGTAACTTTATACAAATAATTTTCACCAGTAATATATCCATTTTCACCAGTAATATATCCATTTGACCCATAGATGGAAACCTAAGAGGTACAACTGCTCCTAGTCAGAGTAATAATAACGACGGAATGACTCCTCAGAGCTCCAGAACTGAAGTCTTTCCACCAAATGCCGTTTAAAGTATTCGCCTGAGGTCTGGAGTCGTTAGGATACAAATAGTTCTATTACAAAAAGAAAAAAAAGGATTAAATTATACACGTGTTTTCACATAGTTATATGGTATCAAGTATGTCTATTTAATACAAATAATTTGCATACAGTTACATGATTTCAAGTATTCCTATCTAATACAAACAATTTGCACACAGTTGTATGGTTTCAAGTATTCCTATCTTATACTATTCATTTATGCACAATTATATGATTTCACCTATTTCTATCTAACACCAATAATTTGCAACTTTGTATACAGATTCAAGTTGTTCATAATAATTATTAGTTAACACTTATCACTTTAAGTAACTCTTCTTAATACAAAAAATTGCATACAGTCTCAAGTATTCTTATCTAAGTCATTTTCAAACATCTCAGCCAATCATATTTACTTTTGCCGTTGATAAATTTAATATTCCCCTTTCTAATTAATTTATTATTTATAATCAATTTATATAATAAATCGGAATTATATTAATGGCTGATTGATTTTAACGGCAAGTCAACTTTTCTTGGTTTGTTTTATGATTTGAGATTAGGGATACAGTACACTATCATCTCTTATAAAACTAGAAAAATGTGTATTAGTTTTTCTAGTTTTATAAGAGGTGGTAGCATGTTGCCACAACAAAAAGGTTCAGTAGTAGCTCTTCTTTCTTAGTGAGACTATGAACTTTTCTTTATAAGAAGTGGTAGCATGTTGCCACAACAAAAAGGTTCAGTAGTAGCTCTTCTTTCTTAGTGAGACTATGAACTTTTCTTTATAAGAAGTGGTAGCATGTTGCCACAACAAAAAGGTTCAGTAGTAGCTCTTCTTTCTTAGTGAGACTATGAACCTTTCTTTATAAGAAGTGGTAGCATGTTGCCACAACAAAAAAGTTCAGTAGTAGCTCTTCTTTCTTAGTGAGACTATGAACTTTTCTTTATAAGAAGTGGTAGCATGTTGCCACAACAAAAAGGTTCATATATAGCTCTTCTTTCTTAGTGAGACTAAGAACTTTGTTGATAAAAAGTTTTACTGTGCTGCGACAACAAAAATACTTAGCTATGGATCTTCTTCCTTAGTGAGGCTTAGAACTTTTTAAACGACCCTTGCATGCTTAATTGTACCTTACTTTAAAAATTGATTTATCTTTGTATTTATATTAATCACCAAAAGAAATTTAAGAGTTTATTTAACAGAGTCTTTCTTAAATGTCGGAGGTACCTGGTGAAACGGTGATAGTCTTAAGATATGAGGTCAACGAGCCGAGTTCAATATTGGACAAGGGTATTAGCGTTTCTCTTTTACGAGCATTCTTTTTTGGAAAAGGCATGAATTCTTCTCCTACTCCAAGTGGAGCACAATGAGCAGCCGGATTAGGAGAAGGAAAAAAAAACTCTAAATCTAAAACTGGGGCAATGGACGGAAATTACACAAGAATGTTGAGAGCAGTATTAAACAAGTCCTGGCGACAACACCCCACGAGACTCCAACTATACGGACACTTGCCCCCCATCACAAAAACTATACAAGTTCGACGAACCAGACACGCGGGACACTGCTGGAGAAGCAAGGACGAGCTCATAAGCGATGTACTCCTGTGGACCCCCACTCATGGATGTGCAAGTGTGGGACGACCAGCACGAACTTACATACAGCAGCTATGTGAGGACACGGGTTGTAATCCTGAAGACCTGCCGGAGGCGATGAGTGATAGGGAGAAATGGCGAGAGACGGTCAGGGATATCCGCGCAGACGGCGCGACATGATGATGATGATGAATTCCACCTTATAAAACCCTACTTGCAACAAAACTGCAGTACCATCACATACATAGCCTTCAAGTAGACTTAACCCGCCACCGTCGGGGGAAAGTACGTACCGGTCCTGGCATTAAAGACGTGCTGCAGCTCTAGGCCCTCAAGAGCATAGGATGTGTACTATTTATTCCTTGCATAAACATCCGTCGGTTTTTCAGATAAACAAATGCTCCGTCGTTCGAAATTCTTTTTTCAATTTCTTTGTTTTGAACAGCAAATCCACATTCTTGGGTTATTTAATAGCGAAGCCATTATTGTTGAACAACAGTAGTTGTACTCTTCAACTCATAGCTTGGAATATAAAAGAGTTCATACCCTTCCCAATTGTAAGAGTCTGAAAGTGAACATTATTACCAGACTGGAATTTGAACTCGCTTACAACGATTTTGCAGTCCAGTACGTTAGCCACTACGACGTGAGAACCGCCATTAAAAAATAGATCAACACCAATCATATTTACCATCAAACATTTATGGAATTGAATAAATCGAAGTTAACATTAACTTCTATTTGTGTGTGTAGAACATTGTCTCGACTTTCCAGTTGCATCTGATGTTGTCATCTCGACAGTTCCGTAATTCATATCTAACATTATTGAATTGACGCTTCTTTTTTGTATTCTTATAGTCTGATTTTACACGTGTATTTTTGTTCAATTCCACCTCCAGTGAGTTGACGATATCATCTTGTTCTTTTATTATAATTTTATATCATTGAATAAACGCTTCATTGCTGGGCTTATTTTTTTATTTGAAAGTTATGAATCTGACTAAACATTTCACGATGAGGCTACATTTTCATCTTAAGGTGCTGCTAGGTCATCATCTGATCAAGGTTTGTGGCACACCTAGTTTTTCATCATGGTATATATATATATATGTGTGTGTGTGTGTGTGTGTGTGTCGGACAAAGGTGTAGATGATTGAATAAAACATCGATCCACAAATTGATAAATTTTTACTTTTTTAAATTGAGTGAAAAGTTTGTTGAACAACAGAAGTTACACAGTCTTTTCTTGCAAGAAAAATTAATATTAGTCAAAACGTAAATATTTTAAGAGAGAAAGTGAAGATTCATGTATGAAATGTTGCAGTTTTTGTTAGCCTAAATTTAAGAGACCATATCGTGTGTGTAATAGTTTTTGTGTGAGAGTATCAATCTGTAGAGAGAAAAATGTATTTATGCCTTAAACATGTATGCGGCTGCAACTAAAATTTTCATCAGCAATCTTTGGCTGTGGTAGCAGTTTAAATAAATCTATGTAAACAATAATATGTTCGTTCAATTTAAGGTAATCAAGTGATGTTGAAATTAAAGGAAAAACAATGCAGATTTTAACTCTAAAGAAATAAATCGAAAAAGTAGTTGAATAATTCCGTAATGAAGAAAATAGTTATTTTTTCGCCATTGATAAGATTGAGGTAGGCTCGAAATTAGAGAAAAAGTTGATGAGTTATCCATGATACTAATTGTTTAAAATGTATTTCTTGGAGGAAAAAGATTTCTTGAATTATTTTAGGTTTTGATCCTTTAAATTTTTCGCAGCTAGTCAAATATTCCCGTTTATCGTGTACACGTTGATTTGTTCATAAATGTAAAAATACAGATACAAAAATTACAACTTCCCGAGCCTTTTTTTTTTGCACAAAAATTTACAGATTTTTTAGTATAGGAATTAGTTGATGTTCCGTATATATATATATATATATATATATATATATATATATATAGTGTCTCAAAATAGATGAAACCCATTGATATGATAATTCATATTGCATCAAGTCATTTTTCATCTAAGTCTTAAAAAGCAACCATATTACCCCAGAAAGGTCAAACCAGATGACAAGGGTAGAAATTGATTGACTTTATCCTGCAGTGCTCGTAAAAGACCAAGTTTTTGGGAATGTCTTCGGAGGGACTTTTTCGGACAGAATCTCTCACTGCATCCACATTGTCAGGGCATCTAGCAATTAACTTCCAGCCAAATCTGGGATTTTCTGCCTTTGTTGTTTAGTGACCTTGTAGCTTGAACGTTGTATACCCAATGCTAAATTTGACTTTTCTGGGGCTAATTGTTAAAGTTAAATTTCTTGCGAAATTTTGCTTGCACAGTTTTGAATGATTTTGTCTTTAAATAAGTAGTGACGCAAAACATTTTTTCTCTCTTGTCCAAAGCATTATGACTGAGGATTAATAGTTGTTATAGTATACTATTTTCAAATCCGAAACTAAATAGAAACCAATATTATTATTAGTAAAGTTATCTTTAGTCATATGGGCCCCTTGTTATATATATATATATATATATATATATATATATTATAGACTATATATATATATATATATATAATAGACTCACCCGTCGATCTCGACGTATTTGTGTTGAACGTTTGAATTCATGGGGTGAACCGTTGAAATATCTGCACAGATGAATTGTTTTTATCTCGAATGGCGGAGGAGTGTGTAGAACCAGCAACAGAATTTGGATGAGCTGATAACAAGAAAGTTACAGTAATGTGCCACAGATTCTCCTGAACATCATGTACCAATTTTTCCTTCTAAATCGGATGCCCCAGACAGGCTCAAGAGCCCAGTCTGCTATTAAATTTACCCATAGCTTGGTAGGGAGAAGAGATAGATTCATGCCACTCCCAAAGTGTAGTGAAATGCCCACGACCTCGTCCATTTCCTTAAAGCGATAACCGTTACGCCATGTGTGAATCTATCTACCTATCTCTCTAAGCCTATGAACATTTACAAACACAAACTGGCCCAGTCGGCCGAGCTGTTGAATAAACCGACTAGATCTCTACAGAGGTGTAATACTCCCCCAACGAGTGTCCTGATATGACACTAAACAATCTGATGGTGAGGTTCCACCAATGCTGGAGCTTTGGGTAATGCGGAGTACCTCTTCATTACCATGGCTCCCAGATTCACTCTGTCCCGGAGTGGTAACACCTGATAGAGTCCTGTCTATAGGTCAAATAGAATTAAACTGCGTGCTTATGTTAATCTGAATTGTTTGAAATAAAACTGTTTTGATATTTAAACTGCCTACTTATGCTAAAGTGAACTGTTCTTATGTTTAGCTATATGACTGATATTTAATTGAATTGTTCGTGATACATAGCAATACATTTAACTTTGTTGACTAAACTGAATAATTTGAAATAGAACTGTTTTCGATCTTTAAACTGTATACTTAGGCTAAACTGAATTGCTTAAAGTAGAACTGTTTTTACATTTAGCTGTGTGAAAACAAAAAACTGTACTGGATAGTTTGAAATAGAACTGTTTATATGTATAAAAATGGATTTGGCATTAAATAACCAACAAAGCTTGATATGCCATGAAACAAAACCAACCAGCCAACCAAGCTAGCAAACAAACAAATATATGAGAACACACACACACACACACACACACACACACACACACACACACACACACACACACACACACACACATATATATATATATGCACGCACACATTTAAACAAACACGCATTTATACGTATTCATTTCTCCTTTTAAAAGTGCTTTGAGTTTTCTGTATTCACGATGGGAAATCTACCATACCACACAAACATATGAATTACATATCTACTGACATCTACATTTGTATGTGTGTATCTGTGTGTGTCTTACGTTCGTATATCTCAATATATTGGTGTAAGTACCCCTTCCCGAGGACATACAGATATAAATATATGTGGCGTGAGTGTGCCACAAGTATGAATAAATTTTTGTTAAAAAAAAAGCGGAAGGACATATTAAGTGAAGACGAGGTTCAAGAGCCACTTAACCATTTTTGCAAGGTTTGAAGTCTGTGGCAGGTCTAGTTTAAAACAATGGTTATATCTAATTGGCCTAATGGGTACAGTATTTGCCAATGGTCCAGGAGACCAGGATTCACTCTCAGGTCTAGTCATAACAAAAACTAAAAAAAATGTTACTTGATACACACATATATTTATAATTATATATACAGACACATACATACACCCTTACTGACACACACACACACATGCTTACACAAAGATACACATACGTAGACATACATATAAATGAATATATACACGCACACAGATACGTATAAATACAAATACACACACAGACATACATTGAAACATGCACACACTTACATACACACACTTAAACACACACTTAAACACACACTTAAACACACATACACACACACGTACATACTTTTTTCATATAAAAAAAAACTGTATAATTTTGTTGTTTCATCCCGTAAAATCTTGGGTTTCCGATAGCGAGAATTATCGCATTTTTAAAGTTTGAAAGCAGATCATATTAGTCGAATGATTTCTGAGAAAAACAAGCAAAAAAAAAAAAAAAAAAAAAAGAAATTAAACAACAACAACAACAACAACAAAAAAAAGACAAAAACAAAAAAACAACCAAATAAACAAAAACAATAAAAACACAAAAGAAAAAAAAAAGAAAAAAAAAAGAACAAAAGCAAACAAAAAAAAACAATAAAAATACAAAAGAAAAGAAAGAAAAAACAAAAGCAAACAAATAAACAAAAACAATAAAAGTACAAAATCAAAAAAGAAAGAAAAAAAAGCAAACAAACAAAAACAATAAAAATACAAAAGAAAAAAACCCCAAAAAATAAAAGCAAACAAACAAACAAACAAACAAAAACAATAAAAATACATAATAAAAAAAGAAAAAAAGAAAGAAAAAACAAAAGCAAACAAACAAACAAACAAACAAACAAAAACAATAAAAGTACAAAATAAAAACAAAACAAAAACAACAAAAGCAAACAAACAAACAAGCAAAAACAATAAAAGTACAAAATCCCCCCCCCCCACAAACCAAACAAATAGCAAAAAACAAAAAACGAAAAAATAGATCCAGTAATGAAAGCAACCATGAACGACTCTCAAAGCATCTCTCAACATATTTTTCTTTAATAAATTAGTCTCGTCTCTTATATACATCACCAGTCTTTGTTGTTGAAAAGGAATAAGAGTTGGGTTTATTGCCTGAAGCATTAGGTGCCTCCCTAAGGGGGGAATGCTGACGGGAAAAAGACAATTTTTGTACTTGCCACCCAGGGGCTTTCTTCCGAGAGGTCCTCACAATAAATCGAAACTGCATCACATCCTCTCAGATACGAGCGAGAGAGTAATATATACATCCTTCAGTGTAGAGCGATCATTACTACTAACTAAGGGCGCCCCACCAAGACCTCACAATACCACCAGCCTTTGTTGGTTATCCGCTGCAGAGTAGGGATGCCAGATTTATGCTGGTTTCTCGACTTTGGAGGAGTTCTTAAATTTCCTCTTTTTTTTTGTAAATGGTGCCCTGAATTTAGTCGGGTGTGCCGAGGATAGGTTAACAGTAGTAGTAATTTACTAAGCTTTTTGCACAGAAACCGGCTCATTGTCTTGTTGGGAAAGTGTTCGCCAATGGTCCGTGAGGCCTGGGTTCAATCCCAGTTTGCGTCATACCAATGATTTTAAAAATGGTACTTGATGCCACCTTGCTTAACATTCAGCAATGTAAGGTACGTATCAAGGGTAAAACAGAGCAATCCAGGGAAAGGAGTAGCGCTCTCCCTTACACCTCGGTGTAGTAGCTATTGAAAAGGGAGCCTTCGGGTCACCCTCGACTAAAGGGAGACAACTTTACTTACTTTGCTCCGATATGGCAGAAGGCCGTATGAATGGGCAACCAATGGGACTCGAACTCACTCGTAAAGGTTTGTTAGAGTAGTATCTTTGCACCTAAATTTATTTGGAAATATGTGGGTCGTCCATTCATTTCTTATTTATTGCTTATATTGATATATTTTTTTTCTCAAAAAATATTTAACTTATTGACTATAATGAAAGACCAAGTCGCTCAGCAGTTAACGTGATCTTAGCTGAAAATGCTAAACGATATTTCAAATTTATTGCGACGTTCTTGGGTGAATAACCATAATGTAGTCGCAATGAGTAGTCACTAAAATTTCATCATCATCATCTCCATCATCATCATCATCATCTAGACATGCGGATAGCAAGGAGTCAATTGGCTCTCTCTCGCAATCCGTCCCTATCATCCATAGCTCTTGGTAGGTGTAATGTCCGGATAGAGTTAATGTATATAAGTTTCGCTGGTTAGCCAACACAGGCGTGTCCACGTATTGGAATCCATAAGAGAACGTCGTTTTTGATTTCATCCTTACTTCACCAGCAGTACCCAGCATGTCTCGTCCGTCTTACCAGAATGGTTTGTTAGATGGGTGGTAAGTAGTCGTACAGTTGCTTTTTTTTTTCGTAGGGTGCTGCTTCTCGTATTTGTTCGAAACAGTACCTTGCATTTTTGTGTAGTTCCCATATAGCTTTTTTTTTTCATGCATTTCGTTAGAGCCAAGGTAGTGAATCCATACAATAGTACCAACACAGACACATTTTGGAAGAAATCCCATATTTTATAAGAGAGACCAGATTTCCATTTGATCGATAGACTGTCAATAGCAGTCCACACCTTCCCTATATGTTAATTTGACATCTTTGCCTGTAGATGAGATATTGCTGCAGAGATATGTAAACTGGTTTATTATTTTTACACGGGTACATAGCGCAGTGGATAAGACGTTTGGTTGAAAAGTGTTTTCGTGTGAAATCATCTTGAGGTTGCAGGTTCAATCCCAACTACAGTTAAGAATAACAAGGAATACTTACTATAGCTTGACACTCGTACCCAGTCATGGTTAACAGATTTGGAACAGTCTACTCCCAGTGGATTGAATAAAGGGTTCAAGTCATTGTTCTGTGTAGGCTTTCGAGTTCGACATCAAACACCTGAAGAAGGCCGAAGGACATATCAGCTGAAAGGTTGTGAATATAACAATGACGATAATAGTCCGAATATTGTTAGAGGCTGGCTACTTAAAGTAGAGATAGCTCTTTGTTTAAAAGATAATCTGCGTTTACGAAGAGACTACTGTCTCTTGCTGCTTGCTTCAGGTTGTGCAGCAAGTATTCGGCTCGAGCTGTTGTATTTCCGAGAAGCGCTAGATCATTTGCGTAGTCTACGTCAGTCATAGTTTCCGCAGGATATCACCTGCTTCTGGTCTTTTTTTTTTTATAAGAAACCATTTTCTTTTATTAAATCGATTGACGTTCTTAGTTTGATTTGGTTTGGTTTTATAGCATATCGACAATTATAGGTTATTTACTGCTAAAATCAGTTAATACATATTTATATTAGATATATATGATTAGTAAATAAGTCAACAAAGTTAAATAGTTCAAAGTATTGCTATGTAACATCAATAATTCAATTTTATAGCATATCAACAATTGTTGGTGATTTAATGCCAAATCCTCTTTATACATATAAGTTAATATGAATTGTAAACACATTTTGTCGATAACGTTTTTCAACGAGTCTAAGCTCATTCTTTTGCACACAGTTAAATGGCTCCAAGTATTGCTATGTATCACTAACAATTCTATTAAACATCAGTCATTTGCTTACACAGTCTTAAATGATTAAACAGTTCTGTTTCAAACAATTCAATGGAGCATAAGTCCCAGCACATCACAGAGTAAAATTGACATAAAGTCAAAAGAGAGATAAGCACCCGGACATTGCTAGAGAGCTGTATAAACTTTGGAACAAGAAAGTGACGGTAATACCAATTGTAATCGGTGCGCTTGGTAAAGGGACTGGAGGACTAGGAAATAAGAAGATGAGTAGAAGCCATCCGAACGACGGCATTATTAGGATCAGTCAGAATACTATGAAGCCTCCTGGAGACTTGAGGAGATTTGGTGTCATTCAAACTCCAGTGGAAGACCATCAGCTAACGCTGGTTGTGATAAACTCTCAAGGGAGTATAAACAACAACAACAATAACAATAATAATAGAGTCTTGAGAGTACTTGCGGTCTCAGGAGGACATGGAAATAAGAAGACGAGTGAAGACTATCCAAACAACAGCCTCGTTGAGATTGGCCAGAATACTAAGAAGAGTCCAGGAGACTTGAGGAAACTTGCAGAGACTTGATGTCACCCAGAATCCAATGGAAACTCATCAGCTGACACTAGTGTGAGAAACTCTCAAAAGAGTAAAATAAAAATAAATAATTTCTTTGTACACAGTTATATGGTTTCAAGTATTCCTATCTAATATTGATAAGTACAAAATTATATGAGAGTAGTCTCCGCTTTGTAGTGGCTAACATGCTGGTCTGTGACATCTTAGTAAGCATGTTCGAACTCCAGTAGAGCTATTACATTCAGTTTTGCACTAATATTTTTGGAAAAAGTATAAACTCCTCCGTCCCCTCAGCTATTGCTTAAATAGTATCACTATTGCCCTTCCACAAAGCCAAAAATAAAAATAAAGAGCCATAAATATAGAGGTTAAAGACTATAAAAGAAAAACATGTCTTCTAATTGATATGGCAGCGCCAACAGATAATAAGATATCAGTCAAAGAATATAATAGAATAAGTAAATACAAAGACCTCGAAATAGAAAAAGAGAAAATGTGACACCCTTAAACTAGCGGGAGCACAGGGAATGATTATGAAAGGGACAGATACACATATCAACAAGATACCTGGCAATCCTATCAGCGCCATTTGTGGTATAATGGTTAGAAAGCTAGACGAATAAACCTTTACGAGTGAGTTCGAATCTCATAGGGTGCCCATGCATACGGTTTTGCGCCACATCTAAACAAAAAGCTTAGTAAATTACTACCATAAAGGCGGACCCAGTCATCTTCTTAGGAGGGTACTATCAATGTGAATGAAAAAATACGAGGTGCATACGATAAGTTTCCAGACGTTTTTCGTATGGGCACTTTTATTGATAGTTCACACATGAAACTCTAGTACCCTTCGAAATAATCTCCCCCGGCTGCAATGCACTTGTTGTACCGTTCCAACAACTTCTGGAAGGCTCCATGGAAGTCCTCTTGTGTGACCGTGTCAATGACCCTCGTCACAGCCTCTTTCATTTCCTCAGTTGTCTCGTAACGACAGCCTTTGAGCTTAGGGAATAACCAAAAGTCACAGGGAGCAAGGTCTCGACTATAGGGAGGCTGAGGAATTGTCTTGATGCCCACCTTGGTCAAATAGTCTGTAACAAGGATGGAGTTGTGGACTAGCGCATTGTCCTGGTGGAAATGCCACTGACCCGATTTGAAGAGTGCTGGCCTCTTCCGACGGAATTTCTACCTGAACTCCCTTAAAACCTCAACATAGTAATCCTAACCCTAACCCTATGGCCAATTAACTCTAGTGTATTGACTTCCTTACTCCTCCCACACCTCTCATCATCCTTCACAGACTCCCTGGCTTCCTTGAATCTCTTATACCACTCAAAAACTGATACTCGATTCATGCAAGATGCTCCAAAAGCAGCCTGAAACATTCCATACGTTTCTGTGGCATCATTTTTTCCAAGTTTAAAACAGAATTTTATTGCATATCGTTCAGATTGCATTTTTGAAATTCACCAACTGTGACAATCAGGTTTTAGTAGGGTGTATTCCAATTGCTGCTGTAGCTGTTCATTTGAACCTGAAATCATAAAAATTAGTCAGTCATCTCATAAGATGTATAGCAAGAACATACTGTGTCTATGACTATTTTAAATGCCCATACGAAAAGAGTCTGGAAACTTATCATATGCACCTTGTATCACCAAAAAAGAGACAGCAAAAACATGGATACATAGAATGCATAATCACTAACGTCCCTCAATCAAGGTCTGGGGTAAATACCTGGTGAAGGATTGTGAGAAACCGAAATATAACTGCGAAATCTCACACGAGAAAATTTGGATATGGCTAAAAAAGGGAAACCCTGAGAGAGAAACTGAATATGTTCTGAGAGCAGCAGAAAATAATGCCATGAGGACCAATTATATCAAAGAAAGAATAGATAAGACGCAATAAAATAGCTGATGTAGATTATGTGGTGATAGAGACGAAACGATCAATCACATAATAAGCGAATGCAGCAAATTAGCGCACAAAGAGTAAAAGACGAGACACGATTAAATGGAGAAGGTGATCCACTGGGTATCATGCAAGAAGTTTAAATTTGACCATACGAACAAATAGTATATTCACAATCCAGAATTTGAGATACAAGCGGGTCATCTAATCCTGGCCAGATAATCAGACCTAATGATAGTCAACAATCAAGAAAAGAAGAATAAAAAGAAAACCTGCCGAATAGTAGACTTTGCTGTTCTGGTTGACCAGAGAATAAAACTGAAAGCGAAAAGAGAGATAAGTACCTAGACATTGCAAGAGAACTGAAAATCTATGGAACATGAAAGTGACGGTGATACTAATTGTAATTGGCGCACTCGGTACAGTCACCAAAGGATTGGTACAGGGACTGGAGGACTTGGAAATTAGTGGACGAGTGTAACCCATCAAAACTATAGCATTGTTGAGATCGGCCAGAATACTGAGATGAGTCCAAGAGACCTAAAAAGACTCGCTGTCACTTAGACTTCATTAGAAAGCCATCAGCTGACGCTGGTGGGAAAAACTCACAAATGAGTAAAATGATAGAAGCTGATAATTTAATCGCGACCAGAAGACCAGACCTAGTGATAGTTAATAAAAAAAAGGTAACCTGCCGAATAGTGGACTTTGTGGTCCCGGCTGAGCAGAAGATGCAAATCAAAGAAAACGAAAAGAGCGATACTTACTAAGACCTTGCCAGAGAACTAAAACAAACTATGGAACATGAAGGTGAAGGTGACACCAATTGTAGTTGGTTCGCTCGGAACAATCTCCAAATACTAGGAAATGGGAGTGGAAAATTTAAAATCAGAGAACGAGTAAGAATCACCCAAACTACAGCCTAGTTAAGATCGACCAGAAACTGAAAAAAGTCTAGGAGACTTGAGGAGAGTTGCTGTCACTCAGACTCCAGTGAAAGTTCATTAGCTAACGCTGGTGTGAAAAAGTTGCCAGGAGTATAATAATAATAATAATAATAATATGATGGGACTTTAACATACAAACGGATCACCTAATCCCGGCCAGAAGACCAGACTTAATAATAATCAACAAAAAAAAAAAAAAAAAAAGAAAAGAGAACTTGCAAAATAGTCGACTTTACTGTCCCGGCTGACCACAGAATAAAACTGAAAGAATGTGAAAAGAAGGATAAGTACCTCGACCTTGCTAGGGAATTGAAAAAACTGTGGAACATGCAGGTGACAATTATACCAATTGTAATTGGTGCGTTTGGAACAGAAACTAAAGGATTACTAAAGGGACTGGAGGACTTGGAAGTTGGCGGACGGGTGGAGACCATCCAAACGACAGCATTATTGAGAACGGCCAGAATACTGAGAAGAGTCCTGGAGACTTGAGGAGACTTGCTGTCACTCAGACTCCAGTGAAAAACCATCGGCTAACGCTGATGTGAAAAGCTCTAATGAGTGAATAATAATAATAATAATGAAAATAATAATAATAATCTGTTTGTACACAGTTACATGGTTTCAAGCATTCCTGTATTATACTAATAATTTTTAAACAATTCTATTTGACTCATAGATAGGTTGGTTGGTTGATTGTTTTGTTTACGGCGTATCACCTCTTTTCGAGTCATTAAACATCGAATTAGATTTCAAACAATTCAGTTTAGTCTAAGTATTGTTTTTGTTTACAAACAGTTAAATGTCAAAACAGTTCTATTTCAAACAATTCAATTTATCATAAGTACAACGTTTAATTATATCTAAAAACAGTTCTATTTCAAAAAGTTCATTTTAGCATAAGTACGCAGTTTCAATGTTTAAAACAGTTCTATTTCAAGCAATTCAGTTTAACCTAAGTACACAGTTTAGTTCTATTTGATCGTACCCTATCAGGTGTTACCACAGAGTGGACCTGGGAGCGAAAGCAATAAAGGCGTACTCCGCATTCTCCAAAGCTCAAGCATTACTAGAGCCTCACCATAAGATTGTGTAGCGTTATATTCAGGATACACGTTGTGGAGGTTCTTAGCTGTCGGTGTATTCTACTACTCCAGCTGACTAGGCAACTTACAGATGAGACCTTTACAGGGAGTATCACTTCGGTTCAGTGTGAAGCTGGAAGTAATGGCAATAAAATGGGTACTCTAAAGTCTCGTGGAGTAATTATTATCGTCGTGGGAAATGGTCACGGTGAACCGTGTTCAAATACTGTACGAGTCTATTTGCATTTCTTATAGCGCTAATATCTTTGGGAAAGGTATAAATTCACTTATTCGACTCCCAGCTATGGCCAAATAGTAGGATAGACTGGTTTCTTTAGCCTTGGTTAGTCGAACAGCCAATGAGAAAGAAAACTCTGAATTCAAACCTGTTAAACACTGCTAAAAATTGACCTTGTGTCGCATCTTGTCGGTTCGAAAGATAGGTAAATACCAACTCTAAAATCCCGAAAGATGTAGGACTGGAGCATTATCAACGAATGTTGGTAAGTCTCATACCCAGGATACCTTTTTTAGTGGTGGTGGTGGTGGTCTTACCTCACTGCAGATTATGCAGTCGGCTAACAGGGTTAGAGAAAACTCACAGTCACTGGAGATACATTTGGGGCAAGCAGTTTTCGCATATACATTGCATCGGTCATACTGTCTCTCACCATTTGAGGTTGACTGATGTTGGTATGATATCGTAGTCTACTTTTATAAGACAGCCTGTTAACTTTGGGCCAATCTGTTTGATGTTACACCATGTAATCTTTCTTTCTTTGATGTTTTCCCACTTGGAGTATGCGTTCCGTTTCGGATGGTCAACAGCTGTAGTAAGATGCTTATATTCTTCAATACGGTCTTCTGTGACCACCAACGCTGCGGATGGTAACCCACCCTAGCTCCGGCAGCTGCCATTGTAACCACCCTTTCCTTCATCCCGAGAGATAATGTTGCCTATCCCGTAGTATTTTCAACATCCCATTTCCATTCTTGCGTGTCACGCAACAGTCGGTCGATTCAGGTTTTGCCGATCTTAACTCCTTAAATAACGTCGGTGGTCGTTTCAGCTTCCAAATATATTTTTACATTCGAGGTCTGTTTGAAAAGTAACAGGACTGCGTGTGCTGTGTGAACTTTGAGCGAAAGAGGGATAAGCAGATTATGTTATCATCTAACATGATATATTGGAAGGATGTAATTATAATCTTAGCTTTCAGCAACCACAGCATTTTTTCACATGTTTTTGTTTGCATCATCTCTTTGTTTTTAAGGTCGTTCAGCTGTGAGTACTGAGAAACGAATCAAGCTGAAATTTTTGGTTCGGTTGGGGAAAACTCCATCACCAGCACTTGAAGTGTATGGAGATAACAAGATATCGTGCAAACGTGTTTCTGAGTTACACAAGAGGTTCAAAGAAGGTCACAAAAGGTAGAAAATGACTCCAGGAGCGGGAGGCCTTCAGCTACGTCGAGCGGATAAAGCAGGTTGTGTGTGGTGATCATCGGTTGACTGTTCGAATGATCGTAAGTCAGCTGTAACGACGAGGCTGAGGGGCAACCCAGAAGAATCCTTCCAGCAATGAATAGAAGCGTGGCAGATAAAGATGGGAAAGAGCATTAGACTTGATGGGGTCTACTTTGTTGTTTGAAATTGAAATAAATCGTTTTCTGACACTTGCCCCCGTTACTTTTCAGACATTCTTCGTATACTTATTGATTAAATGCTTACATACATACATAGAGCAACGGTTATCGTCGTAAGAAGTGGAATTAACGAGCCGATTTCAAATCTTGGACGAAGCTGTTTGTTGGTTGGTTGGTTGGTTGTTTGAGTTTTATGACATATCAACCTTTGTAGGTTATTTAACGCCAAATCCATTTTTATACAAATAATCATGTCTTTTTCAAAGAATTCCGTTTAGCGTAAGTACACAGTTTGATTTCTATTTCAAGCAATTCAGTTTAGTCAAACGGTTCTAATTTTGCCAATTCAGTTTAGTATTAGTACGTAGTTTAAATATCAAAACAGTTTTATTTCAAGTAATTCAGTTAAGTATAAGTATGCAGTTTAATTCTATTTGACTCATAGATAGGACCCTATCAGGTGCTATCACTCTGGGCCTGAGTGGACCTGGGAGCGATGGCAATGAAAGGTTACTCCGCATTTCCCAAAGCTCCAGCATTACTGGAATCTCACCATCAGATTGTTTAGTGTCATATCTAGGATACTCGTAGGGAGGGGTTTTTACCCCTCTGCTGAGGTGCTGTCAGTGTATTCTACAACCCCAGCCGACTGGACAAGAAGCTGTTTGTGTTTCATTTAAATACATGCTGATGCCCATGGGAAAGGCATGAATATATCTGTTCTCCTCCTAGCTATGGGTAAATAATGCGGAAGACAAGGTTTTTTGGCCTGGGTCAGTTAACTGGTCTAGGAGAAGGAAAACCAAAACATATTACTAAACATATTTTTCTCATACACTGACGCTAATTAAACCAGCTGTACTTCGCTGAAAAATTTATATTGCCTCACATTCTGCTGGTGGAGGAGGTGTTGGATACATACATACATATACAGTTTTAGATATTTTGTTTATATCAAGAATGCGTATGTTGCACATGCGGATTTGCATGCAAAAGCACGCACTGTCAGAATAGAAAAAAATATTGGGTTGATACACAAGTTCATTGTATCCTATTTGCATGTCAGTTAAATCTTTGAAATGTCTTTGAAATAAATTCCGTTATTTAGGCTACATAGATGCTCTTTAACAATTGTTAACGGAAAAGTGATAAATTTGCTTGATTTTAGTTACCCCACACCGACAGAAAGACAAAAACATAGCTGAATTTTGTGTCGGTATTTTCTTTTCTAACCCAAGGCGGTAACCGTTCACCAATAAAAGTCTCAAGTATTTGTGCCTTGTATCTGCAACACAACTGTAAGACGAGACATTTTCTTCACTATTTCACCCTAAATTCCCCCCGTCATTATTTTGTGTAGGTATAAGGGTGTTACAGGGCGTGTAATTGAAATTCTTTTTATATTTGTTTTGTTTTCTGAGCTTGATTTGTTACCCTCAGTCATCAAGGGAACCTGTACTTTCTAGAGAAAGGCTACGGTAAACATATTGCCCTCATACGGTACACACAACGTGCTTACTGATGCTATTTCAGTAAGTAAAGTTCTTGCTAAACATATTCACACACTCACTCTATTTCAATAACTAAAGTTGTTCTTAAACATAATGATCACACAAACACCGATGTCATTTCAGTAAGTAAAATTTTTGCTAAACATATTGTCCGATAAATGTTCCTGTAGACTTGATTTGAAAATACTGATATTTTTCGCGTAATTTTCCACTCTAGCAATCAACTCATTCTATAAACGAAATTCGTCTTGTTTTTATAAATTACTGACATGTTTTTATTACTAATATACTTTTCAGTTTTTTTTTTTTTTTAAAATGTTTTACACAACGTCGCTCAATAAGTTTTTTGATGGAGAGAACAGGTTTATGTAGATTATTCTTATTACAAAAAAAATGCTTCATACTCTGAGAAAAACAGGAAAATCTATCCTTTACAAATTGTAATGACAACATCCGGCCGTATGTTGTAAACCACTAACTACAAAGTATTTACGCCGGTTGATTTGGTTGGCAACCGCTTAAATATCGACACTATCTATCTATCTATCTATACAAACACACACACGCATAATTTATAAATATATTGGATTAACGGGAAAAATCCCCCTCTCTCTCTCTCATATATATATATATATATATATATATATATATATATATATATATATATATACACACACACAATCTTTCTCTCATTGACAGGATGTGACAGAAGGTAATTTTAAGCAGAGTAAATCCATACCAAAGACTCAAAAAATGGTACTTGATGCTGCCTTGCTTAACACTCAGCATTATAAGATACGGATCAAGGGTAAAGTGGAGCAATCCAGGGAAAGGAGTAGCGCCCTCCCCTACACCTTGGTGTGGTAGCTATCGAAAAAGGAGACTTGGTGTCACCCTCGATTATGGTCGCCAACTTTATACAAGTGCTGTTTTGAATTCAGTTTTTCTACTCTTAGATCGATAGCCGACCAAAGTTAAAGAGCACAGTCTACCCGACTATTCAACAAAAACTGTGAGGAAAAATGATGTATTCGAACCCTTCCCAGAGGAATATTAATATCATATCATATGATATATATATATATATATATATATATATATATATATATATATACTATACGCGTTAAAAATATCTTTAGAAGTGTAAAAGTGTCCAATGCTTAAAAGTAGAGAAGTATACTTAGAAAATTATTAGAAATCAGGTATGGTTACTCAATTAGGAAAGAAATCTTTAGACCAGCAAGATTACTTTCAGCTTGAGACTAAAATAACCATACTTAAGTAAATTTACATTTACCAATCCCGCTGTACAATCAGGATGCAGCACAAGGTCAATTTTTAGGCAGATTTTAACAGGTTTAAATTCAAAGTTTTCTTTCTCCTAGACCAGTTGGCATACCTAGGTTGAAAAACCCACTCTTCCCCACTTTTTACTCAGAGCCGGTGGAAGAATCATTGAATTTATAGCTTTTCCAACGGTATTAGCGAAATGCAAACTCGTGTCGTCGTGTCCATTTTCCGCAACGGTAACCATTAAACCGTCAAAGCCTCACTTATGCATGTTATTGCTTATATATATACTAGGCAATTCAAATATCAGAAATAATTGGTCGGAAAGAAATTCCAAGTTTATAAGTTTCAGGAAGACCATATGTTACATAGCCATATACACGAATATGGCCGTTGTGCGAAATGGGTGAAATGGACATCGAATGTTCATGGCCACATATAGAAAACTTAGAACATAGGAATCTCGAAATTCGAAAACACGTAACGACTTCTTTGTTCAGGTACGAAACCTTTTTATTACTTTTGAGTTAAAGGTTTCGACATAAGGAGAGAGAAACAATCTTTTTATGCTGGCTTCTTCATCTGGCCCCTATCTCGTGCGGCACCCATGGCGCGCAAATTCGTCTCGCCCCATCGAGCCCCAAAAGTCGAACCTCCTTGTTCGGCGTCTAGTTTCAACTCTCTTAACTTCTTCGAAATCCCAAAAAACCCCGCGCGCTTCCGGTGCGTGACGTCACCCGCTCTTTGTAACCCTGTTTCCCATCTCGGCTTATCGTGACATCTCTGAGTGACACATCCGCCCTGCGCGCGTGTTAACACCTGCGTCAAGTTTGCACCCAACTAACCCATGTGCCGAGCCGAAAGGTTGTCAGCCTAACTAAGCCCAAAGGCATGAACCGAAATCCCTCGGCTATTATATTACACATAGGTTTGAGAGATTGTAGGGTGCTAATCAATTAATGAAGTCTAGAATTTGTCTTCTTTTGTGATTAATTTGTTATCAGACGTATTAAAAACGTTCAGATTTTAGTCAAGGTTTGTAGAGAAATTTATTCATATGTGCTTGGCGTTTGAGTCAGTCGGGTTTCGATCCCAGCTTCGGGAATCTCGCCACACTGAAGATTTGTGATACAACGAAACAGCCTGTCTGTGGATGACAATATATATATTAATGCAGCAAAATTTTAAACATGAACTGCAACAAAAATTTTTATGTGAAATTTATCGAAATTTTCAGTCTGAAATGCAACAAAATTTTAAATATATATACTGTAGAACACACACACACATACTACATTTTTATTTATTTTTATTTATTTATGTATTTATTCGTAAAGATTACATGGAAAAACATTTGCCCAATTTGGCAGGAAAGAAAGAGACAGAAGGCACACACACACACACACACACACACACACACAAAAAGAAGAGTGTGTTTGCGACAGAGAAAGAACAGCTCTCTCTAACAACCAAATAAGAACTGATTGAACCCTTTTTCTGTTAAATATCGATCTCTTTGCACTCTTTTGCCATTTTCCTTCCTTTCTTCCTCGTGGCTAAGCATCACGACAATAATTTCCCGATTTTCCGCTTGGTATATGATTGCTGTTCATGTTTGATACTCGAACCATTTGGTCTTCGCCCAACACCATAAGAGGTGCTAACTTAATCCCTTTCATAATAGTTGTTTTATGAGTGAAGGAAGGGGAAAGCCCGCCCACAGAGAGATCAATACCGATGAACAATCAAGTTAATCGCTAGATCCAAACTGATATTTATCGTCATTGAGAACATCGCCCCCCCCAAAAAAAAACCCAAAACCAAAAAAAGCCAAACAAACAAAAACCAAAAAACAATGGTATCTAACAATCGCTTTGGAAGAAATTAGCCAAAGGCTTTGTTTTTATTAAAGTGCAAGATTACTTTTAGGCTACATACAAATCCTAACACAAAATTGTTTTCGTGACTACTTATTCATCGTAGTGTCTAACGAATTACTTTCACAGGCCAGTGTATACGAGTTCGCTTCTAACTGCAAGCTGCTTCGAACTTTTGCCCTTTTTGGAAAAAAATCTTAGCTTTCATCCCCACAGCTCTGTTCGGATAAGATGACACTAAATGACGGTGTTCGAATCTAATGAACGACCAAACATGTTGAATTTAACTCCCCTAGTGTAATTGTAATCATCGTTGGAAATAGATTCGGCATTCCGAGTTCAAAATCCAAAGCAAGGCTTTGATATCTTTGGGCAAAGATGAAAAGTATGAACCCAACAGTTCTTCCTTCAGCTCTGGATAACCTCGTCCGCTGGGGCTGTAGAATACACAGACTGCATCTCTACAAAAGTGTAAATCTCTTCAAATGAGTGTCCTAGATATGATATCAAACTATCTGATGGTGAGGCTCTAGCCTCGGAGATTTGGGGAATGCGGAGTACTTCTTCATTGCTATTGATCCCAGGTTCACTCTGCCTCGGAGTGGTAGCATCTGATTGGGTCCTATCTAGGGGTCGAATAGAAGAAACAGTAGTAATTTACGAAGGTCTTTACTTCGATTTAGCACAAGGCCAAATGAATGGGGCACCCAATGAGCGAATAGAAGAAACAGTACAAACAAATGACTGATGTTAAATTGTGACTGTTCTATAGCAATACTTGAAACCATTTAACTGCGTGCAAAAAAGAGCTCTGTCTCGTTTAAGAATGTTATCTACAAAATGTGTTTTCAAATCACATATTTATTTAATATATAAGTGTAAACAAGATTTGGCATTAAATAATCTACAATGGTTGATATACTATTAAACCCAACCAAGCTAAAACATAATATATACTCTCTAAAATGCTTGGTCAGCATATGACAAAACATTAGAGAGTATGTATTATGGCCTTAAATAACCTACAATGGTTGATATGCTATAAAACCCATACAAATCAAATCATAACATATATGTATAAACAGGATTTGGCTTTAAATAACCTACAATGGTTGATATGCCATAAAAATCAACCCAACCAAATCATATATATTTGATATATATGTATAAAGAGAATTTGGCATTGAATAACCTACAATGGTTGATATACCAATGAACCCAACCCAACAAAATCATATATATTTAATATATATATATAAATAGAATTTGGCTTTAAATAACCTACAATGGTTACTATACCAAAGAACCCAACCAAACTAAATCATATGTATTTAATATATATGTATAAAGAGAATTTGGCATTAAATAACCTACAATGGTTGATATTCCATAAAACTCCATCCAACCAATTCATATATATTTAATATATGTGTATAAAGAGAATCTTAAATAACCTACAATGGTTAATATACCAAAGAACCCAACCCATCCAGTTATGAATAAATAGCAGGGCAGACGGACTCTTTAACCTTGGTATCACAACCAGTCTTGGCAAAGGAAAATTTTGCATTCAAATCAGTAATAGACCCGGAGGGGGATGGTCCTGCAAACTATTTCTGTCCAAAACACGCTATATGTATCGTCCTCCAACGATCAAACTAGCTTACAGGACCAGGTAGGAAGATAAGATTTATCCTCTTAGTATGTTCAAATAGCGTGATTTTCAAAAAATCAAAGATTAGGTTCTAAAATGCGAGTACATAAAGAATACAAAGGCAACGTTATACCCAACAGAATGTTTAACGGAAATCTAGGCAGTAAACTTTTTAAATATCTTACCAAAAGACAAAAGAGATAATACTTTGAAGTGATGAATAAAGATTAATGATATCAAAACGAGATCAGTCAGTTTCTTTAGAATATTACTAGAAGTACCATACTGTGCTAATCTGCATTAAGAGGCTGAAAAAAATTCGATTTTAGATCTGATTTGATCTAAAATTGAATTTGTTTCAGCCTCTTGATGCAGATCAAAATTTTGATTTTTACACACCGATTTTGACATCGATTTTGACATCGATTTCAATGTCATAATTTGTCTCCATTCAACTGATGGCTGCTATAACTTCATAAAAATCCATTTAGATGTATTAAACATGATAAAAGAATGGCCACTTAGCTTATCATCAGAAAGAGAATTGGCGAGTCGAGTACAAATCTTTGACGTGGCTGTTTGCATTTTCTTTTGCACTAATACCCTTAGAACAGCCTGAATCCCTCTTTTCTCTCCCCGTTCCAGCGGTGGATGGAGGGTACACTGAGTCCTTTAGCCTTGTTAAAACAACCAGTTTCGGAGAAGAAAAACGGTATTCTAATCAATACTCCGCTTAAAATTGACCTTGTGTCGCATTCCGTTTGTGATTGGGCAATGATAAGTATTATAAAGGTAAAAAAATGAAAAACAACAACAAAAGAACAAAAGAAAATAGAAGTATTCATCATTGCTAACTCCCTCAAGGGTCAATACGATCAATACGACTTTAGAATTTAGGATACGTTGACTGTATCCTCTACAGAGAGGTGAGACACACTAAAAGGAAAGTACTGAGTATTGCACTAAACTGCATCCTCTACAGAGAGGTGAGATCCACTAAAAGGAGAGTACTGAGTATTGCACTAAACTGTATCCTCTACAGAGAGGAGAGACCCACTAAAAGGAGACTACTGATTATTGCACTAAATTGCTTCTGATGATGAGGATCCACTTCTGGAGCTCTGATGGGTGTGGAGTACTCCTTTATTGTCATTACTCCCAGATCCATTCGAACCTGGAGTGGTAGTACTAATTAGGGTCACATGTAAGTGTCAAATAGATCTTTTTAAAAATAATTCATACCGTGTTAAAAAAAATCCAAAGAAACTACTATACAAAAAATGTAAATATGAATGTACAATGAATGTTATTCCTTAATTTCAAGGCGTAAAATAACCTAAGATGGGTTGACATGACGTTAAAATCGTGTCATAACGCTTATCAATACAGGAAGTGGACTCAGATATCCTAGTTCAAATCTTGAACCAGGCTGTTTGCATTTCACATTGTGTTAATACCATTAGAAAAAATATGAATTCGACTATTCTCCCACCAGCTATGGGTAAATAGTTGGGCAGACAGAGTCTCTTTATTTTTTGTATCGAAACCGATCTAGAAGGAAAATTCTGAATTCAAACCAGACCAAGTAAGAGATTGTCTCTACCACGATATTCTTGCCAAAGACACGCTATGTAACTAGATCCTCCAACGAATAAACCAGTTTATGGGATAAATCACACAATACAACAATACAAGATTCAGGCCAAGATAATTGGGGAAAGAACGTTAGGGAAGTTGAATTGATACTTTTTAAACCGGAATTTAAACTCGGAAAATTCTGTTTTCTGAAATTTTGAAAGACTATGTTGGGTGTTAAACATGTGTTAGTGTGCATATATTTTACGCGATAATCGGACAGTCATTAAACACATGCTAGGATCCCAAAGAACAAAACAAAAACAAAAAAATGAAGCAAAAAAAAGTACGGTTTAATAATCATAGGATAATGTCCACCACAAGAGCATCCAAATTAACTGGTCACAACGCTATTCTATCAAAACTAATGGACATTTACAAATATTCAATCGTCTATTGTGTTTCTTAATTACAACTCTGAAGTTTTATGAAATGAACTAAAAACTAAAGCTTAAGAGCACAAAATAGACGTGTGAATATTAATGTTTCGCGGCCAAACTTCAAACACAAAACAACACCATCTACTGTCCAATCATAGTAATCTAATATTACAATATGGCATTTAGTCATTAATAAACAAAAAGCCATTTTCCTCGAAAATACAGCGATTAAAACCTTTCAGAAAAAGAGCAATAAGCAATTTAAAGCAGTCTAGAAAAGATCTAATTAAGGGTTTTTATTCATTCTCTCTGGGTCATGTAAATTTTTGGTCCTCATTTAATGTTTAAAGTCTGTAGTAAAATGCTAATTGCAAATCCATCTTTTTTTTTATTCCTTCTTTATTTCTTTATAATCCTGGTCAGAAATAAACATGATTAGTTTGATAGGATTAACTTCTTAGTCTTTTCTCTTTTGTGTATTCTGACATCAAAACCTGAATATTACAAAAGCGCTTTCAACTTTTAATTATGATTCTTTCATTCGATTGTTCAATTCTATTATATCATATATTCCTTAATCTCCGCGCATATATATATATATATATATATATATATATATATATATATATAATACTGTGCAAAAAAATCTTTGAATACTTCAAACCAGGGTCTTCTTAAAATAGTTCACATAGATACCTTGGGGCGAAAATTATTTTTATTTTAAAACAAAACCTACATTAAAGAAAATCAAAGCGTAATTTATGTTAAGAGTTTCAAGACTTGATTTTAAAACTCAATTATATCGTTTCCAAGTGGTTAGAGTGTTCACCAATGGTCCGAGAGACCAGGGTTCAATACCAAGTCGAGTCATACCAAAGACTTCAAAAATGGTACTTGATACCTCCTTGCTTAAAACTCAGCAATATAAGGTACGTATCAAGGGTAAAGTGGAGCAATCCAGGAAATGGAGTAGCGCCCTCACCTATTATTCGGTGTAGTAGCTACTGAAAAAAGGGAGCCTTCTGGTCGCCCTCGATTAAGGTCGCCAACTTTACTTACATCGTTATGGAAGCCGATATTTATCCGTACCTCACACCAGGTAAGGTTTGACACTAGATCATTTTAACCATGCCACTGACCCGATTTGAAGAGTGCTGGCCTCTTCCAACGGAATCTCTTGCTGAACTCCCTTAAAACCTCAATATAGTAACCCTAAACCTAACCGTAACTCTAACCCTTTGGCCAATCAACACACACACACACACACACACACGCATATATATATATATATATATATATATAATTTGTAAGCGAATTGTTTGTCGGTAACAGTTTAAACGAATCAAACCTCATCTATTTGAACACAGTTAAAGGTTTCAAGTATTGCTATCAAACTCTAATTATTCCATTTAATTTTAATCATTTGCCTGCACACAGTTACATATTTTAATTGCTCTATAACACAAACAATTCAATTTAACACTTGGCATGCACAGAGTTAAATGGTTAAACAGAGTGGACCTGGGAGTAATGGCGATAAAGTAATACTCCACATTTCCTGGAGCTCCAAGACTGAAGCATCAAAAAAAAAAAAAAAAAAAAAAAAGAAAGAAAAAGAAAAGAAAAGAATGACTTGAAAAGTTTTCGGCCGCCTCGCATAAATCTTCCACTGTTGCACTAATCTTCGCTGCTCTAATCAACTTTTCACAAAATTAACTTAAACATTTTTGTATTACACGTATTACAAATATGAATGTTTTGGTTTTGTTGTATTTTATGGCATATTGACCCTTGTGGGTTATTTGATGCCAAATCTTGTTCATACGCACACATATAAATACATGTATAGTTTGTAGGTAACATTAGTTTAAAACGAGCCAGAACTCATTTGCTTGCACATAATCAAATGGTTTCAACTATTGCTATCAAACACAAATAATTTTAAATGGTTTCAAGTATTACTATCTAATACTAATAATTCTACTGAATATTAATCATTAGTTAGGTTTGGTTTGTGTTTTATATCTTATCAATCTTTGTGGGTTTCTAATACAAAATCCTGTTTAATCTCACTTTCTTTCTCTCTCTCTGTATATATATATATATATATATATATATATGATTTTTAGTTGGGGCTGTTGAATACACCGATTACATTTCTGCATAGGGTAAAACTCTCCAACGATTGTCCTGGATATATGACACAAAACAAATTGATGGTGAAGCTCCAGGAATGCAGGAGCTTTAGGGAATGTGGAGTACCCCTTTATTGCCATCGCTCCCAGGTCCACTCTGGCCAGAAGTGGTAACACCTGATCGGGTCCTATCTATTGGTCAAATAGAACTAAACTATGTGCGTATGCTAAACTGAATTGTATAGAATTGAACTGTTTTCATATTTAAACTACGTACAAATACTAAACTACTTTTTTTCAAAAATAGAACTGTTCTGACATTTAAACTGTGTACTTACGCTAAACTGAACTCTTTTTACATCTAAACGCGTAAAAATGACTGATGTTTAATTGAATTGTTGGTGATACTTAGCAATACTTGGAACAATTTAACTTTGTTGACTAAACTGAATAGATTGAAATAGAACTATTTTTGACATTTAAGTTGTGTACTTATGCTAAACTGAATTGTTTGAAACAGAAATGTTTTTCATTCAGCTGTGCGAAAGCAAAAAAAAAAAATGAACTTATGCATAATTGAAGTCATGAAGATCTTGAAAAGTACAAACTTTCATCAACCTGACTTAATTCGGCGTTAAATGATCCGAAAAAAGTTGATAGGCCGTAAAAACAAACAAACCAACCAACCAACCAACCTACCAACCAACATTATTTTAAAATGAACTGAAGCTCATTTGTTGGCCCACAGTCGAAAAATAATTCTTAGTATCGTTATCAAACATAAATAATTCTATTTAATATTAATCATTCGTTTGCTTACAATTAAATAGTTTCAGGTATTGCTATTTAATATCAGTAATTCTATTTATCAAGTGATCTCATCTAATTTGATATTAATTATTTGTTTATCATCATCATCATCATCATCATCATATCGCGCTGGTAGCACGGATATCCCTGACCCTCTCTCGCCACTCCTCCCTATCGTTCATCGCCCTAGATAGGTCTTCAGGACAACATCCTGTATCCTCACATAGCTGCTGAATGTACGTTCGAGCTGGTCGTCCTGCTTTTGCGCGGCCATGTGTGGGGATCCATAAGAGTACATCTCTTATGAGTTCATCTCTGCTTCTCCAGCAGTGTCCTGCATGTCTGGAGTTAATGATATTAATCATTTGTTTGTCAAGTTCTATTTGACCTATAAATAGGATATTAACAGATACTACCATTCTATTTCAGACCTGAGTGAAATGGTAATGAAAAGGTATCCACATTCCCCAAAATCCAAGACTGGATTGTCCAGTTGGCTGGGGCTGTAAAATACACTGACTGCTTCTCTGCAACATGTGTCCTGGATTTGACACTAAGCAATCTAATGGTGAGGTTCCAGTAATGCAAGAGCTTTGGGGAATGCGGAGTACCCCTTCTTTGCCATCGCTCCTGGGTCCACTCTGGCCCGGAGTGGTAGCACCTGATAGAGCCCTATCAATGGGTCAAATAAAACTAAAGTGTGTACTTATGCTAAACTAAATTGTTTGAATTAGAACTGTTTGGCTAAACTGAATAGCTTGAAATAAATCTTTTTAACAATTAAACTGTGTTCTTATGCTAAACTGAATTGTTTGAAATAAAATTGTTCATTTGTATAAAAATGGATTTGGCATTAAATAACCTACAAAGGTTGATATGCCATAAAATCCAAACAAACCAAAACTCTAAAACTGGAGCCTCACCATCAGATGCTATTTAATGTCATACACAGGATAAAACATAAATGCGGGGGAATTAATCAAGAACACTTTTCTTTAACAACACAGCGTTGACTGATTTTAACAGCATGTCAACCCATAAAGCTTTATTTCATGCCGAAAGGTTAAGGACTCATATATATATACTTATATTTTTGTGTAGTTTCTGAATTTTTTTGCGCATGATACTTTTGAATTCTAACAATTTTAAAACAGATAATTAATCTCTCCTGATCAGGGTAGACCTGGGAGTAATAGCAATAAAACAGTAGATTTTCGTCTTGTCGCGACATCAGACCTGTATAAGGTTAATTAACACTGACAGGAAAGAGATAAAGGAACCATGTTTATTTATGTTGAGTAACACACACACACACACACACACCCACACACACACACACACATATATATATATATATATATACAGGGTCAGGCAAAATGATCGGACACATTTGTAGGTTTCACTCCCTATTTATCCAGAAGTAAAGTCTCACCATCGTCCCTATCATCCATCACTCCTGCAGATCTTCCAAACTACACCCTGTGTCCTCACTGAGCTGATGTAAATAAATTCTTATTGGTCGGCCAATACTGGCACGTCCATGTGTGGGGGTCCATAGAAGAACGTCACTTATGAGTTCGTCCATTGCTTCTCTAGTTGTGTCCCGCATGTCTTGTTCGTCTTGTTTCATGAGGTGTTGTTTCCTGGATTTGTTTCATATAGCTCGTAGAATTCTTGTGTAGTTCTCATCAAACTTTTTCTCTATGCGTTTTTATTTGCGTCCATGTGGGGCATCCATACAGTAGTATTGACACAGCCACAACTTGGTAGAAATATTATGTTTAGAAATGTTAATTTAAGGGCCTTCCTTTTCTTCCTCCCTACACACGGCTGGTAAAACTTCACACGAGGTTATTTAGCCTAGGCACGGTAATTGTAATTAAAAATTGAAAAAATTAATCACAGAGAGAGAGAGAGAGAGAGAGAGAGAGAGAGAGAGAGAGAGAGAGAGAGAGAGAGAGATGGGGGTGACTGAAAACTAACTCCTTGTTTTAAAATTTGTATAATCTAGTTCTTTCTATAATTTTTACAAGAAATGAATAATAAGAATTTTAAAATAGAGAGATATTTTAAAAAAATTACCTTTATATATATATATATATATATATATATATATATATATATATATATATATATATATATATATTCGTGGTGCAGAATCAGACGTTTCACATCTTGTATTTTTCACGCTTGAAATATATTGTTCTGCATTTTAATGAATTGAGCATTGTAAATATTTTACAGTTTACAAACATATTTAGTGTTAAATGTTGTATGTATGTATGTTTTCATATCTGAAGCTAATGTTAAGATGTGTAAACGATGCATACATTAGTGATAATTTTTGATCAGCACTCTTAATACATGCTTGGTTGTTTTTATGGCATATCAATCTTTATGGGTTATTTATTGTCAAATCTATCCTTGTCGAAGGACAGTAGTAGAGGTTTGATTTAACTAATGGCTGATGGAAGGACGCGGGTAAGAGTTTGATACTTGTTGAATGAAATGTTTTTAACAAATCACAGGATTGTCCTCGTTCAGTCACCTCCATAATTATTTAACATAATTCTGGGAAATTTTTGTTTTGTTTTTCAAACCGAAAATTCATCTCAAGATCCAGAGATGTGAGGACGTAGAGGCCATTAAAATAAATGCCACGGCAAAAATTGAATTAATTTCAAAAAACGTCTTTCATAGGTTCTTCAACTTATTGAGAAATCGCCGGATAAATTGTTTTCAATGACAAGGCGACTATTTTGAAGAAAATGAATATTTCATTCATGTTTTCATTTCTGTCTAATTAAATTCAACTTGATACTCTTTTCAAACAAACCTTATATATATATATATATATATATATATATATGTGTGTGTGTGTGTGTGTGTGTGTGTGTGCGTGCGCGTGTGTGTGGAATATAAATAAAGCATAAATAATGAAATTAAACCTTTGAATTATAATCAATATTTGATTAGCAAACAGAAAGTGTGTATGATCAAATATTTATCAAGCATCGGCATGTCAACGTGGTGAATACCTAAATTGCACACGTGCCTCAATGTTCAATCCTTAATGAAACTGATGCTGTAAAAATATGCAAGAACAAATAAAGTGATAAAATCAATAGTACATGCCAGTATTGAATTACGAGAAAATAAGTCTTAATCTTAGATATTCAGTGATGTGCTGATTAGTTTCTGAAGGCAAAAATACCAACAGGAGTGGTTAACGTTGAAGTATAAGTGTGCATGACTTCGTTCTTCCGAGGCTAAGTACAAACTAAGTGAAAGAAAAATGGGTAAGGACAAATAAAGAGAAAGAAAAGAGGGTAAGAACAAACGAAGAGAAAGAAAAGAAGGCAAGGATAAACTAAGTGAAAGAAAAATGGGTAAGGACAAATAAAGAGAAAGAAAAGAGGGTAAGAACAAACGAAGAGAAAGAAAAGAAGGCAAGGATAAACTAAGTGAAAGAAAAATGGGTAAGGACAAATAAAGAGAAAGAAAAGAGGGTAAGAACAAACGAAGAGAAAGAAAAGAAGGCAAGGATAAACTAAGTGAAAGAAAAATGGGTAAGGACAAATAAAGAGAAAGAAAAGAGGGTAAGAACAAACGAAGAGAAAGAAAAGAAGGCAAGGATAAACTAAGTGAAAGAAAAATGGGTAAGGACAAATAAAGAGAAAGAAAAGAGGGTAAGAACAAACGAAGAGAAAGAAAAGAAGGCAAGGATAAACTAAGAGAAAGAAAAATGGGTAAGGACAAATAAAGAGAAAGAAAAGAGGGTAAGAACAAACGAAGAGAAAGAAAAGAAGGCAAGGATAAACTAAGTGAAAGAAAAATGGGTAAGGACAAATAAAGAGAAAGAAAAGAGGGTAAGAACAAACGAAGAGAAAGAAAAGAAGGCAAGGATAAACTAAGAGAAAGAAAAATGGGTAAGGACAAATAAAGAGAAAGAAAAGAGGGTAAGAACAAATGAAGAGAAAGAAAAGAAGGCAAGGATAAACTAAGTGAAAGAAAAATGGGTAAGGACAAATAAAGAGAAAGAAAAGAGGGTAAGAACAAACGAAGAGAAAGAAAAGAAGGCAAGGATAAACTAAGAGAAAGAAAAATGGGTAAGGACAAATAAAGAGAAAGAAAAGAGGGTAAGAACAAATGAAGAGAAAGAAAAGAAGGCAAGGATAAACTAAGTGAAAGAAAAATGGGTAAGGACAAATAAAGAGAAAGAAAAGAGGGTAAGAACAAACGAAGAGAAAGAAAAGAAGGCAAGGATAAACTAAGCGAAAGAAAAATGGGTAAGGACAAATAAAGAGAAAGAAAAGAGGGTAAGAACAAACGAAGAGAAAGAAAAGAAGGCAAGGATAAACTAAGTGAAAGAAAAATGGGTAAGGACAAATAAAGAGAAAGAAAAGAGGGTAAGAACAAACGAAGAGAAAGAAAAGAAGGCAAGGATAAACTAAGTGAAAGAAAAATGGGTAAGGACAAATAAAGAGAAAGAAAAGAGGGTAAGAACAAACGAAGAGAAAGAAAAGAAGGCAAGGATAAACTAAGTGAAAGAAAAATGGGTAAGGACAAATAAAGAGAAAGAAAAGAGGGTAAGAACAAACGAAGAGAAAGAAAAGAAGGCAAGGATAAACTAAGTGAAAGAAAAATGGGTAAGGACAAATAAAGAGAAAGAAAAGAGGGTAAGAACAATCGAAGAGAAAGAAAAGAAGGCAAGGATAAACTAAGAGAAAGAAAAATGGGTAAGGACAAATAAAGAGAAAGAAAAGAGGGTAAGAACAAATGAAGAGAAAGAAAAGAAGGCAAGGATAAACTAAGTGAAAGAAAAATGGGTAAGGACAAATAAAGAGAAAGAAAAGAGGGTAAGAACAAACGAAGAGAAAGAAAAGAAGGCAAGGATAAACTAAGCGAAAGAAAAATGGGTAAGGACAAATAAAGAGAAAGAAAAGAGGGTAAGAACAAACGAAGAGAAAGAAAAGAAGGCAAGGATAAACTAAGTGAAAGAAAAATGGGTAAGGACAAATAAAGAGAAAGAAAAGAGGGTAAGAACAAACGAAGAGAAAGAAAAGAAGGCAAGGATAAACTAAGTGAAAGAAAAATGGGTAAGGACAAATAAAGAGAAAGAAAAGAGGGTAAGAACAAACGAAGAGAAAGAAAAGAAGGCAAGGATAAACTAAGTGAAAGAAAAATGGGTAAGGACAAATAAAGAGAAAGAAAAGAGGGTAAGAACAAACGAAGAGAAAGAAAAGAAGGCAAGGATAAACTAAGAGAAAGAAAAATGGGTAAGGACAAATAAAGAGAAAGAAAAGAGGGTAAGAACAAATGAAGAGAAAGAAAAGAAGGCAAGGATAAACTAAGTGAAAGAAAAATGGGTAAGGACAAATAAAGAGAAAGAAAAGAGGGTAAGAACAAACGAAGAGAAAGAAAAGAAGGCAAGGATAAACTAAGAGAAAGAAAAATGGGTAAGGACAAATAAAGAGAAAGAAAAGAGGGTAAGAACAAATGAAGAGAAAGAAAAGAAGGCAAGGATAAACTAAGTGAAAGAAAAATGGGTAAGGACAAATAAAGAGAAAGAAAAGAGGGTAAGAACAAACGAAGAGAAAGAAAAGAAGGCAAGGATAAACTAAGCGAAAGAAAAATGGGTAAGGACAAATAAAGAGAAAGAAAAGAGGGTAAGAACAAACGAAGAGAAAGAAAAGAAGGCAAGTACAAACTAAGTGAAAGAAAAATGGGTAAGGACAAATAAAGAGAAAGAAAAGAGGGTAAGAACAAACGAAGAGAAAGAAAAGAAGGCAAGGATAAACTAAGTGAAAGAAAAATGGGTAAGGACAAATAAAGAGAAAGAAAAGAGGGTAAGAACAAACGAAGAGAAAGAAAAGAAGGCAAGGATAAACTAAGTGAAAGAAAAATGGGTAAGGACAAATAAAGAGAAAGAAAAGAGGGTAAGAACAAACGAAGAGAAAGAAAAGAAGGCAAGGATAAACTAAGTGAAAGAAAAATGGGTAAGGACAAATAAAGAGAAAGAAAAGAGGGTAAGAACAATCGAAGAGAAAGAAAAGAAGGCAAGGATAAACTAAGAGAAAGAAAAATGGGTAAGGACAAATAAAGAGAAAGAAAAGAGGGTAAGAACAAATGAAGAGAAAGAAAAGAAGGCAAGGATAAACTAAGTGAAAGAAAAATGGGTAAGGACAAATAAAGAGAAAGAAAAGAGGGTAAGAACAAACGAAGAGAAAGAAAAGAAGGCAAGGATAAACTAAGCGAAAGAAAAATGGGTAAGGACAAATAAAGAGAAAGAAAAGAGGGTAAGAACAAACGAAGAGAAAGAAAAGAAGGCAAGGATAAACTAAGTGAAAGAAAAATGGGTAAGGACAAATAAAGAGAAAGAAAAGAGGGTAAGAACAAACGAAGAGAAAGAAAAGAAGGCAAGGATAAACTAAGTGAAAGAAAAATGGGTAAGGACAAATAAAGAGAAAGAAAAGAGGGTAAGAACAAACGAAGAGAAAGAAAAGAAGGCAAGGATAAACTAAGTGAAAGAAAAATGGGTAAGGACAAATAAAGAGAAAGAAAAGAGGGTAAGAACAAACGAAGAGAAAGAAAAGAAGGCAAGGATAAACTAAGAGAAAGAAAAATGGGTAAGGACAAATAAAGAGAAAGAAAAGAGGGTAAGAACAAATGAAGAGAAAGAAAAGAAGGCAAGGATAAACTAAGTGAAAGAAAAATGGGTAAGGACAAATAAAGAGAAAGAAAAGAGGGTAAGAACAAACGAAGAGAAAGAAAAGAAGGCAAGGATAAACTAAGAGAAAGAAAAATGGGTAAGGACAAATAAAGAGAAAGAAAAGAGGGTAAGAACAAATGAAGAGAAAGAAAAGAAGGCAAGGATAAACTAAGTGAAAGAAAAATGGGTAAGGACAAATAAAGAGAAAGAAAAGAGGGTAAGAACAAATGAAGAGAAAGAAAAGAAGGCAAGGATAAACTAAGGGAAAGAAAAATGGGTAAGGACAAATAAAGAGAAAGAAAAGAGGGTAAGAACAAACGAAGAGAAAGAAAAGAAGGCAAGGATAAACTAAGAGAAAGAAAAATGGGTAAGGACAAATAAAGGGAAAGAAAAGAGGGTAAGAACAAACGAAGAGAAGGAAAAGAAGGCAAGGATAAACTAAGAGAAAGAAAAATGGGTAAGGACAAATAAAGAGAAAGAAAAGAGGGTAAGAACAAATGAAGAGAAAGAAAAGAAGGCAAGGATAAACTAAGAGAAAGAAAAATGGGTAAGGACAAATAAAGAGAAAGAAAAGAGGGTAAGAACAAATGAAGAGAAAGAAAAGAAGGCAAGGATAAACTAAGTGAAAGAAAAATGGGTAAGGACAAATAAAGAGAAAGAAAAGAGGGTAAGAACAAACGAAGAGAAAGAAAAGAAGGCAAGGATAAACTAAGTGAAAGAAAATGGGTAAGGACAAACAAAGAAAAAGAAAGGAGGGTAAGAACACATTGAGAGAAAGAAGAGGGTAAGAACAATAGAAGAGAAAGAAAAGAAGGTCAGGACAAATT
Organism: Sepioteuthis lessoniana; assembly: GCA_963585895.1. NCBI lineage: Eukaryota > Metazoa > Mollusca > Cephalopoda > Myopsida > Loliginidae > Sepioteuthis > Sepioteuthis lessoniana. Next base: position 113,657,919 of record OY757912.1, on the reverse strand, counting down.
GAGAGAAAGAGAAGATGGTAAGGAAAAATTGAGAGAAAGAAAAGAAGGTAAGAGCAAATTGAGATAAAGAAAGGACGGTAAAAACAAACGAAGAGAAAGAAAAGAAGGTAAGAACAAACTAAGAGAAAGAAAATGGGTAAGGATAATCGAGGAGAAAGAAAGAGGGTAAGGACAAATTGAGAGAAAGAAAATGGGTAAGGACAAACAAAGAGAAAGAAAAGAAGGTAAGAACAAACGAAGAGAAAGAAAAGAAGGTGAGGAAAAACGAAGAGAAAGAAAAGAAGGTGAGGACAAACTAAGAGAAAGAAAAATAGGGGTAAGGACAAACTAAGAGAAAGAATCCTAACCGATTTTATTCTACTTAAATTGAAAGTAAATGTAAATGCATATTTGATTTCTCTGATTAAATAAAACAGGAACTCTTCCAAGCTGTAGCCGAGTCAGTATTACTGTATAGTTGCACCTCTTGGACCCTAAAAAAAGTCTTCAAGAAAAAGCTAGAGGGGAACTACACCAGGATAATGTGTAGTTTTGGACAAATCCCGGAAGCAGCTGTACAATACAATAGCTGTACGGCCACTTACCTCCCATCGTGCAAGTCATTCAAGCAAGACGAACTCATAAGCAATCATCAACTCTGTGCTCACTCTGGATGCCATCAAGAGGACTCATGTTGAGCGATAGCTGATAGAGATAGATGGTGTGTGTGTGTGTGTGTGAGAGAGAGAGAGAGAGAGAGAGAGAGAGAGCAATCTGTGCTGTCTGCACGCCTTGATGATAATGTTGATGATGATTAGATGTATATTTGTTACAAGATAAAATGTCGGAACAGTTTTCTCCTGTTGAAGTGGGTCATTGGAATATTTCAAGATAAAACAGTAGATTTTCGTCTTGTCGCTACATCAGACCTGTATAAGGTTAATTAACACTGACAGGAAAGAGATAAAGGAACCATGTTTATTTATGTTGAGTAACACACACACACACACACACACACACACACACACACACACACACACACATATATATATATTTATATATAGGGTCAGGCAAAATGATCTGACACATTTGTAGGTTTCACCTTATTTAAATCCGTGCGATTATTTTCTCTGGGGATACCTCAAGTCAAAGGTATACAGTAATTGCCCTCAATCTATTGAACAACTTAAAGATCCAATTCGTCAAGAAATTACAGCCTTACCACATGAAATGACCCGCCGAGTTATAGACAACTTTCGTGAACGCCTTCGATAGTGTGTAGACAATAACGGATCCCATTTGACTGATTTAATTTTCAAAACCTAATGAAACAGAATGGCATTATATGTACTTTTCGAAAATAAAAACAGTCTTTTGTTTCTTTACTTTATTTGTCTTTTATTAAACCTACAAATGTGTCAGATCATTTTGCCTAACCCTGTGCATATATAAATGACAAGGGTAAAAGTGTTCAATGTTCTTTAGAGGTGTAATAAGAGCTCAGATAATAAAGAATCTAAACTCACAGTTCCTCTCACTCTGACTCGGAATTTCACGTTGGGTACATAATAATCATTAGCCTGTTCATCGCTGTATTTCCGGCGTAAAACGTTGCCAGTCACAGTGTGAAGAATGGTGAGTTTGTATTTCATTATCTTAGTCTTTATATATATATATATATTTATGGAAGTAAATTATGGAAATAAATCCGACAGTATGAAGAAAATAGAAAAAACATAGTATTCCAAATGTTATGAATTTATCATGATGTAAAGTCAGCATTAAAACGTTTCGGTTTTTATAAACCTTCATCAGGACTTTAAGATAGTGAAAAACTGTTGATTGATCAGCGATGGATGTTTTTTTTATTAAAATAACGAGAGAGGAGAAAGTAAATACAGAGAAAGACTTATAACCGTTCGGTCAGCGTTTTTTTTATTTTGAAAACTATCACGTGATTGGCACAGGCAATGATGTTTAAAATGAGTTGAATTTCCTACCGATACAATCGATTGAATAATGATAAAAGCATTCATCATCATCATCATCATCATCATCATCATGTCGTGCTGGTAGCACGGATATCCCTGACCCTCTCTCGTCACTTTTCCCTATCGTTCATCGCCTTCGGCAGGTCTTCCGGACTACATCCCGTATCCTCACATAGTTGCTGAATGTATGTTCGTGCTGGTCGTCCTGCTTTTGCTCGGCCATATGTGGGGGTCCATAAGAGTGCATCACTTATGAGTTCGTCCCTGCTTCTCCAGCAGTGTCCTAGACGAACCAGACATAAAAGCATTAATCGTCAGAATTTGTGAGAAAAGTGGAAATGAAAACAAGAGAAAAGGAAAAGAAAGTAGAGAAAAGGAAAAGAAATAATCGTCGTTTTTTTTTGTATGGAGAAAGTGGTATAATCAGAAAAAACACGCGCATACAGAAAAAACTGAAAATTTCTTAAAATTTCCCTTTACATACTATTGCCAATAAATAAGCACACCACTAAAATCTTTTTGAAATGAAAAAGATCATTTTCTTCTAAACCAATGTAAATAGTAAAAGTAAAGTAGGTGACCTTTGTCGAGGGTAACCCGAAGGCTTCCTTTTCAATAGCTACTACACTGCGGTGTAGGGGAGAGCGCTACTTCATTCCCTGGATTGCTCTATTTTACCCTTGTATCCTTACCTTATAATGCTGAGTGTTAAGCAAGGTGGCATCAGCTACCATTTTTTTCTTGCAGAAAAACTATACAATCAAAACAGAAATTATTAGCTAATATTCATTACCAAACGCCATAGCAATAAGATTTTGTATACAAGAATAGGAATTTGTCACAGTCCAAAAATAAGTACACCGCTTATACATATTCAAGCAATTTCATTTTTGATTATAGAAGTGTTGAAATTTCATTTTTGATTATAGAAATGTTGAAATTTCATTTTTGATTATAGAAGTGTTGAAATTTCATTTTTGGTTACAGAAGTGTTGAAATTTCATTTTTAATTATAAAAGTGTTGAAATTTCATTTTTGATTATAGAAGTGTTGAAATTTCATTTTTGGTTACAGAAGTGTTGAAGTTTCATTTTTGATTATAGAAGTGTTGAAATTTCATTTTTGGTTACAGAATTTTAGTGATGTGACTGTGACATATATAAATAGAAAATAGGTAGTACTATACATTTCGATGGCATAATGATCCACTAGAATGAATAAATGATATCTTTGTTCTATACTTGGGTGGCTGCTTAGTGATAACAGATCCTGTGAGCGATCTAAGGTCTGTGTGCCGGACGAAGAAATTTTTCGCTTGGTTATTTGGTTTAATGGCAGATAAATCCTAGTGCGGTATTTAATGCTAAATCTCGTTTACAGACACACACACACAGACACACACATATCAATATATATATATATATATATATATATATATATATATATATGATTGTATGTATTTATCAACCCCTTCGCGCGAGCAGGATACGAAACAAGGTCAGTTTTTAAGTGGAGTTTAACAGGTTTGAATTCAGAGTTTTCATTCTAGACTGGTTGTCATACAAAGGCTAAAGAGCTCAGTCTGCCCTACTATTTTACCCATAGCTGGGTAGGTGGAGGACAAGAGTTGGATTTCCAAGGGTATAAGCGCTATGGGAATTGTAAACAGCCTCGTCTAGGGTTCGAACTCGGGTCACTGTGTCCATTTCCTACGACGGTAACCATTATAGATATTATAACTTTGATTATTTGCGAATAGTTAGTGGGTTACCTTATTTTCAAACAAGTAAGAGCTCATTTGTTTGCTCACAGGTAAATCGTTTCAAGTATTGCTATCAAAGACTAATAATTCTAATTAATACCAATCAGTTGTTTGCAGTCAGTTAAATGGTTTCAAGTATTTCTATCTCAGAGCAATTGTTCCTTAGCCACCGTTTTTAAGATTAAGTTGGGTTTGGTACCGGTCCATCGGTCTAGTGGGTAGAGTGTTCACCTATGGCCTAGGAGACGGGAGTTCAATCCCAGGTCGATTCATACCAAAGACTCAAAAAATGGTACTTGATGCTACCTTGCTTAACAATCAGTATTATAAGGTACGAATCAAGGGTAAAGTGGAGCAATCCAGAAAAAGGAGTAGCGCCCTTTCCTACATCTCGTTGTCGTAGCTAATGAAGAGGGAGTCTTCGGGTTTCCCTCGACTACGGTCGCCAGCTCTACTTAATTACTTGTTGGTCACAATAAATAATTGAAGAATACGGTCGGGACAATCATATAAGTGTTATAGTAGGACATGACCAGCCGATTAATCGGATTTGGCTTTTCTGACTGCCCGTTCAGGCCAGTAAGGGCCAAGGGTGGACTGTTGCAAGTAATGTGATTCCTTCGATTGCCGAATCAAAGACTGATTAACCTCCTGGATCCCCACCTCAAGCATTACGGGTTGCCACTTGCAGCCAACAGGTGGCTTCTTTTGGAAGAGTGAGGTCTTACTCATCTACAAAACGGCAGAAGGCGTATTCTACAGCCCCAGCCTGCAAGGCAAAGATCAAGAAAAGCTTAGTCAGTAGCATCGGTGTTATTGTATTCCTTTACCCAACCCCTCCATCACGAGCGGAATGCGACACAAGGTCAACTTTTAAACAGGGTTTAACAAGATTGAATAAAGAGTTTTCTTTCTCCTAGACCGGTCGCCACACCAGGTTTAAAGACCCCAAAATACACTACTAATTACCCATAGCTTTGTGGGTGAGCTAGAATAATTAAATTAATACCTTCCCAAGGACATCAACATTATTTACATGAAATGCAAACTACCTGGTCGATAATTTGAACATGGGTCGCTGAGTTCATCTCATAAATCGATAACCGTGTGGAGGTGCCCGTGGTGTAATGGTTACCGTCGTAGGAAATGGACACGGCGACACGAGTTCAAATCCTGGACCAGGCTAATTGCATTTCACATAGCACTAATATCCTTGGGAAAGGTATGAATCCAGTTATTCTCCCTCCAGCTATGGGTAAATAGTAGGACAGACTGGGTTCTTCAGCCTTGGTGAGGCAACTAGTCTAGGAGAAGGAAAACTCTGAATTCAAACCTGTTAAACTTCACTTAAAAATTGACCTTGTGTCATATCCTGCTCGAGCGGAGGGGTTGGTACTATTTACGGAGGGGTTGGTAAATAGGATAAATCGATAACCGTTATACAACAAGCCCCCCCCCTGCACGAGAGTTATAGTATTATTTACCCAATTCTTCCGCCACATGAAGGATGTCACACAAAGTTAATTTTTAAGCCGAGTACTGCAAGTTTGAATTAATTTTCCTTCTTCTAGACGGGTTGACATACCAAGGCTAAAGAACCCAATACGCCATATTATTTATCTTCATATGGATTCATTCTTTTCCCAAAGGCATTAACACAAAGTTAAAACCAAATAACCTCGTCCAGGGTTTGAACTCCCCACACCAATTCCATTTTCATGGATGACAACCGTTACGCTGTTATTGTACTCCCAATGTCTATTCTAGTATCTGTCGAACTAAATATAAATAAGTGTTTTATTTTCGGAGCGGTCTTCGTATATCCTGATATTTTAAAGTTATTGTTTAAGTACATTAAATCGCTGGTTATCGTTTGATTTCCAAAGATTAATCATAAGGACGGTAATCAAAACAATAGAAAAATGACTAAGAAAATCCCCCCCCTTTTTAAAATAAGTCTTTTTTTTTTGGTTTGGTTTGGTTTTATGGCATATCAACCGTTGTAGGTTGTTTAATGCCAAATCCTCTTTATACATATATATTAAAGACATATGATTTAGTTTGGTTTGGTTTTATGGCATATCAACCGTTTTAGGTTGTCTAATGCCCAATCTTCTTTATACATATATATTGGCTATATAAGATTCGGTTTGGTTTGGTTTTATGGCACATCAACCATTTTAGGTTGTTTAATGCCAAATCCTCTTTAATCATATATATAAGATATATAGGAATTATAAACAGATTTTGTTGATAACATCTATAAACGAGCCTGAGCTCATTTTCTCTTTGCATACAGTTGAATGTTTTCAAATATTACTTTCTAATCTGAATACTTTTATTTACAATTAATTATTTATTTACACACAGTTAAATGATTCAAAGTATTGCTAACTATCCCTAACAATTCAATTAAACATCAGTCATTTGTTTACACGCAGTTAGATTATCAAGCAGTTCCATTTCAAATTATTCAGCTTATCATAATTCGTTTGTTTGCACATAGTTTAAATGTCAAACAGTTCAATTTGACCAAC
>OY757912.1:113539150-113649150 GCA_963585895.1 Sepioteuthis lessoniana | reverse complement strand
AGACTTGCTGTCTCTCAAACTCCAGTGAAAAACCATCAGCTAACACAGATGTGAAAAACTCTAAAGGAGTAAATAATAATAATAATAATAATAATAATAATAATATACTTAGAAGAGACCAGAGGAAACTTGCTATCACTCAAACACTAGTGAAAGCCCATCGGCTAATGCTGGTGCAAAAAACTCACTGGGAGTAAAATAATGATTTATTTGCAGACAGATATATAGTTGCAAGTAATTAATAACAATAATCGACTTAAATTCATTCATCTCTGTTGGGACACTGAATACTGTCTGGAGGACTCGCCAAGGGCAATGAGTAATAGGGATGGATGGTGAGAAAGATTCAAAGGAATCTATCCTATCAGCCTGAATTGATAATGATGAAAAAATTATAGCTTCAGGTAACTTTAATTAATACAAATAATTTACACACTGTTTTATAGTATAAATAATCATTTGTTTGCACACAGTTATATGCTTTCAAGTAACTAAGTAAGTAAAGTTGGCGACCTTAGTCGAGGGTGACCCGAAGGCTCCCTTTTCAATTGCTACAACACCATTTTACCCTTGATCCGTACCTTATAATGCTGAGTGTTGAGCAAGGCGGTATAAAGTATCATTTTTGAGTCTTTGCTATGACTCGACCTGGGATTGAACCCCGGCCTTTCAGACTATTGGTAAACACTTTACTCATTAGACATACAGTTATATGCTTTCAGGTAACTAATAATAATAAACCTTAGCAAACAATAATAGCTTCAAGTAACTATCCTTAATGCAAATAACTTACACACAGTTATCAAATATTCTTATGTAATACAAAGAAATTTCAAACATTTCTCTGACCCAGAGATACAACGCAAACCGTTACTACCATTCCAGGTCTGAGTGAACTAGGGAGTAATATCAATGAAGAGTACTCCATACTACCCAGAGCTCCAGAACTTGTTCATCAACATCAGATACAGTTTAGTATCATACCCAGATTACACCATTTTTTGGTGGTGTTAGTGGATGCACTTACTCCTCCTATAAGGATACAGTCCCAACGACGAGGTCTAGATTACTCCGACTTTCTTCCTTTGAAGCAAGGAGTAGGGATTGAGACTATTGTAACATATTGACCCTTGACCCAGCCGTCAATCAAGAGATGCACCTGTGTAAATAAGCGGAAGAACAGCGGAAGCAGGTGAGCGGCAAACAAAAATATAACCAGGACACAGACGGCTTGAGTCAGTTGGAGTTGGAGTCAGTGGGGGACAAGATGCCAGCGTGAGAGCCAGCGGCAGACAGAGGGCTTTGGGCCCTCAGTGACCGACGGTTGAGCAATCCCAGCCAAGATGAGAAAGAAGTGTTACTATGGCCAGAAGAACTTGGGGTTAATATGTAGCAGTCTGTCCCGGTCTCCAACTCACTTCTCACACACAACCAACATCAACCCTTTCGGGAATAAACTGTGAGAGCTATAGTTGTTTATAAAGAAGTGTGTTCGTTCGTTCATTGAAGTCGTCATTATTGTTGACTATGTTTCCGCTTATATTTGTATATATATATATGTATGCCGCTATACAACACTATCGCAGGATTGGATTTGTTTTCTTTTGTGGCTTTGTTTAATGGCATATCAACCTTTATAGGTTATTTAAGCCATCTTTCTAGAAGAACAGTAGTGGTACTATTTAAACCATACCTGGGAGGATAAGAGGGTTCATACCTTTCTCTAGGGTATTTGCTCGAAAGTGAACGTAATAGCGCGACTGGAGTTCAAACTCGCTTATTTCGATTCCGCAGTCCATCGCTTTAACCGCTGGATTGGAATCCGCAGGGTTGGAATCCTCTGGGACATACTGTTATATAGTCATCTACAGCATCATGCAGCATCATAATGACACAATAATAGACAGACGCACGATGATAACAGACGCACGCAGTGATAAAGACGCAGTAATAAACGACGCACACAGAAAGACGCAGGAAGACTTCTTCATAAAATATTTTACCTCTCACTTTATTTGTAAGATTTCGAAAAGGGTTACTCAAAGTTTGCGTGTGAGAGGGAGCTGGAGTCCGAACATAACTGAAATATTTTGACCCCAAAGTTATGGCCGTCAGCGTTGTGTTATTCTCGTTCTCCATGGCTGCTCAACCGGAGCCCTGGCTTTCCTTACTACTTCTCGTCCACCTCCCACTCCAACTATACTGCTTGTCCTCAACTCTACTCGCCTGTCTAGTGGCTCGTCGAACTCAACTCTCTCTGTTCAATTCGTCGGCCTTATATTACCTTCAAACTCCCACGCGGTGATACGGACACGCCTCCACGCCTCCGCAACTTCTTCCGACATCTAGCGACCGGAATGTGTCACTTCCGCTAACTTTGGAATGGCCTGTGTGATCGTCATCGAGCGGAAATAACTGTCATGCAGTTCAGAGGTCACTCTCTTCCGGTGCGTCAGTCTATGCGAGTATAATGGGATTTTTTTTACCTCGTCCCATTTCATCTGCCAATTTCCGCCCACGCGATTTCCTCTCATAACTGCCATTAGAATGTGTCACTTCCTTCCGGTGCATCACCTTGAATGGCATTTTTGGCCGGGTCAACAGGTCAAAACATAACAATACGGCACTTACAGATACAACTCATTTCAATCCCAATCCAAGAGTGGGATACTCATGTGTTCAGTGTGTGTGAGGTATTTGACAACATTCTTCGGCTGTAGTGTGTGGCAAGAGAACTTTTAAACGAGAGACGAAGGCGTATATCCGTAAACAAGGCTAAAAATAGCACTGGTCCACTCGACTACCACTACAACGTCAAGGCTCAATTAATTTTTTTTTTTGGACGTTTCTCATATCCGAAGTAAATAATTCAACTGAGGAAAAAGGAACACTTCAGTCCTTTCGAAAAAGGCCGGATGTATTTGTATGTGCCCATTCATTTGCTCTCAGTGTTGGCGCATGCGTGTGTATGTGTGCCTGCATGCGAGATACAAGGAGGCACTAAGTAATGCAGAGCTAGTCAGCACAGATGAGAGAATCAGCAAACTGGGTTCGAATTCCAGACGGCTCTTGTGTTCATTTAGAACTAGATACCCTTTCAGTTAGGTATGAAGTCATATCTTGTCCTGTTGCAGATTTTGAAGAACGATTTTACACGTAAAATCTGTTCGAACTGTAGCCTTTGTTGTGTCTATTTTGAGGCGTTTACCATTTCGCTATCGTTGCGATTAACTGAAAGAAAAAAAATCAGCCGTTGGAAAATAGACAGCTACCAGTCAGATGCTATCCAACATGGCTCCGAATACAAACATGTAATATTTTGCAATTAACGTCTAAATTCAGACGAAGATGGAAGAAATAGATATGAGTGCGTTTTAGGAACAAACCAGAACTTTTTGGAAGCGTCCTTTCTAATCAAATTATCTAGACGAGACGGTTTTATTGGTCCTACCTGTCTCCTTTTTATTCTTCCTTTCACGCTTAGATGCTGTAAGTTACAACATTTCTTTCTTTCTTTCTTTCATGGTCACAACTTCTTTTATTACCATCAATTTTCTTCATATCTTTAATTTATTCTTTCTTCGATTTTAATGCCATAATTTTTCTTTCTTTCTTTCTTTCTTTCTTTCTTTCTCCCTCATGGTCACAACTTCTTTTATTACCATCAATTTTCTTCATATCTTAAATTTATTCTTTCTTCGTTTTTAATGCCATAATTTTTCTTTCTTTCTTTCTTTCTTTCTTTCTTTCTTTCTTTCTTTCTCCTTCATGGTCACAACTTCTTTTATTACCATCAATTTTCTTCATATCTTTGATTTATTCTTTCTTCGTTTTTAATGCCATCATTTTTCTTTCTTTCTTTCTTTCTTTCTTTCTTTCTTTCTTTCTTTCTTTCATAATTTTTGATACTTTTTTTCTTTTAAGTTCCGCTTGATTTAAATCACTTTATTTTTGTCGTACACGCATTAATATTTCACCAGTTTCATAAAAAGCCAACGCATATAATATATCATATGCTGTTGCTCAGGAACATGTGGCTACGAATTCCAAGTAGTTCTTATATATCAAAGGGGTTGTGAGAGCCAGAGTCTCGGCACCCAGGACTTAGTTTGTCGGCCGCCATAAAAATCACTGGAAGAAAGTAATTCCTCTTTTATTTCGATTGATAAATCCATTTTTATTTGTTTGTTGCATAAAAACTATTTTTTAGATGCAAAAACCCTCAACTCAAAATCATGATTTCTCAAACATACAAAGATTTCCTATTTATCTTTATATGGCCAACTTAATTTGTTGGATCTCACTCTCACTCTTCCCTTCTCTCTCTATCTACCTAGTTACAGGATAAGATATATATCTCTCTCTCTTCTTAACTCTTCCTCTCTCTATCTAACTAGTTAAACAATAAAATCCCTCTCTTTTCTCTCTCTCTCTCTCACTCTTCCCTTCTCTCTCTATCTACCTAGTAACAGGATAAGATATATATCTCTCTCTCTTCTTAACTCTTCCTCTCTCTATCTAACTAGTTAAACAATAAAATCCCTCTCTTTTCTCTCTCTCTCTCTCTCACTCTTCCCTTCTCTCTCTATCTACCTAGTTACAGGATAAGATATATATCTCTCTCTTCTTAACTCTTCCTCTCTCTATCTAACTAGTTAAACAATAAAATCCCTCTCTTTTCTCTCTCTCTCTCTCTCACTCTTCCCTTCTCTCTCTATCTACCTAGTAACAGGATAAGATATATATCTCTCTCTTCTTAACTCTTCCTCTCTCTATCTAACTAGTTAAACAATAAAATCCCTCTCTTTTCTCTCTCTCTCTCACTCTTCCTCTCTCTCTCTATCTACCTAGTTACAGGATAAGATATATATCTCTCTCTTCTTAACTCTTCCTCTCTTTATCTAACTAGTTAAACAATAAAATCCCTCTCTTTTCTCTCTCTCTCTCTCTCTCACTCTTCCTCTCTCTCTCTCTCTATCTACCTAGTTACAGGAGAAGATATATATCTCTCTCTTCTTAACTCTTCCTCCCTCTATCTAACTAGTTTAACAATAAAAACCCAATCTTTTCTCTCTCTCTCTCACTCTTCCTCTCTCTCTCTCTCTCTACCTAGTTACAGGATAAGATATGTATCTCTCTTCTTAACTCTTCCACTCTCTATCTTACTAGTTAAACAATAAGATCTCTCTCTTCTCTCTCTCTCTCCCTCTTTCTCTCTCTTTATCTACCTAGTCACACATAAGATCTTTCTCTCTCCCTCGCTCTCCCTCTTTTTCTCTCTATCTAGTCACACAATAAGATCTCCCTCTCTCTCTCTCACTCTTCCACTCCCCCTAGCTACCTAATTACACAATCTCTTTCTCCCTCTCTCTTCCCGTCCCTCTATCTAACTAATTACATAATAAGATATATATATATATATATATATCTTTATCTATGTGTTCAGTCATATCGTTGAAGTTAAGAATATGTCGAATCAATCTCCTGAGAAGGGTTTAGATCCTAACTAAAAAAAGAGGTGTCGTGTATTGCACTAAATTGATCCTGATGGTGAAGCTCCACTTCTGGAACGCGTGGAATTGTGGAGTACCGCTTCGTTGCCATTACTCCCAGGTCCACACTAACCCAAAACGGAAGTATCTGCTAGGGTCCCATATATGAGTCAAATAGATCAGTTTGATAATTATTAGTGAAAGATAGGAATTCTTGAAATCATATAACTGTGTGCAAACAAATGATGGTTATTTTAAAATAGAAATAGTTACTTCATTATATTCAAGTCACGCTGCTAGCACAGATTTTCCTTATTCTCTCTCTCCATCCGTCCCTATTATTCATTGGTCCCGGCAGGTTTTCCAAACAACATTCTGTGTCTACACAGAGCTTATGTAAATAAGTTCTGGCTGGTCGGCCAAAACTGGCACATTTATGTGTAGGGGTCGATAGAAGAATGTCGCTTATGAGTTCGTCCTTGCTATTGCAGCAGTGTTTTACATGTCTTGTTCATTTTACTTAGATGGTTTTTGAGATGGAAGGTTAGTGACCGTACAATTTTGTTTAGTGGGATGTTGCTTCCAGGATTTGTTTAGTATATCTCGTAGCATTCTTGTGCAGTTCTTGGTTTTTCTTGATGCGTTTTGTCAGCATCAATGTGGTGAATCCATCGAGTAGTACTGACATTACCGTTGCTTGGAAAAAATCCCGTTTTATTTCATCAGATAGATCAGATTTCCATATGATCGATATCCTGTCGATAGTAGTCCACGCCTATCAACACCACTTTCAGTAGATGAGACACCATATAATTGTACATAAATTTGGTTGAATATTTGTGATCATATAGCAGTGCAAATTATTTGTATCAAATTTTGGCATCAAATAACCCAAAAGAGGTATTTCGTTAAACAAATAAGTCAAATCATATCTATCTAGTTGCGCACATGTTCAATCTAGTTACAATATCTCTGGCTGTCTGTCTTCTCTCTCTCTCTCTATATATATATATATATATAGTTACAATCTATCGATGTTGTTATCATCAACATCAAATCAAGCTGATATCACGAAGTTCTTTGACTCTCTCTCTCTCGCCATCAATCTCTGTCATCCGTCGTTGCTGGCAGGTTCTCTAGACGGCATCCAGTTTCTGCACAAAGCTGATGCATATAAATCCTCTCTTGTCAGCTAACTCTGGCACGTCCATGAGGTGGAATCCATAAGAACATCACTTATGAGTTCGTCTTTTCTTTCACAGCATTATCCATCATGTCTCGTTTGTCTAACTTGAATGGTTTGTGAGATGGGAGGTAAGTTATAAACACTCTATCAATATATATGTGTGTGTGCGATGCACAAGCTTCTCCCACCCGCTAAGACCGTAACTGTTCTTTTCTACATTGGTCTCCCCTTCAATGTTCTAACCCCCGGGGATAAATACCCTGATCTTTATCCACTCCAAATGTCACCGTGAACTCCGCGAAAAGCCCCTAATGCGGAACACCTTATGGCTACCAATTAAGATTGGCCCTTTGAACATGTTTCACCCGTTCACATTTGGTACTAGTGCATTTGGCAAAATTTCTGTCAGATTCTTGTTGGTAGTTATTTTTTTATCCCGTTTTTTGATGTTTTATTTCTCACTTGGGATGATATTCAGTTCTCTTGTCTATAGGCAAATGCCACAATCTTTGAGTCGGACTTTAGTACACAGTTTAGAATTCTTCCTGCCTATTTCTTATATTCAGTAGATTTATCGGTCTTGTCTTATTAATTTTGTTTACAGAATAATGCACTATCTATCTATCTATCTATCTATCTAAATGTATCTTTTAAAAACAAACATATGCCTTGCGTTGCTGTAAGTTTCATTACGTTCATTCAATCTTCAGATATTTTAGGGAGTTCTTTTCGTCTCAGATTCAACACGCTATATATATATATATATATATATATACGTGTGTGTGTGTGCGTGTGTGTGTGTGTGTGTGTGTAAAATATTGAGAGTGAAAGAGAATTACGCGTACGATAATAAGTTTTACAGTCTTCAGTCAATACTGCATACTGAAGAACCTCAGATCTACAAATGAGACAGGAAGGGGTTACATAGAAATATTAGACAGAACCAGAATTATGTTACAAATGATTCGAAAAATATCTTAATAAAAATAATTTCGAAAAACTCCGAGGTAGCTCGTGATTTACTAAAATGTTCAAAATTCCCTATATGGTGTAGCGCATAAAAGAAATAAATACCCGTGGAGTCTTCCTTGTAAGATACTCTGGATCATTCTTAAAATGGACAAAGAGGGAACTCAGAGAAACGGACCAAAGAACAAGGAAATTTACATATGAGAGATGACATCGACTGATAATATATATGTCAAGAAAAGAAGGAGAAAGAGGACTTGCCAGCGTTGAGACATGCGCAGATGCAACAACTCGAGAACCCGAGGAATACACACACACACACACACACATAAAAGAAAAAAGCTAAGAAAGACTAATTGCAGCAACCAATTATAGCAATGACAACATTAAGGCAAACAATAAAACAACAAAAACTAGAAAACAAAAATGTGGAGGAAAACACGTACGCATTCTTTAATCGACAAATTAGGGTTTTACACTCGAGATGACCTGGATATGGTTAAGATACCTAAATCTCAAGAGAGAAATTGAATCTCTTTCAATAGCCACACAAAATAATGACATAATGATAAATTACATCAAAGCCAACGTGATAATGCGCAACAGAATTGCAAGTATAGATTATGTGGAGAAAGAGATGAGACAGTTAATCATCACGTAATAAGCGAATACAGTAAATTGGCATAAAAAGAGGCCGAGATTAGACACGACTGGGTGGGAAAGGGGATCCACTGGGAATTGTGCAAGAGACTAAAATTTGACCATTATTAACAAATAGCATTTCAACAAGCCATAATCTTTCCGAGAAAATGAGATGTATAAAGCTTTCTGGGATTTAGAGGTACAAACGGATTACTCAATGCGAGCCAGAAAGCTAGATCTAGTATTAATTAACAGAAAGCTAGACCTAGTATTAATTAACAGAAAATTAGATCTCGTATTAATTAACAGAAAGCTAGATCTAGTATTAATTAACAGAAAGCTAGATCTAGTATTAATTAACAGAAAGCTAGATCTAGTATTAATTAACAGAAAGCTAGACCTAGTATTAATTAACAGAAAATTAGATCTCGTATTAATTAACAGAAAGCTAGATCTAGTATTAATTAACAGAAAGCTAGATCTAGTATTAATTAACAGAAAGCTAGATCTAGTATTAATTAACAGAAAGCTAGACCTAGTATTAATTAACAGAAAATTAGATCTCGTATTAATTAACAGAAAGCTAGATCTAGTATTAATTAACAGAAAGCTAGATCTAGTATTAATTAACAGAAAGCTAGATCTAGTATTAATTAACAGAAAGCTAGATCTAGTATTAATTAACAGAAAGCTAGACCTAGTATTAATTAACAGAAAATTAGATCTCGTATTAATTAACAGAAAGCTAGATCTAGTATTAATTAACAGAAAGCTAGATCTAGTATTATTTAACAGAAAGCTAGACCTAGTATTATTTAACAGAAAACTAGACCTAGTATTATTTAACAGGAAAGAAAGAATTTTTCATTAGGTGGATTTTCCTGTTCTTACTCATCACAGAGTAAAAATGAAAGAAAGTGAAAAAAGAAATATTTACTTGGAGCTTGCTTGAGAAAAAACTGCTGAATATAAAAGCAACGGTAATGCCAATAACAGTTGGCGCACTAAGAATAGTCCCCAAGGGTTTAAAAAAAGTGACAGGTGGAAATGGAAATCAGAGGTAGAATCAAAACTATACTGACCACAGCATTGCTAAGATCGTCTAGAATACTGGGACGAGTCCTGCAGACCCGAGGAGACTTGCTGTCGCTCAGTAAAGGACAACCGGCTGACGTTGGTGTGAAAAACTCGCAAGGTGCAAAATACAAATTATAAATGAGGATGAGTGGAGACCATCCAAACTACAGCATAGTTGAGATCGGCCAAAATACTAAGAAGAGTCCGAGTGGAAAACCGTCAGCTAACGCTGGCGTGAAAAACTCTAAAATGAGTAAAATATTAATAATAATAAAAACTAGATGATGTTCATGACAATAAGGAGAATTCCAAGAACAGTCACAGAAGACCTGAAGACTGTCTTACTTATAAGACAGAACTTTGGCCCAAACCTGATATTGCTCTTTAAGACAGAAGATAAAAGTATTTGAAAGTTTTTATTACATAAAAACGGATTATATAACATTTTGTCATTCCTAATAAAATCTGAAATTCTTACAAAGATTTACCTTTCGGTGAATTCAGTTGGCTGCAGTCAATCAACTAGACTTGTTTTGTCTAGAAACCAATTCTTTCTTTTGTCAGATTCTTTTTTCTTTCTTTTGTCAGTTTCTTTCTTTCTTTCTTTCTTTCTTTTGTCAGTTTCTTTCTTTCTTTCTTTCTTTCTTTCTTTCTTTCTTTCTTTCTTTCTTTCTTTCTTTCTTTCTTTCGCGCTTAGTGGCTCCTATCCTTTTTCCTTTTTTCTTTCTTTCTTTAATTTTTTTCCTTCTGCTAGTTGCAGCTTCTTTCTTTCTTTCTTTCTTTCTTTCTTTCTTTCTTTCTTTCTTTTGTGGCTCCTTCTTTTCTTTCTTCCTTTTTTACTTGTTTTTTCTTCAACTCTGTGCGACCCCACTCTTTTTTCTTTCTTCCTTTGTTCATTTTTCTTTTAGCTTTTTGCTGTTCTTTCTCTTTTTAAATTCCTTTTTTCTTCAGCTCTTGGTAGTTACCCTCATTTTCTTTCTTTCTTTCTTTCTTTCTTTCTTTCTTTCTCCTTAAGCTCTTTGTGTAACCTTTTCTTTCTTTCTTTTGCTGCTCCGTCTCTTTTTAAATTCCTTTTCCTTCAGCACTTGGCAGTTACCCTTATTTTCTTTCTTTCTTTCTTTCTTTCTTTCTTTCTTTCTTTCCGATGAAGTAATGAACCTTCAAATCCTTGAGGCTTTTATTTGAGTTTACTTACCCGGACACGTTTTCAAGAGATGCCTATTAACAAAAAGCAAAAACAATCTCTAAAATACTGAGTATTTCCCTTCTAAGCAAAGAAAGCGCACCTCCCAAAGAAAAGAAAAGGAAAAAAAAAAAAAAAAGATTGAAAAAAAGAAAAGAAAAAAAGAAAAACACACTTCTACACTATTACTGCGTTCGAGCAGTACGAAAATAAACCAACCTTTAAACACACACACACACACACACACACACACACAATGTTCCGAAAGTTCCAAACTACTTTTGGCCAATTCTCTTCTGTTTTACTTGTACTTCTTTTCTTGTCTGTCTTGTCTCTGTGGTGCTTCCATTAGGTTTAATGTTGGTCCTTTGAGATAGTCAAACTGACAGACAGACTGAGCACGAAAAAGTCCCGTAAGTTTTGAGCAGCGTTTGACGCGCACTTGAAGAAACAGATGTGTTTCAAGTGAAAATTCTCGAAGGTTAACAATCGGGACGAATTATCATCAAACAGTGGCACTCGTTTTACCGCGCCCGGTTTGAAGATGGAAGCGATTTCTTCCGACTTTGTTAATATAAAGATTGTTGTTTTTAAGTTTATATGTTGTTTTTCGTATAACTGTCAAATATTCCCAATACACGTTTTTTTGTCTCTTGCCTCGTCTACTGCAGAAAATAAAATAAGATAAAATGATTAAATAGATGAATAAATAAATAATAATAATTTCACAGAAAGGACGAATATTTTGGCGCATAATTAGGAGTGTACAACGTACACATGTTGAAGGCGGAAGAGTACACCGGTCGATTATTTATGATGAAAGAAGATAAAGAAGCTAATTTGTAACATAATTCTCAAGAAGAAGAAAATTTATTGTATTCGTATGTTCTTCAAATTAAACTTAATTTGATTTTAATTTCATCTTATTTTTGTATCACAACATGCTCAACGAGAGGCAAAAAATGGGGATCAGAATAAGATAAGAAATAAGATTCGAAAAAACGTCCTATCTATCTATCTATCTATCTATCTATCTATCTTTGGGGGTTCTTCAAAAGGTTTTAAGCCTCACCCAGAAGAAGTTGGAGGGTCAGAAGTGGTAATCCTTTTCTTGCTCATCTTCAAGATCTCGATTAAGCTATTGCTCTTTTATTCTGGGTGAGGCTTAGAACTTTTTCAACGACCCCCCCGACACACGCACGCACACACACACACACACGTATATGTGTGTGTGTGTGTGTGTGTGTGTGTGTTTATATATAGTTTGGTATATTCATAAGCAGAGTGCTCGATATCAGTGCTCTAGCATATATAACTAACTGGATATATCTAATTGCATAGCCGAGATACTGACTGTCCCCAAGCACCGTTAGCTCTATTTCCAAACAAAAAAAAAAACCCATTCACGCTTACACCCCCATACTTATATAATAAAATTTTTCTTTGATATTCAGTTATTCAATAGTCCACGTCAGCTGTTCATGTTCCATACAATTTTTTAAATAGATGTTTTTGTTTTCTCGATCACTCTGAATTATTGTAATCTTATTTTTGCGTAACTGTATTGTCTGGCTTTTCTTGATTCTCTTCCATTGTTCTAAATTACCTTTTTTAATGTTTGCTTTGATTAGGATATTGTTTTAGTGTCTTCATTTTGATATCAATTCATTTCTTTTGTTTAAAATGTTTTCTTTACTATTTAGTTATATTTTTTCGAATTTTTCTTCTGGACAGAATTAATATCTGTTTGTCTTTCTCTGGCATAATGTTTCCGAAATCATTTTCTATCCCGTTAATGGATCATTTTCTTCCTCCCCGTCTTACATTATAGTGTGTAAACAAATGACTATTATTAGATTGAGATAATTACATGAAACCATAGGATTATAAGTATTAGGTAGGAATACTTAAAACCATACAATTTTGTGCAAATTATTCGTATCAGATAGGGATACGTAAATACCATATAATTGTTTGCACCCCCCTCAAAAAAAACTCTTTAAAAATAAATGCACAAAAATGTGAATATAAGTGTACAATGAAGGCAATCAATTAATTTTTAGGCATTAAAACTATTGACACCGTTAACACCAATTAACAAATCAATCAATCAGTTAATCAGTTACTGTCCAGTAGAACAATATAAAGGCTCAAATAATTATACTGTTTTCCTTCTTATACTTCCATATGTTTTAAAGGCGAAAAAGAAAACAAAATTCTCTTGTGGAAGTTTTTGCATTTGAAAAAACAGACAAACAAACAAACAAAACAAAACAAAAACAAAGAAAAAACTACCAAAAACTTCCGTCAGATAATTATTTTCTCGTTCACTTTCAAAACAAATTAAAGTAACGGAAAGCAGGCAAAAATAGAATTATATATATATATATATATATATACTGCCCGTCAAAAGTATTTGGCTACCTTTACAAGTTTTTATATCTCATTCTAAAAGTGTTATTATGAATGAAACAAGTTAAGTACCACAATGTTTTAATTCATAATACTAAATACGAGTCTTCCTCGGTAATTTTGCCCTTAGTATAACCAAATATCTTTTGAAAAATAGATTTGAAGGCGTTTTTCTTCTTTTGTACAAAAAATGATAATTCCCAGAACTACAGTGGATTATACTGTTAAGAGACATCAGGAAACAGGACAAAACAAGACCAAAAGTAGAGTTGGTTGACCAAAAGCAACAAGAGCCGAGGAGAATTTCATCAGAGTCACCACTTTGCGTGACAGAAGGTTAACTGCTTCAAACATCCCTACACAACTGAACTAATGACGTGAAAAGAAATGATCTTTTTTAATTCCAGGATTTGTGTCTGTGAATATCCTATTGGAATCAATTTTTATGTGAAGACTTTTGGTCTATGCAAATGTTCTTTGTATATATAAGTAAATGGAGTTAAAAAAGATCATATCCAATCAAAACAATACTTACTACAAAAACAATTGCGGAAACTTAACCATTCAAAATATCCTGCTGAAGACGTAAAGTCTGTAACACGTGTAGATCACATGTATATGAAATAATGAAAACCTATATACCAAATTTGAAATACTTTGCGGACCTATTCATTTTAACACACACACACACACACACACACACACACACACACACACACACACACACACACACACACACACACACACACAAATCTCGATAATTATTAAGGAATAAACATATTTTAAATTTTTTATTAGAATTATTGGGCTTTCCATTCATCTCTTATTGTTTTATTTCGTTTTTTCTAAAAAAAAGAAAAGAAATATGAATGAATGATTGATTAAACTTCCCCTCTTCCAGTTCTTTGCTCTAACCTTTAAGCTCTATGCTGAAACATTAGCTCTTTCATTATTTACCGTCACTGGTTATTGATCCATGAATGGCATTTTTGAATCAGTGAATCAGGTATTATCACCACAACAACCTAAGCTAATCTGCGTCAAGTTTTGGTTTTTGAATCAATGACATCCATTTCCTGTTGACAACGGTATCAATGCAATCCAGAAACATTTCAAGAAGATTAGGAAATACACTGAGACAAGATAACACAAACTGGTTCAAGAATATATTAATAACAAAAAGAGAATAAAGTTGATTAAGATAAAGTCACTCACGACAGTATTAAGTTTAATCTTGAGCTGAACTCTGAAAATGAATTTTCATCGTACGAATCCCTGTTGACAGGGATCAGATTACGACGAATTCATCTTTTGCAGAGAGGCAAGTCTCCTTACAAAAAAAGTCTTAGGTGTGACACTAAATTGCATCTGGTGGTGAGGCGTCAGTTCTGGAACTTTGTGGAGTGTGAAGTACTTTTTCGTTACAATTATTCTCAGGTCCACTCTGAGCCGGGATGGTAGTGCATTTTAGGGTCCTGTCTATGGGTCAAATAGAGCTAAACTGAGTACTTATGCTAAACAGAATTGTTTGAAATAGAACTGTTTTGACATTTAAACTGTGAACTTATGCTAAACTGAACTGTTTGAAATAGATCTGTTTATATGTATAAAAATGGATTTGGCATTAGATAACCAACTCGTTGATATGCCATAAAACCAAACCAAACCAAACCAAACCAGAAAATTATCGAGACTGAAACTGTCTTAAAAAAAACATAAATGAACTATAAATGAAACGTTAAATTTCTTGAAAATACTCCCAGCCCAGTCGGTTAGGGTTGTAGAATACGCCGACTGCATTTCTGCAGAGGGGTTAAAACCCCCCCTCTCCCAACGAGCGTCCTGGATATAACACTAAACTATCAGATGATGAGATGCCAGTTCTCGAGCTTTGGGGAATGTGGAGTACTCCTTCATTACCATTACTCCCAGGTCCACTCTGATTCTGAGTGGTCCTATTTACCCAACCCCTCCGCTCGGGCAGGATATGACACAAGGTCAATATTTTTAAGCGGAGTTTAACAGGTTTGAATTCAGAGTTTTCCTTCTCCTAGACTAGTTGGCTCACCAAGGCTGAAGAACCTAGTCTGTCCTACTATTTACCCATAGCTGGAGGGAGAATAATTGGATTCATACCTTTCCCAAGGGTATTAGTGCTATGTGAAATGCAATCAGTCTCGTCCAGGATTTGAACTCGTGTCGCCGTGTTCATATCCTGTGACGATAACCATTACACCACGGGCACCTCCTCTGATTCTGAGTGGTAGTACCTGTTAGGGTTCCACCCATTGATCAAAGAGAACTCATAACTCATGTACAATACTTGAAACCATTTAAGTGCGTGCAAATAGAATTTAATAAACACTACACGAAACCATTCAACTGTGCAAACAAATGAGCTCTGGCTTGTTTAAAAAATGTTATGAATCATTCGTTTACAAATCATTATATATTTATATATATAAACAAGTCTTGGCATTAAATAACCCACGGGGATTGATATGCCATAAAACACAGCCAAACCAACCAACTAAGCAATCAAAATACTACCTTTAGCATTCAACATGCTCTTTTGAATCAGTTTTTTTCCATTAGTCAAAGCACATCTGAAACATCTGTTTTCATACAGCACGAAGCTCTGCCGTCATGTTTTGGAATTTGTAGCAGCAAAATTTAACATTTGTTTATTTTTTTATCCAATTCGTATAGACTAAAAAATTGACTTAAAGTAAGAATTTATGCAGTTAATTTTGGTTTTGTGACGTTTACGCAGTATTTTAGAGCAAACACACAGACATATTCACACAAAAATTCAACAAGCTTGTGGCAAAAATAAGCTCACACTAGGAAAAACAAACATTATAAACAAACATTCACACTAGGAAAAACAAACATAAACAAACACTCACACTAGGAAAAATAAACATTATAAACAAACACATTCTGCAGGCTATTTCTGTGCAACGGTATAAAACGAAGATCTGTTACTCATAAGTTAGTGTGGGTCATAGATATAACTTAGAATTTGATCAAACTGTTCTGAATATGGATAACTGGATAAAAAAGTTAATGTTTACTTTGTGTATATAATAGTCACCTCTAACCTTTAGGCTTAAAAAAAAACGTGAAAAAATGTGGGTTATGTACGAATAATTACGGCAATACTTTTGGGAGGCAGTTTGAATTCAAGAAAATATTCATGGTGAACTACGCCTTCTTTATCAAAAAAGGCTGCGCAGCATTTCGGTTTTCTTCCAAAGCTTGCGTGCCTTCGGTGGCCTTGGTGATGAGGGAGACTTACACAACATATACCAAAGCCTTAGTTACAGGCTTGTGGCCATACACCCACCTGTTATGATGGCTTTCAAAGAGTTTTCATCAGTTCCTGCACACTGAAGCAAATCAGTAACAGTAGTCATCCGAAACTCCTTCAGCTCTGGCGTCTGAAGGCGTAAACAAAATTCGGTTGCTACTCGTTTCATCCTCGAATCTTAATTAAGAATCGCTTGACATGACCCAGCGGAAATTCCAACCCCATCAAAAAGCTTTCTGGTAGTCAATCTTATACCCGCCTTCAGCAGACTGGGCATCTTCTCAACTGTTTTAACAATTCTGCTGATGGAGACCCCTCTCACACACATCCTGGACACTCATTATAATCAACTGATGTTATTTCTTTCTTGAAGCGGTGATGCCTGTCAAATTTTCCGGAACTGCTCACTACACCATGCCCATCAACATTTCAAAGATTTCAGACACATTTTGGCTCAGTTGTTAGCAAAACTTAATGCAGCCTCTTTGTTTAGTGTTTTCTGCCTTGAGAAAATGTGATACTGAAAAAATTAAATAAAGATGAATACACAACTTATTCGAGGTGCCCGTGGTGTAATGGTTATCGTCGTAGGAAATGGACACGGCGACACGAGTTCAAATCCTGGACGAGATTGATTGCATTTCACATAGTACTAATACCCGTGGGAAAGGTATGAATCCAATTATTCTCCCTCCAGCTATGGGTAAATAGTAGAACAGACTAGGTTCTTCAGCCTTGGTGAGCCAACTAGTCTAAGAGAAGGAAAACTCTGAATTCAAACCTGTTAAACTCCGCTTAAAAATTGACCGTGTGTCATATCCTGCCTGAGCGGAGGGGTTAATATGTACACTGCTGAATTATATAATAAAGTGATGATGTGATGTCTACTGCCCAGTCGGCTAGGGCTGTAGAATACATCGGCTACACCTCTACAGATGAGTAAGATCCCTACTCCAACGAGTGTTCTGGATATGATACTAAACAATCTGATGACGAGGCTCCAACCTAGGAGCTTTGAGGTGCGATGTATCCCTTCATTGCCATCGCTCCTAAGTTTACTCTGGCTCGGAGCACCTGATAGGGTCCTATTTATGGGTCAAGTAGAAATATTTTAAAATTTACTATACCTGAAACTATCTAAGTGTGGGCAAACAAATGATTCATATCAATTGAATTTTTTGTATTACATAGCAATATAAACTATTTAAGTGAGTGCAAACGAATGAATAAGGTTGAATAGAATTATTAATGTTCGATAGCAATACTTGAAACCTCTTAATGTCCTGGGTATGACATTAAACTGCATCTGATGTTTAGACTCCAGTCTTGGAGTTCGGAGAATATGAAGTACCCATTTTGTTGGGTATCACTCATCTTTTTCCACACAATGAACTAGTCCATCTGCCATATATAGCAGGGCAGACTAGAAGGTGAAGATCAGCTTCCCCTAGGAGCTGCATTCAGTTGTCGGGTCGCACTTCGGCCGGCCGTGCTGGCTGAGGCACGGATCTGGCCGGGTGTGTCTTGGCAGCTGGATTTTTCCTACGGCCTCAGTGAGCCTTTCCCCAGGTTATTACCCCCTTCGGGGGCGTTGGGTTGATCGCCCGGCGCCTGAGGCGCACCTAATAAGGGGAATGCCGACGGGGCCGTAGGCATTTTTGGAAAATGCCGGGCGCGTGTGTGCTACGGCCCTGCGCTCGGACCCACCAACAAAAGGCCTTGTGCTACACGTTTACGTTCGGTGGGGCGTGGAACAAATACCGCAGCTTCTTATTGGAATAGTATTAGAGCGTTGGAGACTGGAGATCGCACTAGATCACCTTACTTGCTACCGTAATAACGGAAGCCAATACTATCGTTGGACTATATCTTTATTCTGTATTCACTAATCCTATATTCTTGTCTACTAATAGTCTCTCTATTGTATATATTTTTTCTTGAGAATATATATCTATTTCCTTTCATATCGTGGTTTGTTCTTTAGTTAATATTACAAGCGTTCACTAACCAAAATGCAACACCTTTATTAACATCAATCCCAGGTTCACTCTGACAAAGTTTTAGAGTCCCAGAGATTGAACAGAACTGTTCAATCTCTTATTAGGGATTATTATTGATTAAAAAAACTATTAATCTTAACTAGTAGTATTTGAAACCATTTAATAGTGTGCCAACAAATTATTAGTATTAAATTAGATAGAAATACTTGATAAATAGATAGGTAGATTACACATGACTGTTGATATTCGTATATATATATATATATATATGTGTGTGTGTGTGTGTGTGTGTGTGTGTGTGTGTTACGATGTTTTGACTGAGCTCTTAGTATTTTAAGTATGACACTAAACAACATCTGTTGGTGCGGATCTAATTCTAGAGATTCGGCGAGTGTGAAGTTAGTCCTTCATTGCTAATACTTTCAGCTCCATTCAGACCCAGAGTTGTTCTCTATTGGTCAAATAAATCCGATTGAAAATGGTCAGTATTTGATAGTAATACTTGAAATTACTAGAGTCCGCTGAAAAGTTAATAGGTTGACCACGATACTTTTATGAAGTGTGACCAGATAAGGTTTATTTTTCAATATTGTCCGTCTTGCGGTCCACTCACTTCTTTAATCGTTGTTGCAGTGCATGGATCCCCTTTGTAAAAAAAGTCATCAACAGCAGATATGACGTCATCATATGAACTTTTCAGTCATCTCACTTTTCTGGCCACCCACGAATATGAATTACTAGATCGGAAGAGTTTCCTGAAGACATTTGTTGATATGCAAATTATCAGATAGGAATACTTGAAACCATATAACTGTAATTTTTTTTTGTATTAGATTGGTTTAAATTGTTTAGAATGGTTTCTAATAACATATATTGACTCAGAAAACTGTGATATTGCAAGTATGGTGTGTTTACTGGTTTAAAACGATTGTAACCTGCATTTAGTTGCTTGAAAATTATTAGAATTAGATCAGAATACTTGAAACTTTATAAATGTGTACATGGAGTAAGAAATATTACTTATAAAGACCAGTAGATTATTAACATTAGATAGGAACAGTTAACTGATGATAACTGTTTGAAAATTATTAAGTAGGAAGTTACTTGAAACCCTATAATTAAGTAAGATTATTTGTACAAAGAATAATTACTTGGAGCTGTAGTGAAGAGTGGTGGTAAGTCCCCGTGGTGTAAGGGTTAAAGTACCAGACTTGAAGTAAGCGAATTCAAACTCCATAGAGGGGAGGAATGTCTCTTCCTTTTTTTAACGGGAATATCGGAGCAGTCCGAAAATGCAAGACGTAAAAAATAAATAAATAAATAAATAAATAAATAGAAATAAAAAATTCGAGGCAGAAATCTTAAGATAAAAAAATTTGATTTAACTGAAGGTTTGTGTACCCAGCTGAGCCACCGAGACATGTAGATGTTATGACAAATCTAGACAAGTCAATGCCAATTCTCGATAATTTTTGATCAACAGCCATGATACTTTTTGAACGAAAAAAAAAAAAAAGGATTTTGCATGTATAGCAGCCTCCATACTCACCAGATCTTCTTCCGTTGGAATAAGTGCCTTGGATGACGAGGAGATTGAAGAAAATTAGTTTCGTTTATCGTTAATTTCCGTCTTGGTGCATATAGCTTCATTCTGTCTCGATACTTTTTGAACACAACTTATATTTTGTAAAAAACTAATGTTTCATTCATTATTGATTTCTATCTCGACACATGCAGCTTAAGTCAGTGTCGATACTTCTTGAACACATCTCGTATATTGAAAAAAATTAATGTTTTATTCATTTTTGATTTCGGTCTTGGCACATACAACTTCAGTCTCGATACTTTTACAACATAACACGTATTTTGAAGTAAATTAACGTTTTATTCATGGTTCATTTTTGACTTGGTGCGTACAGCTTTAGTCTCGATACTTTTTGAACGCAGCTTAAATGATTGCTTTGCTCTGGGTAATACCAGATCACCCTGCTCGTAATGAATAAAATAGGAGCATTTTAGGCGTTTCTAGACAGACAGTTGCAGCATAAATAAATAGATAAATAAATAGACAGGTAAGGAGATGAATAAACAAACACATTAAGTATCTTCTATTGAGGCAATGGATTTTTAAAATGTTTCATATCTCTCTACTTCCCTTTAAGTGTATTGGTGTGTGAGTGTGACTATGCGTGTGTGTCTAACTGTGACTTTTTTGGTATTGTTATCCCTGCCTTGGAAGGGTGAGTACTACTTCAAACATCCTTTAGAGAATAAAGAAAGTCGATAGACGTCATTGCATCGATCAGATTTCACGGTCAGCACTCAAATCTGCCATCCGCCCAAATATACCACCACTACGACCACCAGCAACAACAACAGACAACAGACAATAACAACAGACATTCCGCCCAACCACTCCCAATCATACTTAATTTCAAGCACACTTAAATTTACGAAATACTTATCATTTTGTAATTTGTGGGATTACCATCCTTGTCTGCCCAACAATTTCTGCTAATGACCGCTAGATGGCGTTACCAAAGCAGTACACAAGAATGAGGCACAAAGATCTTATTCTCTTTGCCCGTGGTATGCCTTTGGTGAGGAAAAATGAGTCTTTTATGACAATGGATTTATAATGTTCAATTCATTTTGAGTTTTTAAACTGCAATTAGACACCAAATACAGACTTATACTCTTAACAGTTGCAATGTGAAAACGAAAATCTTCTCAGAAAAGGCTCCGCACTCGTCAATGGGAGAGATATTGGGCTTCTCTTGATTACACAAGACCATATTCAACAAGAATCATGCAGGAGATATTGGATTAAGGATCCACTAGATTTAGCAGAACTTACACTAAGTGATTGCCATCTTTTTCGTTCTCTACAATATACGATGAATATCAAAATATTTTCCCTAGAAGATCGAGTCCAAAGGTTTGTAGAAAACTTGTTGAGCTCGAAAGCAACTGAATTTTACTTGAAAGGAATCAATAAGCTACCCGATAAATGGCAAGAGGTGATTAAAAATGATGGCGAATACATTATTGATCGAGATTTATTCATTGTTAAATTAATGTTGAATAAATTTTGTTTTTACTTAAACTGAAATTATTTATGACTCATCTCTATATTTCCTTGTCTACAGTGTCCGGTAGATATTGAATTTGATTTTATTATCAGAAAGAACAATATATCTTATTTTGTTATTATCATTTTCTTTTAAAAATTATTTCATCCAAATGCTGGCACTTACGAGCTACACGTTCTTAAAGCCTCAACTGATAGTTCTGCAGTGCTCACCCTGTTTGCAAATTGTTTGTATTCGATAGGAATACTTGAAACCATATAACTGTGTGTAAAGAATTAGTTATTAAATAGGAATAGTTATTTGAAGCTTTTTTGGTGTGTATAACTTATGAATATGAAAAAAGAATACTTGAAGCCATATAACTTTGTCTAAAGAATTTATTATTATTATTATTATTATTATTATTATTATTATTTACTCAGAGTTTTTCACATCAGCGTTAGTTGATGGTCTTCCACTGGAGTTTGAGTGACAGCAAGTCCTCTCAAGTCTCCAGAACTCTTCTCAGTATTCTGGCCGTTCTCAATAATGCTGTAGTTTGGATGGTCTCCACTCGTCCGCCAACTTCCGAGTGCTCCAGTCCCTTTAGTAATCCTTTAGTTACTGTACCAAAAGCACCAATTACAATTGGTATAATTGTCACCTACATGTTCCACATTTTTTTTTCAATTCCCTGGCAAGGTCGGGGTACTTTCTCATTCTTTCAGTTTTATTCTGTGGTCAGCCGGGACAGCAAAATAGACAATTTTGCAATTTCTCTTTTTTTGTTGTTGATCATTATAAGGTCTGGTCTTCTGGCCGTGATTCGGTGATCCGTCTGTATGTAAAAGTCCCATAGGGGTTTATGTGTATTATTATTATTATTATTATTTACTCATTAGAGTTTTTCACATCAGCGTTAGCTGTTAGTCTTTCACTGGAGTTTGAGTGACAGCAAGTCTCCTCAAGTCTCCAGGACTCTTTTCAGTATTCTGGCCATTCTCAATAATGTAGTAGTTTGGATGGTCGCCACTCCTCTGCTAACTTCCAAGTCCTCCATATTATCATTAAATAGGAATAGCTATTTGAAGCCATGCTAGTGTGCATAACTTATTAAATAGAAATATCTAAAACCATACAACTGATCGTAAATTATTAGTGTTAGATATGAATACTTGAAATCTTTTAACAATGTGAAAAAATGATAATAATCGACAATATGACGGTGGACAAACAAGGAATAGTTACTTTAAACAATTTAAATGTGTATAAATAATTAGTATTTTATTGGAATACTTGAAACTAAATAACTGTGTGCTAATTATTTATATCAAATTATGGCATTAAATATTCCATAGGGATTATGCCGTGAAAATAATCTGTATGTCAAATGGTGCTAAATCTAAGCCAAACCTTTTTAAATTACAACATATGTTCTTGCTTAACCATTAAATCTCCAGTTTTCGAGCTCTACTTGCACACACACACACACACACACACACACACACACACACACACATATATATATATATATATATATATATATATATATATATATATATCAGTGGCGCATCTGGAGAATATGCTGGAGTAAGCAAATAATTCTGTTATAATCTTGCTCGTGAAATTAACAGTAATCAAAGATAAAATTAAATGCATTACATAACTCCTACCCGTATTGATTCACGTTTTCTTTTTACCAAATCAGGAGCAACTAAAAGCCACACATACTCTCCGACTAAAGTTTGTATTTTATCAGGAAATGTCTTATTTCAATGTCGAAACGGATTTCTATAAATTGAATTTTACATATCAAAGGTAGACATTTTTAAAGGTGAACGTTTTCTTACATGTTGCAAATATCAATTACATAAAGTATAACTTCATTGAGTTTTCTCTAATGTCCTTTATAATACGACTGAGATAAATAAATTTTATGAATAAAGATATCTGAAATTTCGTTCTGAACAATTTTTATTGGTTAAACCACGCATACCTTGCCTTATAAGAATCCACGCAACTGAACTGCCAGCCACAAAGAACGAGTTTAGAAATGGAAAGAATATTTCAATAATCTACTGGGAAATGCTTCTTAAATCACCGATTAAGCTACCGAAAAAATCATTAATAGCCAGCTAGACATCAAACTTGGACAGTAGACGGAGAAAGACGTTGTACTGATACCCCCCCCCGCCCAGAAAAGTTGAAAGCCTTGGCTAAAACCTCCGGAACAATGAAATACAAACCAATTTGATGATATTTCTCTTTGATTATGTAACGTTGTATATAAACAAAACACAATAGAGAAATAGACGGAATGCTGCATCCTTCCGTTCTCCAAGAAAGATGACCTCGGAATCATCAAGAACTACAAAGACATAACTATTACAGCTACAGCTGCTGAGATTTATTAGACCCTGCTTCTCAATCATATCCAAATTAATGTTAAGAAAATTCTTAGAAAAACTCAGAACGATCTTGGGAGAAATCGATCCACAACTTCACAGATTCTGACTATCCGTCAAATCAACGGAGGATTACATGCAGAAAATATCATTGAAAAACTATTCCAAGATTTTTTTAAAGCAATTGATTCCGAACACAAAGGAAAGATGGAACAAATACTTCATATTCGTTCCGTTTAAGATGTTTTCGTTTAGAGCCGAAATTACTAGGGAAAAATACGGCACCTTCCCGAATTCATTCCATTCAGAAGTCAAACTACTCATACGAAGACTTGAACGGGTCAAAGACAGAATAGACAAACATGAAGTGTCTTTCCTATTTAATCATACGTATATAATACATACAAAAATATACATTTGCACACACACACACACACACACACATATATATATATATATATACCTGAAACCTGATTACATTACTTATTAGTGT
Source organism: Sepioteuthis lessoniana (assembly GCA_963585895.1). NCBI lineage: Eukaryota > Metazoa > Mollusca > Cephalopoda > Myopsida > Loliginidae > Sepioteuthis > Sepioteuthis lessoniana. The sequence continues at coordinate 113,624,907 of OY757912.1, read as the reverse complement.
TACAATTATGAAAACCATTAAGACTAATAAGAAAAATATAGAATTGAATTAGATTAGCATGACCCACTCAAAAATGCATTGTTTGCTTGTCTGTACGTAGTTAATGTGTCAGGGAGAGTGAGGTGGTTTTATTTGTTGATATAAGCAAATGAAAAACATTGGGAATGTTTGGGGAGAAGAAAATAAGCAGAGACAAGAATTATCAGCCAAAGTTATAATTCGTTCTGATAAGTCAGCTGCGAATGAAATACATTAAGACGTTTCTGAGTGAAAAAAAAAAAAAAAAAAAAAAAATGAAAACAAGGCTGGCAAACGGACATCAATAAAGAGATAAAGAAGTTTATAAAGAACCATTTTTTTCTAAAAAGAAAAGAAACAAAAAGAAAAAACCCAAAGAAAAACAAAATAACCACAAAAATAAAAACAACAAAACTTTCGTATTTTTGAATTTTTTAAAATCTTCTGTCAGTTTTTTCCCCGTTATCTTTTCATTTTAACCGATGAAAGATATTCTATCTAGAAAATGGAAGCCAGCCTCCAGAAAGTACAGGAGAAAACAAGTTCCTGTATCCCGACTGCACATTGGTCACAAGAGACTTACGCACTCCTTTATACTTAGACAAGAATCACAACTACACTATATAGTATGTTAAACACCCTATACTAAGGGTCTCAAACACGCGGTCTGCAAATTACTTTTCGATGGCACGCGGCAGAACAATTTTCGTGACTGATATTTTCCTAAAACTTGGTAATTTCTCCCACATCCCTTACTATGTTTCTCCCTAAAAAAGAGAAAATATGATTTAAAATTTAAGTCGATTTTGCCATAAAATTTTCACTCAAAAGCTGAAAAGTAAAAATAATCCAATTTTATATACATTTAAAAAATCTCAATAAGAATATTAGTGGAATTTACATCGGCTTGTTTCAAAAATCTAGTGTGGTGGAGAGGTGTATGAGGTTCTTGAGAATTAACCCACACAACAGATTATGAAGATATTTTTTGTTTCATAACATCAGTAAGGTAGATTTGACAGTATTGGCGTGGAGGTTGTGCTTAGGGTGACAGCCAACTAATACACATGAACAGAACATGATGAAATTTGTTTTTGTTTCATTACGTGAGAAGAAATAGATTTCTTAACTCATATTGGCATGGGGAAGGTGTACCTGAGATGACAGACAAAACACTCAAATAGAAAATGATGAAAAATATTTGAGAGATTATTAAATAAACAGAAATTATATCTGCTATTTCTTTAAATGTGATATAACATTTTTCTTTTGTTTTCACTGTTTTACTTATATCTATTGGACAAATTTATCGCAATTTACCCATGAAATCCAATAAAATGACCCCGCAAAAAGACAAAACAAAATAAAAAACAAAAACAAAAACGGAATTCATCCAAAGTGAAAATGGAAAAAAGGGAATTTACCAAAAGTAAAAACAAAATTAAGGAAAATGGGAAATGGAAAATTTGTTCGCTTACATTTTGTAATAAGTCATATATCCCTCTTATATGCTTATTCATTTTGACGGATGTAAATAAATAAAATAAAATAAAATAAAAATAAATAGCAGCCAATCAGCTGAAAAAAATAGCAGTCTATTAGCATTATAACGGGTGGAAACTAACCCTCCTTCTGCTATCTCTTTTTTGGCCCGCTGTACCTTCCACCCAAGACGTATTGCCCCTTTTGAGTTTTTCAGTTCAAGACCCTGCCCGACATTGTTAAATATTTTTCCAATGTAAACAATATGAGAGATCTGTTTGAAAATGTCAACAGGAATGACATTTTATTCCTCTGTAGAGAAATAAAACTATACCAAAAAAAAGTAAACATGATCAATACCATATAAAGTACTTATTTGAAAATAATCCCAGAGGAATTCAAATATATCGTAAAAACGAAATAAATGAATAAAAAAAAACAAAACTCACTAGAAACAACTCCGCCAAAATGTAAAAGTAAATCTAAATATAAATGCACTATGCGCTCTTAGCATAAAATAACCCCAGATGAGTTGACATGCCGTTAAAATCAATCAATCAATCATCTATCCAGAAAACTGTTCCAAGACCAGCGTTTATTTACATGGGTATTGGATTGGTTGGTGCTAAGTAGGATATTTAGACACTTCCCAACTCACCAATGTCCAATATCTCATGATACACTCACACAGAATAAACGGAAGAAATGACACGATAAACTCATCTACATATTTAGAAACATTTCATACATGATATAAATATTATAAATACAGACAAGCCTATACAAACTTGTCCTAACGGATGAAATATGCACATATTGTTCCATGAATAAGTGGTATATAAAAGGGGTGTAAGAATAGTAAAAGTTTTACCTGATTAAGTTGTACTGTACAATGATCATGGCCAGGAGAGGAGTCAATGTTTTCACTGTTCAAACAACAGAGGCAAACAGATTATGTCAGCACAGTTCAAAGAACAGAGACGAAAGAGATCGAGATGGATTCTAGGATTGTCATATATCCAATTGAAACGCCCTTTTTCAAGGCAGTCATTTATTTATTGTCTCTCTACATTGTAAACTCTACAGCATAAATATAAATGATCATACTCAGCGATGAATTTAAAGTTTTTAAATGACAGATTTTAATTTCATTCGGCATATCATCATCATCATCATGTCGTGCCACTAGCACGGATATCCCAGGCCCTCTCTCGCCACTTCTCCCTATCATTCATCGCCTCCGGCAGGTCTTCAGGGCTACATCTCGTATCCTCACATAGCTGCTGTATATATGTTCGAGCTGGTCGTCCTGCTTTTGCTCGGCCATATGTGGGGGTCCATAGGAGTATATCACTTATGAGCTCGTCCCTGCTTCTCCAGCAGTGTCCTGCATGTCTGGTTCGGCATATAATAAACAGATACTACACTTCGATCCTTGGCACAAGTAGTGATCTATATGTAAATACACACATCATTTTGACAGGAACAATGTGAGTTTAATAACAATTGACAATGCTTCAACTAAAGAAATAAAAAAAAAACAATTATTACGTTTGGAAATTCGAAAACTTTGGAATTGAAATACAATAAAACAATAGACAGAGTGTCAAGAAATTAGGTCATACTCAGTGGTCTGCATTTGTTTTGGAGTTGAGAAATTCATGGTGGTCTGAATGGTAGTCAGGACAGGATTAAAAATATTTGCTAAACTTGGCTTAGATTGGTACAAAGCCAAAAGCATGGGTTATTCTGGTCAGCTATCAGTGCTATTTTCAAGTTGTATTTCAGAATTTTTTTTCAAACTCTGAAATTTGTATACTAGTTCGTACTAACAGAAAGATACTTTTCTTTTAAAAAGGACGGGTTGTGCAATTAATTTGCAAGTCTATAAACTAAGTAATATAATATTTTGAAGAATTTATGCAAAAACTTCTCTCCAAGGGAATATTTAGTAAAAACGGATCGTTAATAAATAAACACACCTTCACCATTTTTTAAAATTAAAATAAAGTTTTCTTCTAAACCAATATATCAGGATAGTAGTTGAGCGGCTCGGATGAAATTCTTGGTGGTCTGAACAGAATTGAAGTTATTTACTCACCTTAGTCTAGCTTGGCACAAGTTCAGAAATATGGAGCATTCACTGAGAATCAAACTTGCCATTTATGGTCTACTAGCTTAATTCGTTAAACATTATACCTCATGAGTCGTTTCATTTACCTAACTTAGTTTAGTTTGCCACAAGCTCCCATGTATGTGACACTTAGTGAGAATCACTCTAACCAACCCCTCTAGAAGCTAAGTATATCCGTGATAAAAATCGCAGCAAAAGCAGAGTCAATGAACAGTCGAGCGCTTCAGAAGTCTAGGGTGAAACTTCAGGAGGTTATGGCTCGCGAGGGCAAGCATTTTAATGATATAACTTTTAAAACAAAGTGAGGAAAATACCAAAAAATAAAATAACAAATATTGTTTTCTCTTACATCAAAATTAAATTCTGTATAGGATATGTGTTGCTTTTTTTTTTTTTTTATTTATGTTCCAAATCCGAGAGTTGCAAGAACCTGTAGACTAGAAAATATGTATTTATGATTGTCTTAGCTTTTCTCATTCGTACAATTAACCACAAAATATTTTATTGCCTGAACTAAATAAATGGAGCTGTAGAATACGCCGTTTGAACCTCTGCAGAGGAGTAAGACCCCCCCCCCCTCCCAACGAATTTACCTGTTGGCCGTGGGTAGTGACTTGTAATGCATGAGGACAAGATCCTGGTGGCTGAACAATCAGCTGAATCTAGCAATTGAAGTGGTCAAGTAACTTGCAACACATTGGCACTTACTGAGCTAGTCGGGCGGTCGGAGTGGCCCGATCCGATCAATCGGCTGGTCATGTCATGCCCTAACATCTATATGATTGTCTTGCAGCAAACAACTCTCAATCCTATTTTATCTCAAAGATACTAGAAGGCGTTAGCTGAGGGGGAACTGCGCAGAGATAGCAATACTTGAAACCATTCAATTGTGTGCAAGCAAATGATAAATATCAAATAGAATTATTAATGTTTGATAGTAACACTTGAAATCCTTTCAATGAGTACAATCTAATGATTAAAATTAAATAGAATTATTAATATTAGATAGCAATACTTGAAACCATCTAACAGTGAAAACAAATGATTTTATTTTAAATAGAAATATAATTAGAATGCAATTCTTAAAACCATTTAACTGTGAGCTAACCATTGATTAATATTAAATAGAATTATTACTATTAGATAGCAATACTAGAAACCATCTGTGTGAAAATAAGTTATTAATATTCATATTTACCCAACCCCTCCGCTCGGGCAGGTTATGACACAAGATCAATTTTTAAGCGGAGTTTAACAGGTTTGAATTCAGAGTTTTCTTTCTCCGAGACTAGTTGCCTAACCAAGGCTGAAGAACCTTGTCTGCCCTACTATTTACCCATATCTCGGGAGAGAATGGATTAATATTAAACTGGATTAAATAGCAATACTTGAAACCAGTTAACAGTGGGAGAAATGATTAATATCAAATAAAATTTTTAGTATAAGATAACAATACTTGAAACCATCGGCGTGAAAAAAAATGATTAATATTAAATAAGATTATTAGAATTAGATAACAATTGCTAAAATCATATAACTATTCGATTACAAATTATATATATATATGAGTAAATAATGAAAATGATTCCAATAATAGAGAGAAAAATTGAAAAACTATGTAATTCAGAGAAGAGTTTAATATAAAAGAAAGTTAGTGTTATAATGTTTCGGTTCTAATGAAACATCACCAGGACTTGGAATTAAAAAACCCTGTCGGTGATTTAACGTCATTCGGTATCATCCGTCAAAGCCCTGATAAGGGTCCATTAGAACCAAAATGTTAACGTTATAGCATTGACTTTCTTTTACATCAAATTCTTCTCTTTGAATTACCTTGTTTTTCAATCTCTCTCTCTCTCTCTCTCTCTCTCTATATATATATATATATATATATAAGTTATCCGACCATTGTCGAAGGCGACCCGAAGGTTCCTTTTTCAATAAGCTACTACATCAAAATGTTGGTCGGGGCGCTACACCTTTCTTTGGATTGCTCTACTTACCCTTGATCCGTACCTTATAATGCTGAGTGTTAAGCAAGGAAGCATCAAGTACTACTTTTTGAGTCTTTGGTATGGCCCGACCTGGTATTGAACCCGGTATATATATATATATATATATATATATATATATATATGTATATATAAACAAGACTTGGCATTAAATAATCCACAAGGGTTGATATGCCATTAAACCAAATAATCAAACCAAACCTGGTGATATCTGAAGCCTCAAGTCTTTAAAAATACCGTAACGAGAAACATATAGGTCGACTTTTTAAGCCAGGAAAAATCTCTACAAAACTAGAAGTCGACTTATACGGCAGATCAAAAATCCAAAGCATTATCACTGGTTGAACACTCTGTGGTAAAGATTTGGATTTTAGCCCTGCCTTATAAGTCGACTCCTATTTTTACGAGACTCAGTTTATTTCATGGTATAGAAATTTACTAAGGATTTTTCTTAGATGTGGCACAAGGCCATATGAATAGGGCATCCAATGAGACTCAAACGCACTCGTGAAGGATTGCCTGTCTCGCTTGCTAACCATAACACAAGTCGAGGTGCCCAGTTCACTTCATGGTATAAAAATTTACTTTTGATTTTCTTAGATGTGGCACAAGGCCGTAGGAATAACGCATCCAATGAGACTCGAACTCACTTCTGAAGGATTGCTAGTCTAGCTTGCTAACCATTACACCACCCGAGGTGCCCAGATCGACTTGTACGCTTAATTTACGGTAGCTCGGAGACAACTGACGAACTGGAAGAATTTATCAGTCATGAAATCCCAGCAATACCAGCTGTTTATGGAACCCTGTGCTTCAAAAACACATTGTAACTTTGTGTTTTCATAATTGTTTTAAATAAAGCAGCAATACCAGCGATTTAATGGGCATTGTGCTCCAAAACCACTGTGTAACTTTTATGTTTTCATGGTTGTTTCAAATAAAGCAGCAATACCAGCGGCAGTAAGTCGCCGAGTGAGAAAAACGTCCGGAATGCATAGCTCGTGTGTACAAGTGTTTGGGCAATATGATAATGATGACAATTACAAAAAAGAATCCAAAAAATAAAAAATCGCAATATTGTTTTTTCTTGTAGTAAAATTTTGAATAGAATGTAAATTGTCTTTCTTTTTATTTAGGTTCTAAATTTGAGAGACAATTCTGCCAGTCCCTGTGGAAGGGGAAATACAGTTTTGACTTTTATTAGTTTTTCTCCTTCTCTTAAGTGAGTGTCTTACCGCTTTCAATATTGCTTCTAAAAATGAAGTTATCAGTACTATTGTAAAGACCAGAATTTTCATGCTGTATTTGAAAATGTTTTTTAAACTGTTTTGTTCAATTTTAGTTTAACCGTCTTTAAATTTGCACAGGGTGAGTCCGCATGGAATAGTAGGTAACTTGCTAGACGATGGCTTCGTAGCAAAATTTGTACTCGAGTTTTTACCAACAGAAAAATAGTTTTCTGTAAGATATTAAAAGTACGACTCGATTGATTTGAATGTATAAAAATAAAAAAAAATACGATATTTTCTCGAATTTATGCACCCCCCCCAAAAAAAAAATCAAGTTCTCGTCAGTTCTTTTACTCATATCACCGATAAATTAGTATACTCCTACCAATTTTTCATGAAAATGGAATTTTCTTCTAAGCCAAAGATATCAGGATCTTATTATCTGTTGTCGAAAACGGATATTATTTGTCATTATATATGTCCAAATATTACATTGAAACTCTGTAACCAAAAATATGAAAATGCAATTGTCCAAAAATAAGGACACACAGACACAGACACACACACACACACACACACACACACACACACACACACACATATATATATATATATATATATATATATATATATATATATAAAGTATGTCCTTATTATGTATATACATATAGTGAATCCTTGTGGCGCAGTGGCTAAAGTGCTTATGTAATACATCATCTTGACCTGTGATGAACCGGCAGATGTTGTTGACAGATACACCCGGCCGTTGACAAAATCAACAAAGTGATTATCGGAAAACAAATATTGCGTGGTTGTAAACCATGGATAATGAAAAACAAGGAAGGCATGAATATAAGCCGCGACCAATGAAAAGCAAGCATTGCGTGAGTGTAAGCTGCGACCAATGAAAAACAAGCATTACTTGTGGGTACCGTGAGAGTTTTAAGACTATATAAGGTCTAGAATTTAGGCTGAAGTCAGTTCCCGCTGGCTATTCCGACTCCCGATAGCTCCTTTGTGTCCACGAACTCTTTCCGATTGCTCTCCTGCTCCACACAAGCGTCACCGTCGAGGAAAAAATATTAGATTATATTTTTATATATACGTGTTGCTCGTTGTTTGTCGAGATTCAGCGGTAGTATACTATCGTAGAAAGCGATCTTGAACTCCCAGAACCTATAACGTAAAATTTCAGACAAATAACTATGGGAATATTATCAAGCCCATTATCCCCTCAGTTATAGTTTAAATAATACCAACACTGTTCCTCTACAAGGCTAGCATTAGCACTAAATAACTCTCGAAGACTGATATGCCATTAAACTAATAAACTAAACTATATATATATATATATATATATATATATATTAATAAAAAAAACAACAATCGGTCACATTAGGATAATTTTTTGGGAAAAAATTTATTTGCTCTGTGGATTTTATTTACATTGAGCTCTTTACCAGGAATATTTAAATTTAATATTCTATTTTTGAATATTTTTTATTTGTACTGATTGGAATTATACCCTATTGCGGATTTACTGGATTAAAGAATATTTTATTATATATATATATATATATATGCAATTTTATTTTTGGTTAGGGAAGCGTTTCAATTTTATTTTCTAATAAACAATACTTAATGACATTGGTTCTGACTAAAATGTAAAAATTCTCGGATGTTTGGTTTATAAAAAAAAACAATACTCATTTATAGGGAATTGTGTAATTTGTTCCATTTAGAAAAATCAATAATAAAGTAGGCCTTTTCCTTCTACTTACTTTCCGTGTAAACAGGATTGTGGTTTTAAACATTTCAACCTTTCGTAAATTTGGAAAATTATTGCATTTTAATTATCACATTCACTAGACATTTGGCATAACTTTAAAATTTAAAGAACATTAGACAATATTTTAGAAAACATATTTCTATGGTTGAAAACAATTTATATTTGAACTTTCACTGACATATTTACTTCTGTACGAGTGTGACATAAGGTCAATTTTTTATGCTGAGCTTTACAGGTTTGAATTCAGAGTTTTCCTTTACAGGTCGCAATATCAAAATCAGAGTCCAGTCTGCCTTACTAATTACCCTATTTAGCTGGAGGTAGAGAAGTTCGATGTATATCTTTTCCCAGTAATTGGGAGATGCTAGGAGCCTCGTTCAAGATGTAAGCTCAGGTCGCTGTGCCTATTTCCAGTGACGATAACCATTATCCCACGAGCGACTCCAAATCAGTGACATTATTCATATCATAAACCTTTAATGACTACTGTTCGGGTAGTTAATAGTAATAACTTTTACTTCTACTGACATTGATGTTTAGATTATTTTGCTACGAATATTTATTACCATAATTATAGGAAGAAAATATCATAGTTGATGCAATGAAACATTGGTTTACTCTTTTTTCTCTTACATCTTTTTCCACAGTTTGAGTTTTATATTTCATTCCTTATAGTTCTTGACCATAAATTCTTAACTCATGAATTTAAAAATACAGGGTGTTTGAAAAAAAAAAATGATATCATTTGAGATGTAAATATATCAGTAACTACATCATCATCATCATCATCATCAAATCATGCCGACAGCACAGATTCCCTTTGACTCTCTCTAGTAAATACGTCCCTATCAGCTATCACTTTAGGTAAGTCTTCTAGACGGCATTCCGTGTCCATACAGAGCTGGTAAATATAAGTTTTTTTGCTAGTGTGTGCATGCGTAGGGGTCCTTAGGAGAACGTTGCTTTGATTTCTTCCTTACTTCTCCGTCAATGCCCAGCATGTTCTGCTCACATAGAGACCAATGATTCTTGCTGTCTGCTTCAGGGTATAAAGCAAATATTCAGTTTGGACGGGTATATTTGCAAGAAGCACTAGATCATCTGCATAGTCTGCAGAAGTAATATCTATTACGGTATATCGTTTACATCTTGCCTTCTTTAAGGGGAAACAATTGTCTCTCGTTAAATCTATTGACTTTCATAGTACGAAATCTCGCCAGATTATGAATAGATATGATTTCAATGTATCTCCTTGCAACACAACAGCGACAAAGTCAAAGAAATTGGTCTCACCCTTGTTTTCCTGTTTTTGTAGAAAAACATTATAAAGGTAACTGCTTCTTTGAAAAATCATATGTTAGAAGTATTTGCTCCATCTTTCCTCTGCGTATGGACTCAAATACTTTGGAGAAATCTACAAACAGAAGTATTGCCTCGAGAATTCTGGCTCGTACTCCTTCGATGATTTAATAAATAGTCGGAATCTTAGAAGCTGTGTATCGATTTTTCCGTAGACTATTCTGATTTTTCCTGAGAATTTTATCAACTTCTGGTCTGATACGATTGAAAAGCAGGGTATTAGCATCTATAGCAGAAAGAGTTATACCTCTATAGTTCTTTGTGATTCCGAGGTCACCATTCTTCATTAGGGTGAGGATGCAGATTTTCTTCAATTCTTCTGTGGTTCTTGGTTTATACATAACGTTGCATAATCGAAGAGATATGTCATCAAATTTTCTTGTGTTGCGTACGTCTGGAGGTATTTCGTCAAGGCCTGCGGCTTTTCTGTTTTTAATTGTTTTTAGAATTGTTTCAAGTTCATCACAGGTTGATGTCTAGTTGGCTGTTAATAATTTCTTCTGTAGGTTTGTCTGTGCTTTCAGGAGGATTTCCAAGCAGATCCTTGAAATGTTCTTTTCATTCTTAGCCTTCCTCGTTGAACATTTTGTGCCATATTTATATCTACTATATAAGACAAAACTTGTTCATGAATAGTCTTCATTATTTCTTAATTACTTATGCTTTAGAGGTATAGAAACTACCATAGTTTCCTTTAAACTTTGCTTTTGTGCTCTGGATAAAGCTCTTAAGAAATTAACCTATGTAAAAAAAAGGGTAAATTTGCAAATTTTCGTTTACGTAAGGGCATATGAATAAAAATTTACATGTATTTATATTAGATTACAACAAAAATTATTGAAAATATTTATTAAGTTGTAGAAAATTCATTATCAGGATGTGTCGTTCACAGATGTCAAAATAAAAATCACAGGACCAGGGGATGTGAATGACGTCATGCACCGGAAGCGTGCGCGGAGGATTTTGGGGGATTTGAAAAAAGTCAGTTAGTTGAGAACTAGACTCCGAACGGGAAGGGTCGACTTTTGGGGATCGCCGGAGCCAGGCCAGTGGCCTTGCGGCAGGTGTCGCACGTATTTTGGGGCAGATGGAAAAGCCAGAATAGAAAGATTGTGCCTCTCTCCTTATATCGAAAAACCTTTTAACTCAAAGGTAATATAAAGTTTCGTACCTGAACTAAGAAGTCGTAAGTGTTTTTCGTGTTTCGGGATTCCTATGTTCTATGTATATATGTTACGAACATCCTATGTACGTTTCACACATATCCGTATCTGGCTATGGTACACGATGAATATTAGTCAGTTTTAGATATTACGATTATAGAGTTGAAATAATGACATCTTCTAGGTCGACCACCTTACTTTCATGTAACTCCTTTTAAGGAAATGATTTACTATTCATCATCATCATGGCTTAGCTTCGTGGAACGAAAATCAAGAATAGGGACATTCACACCGACTACAAACACACTCGTGACTGACAAGGCCGGTATTGGACAGGCAGGCGCGGTTGCAGCGGTCACAGCTGAAGGTCTGGTCAAGGCTTGAAGGTATAGTGCTGCAGTTCCTCCACCTATGCTTTTGAGAGGGGGTTTTCAAAGGAAGAGACAACATGGTTGGTGGTGAGACGTTAAGTTTCACGGTTCTCTGTATGGGGAACACCATCAGTGATGGTCGATGTTACAGGCACCGAAGAATTTTTTCAAACAGTCCTTGAATCGCTTCATTGGTGCCCCTCTTTCGAGATGGATAGCAAAGAGTTCGTCACAGAGTATGATCCAAAGCAGGCGATGATCACCTATCATGGAGACGTGTTCTGCCCCCACCACTATCTGGGACTTTAGTAGCATGGCTTCGATGGTGGTGATCTTCGCTTTCTCAAGGACTTCAAAAAATGGAGACGTTCACTCTAGTGGATGTTAAGGATGGTACGGAAAACTGTTCGAGGAGTCGTTGGTGGTGCCGATAAGTGATCCATGACTCTGAGACAAATAGTAAGGTGGCAAGGACGATGGTTCTATACACGCTGATCTTTGTGCCTTTCTTCAGGTATCTAATGTACCACACGCATATACTGTCAAGTGCACTGCTCGACTTTGACAGTCTGTTGTTGACTTCCTTGTCGATCTTGGCATCTGTTTGCTGCACTGCAGATAGATCAATCGATGGACAGTCTTAAACTCAATCACGCCTGTGGTGATATTGGAAGGGCAGTACTCTTCCCGAAGTGCAGGCTGGTGTGTCTCTGTCTCAATCACTTTACTCACTCTCATTTAACCCTTTTTTAAAAAAAATCTCTCTATCATAACGCTTTTATGTCTCAATTATAACATATAATATACTATATCATATAAAATATCCTTATTAAATTATATAGAATATTATATCACTATTATATCATATAACATTTTATAATGTATTATAAGACAATTATATCATTTGACAAATTTTTACACTATTACATCACAGAACATATTATACAACTATAAGATCATAGACCATATCATAATGTTATCATATCACTATTATATAACATTATATCCTAATGATATCCTATAACGTTTACCATTATTATGTAATATAAGATATATATCATATATCACTATTATATGATATAATATATTATCACGCAATTGTATCAGTATTATATCGTGCAGGTCATCATTTTTATATCATATAACATATTATAATGCTATTATATCGCCATTACATATATTACTGTTTTATATATCATATTGGCATAATGATCAGACTGTTCGCCTATGGTCCGGAAGATTAGGGTTCAATGCCAGGTCAAGTCATACCAAAGACTCAAAAAATGGTTCTTGATGCTTCCTTGCTTAACACAGTATTATAAGGTACGGATTAAAGGTAAGTGAAGCAATGCAGGGAAAGGAGTAGCACCCTTCCCGACACTTCTGTGTAGTAGCCATTGAAAAGGGAGTCTTCGAATTACCCTCGACAACATTCGGCCAAGTTATATTTCACATAACATATAACGTTTTGTCCCTTCGTTTAATCTGATGTCTCTTTTGTGTCGAGATTTTTGTCCTTCTTCGTTGATCAGGAATGACAATATGACCACAACTTTATGTGTACATTTCATTTTTATTCATTAGTGATTTTTAATTATTATTCGATCGGCCTAAACGAGCAATCAGTGAGAGCATGATGGAGCGTTCAATCCCACTGAGGTTTTTTTTAATTCTAATTCTTGAACCGTTTTGTTCACTTGATTGAAACCATTCAATGAAAGTCGTAGTCTCAGATTGACCTCGAGTTCAACGGCTGTCTATCACATTGGTTGACATGATTGTATTTTTCCCTCAGGACTCAACATGAATGCTACTGTACATGTTCAAAAATAGATGTCACCAATCTATTAAGTAACAAAGGCATTTTTTTTTTTGCTGACGGCACGTCCAAATAACTAGTGTATTCTTTGAAGATGCTGATGTAGTTCTTCCACCTGGCTGCTGCTACTTCTTACAGCTGCTTTATTACAGAAGAAAGAATCGGCTTGAAAACGGACTTGAGCGGATTGAAAATTCTCTATTATACGAACGAATCTTATTGGTTGAAAAGAGTAAAAGCTTTATCTGATCTTTAAGTCTGGGGTACGGTATTAAATTGCGTCGTTTGATCTAATTTTCACAGAAATTTCGACAAGGAAAGAGCTTGATATTTGAAACATGTTGACATCATTATTGGCACAAACTTCTGGCGACGCCCATCTCTTCATAATTGAATGGTGATCTATTTTAAAGGGATTTTTAGAACATTGGACCTAATTTTGTAAACTTAGAATATAAAGAACTTTTGTAAACTTGGGTCCCACAAAGCATTGCTTTAAACTTAAAATGTAGAGAGCTTTTTTTGTAAACTTTGAACATTTTTAGTTCTGTAGCGGAAGTAATAGTAACGACGACTGAAGTTTGTCTTCATATATTAGTCGTATTTGGGTTCAATATTCACCATTAATATCATAAGGATGAGAAATAAAAATTCGGACATTCTATATCTTATATTTGTAGGTAGTTTGATATCTTCTTGTGTGGGATATATATACAATAACAATTCATGACAAAATAACAAAAACATTTTAGTGTGTGAGCAAACTTGATAGAATAGATACAAAAATGTCATGAAATGCATAAAGAATATACGGTATACATAGAAATGTCCTAATGTAGTAGACAGAGCCTTTAGTATAAGCTATAGAGTCCTTAATATATATATATATATATATATATATATATATAGTGTTACGAGTTCATCGAATTCTTCAAGTGCAGGGAAATAGACACCCTTCTCGAACTCCCACTAGCGAGCCCATAAAACGTCTAATATATTCCCCACAGATCCCGTCGCACATACATAAGAAAAGAAAAATAAAGAAGGCAAATATCTATTCGGCCAAGCCCTGTTCTTTGAGGACTGAAGAAGATGAACACCACCCAAAATTATAATAGGAAAACAGCATTTATTATAAAAAAAGGTTCACTTAATGGATTCTTTATTTAATGCCAAAGCCATCCTTCTAGAAGAAGAATAGTAGTTCTATTTATCCCATGGCAAGGAGGTTCATAACTTCCCCAAGGGTAATTGCGAACGAAACAGCGAAACTGGCGTTCGAACTCGCAAACTACGATTTTGCATTTCGTCGATGTAACCATTACACCACGGGGACATACAAGCAAAATTGAAACATATATTAATGACAACAGGAAAGGCGGAATGTCCAACCGACAAGAAGGTTATTTTTTGTCTGGAATGGCGCATGCAAACTATGTTTGAATATACCAGTTCATGAGAGAGAGAGAGAGAGAGAGAGAGAGAGAGAGAGAGAGAGAATTCGACATGTGAGACTTATCTGTTCAGGGAGATAACTGGCAGTCTTTTTACTTGAGGTGTCCTTATTCATGTTTACTTCCGTGCATTTTTCAGAAAGAATGCAGAAGATTTTTCCATTCTTCGGCACTATGGCTTATCCGTTACGGCCTTGTTTAGTGTCGAGGGTTGACTGGCTTATTTTCTACGCTTAACCTTAAAAGATATCTTCCGACTTTGTTAGTACATCTTCATATCATCGCGGTCAAACGAGAATTAACTTTCTTCTCCTATTTTCTATTCTACGTTCCCTCTAACAACTTTTTAGTTTTGTTTCCAAACGCCCGCTATCTGACCCATTTCTGTTGATACACTATTTTTAACGTAAGGCATTTGCTTGTTGCTATAGCTTGGACTTTCGAGGTTATTCTGCGTTCATCTCCTCACTAATTTTCCCCTTACCATCGCCTCTCTTTCTCGTTCTTCTCTCTGTCTCTCTCTCTCTGTCTCTCTCTCCGTAACAATACGGATAGGAGAGAATAGAAGTGTTGCGGAAAACATATTTAAGAAGTGCTATCGTGTGCCATTCGACACGAGGTTAACGGAGGCGCAAGATCATTGATTGTGCGGACAGGAGCGTATGCATGCATGCGTTCTTATTTGTTATCGAGGTCGATAAGGGACCTCTGTGTGTTCGCATTATATACTACTTTAACCACTCCTTCAAGTGAACATTTGCAGTACTTTTCTTGAAGATATGGCAGGTGAGGACCTTTTGTTTCAACTAGTGCCAAATAATACCATAGTTCTATTTTATATCAACTTATAGAATTTATTTGACAAAAATGCTTTAGGTGTACCAACGATTAAGCAATAATAGTAATTGATATTGTTTGTCGTAATGTTAGAGAAAATTGATTTCCGTTTAATGTCCGAAAAGACTTTGATCGATTCTAGGGAGAAGGATTGGCTGAAGAAAAAATGTATTATCGGATATATTTTTCAAAGTAGGGCGTCACGGATAGTGTAATGGTTAGCAAGCTTGACTAGCAAACCTGTAAGAGTGAGTTCGAGTCTCATTGGGTGCCCTATCCATTCGGCCTTGTGTCAAATCTAAGCAAAAAGCTTAGTAAATTACTATATTTTTTCAAAGATTTTTGCAATTTCTTTTATTATTGATATTATTTTTCCCGAAAAGTTCAAACCGAATTATTCTTTCACTAAGGTGGGGATCTTGCGGCCTTGAAAACCGTTAAGTGTGGCCTTCCACTGCTTTGTCGTTGAAAAAATTGAAATTACACAACTCCATGATAGAACCTGATATTCCAATGTTTTCTCGCAAAAAGGGATCGAAAATATATCATTCAAAAGTTAACGAAGTTTTAAATTTTTTTGAAATTATTTAAACTTCTTTTAAATCATTTAAATTCGATCTAAGTTATTAATTAAAAAATTAGATTTTGTTATAAACATATAAAAAATGTTTAAATTGCGGTATTGTTGCAGTACTTGATAGACAATATAGAGAACGGATATTCACTCTGCGACATTTGAGGAAATCGTGTCGTAAATTGGTTCATACGTAGCTAGGCTAGAGGCAGTCTTCATGTGAAATAAATGGATACAAAATATTATTTAACCAATCAAAAGTGTTCCCGCCTCAATACTAAAATCTCTTCAGTTGTTCCACTTAAAAAAAAGGCCTTGTAATCACCCGTTTGGTGGAGCGAGACAAATACCGTTCCACTTAGAGGTGATCATAAAACTGATACCTCTTTAATTCAAGGACGTGGAATCAAGACCACAGGATAACCAAATAATAGATACTATCGACCTCTCACCTCACCAACCCCTAGCGTTATCCACATCAGCAGATTCATAAATACCGCTTCAAATTACTTTGTTTTTTTTTCTCATGAAACAATTATGCATATTACCACACTTTTACGGAATTCTCTCAACTGTTTTCTGCTAACTGAGAACACACACACACATATTCAAAAGAAATATCTTCCTATGAGTTTTGTTATTTAAGAGACTTTACCAAAAAACATTGCTTCTTTCTCTTCATAAACCTTTTATAAATATTGCAACTTTTAAACTATATAAAACTTTTGTTATTGTTAATACCTGTCTTTTTTAATTTACTTCTTCCTTATATATGTATTAACATAAAGGTGGTTTATCTTGACAAGACCAAAACGCCAAATCACAAACATATTCTTAAGTATTATAAATTTCAATTACAGCCTTTAAATATGGAAAGGTTCCTCGTCTTTGCTCTCATGTAGAATTATAATTATAAGTAAGTAGTAATTTATAGGATCGAAAAGAAATAAAAAAATTAAATGAATTAATTAAAAAAATGTAGCAGTTTCTCTAGAGACCACTGATAGGAAGTGAAATTGGCACATGTCTGAAAAGATGGGCTTGTTGGCTTCAAAGAGAAATTCACTCTCAGTAAGCATTCAACTCTACTATGAAATGGACCTCTTTTCTCTCGGCGTGTTATATAACATAAGACATGGAGTTTCGGTTCGTTCCAAGTGACCCCGTGTGTTTTGGTAAGCTGTCACATTTTGATTAGTAAACAGGAAGATGACGGCGCGTCAGGGCACTCAGGTCGAACAGGGAAGGGGTCGGAAGGGGATCACGGGATGAGAACCATGCGGTCAGATTTAGACCGAGTGTGGAGAATCGGAGTCGAGCGAGGGACACGCAGCCGATCAGAGGTGTCTCAGCTTGCAAAGGGGTGCAAGCACTGGCACCCTGGCTCCCGGAAGAAGAGATGAAAAGAAGAAGTCCTCTCTCTGAATATAATCTCTCCACCCATCTCTCATACACCACAGAAACATCAACCCTTTCGGGAATAAAATGTGAGAGATATATTTTTTATAAAGAAGTGTGTTCGTTCGTTCATTGAAGTTCGTAAATTATGTTTGATTATGTTTCTGCTTATATTTGTATTACGGTTATACAACAGGCGACTTGAAGTGAGCGCACGTGCTGATTGGGGCTCCGGAGCCAAGTAGCTAGCCGTGTCTCCTGCTAGTTACCGCCTCTGTTAAACATACCTCGCTTAAAACATCCACTGGATAAACGATGAACTTCAAACTTCAAACTCACCGAAAATGACTCTAATATATTTAACACCTTGTCTGGGAAACTCAACTACTTCTATTGGTTCAGGAAAATGTTCTAACCAGAGAATAGTTGTTAAGCCCAAAAATAAAGTGTGAGTTTAAAAGCATCCTTGTCTCTTTCATTCCGTCCTTAATTCTCTAGCAGTTTCCCTCTGACAAAAGAAGACCTAGTGAATAGGTTAAAAAGAAAAAAAGGAGTCAGATACGAAACCCAGAATTATCCTAGCAGAACCCAACAATTCGCCGACAACCCCTACCTACATCACCACTACCATGATTAATAAAAACCTTCTTAATCCCCATGATTGTCCCAATCTCGGATAGAAAACCTGGGATCTGATTCGTAGTGCATTTAGCACGACTCTGAATTATATTCATTTTTGAAATCGGGTTTTGTAACGAACAGTAAAGTAAGAACTAGATTGGTTTGGTTTTATAGCATATCAACCATTGTTGGTTATTTAATGCCAAATCCGGTTTATACGTATATCATCATGCCACCAGCACGGATATAATAAGAGTGTGGGTCATGGTTATCTTTCGATGGCTGTTTTTATTCTTATCCATAGAAGCCAACCTTATTGATACGTATATATTAGATGTATATAATTTCTAAACCATAAAGTTAAATAGTTCCAAGTATTGTTATGTATCACAAACAATTCTATTAAATACCTGTTATTTGTTTACAAACAGTTAAATGATCAAACAGTTCTATTTCTAACAATTCAATTTCTCATAAATCATTTGTTTGCGCTCAATTCAAATGATCAAATAGTTCTATTTGACCCGTAGATATTTGCTACCTGTCCGGACAGAGGGCACCTCTGGTGGTGTAACGGTTAGCAAGCTAGACTAGTAAACCTACACGAGTGAGTTCGAGTCTCATTGGGCGCCCCATTCATTCGGCTTTGCGCTACATCGAAGCAAGGGGCTTTGTAAATTACTACCTCTCCGGACAGAGTGAACCTGGGAACAATGGCAATGAAGAGGTACTCTGCATTCCCAAAAGCTCCAGCATTTCTGGAACCACACCATCAGATTGTATACAGGATCCTCATTCGGGTGGGGGAGTTACCCCTCTGCAGAGATGCAGTCGGTGTATTCTACAGCCCCTTCCCCCAGCCAACTGGGCTTACTTGATTCTACTTTCCTTAACGTTTCTTTTATGTTATAGTTTCTGCTTGCACTTGATTCATAAACTTATAAAGAGTTTGAAACCGAAGAAAACGATAAAGAAAACCAACCAGAAAACGTTATAAGAGGGAGAAAGAATAATTGTAGTAGTAACAGGTGTGCCATTCGCAGTATTGCGAACAAAACCAGTCATGGCATGTCTAACCTTATGTCTTGTTACAGTAGCAGTAGTAGTGATAATAGCTGTTGCTGTAACATTCGTCGTGGCAGTTTAAAAAAAACGCTGCACTCACAGGTGTTGTTGGTAATACCGATTGGTGAAGCCAAAAAAAGAAGAATAAATGAAAAAATAAATAAAACAAACTAAAACAAAAAAACAAAACGCGTAGACAATGTCGGGCGGACTGAGCCTGTTTTAACCAGAATGGCTCCACTGGTATTATCACAGTCTATGAAGTCTTTCTTTTCTTCAGTTCTACGGTAGGTTAAAACTTTCATTTGTTATTCGACAACTAGAATCTTTTTTTTCTTCAAAAATTGGTTGATGTAGACTGTTGTTGGGTATGGAATTCTAGTACTCAAAATAAAATTTGTGGTACTTGACAATGTTTATTATTATTATTATTATTATTATTATTATTATTATTATTATTATTATTATTATTATTATTATTATTATTATTATTATCATCATCATCATCATCATCGTTGTTGTTGTTGTTATTCGAGTTTTTCCCACCAGCGTTTGCTGGTAGACTTTCACTGGAGTCTGAATGACAGTAAGTCTTCTTCTTCATCACATTTTCAAGGGTATATTTAAATGTCCAGCGGATAGACTTCTTTATAATGTAACCCCCCCCATATATATATATATATATATATATATATATATATATATATATATATATATATATATGTGTGTGTAAGAAAACTTTAGGAAACTTCTTAGTAAATTTTTCTTCCGTATTGTCACCACTAATAATTAAGTCATTTCTTGTATTTTTCTCATTATATACTAATTACAAATTTATGTGTGAACAAATCTATTTTTGCGCATTCTTTTTCTCTGTAATTAAAAAGTTGATGGTTATATAAATATATAACAGTGGTGCAACGGTTATTATTGTTGGAAATGAACTCGGCGACCCGAGTTCAAATCCTGGACGAAACTGCTTGCATTTTTCATAATATTAACACCCTTGAGAAAAATAGGCATCTGACAATCCTCCCTCCAACTATGGGTAAATAAGAGGTCAGACTAAGCTCTTTAAGTTTGGTATGGCAACTGGTCTAAGAGAAGGAAAACTCTGAATTCAAACTTGTAAAACGCTGCTTAAAAATTGATTTCGTGTCGCCTCCGGCGGGTGTGAAAGACTTGGGCAAATACATATTAATATATATGATAATTATAAAATATATAAAACACATAAATATATAGACATAGATATATAAAGCATAATATAACATAAATATATAAGTATAAATATATATTACATAATTATAAAATTGTTTTATGAATAAAAATATATATAATATAATTATAAAATATATAAATAAATATATATAGATATATATAACATAATTATAAAATTGTTATATAAATAAAGATATATATATAACATAACTATAAGATATATAAAACATATAAATAAATATATATAAATGTATATACTAGTAAATATATATAACATAATTATAAAATATATAAAACATATAAATAAATATATATAAATATATATAAATATATGTAACATAATTAAAAAATATATAAAACATATGAATAAATATATATAAATATTTATAACATAAATGTATAAATATAAATATATATAACATAATTATAAAATTTTTACATAAATAAAAAATATGTCCGAATTTAACTATATTCTTTTTGTTGTAATATGCATCACATACTCAGTTAGTGCTTGATTTATGCATAAATTAAATGATCTACAGGAGGAATCCCCGCGGTTTACTGGTCTGCCACATCGTCGCAAGCGAATTCAAACTCCAGTCGTTCACTTTCAGACCAATATCACCAGTATGAATTCCCTCCCCAATCCCCGTGTTAAGGGTTAAATAGTACCACTTCTGTCCTTTTACAAAGATGGCTTTGAAATTAAACAACCAACGAAGGTTGATATGCCATTAAATTAAAGAACCCAAACCGAACTAAATAAGATTGGTTTGTTGATTGATTTTAACAGCATGTCGACTCTTCTAGGGTTATTTTTATGCCTCGAGGTTCAGGAATCGCATTCATTGTTCGTTCATATTTACATTTTTTATGTAGTTGTTTTATTAAAAGTTTTTGCGCACGTTCCTATCGAATACGAATAATTTTTAAACAAACCAAATTTGACCCATAGATGGGACCCTAACAGAGTGAATAGTGGATTAATGGCAATAAAGGCATGACTCCACACTACCCTGATTTTTAGAACTGGAACTTCACCATCAGATGATGTTTAATGTTATATCAAGGACACCCTTTTTGGGGAGATCTTACTCATCTGCATAGGGTACAGTCAGCGTTTTCTAAGCCCAGTCGGCCGGGTGTTTGCAGATTGGGTTTGTATACTCATTTTTAAGTCTTGAAAAAAAAATAACAGGAAGAATGGGTTGATTTACAAACCAATAAAGAGTTGAAACCAAAATTTAAGAGACGGTATCATTATTTCCGCTGTTAGTACAAAATTACACTACTTCATCCGAGTTTATGAATTGTGATGAAAAAGTTCCCAAATTCGTTTCCCTTGTTGTCTATCTGGCTCAAAAAATTCCGTGCGGATTGAGTAGAATTTACACACAAGTTAAACAAGGGTAAGGCTTGAGGCCTCAAAGAAGTTTCCGAAATTGAGGAGGGAGTTTAAAAATTATGGCATGATAAAAAAAAGGACTTCGCTGTTTTATATTGTTTAAGGTACCACTGAATCTAAATCCAGAACTGTGGTTAGATTTATGATGTACTCATGGGCAAGGGCAAAAATAGTATTGGTCTTCACGACCAAAATGTCATGCAGGCGTCAGACTACTCCAACTCACCCGGAAAAAAGTAAAAATGTTGAGTATATTTGTTTTTTTTTCTCGTAGAATTTAATGTGTTGATCAAAATACAAGCAAATAAAGTAGACAATACCCTGTATTTACGGAGAAATAAAGCTATAAAACATCTCAGACTAAATTGCTTCAAATAACTTTTTAACTTCAAAATCTGCATTTTATTATAATTGCTGATAGAATTTGATCCATATATTACAATGATAGCAATGAAATTGGCCAATTAAGAGAATTAACGGAGAGATGACGTTTTAAATGTGATTGACAAAGAGCTTAAAGTATACCTGAGTAGATTTTTCGACAAGTTTTAAGATGTTGATTTTATTATAGTTTCTTGTAGAATAGGATCTGTACTTTACAATATTAGCAGAGAGTTCAAAGTTGAATTCCAAATTGCCAGGGAGGAGCTGTCACAGAATTGGAAACTCCGGTGCTTAAAATTTCTTTTTTTTTAACCGTTTTAAAGTTATTTATTCGACTAATTAGAAGTAATTAAAAATGAGTAAGTTTTAAATTTGAAACGAAACAAACCCATTTCTGAAAATAAAGACACAATCAGGTTTGTGTGGCTCTATCAAAATATTGCTCTCCTTGGCATTTCGGCTGAAATCAAAGTGTAGCACTTGTTCTTATTTGCTTGAAACCTCAATACATTCGCTACGTAGTCACTTAAATACACCCTGGAAATAGATTTGGGATTTCTTTGATGTATCAAAGTCTCCACTGTAGTGATGTATTCAGATCTGAAGTTGATGAGAATAGGTACCGCTCGTTCATCTTATTCAAAAGGTCCTAAGCCGCATTTTGGACGCAACGGAAATCAAATGGGGCCCTAAAAATTTTTTTTTGGCTTTTATATTGTAAATATTTTAAATAAAAATGTTTGTTTTATACGTATATTCATATTCAGTGATACGACTAGCTTTTTTGATACTTTTGTTTTAAATATCAAAAAGAAACAGCAAAAAAAAAAAAAAAAAAAAAAGCAGCAGCACAAACTACTTATTTGCCTATTATCAAAAGAAACAACACAGAGAGATCTAAATGAATTGTCATATTGGGGAGATTTTTGGAAATTAATATTTGATATAAAAAATATAAAGTACTCTTTATTAAAGATCTATCATCCGTCCCACCACCGAACGAATATTGCACAAGGCCGTTTTAAGGTGGGTCCGGTCGCAAAGCAAAGCCCACACGCGTCCGGCATTGTCAAAAATACCTTCGGCCTTGTCGGTATTCTCCTAAGTAAGGGCGCTTCAGGCGCCATGCAATAATCCCCCTCACCCGAAGGGGGTAAAGCCTGGGAGAATGTCCCCCTGAGGCCGGAAGAAATCTCTAGTGTGAAACTAGAGTAAATTAAGTACTCTACATTATATCCAAAAGTTATAGTTGAATATTTAGCAACCGGAAAATCACAAAAAGTAAATGTGAAATGTAATTTAGGAGTTGGCTTTGATGATACATTTACAACTGACAATCTTATTTTGTCTATTATATTGAAAGCAGATGGAATGATTCGCTGGGTGATTAGAAATTTTATTTCAAGGGAGCTAAAGGTTGTTTTCATCATCATATCGCGCTGGTAGCACGGATATCCCTGACCCTCTCTTGCCACTCCTCCCTATCGTTCATCGCCCTAGGTAGGTCTTCAGGACAACATCCCGAATCCTCACATAGCTGCTGAATGTATGTTCGTGTTGGTCGTCCTGCTTTTGCACGGCCATGTGTGGGGGTCCATAAGAGTACATCTCTTATGAGTTCGTCCCTGCTTCTTCAGCAGTGTCCTGCATGTCTGGTTCGTCTTACTTGAATAGTTTTCGTGATAGGGGGCAGGTGACCGTACAGTTGGTGTCTTATGGGGTGTTGCCGCCAGGACTTGTTTAAGATTGCACGTAGCATTCTTGTGTAATTGCCGTCTAGCTTCTTCTCCAGCCGTTTTGTTAGCGTCCATGTATTGCAGCCATATAGCAGTATCGATGTGACCGCTGCCTGGAAGAAACTGCGTTTCATTTTATCGGTTAGGTCTGATTTCCATATAATCGATAGCCTATTGATAGCTGTCCATGCTTTCGCTAACCTCGTTTTGATGTCCTTTTCGGTTGATTCGACGCTGCTTCCTAGGTAAGTGAATTTGTCTACTAGTTTAAGAGGGGTTCCTTCTAGAGTGGAGATGTCCCCCGTTTGATTATAGCACATATATTCCGTTTTGTGTGCATTAACATAGAGGCCTATGCTTGCTGCTGCTCGAAACACTACTGCATAGTTTGGAACGAGCAGCAGGAAGCAAAGGTTGTTTTAAAAATATATAAAACAGTAATAAGACCTCATATAGAATATTGTACACAGGCCTAACTTCCGGTGTCGAGATATGGAACGTAATATTGACATTGAAGAACATAAAAAGAGGAGTAACAAAACAATAAAACTAGAAAAAAAATTACAGTTACAGA
Source organism: Sepioteuthis lessoniana (assembly GCA_963585895.1). Lineage (NCBI taxonomy): Eukaryota > Metazoa > Mollusca > Cephalopoda > Myopsida > Loliginidae > Sepioteuthis > Sepioteuthis lessoniana. Next base: position 113,600,262 of record OY757912.1, on the reverse strand, counting down.
GGAAGATTACATAAATTAGGATTAACTTAGAGTGTTCGCCAATGGTCTGGGAGACCGGGGTTCAATCCCAGGCCGAGTCATACCAAAGATTCAAAAAATGGTACTTGATACCGCCTTGTTTAGCACTCAGCACAATAAGGTAAGGATCAAGGGTACAGTGGAGCAATCCAGGGATGTGAGTAGCGCCCTGCCTTACACCTCGGTTTAGTAGCTATTGAAAAGGGAGCCTACAGGTCACCTTCGACTAAGGTCGTCAACTTAAATTACTTACTTTGCCAGAAAGAAGAATGAGAGATGATCTAACTGAAACTTTCAATATGATTAATGCAATTTTTTTTACTATGGTAGACATCTTTTCAATATTTCTCCTCGTACTGGAAAGTTATTGTCAAGACAGATTTCAAAAACTAATTCTACTAACAAATTTTTGCTTATAGAGTAATATATTATTGGTACAAATTGTGTTATATAGCCGCATACATATACATATACAAATATATGCGGAACATAATCAAACATAATGACGAACTTCAATGAACGAACGAACACACTTCTTTATAAAAATATATCTCTCACACTTTATTTTCGAAAGGGTGATGTTTGTTGTGTGTGAGAGATGAGTTGGAGACGGGGACAGACTGTTATTTTGGCCCGATGTTCTTCTCACGACCAAAGCAGCACTTCTTCCTCATCTTGGCTGGGTTGCTCAATCGTGGGTCACAGAGGGCCCAAAGCCCTCTGTCTGGCGCTGGCTCTCACTCCCGCATCTTGTTCCCAACTGACTCCAACTCCAACTGACTCAAGCCGTCTGTGTCCTGGTTATATTTTTGTTTGACGTCCACCTGCTTCCACTGTTCTTCCGCTTGTTTACACAGGTGCATCCCTTGATTGACGGCTCGGTCGAGGGTTAATATGTTACAATTGCCTAATCAGATAAAAAAAGCAGCAATAGCGTTAAAAAAATATCAAATTTTATGGTTTCATTTAATGAATTACTTAACAGAATTTGATCTGTATATAAATATTGTATCAATTGTGTTTTATGTTAATATTTTTAAAAGGATGACATAAGAAAATTGCAAAAAGCGGAGATGCCCAAGGATGAATAACAAACAAACAAATGAATAAATAAATAGTACCACTAATGTTCTTCCACAACGTTGGTTTCGGCATTAAATAACCCATAAAGGTTGATATACCATTAAACAAAGAAACTAAGCAAAAAGAACACTTTACTTTTTCTTTACATATCAAGCAACCTGATTATAACTTCTGGTAAAATATTCAGAAATTAGTATTTTCATTGTTTCCTCTCTCATGGGGATATTGAGAAAAAAACGTCTTCAATCGACGCTACTCCTTATTAAAATCAAATGAATAAAGATTAAAAAGGAATTTTAAAATTCGGTTATATCATTCAAAATGTACAAATTATTGTGACGGTTGCTATGAAACACAAATTAGGCGAAACATTTAACTCTATCATCAATTCCCCGCCAGCACCTATAAAAAGGGTCCATCCGATACATTGATCAAGGGCCAGAAGAACCTTGGAAAAGCCCATGATTTTTTGACAGCCTCCATTAAAAAAATGTTTTTATTAACTGTTTATAATTTGTATAAACTACATTGTTAAAGCATTAGTTTTAATTTTCAATATGATTTGATTAAGATAGAACCAAAAGAGGTCTCTTTTTTTTCTTAATAATCTATCTAAACTTTTTTTTTTTTTTTACAAATAAGTAAAAAATTCAGAGTGCAGTACTCCATATTTGTTGTCCTTATTTCAAAACTAAACTACGCTTATTAAATAACAATTAAACATACATCTGATATTGTAACGAAAAAAATATACAGAGATAAAGAATTCACAATATATCCATGGTACGGAAGCAAAATATGGAATAATTTTTTAAAACGTTTGTTTTAGTTAGATTACTCAAATTTTTGAAAAAACGCGGTAAATCTAAATTTTCATGATCAGCTCTATTATTCAAGCACTTTTTCATTAAAATTCATCCCAATATGAGTGAGCAAGAAAAGAAATGACAAAGAATCTATGATTTGCTTAACGCCTAAACCAAGCCGAAAAAATGTCCGAAATAATTGGGGTTTCTTTATGACCTTCATCCAGCACAAACCTTAACCGCCTTGATTACGCTATATGGAGTGTTTTAGAAAACAAAACAAATGCAACATCCCATCCAAATATTGGTTCGCTTAAGACTGCTATTGAGGAGGAATAGAATAAAATATCTGATGAATTTATTTTGAAGGTAGGCAAATCGTTTCGAAGACGTGTTGATACAATAATTGAAAAAATGGCGGCCATATTGAGTAAATTTACCGTTTTGTATCTATCTTCTTATTTTGTTGTTTATTTTTTGGAATTGAAATTAATCTTGTTTTGTTATAAAGTCATTTATTATCATTCGAGAACATTCCTTATTTTGCTTCTGCACCCTGTAAAACTTTAAAATTCAATTTAATACTATTATCTTTATAAAAAAAACCCAGAGGTTTTAACACGCATTTAGACTCAAAATCTTAATTTTTAGTGTCGCCTTATCCTAGGAGCTTTAAAATAGTTTAGTATAGTCTTGCCAAATTTATCTCGGAGGCTCTGCTTTAACGGATTCAGATTATACCACAAAATATTGATATTGCAACTAATTATGAAGTATGTGCTTATTTAAAATGATCATAAACGTTATAAATACATTGGTTGTAAAAATATTGATATTCCAGCTACGTGGTTCATTCAATAAAATTGTTGTAGACTCTTGAAAATTCAGTATGTTATTGCTGTACATCTTATGAGATGACTGACCAATTTTTATGATTTCAGGTTCAAATGAACAGCCACAGCAGCAAGTGGAATACACCCTACTAAAGCCTGATTGTCACAGCTGGGGAATTTCAAAAATGCAATCTGGACGTGAGGGCACTTTAGAAGACCGATATGCAATAAAATTGTGTTTTAAACTTGGAAAAAATGCCACAGAAACGTATAGAATGCTTCAGACTGCTTTTCGACCATCTTGCATGAATCGAGCATCAGTTTTTGAGCGGTGGCATAAGAGATTCAAGGAAGGCAGGGAGTCTGTGAGGGATGATGAGAGGTGTGGGAGGAGTAAGGAAGTCAATACACCAGACTTGATTGGCCAAAGGGTTAGAGTTAGGGTTACTATGTTGAAGTTTTAAGGGAGTTCAGGAAGAGGTTCCGTCGGAAGAGGCCAGCACTCTTCAGATCGGATCAGTAGCATTTCCAGCAGGACAATACACCAGTCCACAACTCCATCCTTGTCACAGACTATTTGACCAAGATGGGCATCGAGACAGTTCGTCACCCTCCCAATAGTCTAGACCTTGCTCCATGTGACTGTTGGTTATTACCTAAGCTCAGAGGCTGTCGTTGTGACACAATTGAGGAGATGAAACGAGGCTGTGACGAAGGTCATTGACACGGTCACACAAGAGGACTTCCATGGGGCCTTCCAGAAGCTGTTGGAACAGTACAACAAGTACATTGCAGCCGGAGGAGATTACTTCGGAGGGGACTAGAGTTTCATGTGTGTACTCTCAATTAAAGTGACCATACGAAAAAAGCCTGTAAACTTATTTAATGATCCTCGTAAATATAAAGTATTTACACGTATAAAAGGATTGTGAAGACAGCTTTTTATCATTTATAATCGGACACCATAGTTATCTGAGTTCGTTATAAGATAACTAAAGTTTGATTTGGTTAGGTTTCATGGCATATTAACAATTGTAGGTTATTTAATGCCAAATCCTCTTTATACATATATATTAAATATATATGATTTGGTTTGGTTTGATTTCAGGGCATATTAATCATTGTAGGGTATTTTAAGCCAAATCCTTTTTATACATATATATCAAATATATATATGATCTGTACACACAGTAGATATCATTCTTAAATGAGTTCTTTTTTTCATACAGTCAAATGATTTCAAGTATTGCTATGTAATACTTAAAATTCAATTTAGGCATACAGTTATAAAGTTTCAAGTATTGCTATTTAACAAAATAATTCTATTCAACATTACTCATTTGTTTATGTACAGTTAAATGGTTCCAAATATTGCTATGTATCACTAACAACCCAATTAAACATCAGTCATTTTTTTACACACAGTTAAGTGATCAAACAGTTCTATTTCTAACAGTCCAGTTTAGCATGTCATTTGTTTGCATTTAGTTTAAATGATCAAACAGTTCTATTTGAGTGGATCTGGGAGCAATGGAGTACTCCGCATTCCCCAAAGCTCCAGCATTACCGAAGCCTCATCGTCAGATTGTTTAGTGTCATATCCAGGGCACTCGTTGGTGTAGTCTTACCCCTCTACAGAGAAACAGTCAGTGTATTCTACAGCCCAATCCGACTCGGACCTCCAGCAAGGGTTGATATTCTGTAAAACCAATAAATCGACTAGTCAACCAACTACACCAGTTTACACAATCGTCTCATTTAAAATTCTTGTACCAAAGTTGGAACAAAAAGCATTTTTGTACAAGATCGTCGGAGTATATAATCATAGATTATTCATTGTTTCTTCATGGTAGCGCAATCTGTAATCCGTTTAAGTAGGGTCTCCAAGATAAATTTTGCAAGACGATGCAAAACTATTTTCAGGCTCCAACGAGAAGGCACCGCTCAAAATTTATATGTTACATCCAGCTAATGCGCTCTAAGAGGGAGAGGATTTTTTTACATATAAAAAATATTCGCTGGTTGGTTGGTTGGGTTTTATGGCATATCGACCTTTGTAGGTTATTTGACGTCAAATCCATTTTTATGCAAATAGTCAGTTCCATTTCAAACAATTCAGTTTAGCATAAGCGTGCAGTTTAAACGCGAGTACAGTTTAATTGTGAAAAACATTTCTATTTCCAGATATTCAGTTTAGTCAAACAGTTCTAATTCAAACAATTCAGTTTAGCCTGAGTATGCAGTTAGTTCTATTTAACCCATGGATAGAGCCCAATCAGGTGCTACCATTCCGGTCCAGAGTGGACGTGAGAGTAATGCCAATGAAGGGGTGCTCCGCATTCTCTAAAGCTCCAGCATCACTGGAGCCTCACCATTAGATCGTAAACATTTGGGTACATGTATTATTAAGCATGTAAATATACATGTGCATTGGCAAACATCTAAATTCGTGTGCGTGTCTTGGCATCTAAATACATGTCTGTGTATAAGCATATAAATACATGTGGGTATATATATATATATATATATATATATATATATATATATATATAGACCTAACTGGGCTTTGACCATTTGAGATAAAAATTGAAATGTTTTGATTCTTCGAGATCAAATTGCCGTTAAAATTTGACCCAAAGGTAATACTTGGATCAGAATTTCAAGTCGATTATTGCCCAGTCGGCTGGGGCTGTAGAATACAACAAGTGTCCTGGATATGACACTAAACAATCTGATGGTGAAGTTCCAGCAATGCTTGAGCTTTGGGGAATGCGGAGTACCCTTTATTGCCATCGCTCCCAGGTCCACTCTGGATCGGAGTGGTAGCACCTGATAGGGCCCAATGTATGGGTTAAAAAGAACTAATGGCATACTTATGCTAAACTGAATTGTTTGATTGAACAGAATAGCTTGAAATAGAAATGTTTTTGACAATTAAACCGTACTTACATTTAAACTGCGTGCTTATGCTGAATTATTTGAAATTGAACTGTTTTTGTCATTGAAACTGTACTTATACTAAACTGAATTGTTATATATAACTGCTTGAATAGTTTGAAATAGAAATGTTTTTGACAATTAAACTGTGTACTCATGCTAAACTGAATTGTTTTAAATAGAACTGATTACATAAAAATGGATTTGGCGTTAAATAATCAACAGACGTTGATATACCATAAATCCCAACAACCCAAACCAATCAAGTCGATTAGAAAAACAAAACGCAATTTAAACTTTTTTCATTTTAAGGTGTTGTACTTTAAAATTAAAGACGTTATTTTTGGCGGGTTCTAACGACCCCATCTCCATTAAAAAAAATGAATTTCTCCCAAACAGAAAAATAGTTCATATTTTTTAAATCTGGAAAGAACATTATAAGTAGCAGTAGATGAAAGTGAGTGAGTTGGTTTGTTGGAAATGTAATTTTCGAGTGTTATTTATTTTTTCGTAATATTCGGTGACTTTTTTTACGATTAAATAACTGTAACCCAAGGAAATCCTATTTCCCGCAAATTATTGCGCATCGCCTATTTCTATGAATATCTGCTACCATCAATGGCGAATTACATAAAAAAGATATTGTGTCAATAATCTATATTCTAATATACGAGGGTGCTGAAAAGTTCTCGGCCCGAACAAGAACGCAATGATCAAGATCAATGAAAAGTACGTACTATTCTACATATTCATCCCACAGTTTAGCATATTTGTGTCTCAAGGTTATTTAATACTTAAAAATCAATAAAAAGTAGATAGAATGTTCTTGGTTGGACTGAGAACTTTCCAGTACATTTGGATTGCATTATTATTATTAGTAGTAGTAGTTATCATAAAATAAATTCGTATGTTTGCCAAGAAATGCTGTATAGATTGGGAAGCAAATTTTTTGAGACTTTTTTTTGTTGTTGTTAATCTTCACTAATTGCAAACGTCCATAATATTATAGTAAGGAAGCTTAAAATGTAATTTTAAAAATTTGAAAGAACAGAATATTTATTATTTTTATGATGTCAGTTGATTGAAGAAGCGAATGAATTTATTTACCCAGCAACTCTACCATAGTCAGGATGTGACACATGGTCAATTAGAAGCGGAGTACAGCTGGTTTGGATTCTGAGTTTTCCTTCCTCTTGACCAGTTGCCTAACCAAGGCTAAAGAACCTTGTCTAACTATTTCTTTATAGCTGAGAGCAAGGGGAGAACTGATGAATTTCGCAGGGTGAAACGCAAACAGTTTCGAGAAAGATTTGAATCCAGATCGCTGATCCCATTTTCTACGATGATACGTGTGTGTGTGTGTGTGTGTGTGTGTAAACATTTAGATATATGTGTTTCTAAACATCCAGAATATACATGCGCGTGAGTAAACATCTAAACTCGTGTGTCCTTGTATATAAATACATGTATGTGTCTGTGTATAAGCATCTTAATACACGTGTGCGTGTACATGATTGTGCGTATGTGTGTAAACATTTGGTTGGTTGGGTTTTATGGCATATCAACCTTTATAGGTCATTTAACGCCAAATCCGTTTTTAGGCAAATTATCAGTTTTATTCAGTTAAGCATGAGTACACAGTTTGTCAAAAACATTTCTATTTCAAGCAATTCAGTTTAGTCAAATAGTTCTGATTCAAACAATTCAATTTTGCATAAGTACGCAGTTTAGTTCTTTTTAACCCATTGATAGGGCCCTATCAGGTGCTACCACTCCAGGTCAGAATGGACCTGGGAGCAATGGCAATGAAGGGGTGCTCTACATTCCCCAAAGGTCCAGCATCACTGGAGCCTCACCATTAGACCGTAAACATTTGGGTACATGTATTTCTAAGCATCTAAATATACATGTGCATAGGTAAACATCTAAATTCGTGTGTGTGTGTCTTGGCATCTAAATACATGTGTGTGTGTATGTGTGTGTGTCTGTGTAAACATTTAAATACATGTGTGTCTAAACATCTAATTATATACATGTATGAGTGTAAAGATCTAAGTACGTGTATGTACCATACCATCTAAATACATGTGTGTGTATATGTATTTACCAACCCCTCCGGATAAGCAAGATACAATACAAGCGGAATTTAACCGGTTTGAATTCAGAGTTTTCCTTCTCCCAGCCCGGTTGCCATACCAAGTTAAGGAGCCAAGCCTACTTTACTATTTACTCTTTGCTGGAGGCATGTCCTTCTCTTTGTGAAATGCAAACAGCCTCAGTGTGTGTGTGTGTGTGTGTGCGTGCCCGTGCGTAAGCATCTAAATATATGGGTGTATATATGTGTGTAAGCATCTAAATATAAGTGTGTGTATGTGTGTGTGTGTGTGTGTGTGTGTGTGTGTGTGTGAATAAACATTTAAATTACCCACTCCTCAAATAAAACAGCCACGTCTTTGCGGAATGAGCCACGATGCAGTTTCTCAAATTATAAACATCCTCTTTCGTTTTGAGTGATGTAAGATGAAAATTGTATTCCATTAGCAGCTTGGATAGCTTTTTTTGTCGTCTCTGGTTTTTATATGGTGACAAAAAGTTATTTTTCTTTGTGATGACTATTTATGCGCTTGCATTGAATGCAGCAAAATAGGCGTCGGGTTCTTGTACATAATCCAGACATCAGTTTTTTTTTGTAAACATATTCCTGCCACCTACAAAAAAAAAAAAAAAATTCCAACTTTCTATTCTGATGTTTGGGAAGTACGCACGAACTGTAATTCGAAGTGTCGGAGTCTTTACCCTCGAGGTAAAAATAAAAAGCAAAGAAAAAGAAAAGAAAAAAGAAAACGGAAGTAAGGAGAAAAGGTTTTACACTAAATAAAACCTTTTTTTCTTCTTTGTAACGTAATCTGTCTCTGAGGTGACGATTTATTACTATAACTATTTTTTCTGTCGTCTTGTGCCTGTTTGCGTCTGTGATGTCATAGAATTGAAAAGACAAACGAATATTTATATAGATGTGCAAAATAAATTAATAAATAAAACAAAAAAAAAAGTTATGGTTTAGTTTGATGGGATATCAACCTTCGTGGGTTATTTAATGCCAAAGCTATCTCAGTAGAAGAACAGTAGTGGTATTATTTAATCCATAGCTGGAGGGTTAAGACGGTTTGAACCTTTCCCAAGGATTATTAGTCTGAAAGTGAACGTAGTAACGAGACTGGCGTTCGAACTCGCTTGCTACGATGTCGTATCCAACAAGTCAGCCTCGACGTCCTAAGGATAAATGAATTAAATAAATATAATAAAACAAATAAATAAAAAATAAATAAAAAGAACGAATCCTACCATTTTAAATGTTTTTAAACTGTAAAAGATTCACCTAATTTTCCGGAAGAAAAATAGATAATATATATATTTACCCAACACGCTCGGGATGAAATACAAAGTCAATTTTTTAGCGGAGTTTTTTCATGTTTGAATTCATAGGTTTCCTTCTCTTAGAACGGTTGTCGTACCAAGGCTAAAGAGTCCAGTCTGTCCCACTATTTACCTATAGCAGGAGGGATAATAATTGGATGCATACCTTTCCATTATGTGAAATGCAAACACCTTCGTCTAGGATTTAAACACAGGCCACCGTGTTCATTTCCTACGAAGATAACCGCTACATCGCGAGCGCCTTTACGGATAATATTAGTAGTCCCAAGACTTGGCACTTAGTATATGCTGACTATCTCCTGAAGAGTTGTACACCCCTCACTGGCAGTGCTAAATGGGATGTTCAGGATATGACACTAAATTTTATTTAGTGATGCAACTCCAGTTCGGAGAGTCTGAAGAGTGAGGAATACTCTGTAATAATTCGCGACCCACGTGTGACACTAAATTTAAAAATTGATTGGTTGGCTGGTGCTTCATAGCATATAAAAAATTTGCAGGTTATTTAATGTCAAATCCTGTCACACACACACACACACACACACACACACACACACACACACACACACATATATATATATATATATATATATATATATATATATAATGTAGTCTAAAACTATTCAGAAGAAAATGAATGTTGTGAATCGTTCAAACTTTAAAATAATCTATTTTTGCTTAAGCTCTTGACTTGTGATGTTTGCTTTAAAAAAATAATATGTAATAAAGAAAACTACGTCGTAAAAAAATGGTTACGTCAAAAATCAAATCCGAATAAAAATGGTTCTTTATGTAAGGTAAGTAAAGGGAAAGATCCCTCATTTCCGGAACAATTATTAGAAAAAGGACCTTTCACCCCGAAAGTAAAATTTATTTTTACCAGAATTCGACCTGTCTGGCTACTTGTTTTTTTTTCAGTGAAAATGACGCCATCTGATAAACTGAATAATAATGTTTGTTTTTTCGAGAAATAAATCAATTGTGGTGTGTTTGAGTTTCTAAAATTAGTTTTAAATTTGAAAATTTTTCCTTTTTTTTTAACTTTCAATTTCAAAGTTTAAGTTTTATCGAAAAGTAGAATTTAAAAAAACTGTCATTACTTAAAAAATAAAGAAAAAACACAAAAAGATGAAACAAACACAAACAACAAAACTTTTTTTAGAATTTACTTTTCTTCAAATTATTTAAAATTACGACTTTTCACTTCTTAAGTTGGATATTGAAATCAAGATAATTCCCTTCGTCATTTTATATGAAAAACCATTTTTATTTGGATCTGGTTTTCGATGTAGCCAATTTTTTTTGTTATATGGAAGTAAATATTGGAGTGTAATCCGACAATATATAAAGAAAAATTGATAACCAGGTAATCCAAGAGGAAGGAGAGATTTATTGAGAGGCAAAGTCGATACTACAGCGTTTCGGTTCTAATGAACCATCATCTGGATTCTGAGGGATGATAATAGGGATGTTAAATCAACGGTGGATGTTTAAAAGTACAAAATACAAATCTTAGGGAAAATTTGTATAACAAGAAAAAGTTGGCCATTTAATTAATTTAATTAAACGGCCAACTTTTTCTTGTTATACAAATTTTCCCTAGGTTTTGTATTATCCCTCAGAATCCAGATGATGGTTCATTAGAACCGAAACGCTGTAGTATCGACTTTGCCTCTCAATAAATCTCTCCTTCCTCTTGGATTACCTTGTTATCATTTTTTTTTATTTATATACTGTTTATTTTTTTTTTAAATCGCAAATGTCGTTTGGACCAACCCTCAATAGTTAGAATTATCCTGATGATCCGGTTGGTGAAACAAGGGTAGACTAGTTCTGGCTCTGTATATATATATATATATAGGCGCCACGGGTGGTGTAATGGTTAGCAAACTAGACTAGCAAACCTAAACGAGACTAAATTCCATTCGATGTCCCATTTATATGGCCTTGTGCCACATCTAAGCAAAAAGTTGAGTAGATTTCTGTGTCTATGATAATTTTAGCGGGATATCGACTTCTTCTTACTTTTTTGGTACGAAACAATTTTCTTTTATTTATATCTGTTGACTTTCGAAGAATGTAATCTCGGCAGTTTAAAAATAGATATGGTGCCAGTGTATATCTTTGCAAGACTCCAGCGGCAATGTCAAAGAAATCAGCGTCATCATCAAATGAGAGAACTATTGCTATTGACTTTTTGTAGCGCATCATTATGACAGTAACAGTTTCTTTATGGAAACAACGTGCAAGAAGAATTTACTCCATCTTTTCTCTGTGTTTGGAATCAAATTCTCGCAAGAAATCTACAAACAATAAATTAATAGTAAATAGAATTATTCAAATTAGATAGAAATAAGTGAAAACATTTAACTATGTGCAAAAAATGAGCTTAGGTTCATTTAAAAATGTTATCGATAAAATGCATTTAGAAATCATATATCTAATATATATGTATATAAAGGATTTGGCATTAAATAACCTACAATGGTTGATATGCCGTAAAACCGAGTTCAGCCTACTCATATAAACAATAGCTTTGCTTCGAGATTTTTTGCCCGTACTTCTTCGATTTTTCAACGAAGAGTAAGAACTTGAGCAGTTGCGGATCGATTTTTCCAAAAAACCGTTCTGATTTTTCTTAGGAATTTTCTCAACCTCAGGTTGAATACAATTTAGAAGAAGATACATTTCCAGCAAATCTATTTATTATATACTTATATATTATATATTTATTTATAAACATACTACGAACACCAATAGATTTAACAAAAGAAAAGAGTCTCACACTAAAAAAGGCAAGAATAAGACGAAATCCAGCAAAAACTATCATGGATGCAGACTACGCAGATGATTTAGTGCTTCTCGAAAATATTCTTGCGTAAGCTGAATGTCTACTGAATAGCCTGGAACTGGTAGCAAGAGACTTCAGTATCTATGTGAATTCAGTTCAGGAGTTAAGAAATGGTGTTATCTTTAGATTAAAATACAATCCTCTGAAATTACTTGTCTGTTTTACATACCTAGGTAGAAATATCTCCTCGACTGTAAGGGATGTCAATATACCCATAATAATCGTATGGATTGCTATCGATCGCATGAAAATCAGACCACTCTGATAAAATAAAACAGGAATATTTTCGTGCCAGTACCATTGTATAGCTGCATCACTTGGATTTTAACGAAGAGCTTGGAAAAAAAACCCCAGATGGGAACCACAAACGGATGCTGGGTGCGGTTTTGAACAAATTCTATAAGCAGTATCCCACAAAACAGCAGCTGTACGGCCATTTACCTCATAAGTCACTGCTGGAGAATTTGGGACAAACTCATAAGCGACGTACTATAGACACATAGACTCGCCAGCGATAGCCAATCAGTTCTGTGCAGATGCTGGACACCGTTCAGAGAACTTGCTAAGAGCGATGGACGATAGGGACGGATGGCGAGAAAGAATCAAGGGAACCCGTGCTATGATGGTCATGATGATGATGATGATGCGTGTATATAAGTAAATTTGCGTGAGTGTGTGAGTGTGTTTTTCCCCTATCCTTTTCACCATGAGATATGCGGTCAATTTTTAAGCGGTGTGCAACTGTTTAGAATTAGAGGTTTCCTTTTGCTTGATAGAGTGCCTTACCAAAACTAAAAGCCACAGTCTGACCAACTATTTACCCTTAGCTGGTAAGGAGACGGATAAAAGATGGATTCATGCCTTTTCGAGAAGCATTAACAAAGAATAACTCAAAATTTGAACCCAGCTCGTCATGTCAATTCCCTTTGACGATAGCCGTTACTCCATATATATATATGGAGTAACGGATATATATATATATATATATATATATATATATATATATATATATATATATATATATATATATATAAAGTTCTCAGGTACGGAAAATTCAGTATTTTTTTTTGAAATTGGAGATGGTTATGTCTTTGAGAAAACGATGGAAAATACAAGGTAAGTTCGCAATAATTTCTTTCGTTTTTGTGTTCGTTTCTTTTTTTGGGTAGGTAGCAAAAACAGCATCACCAACAGGTAAAAAGAAAGTAAGACATTAATGTCTGTAAAGAAAATGGAGGACGAGTTGGTAGGGGGTAACAATCTAGGCTAGCCCGTCCCCCAACTTTGTTGCATAGATAACACTGATTTTAGCTTAACTTGCCCACTGAAGCGTCACATGACGAATGTTGGGAATCATTTCGTAAATAAAATTTAAAAAAAAAAAAAAGGAAAGAAAAAAAGTTCCCTCATTTCGCGCCTTGGAGTATTAAGGTTACTGCCACAAGAGAAAGAAGGTTGCTGCTGCTGATTTATTTTATTTTTTTTTTTACCAGCGTTCATATTTCTCTTTGTCTATATTTAGTTCTTTCTGTTTCTAAAACTGGTAAAAAAGGGGGGCTGAGAAACCCTGATGTAATCTTCATAACAGCTTTCTCTCAGGGAAAAGCATTAATTTTGAATTTATTTCCATGCACTAAATTTTTCAATTTAGACCATAAACCGCTGCTCTTAATTCCTTCTTCCGTCTTTCTCCGTGACATTTAATGGTGTGATTAACTAAATTTCTGAGTTTTTCTTCCTTCATCAAGCTCGTATACAAAAGGTACCACTGTTTAGTTTACAATGAAACTCACACAGCCGACTGAGTTAAGGCATAAGTACTGGATGTTTTAGAAAAATCGATATCATTTCGTTATCTAATAAATTGACCAATTCCCATTCAAATAATCTCAAATTTTAACATATGTAAAAAAAAAAAAAAAAAAAAAAAAGAATAACTCAAAATTATGTTTCATGTTCAAACTTCATCTCTTTTCCCGTAAATAACATTTCTATATCTGAAAAAAGAAAAAGAAAAAAGTAACAACCCCCCACCAAACCCCCCCCCCCCCAAAAAAAACAACAACAACAGCAAAAAACAAAAAACAAAACAAAACAAAACACAACACAAAATAAATAAATAAACATACAAACAAAATCACCAAACACTTAAAACATTAAACAGAATTTTGAGTTGTTTACACATATGCTGATAAAATCTGAGTTAGTTTCAAAGAGAATTGGTCAAGTGGCGAAATATCAATTTTTCTTTTAAAAAATCCCTGTATATTTCCTTCATTTTGTTGACAGCAGTTATAATTAACCCTCATAATCTAAGATAATAAAAATAGATTCCACAGTTAAATCAATAACCGATAATCAGCAACAAACATACCAATAACTCCGTCCGTATTTTGGCTTTATAAGTAGCCATGTGTGCAGACCAATTGCTCATCTTAATGCGAGTGAAGTGACTTCCCACGAGCCGTCTTCGTCCCTTGAACGAGGCGAAGCTGATAGCCACACCAGTCACTTACGTCCAGTTGAACCTTTTATCATCATCATCATCATCATCATCATCATCATCATCATCATCATCATCATCATCAATATCAAGACATGCTCACAGTATGGATTCCATGGAGTCCCTCACCATCCATCTTAATCCGCTATCGCCCTTGGCAAGTCTCCTAGACGGCATCTAGTGTTCGTACTGAGTGAGTTTTTGCTGGTCGGCCAACACCAGCTTGTCCATGTGTAAGAGGAGTCCACAGGTGAACGTTGCTTATGAGTTCGTCCTCAATTCCTCAACAGTGCCCAGCATGTTTTATTTGGATGGTTTGTGAGATGGGAGGTAAGCGGCTGTACAGTTGCTGGTTTGTAGGGTGCTGCTTCGAGCATTTGTTTAAAAAGTACGCAGCATCTTTGTGTAATCCCATCAAACTTGATCTCCGAACGTTTCGTGGTGCAACCATACATTAGTACAGACACTCTTCCAAGATTACTGATCATAAATAACAGTTTTTCCTTCTTTTTTTTTGTTGCTTACGTACATGTTTACTTTTTGGAAATATATTAATTTTGGTATGCATATCTTTTTTCATAGTTTTCCTTATTAAACTCTTTAATCTACTATCTAAACATAATTTTTTCTTCACCAACCAATTGATTGATTGATTGATTCTAACGGCCTGTAGCCTAGTCGGCCGGAACTGTAGAATACGCTAACTGTATCTTTGCAGAGAGGCCAGGCCCCCTCCAAACGAGTTTCCTGCATATGACTCTTAACAATATGATGGTGAGGCTCTAGCCTCGGAGATTTTAGGAATGTGGAGTGTCTCTTCACTCTCATTGATATCAAGCCTCGGGGTGGTAGCATCTGATAGGGTCCTATCTATGGGTGAAAATGAACTGTTTGACTTTTAAACTGTGTGCAAACAAATGACTTATGCTAAATTGAACTGTTTGATCATTTAACTGTGTGCAAACAAATGACTGATGTCTTATTGAATGAGTTTGTGATACATAGCAATACTTGGAACCATTTGGCTGTGCAAAGGAATGAATTGTGTTCAATAGAATAATTAGTATTAAACAGCAATACTTGTAATGACTTCACTGTTTGCAAACTAATGATTAATAGTAAATAGAATTTTTTCGTATTAGACAGAAATATTTGAAAGTATTCAACTGTCAGTCAAAAAACAAAAACAAAAACAAAACTCAGGCTCTTTTAAAAATGTTATCAATAAAATGTATTTGCAAATCATATATATTCAATATATATATGTATAAACTGGATTTGGCATTAAATAACCAACAATGATTGATATACCATAAAATCAAATCAAACCAATATAATGGCATGTTAACCTGTCGGGGGTATTTTATGCCCAGAGTTTTACGCCCATTGTACGTTTGTATTTATATATTTTGGTAGCTTTTGCCCACGGTTATATATCAAGTATTCCTATCTAATACAAAGAATTTGAAAACAGGTCTATTTGACCCATAGATGGGAGCCTAACAGATACGGCCTCTATGGGTCAGAGTGGACATTGGAGTAATGGCAATGAAGGGATACTCTACACTCCCCAGATCTCTAGAACTGGAGCCTCACAACCAGATGCACTTTAGTGTCATATCCTGGGCAACCCCGTTTTTTGGGGGAGAAGGGGTCTTAGCCCAATACTGAAGATATCGTCAACGTATTCTGAGCCTTACTAACAGAGCAGACCGAACTATCAATTCGAACACGTGTTCAAGTAACAAAGAGAGAATATACAAAATGCCACACGAGGGTTTAAAAAAAAAGGACTGCTTACTACTAATATTTTAAGGGTCAAATCTTCAGAAATAGCTACTGGCCATGCTACTACTTACTCTCAGCTGGAAGCTGCTTGAAGCGTAGTGGCCATCTTCTTAGAAAATGGACGCGACGACCCGAGTTTAAATTCTGAACCAGGCCGTTTGCATTTCACTTCCCTTTAATGCCATTGGGAAAATCATAAATCTATCTCTTCTCCAGTTGTTGGTAAATAGTAGGGCAGACTTATATCTTTAACTTTGACACGGTATCTAGTCTATATGGCTGGAAAAAAACTATTTCTGTTTAATGATAATTATTTTTTGACGTTGTTTTATGAATTAGATATTTCCATATAATATTTATACGTAGTTTTATATGAAGTATTTCAATCAATCAGTCAATTCTAATAATAATAATAATAATAACAACAACGGATTTTGAGATACAAGCAGATCACCTAATCTTGGCCAGAAGACCAGACCTAGTAATAGTTAACAAAAAGAAAAAAGGAAAAAGAAAAGAGAACCTGTCAACTAGGGGACTTTGTCGTCTCAGCGGACCACTGAGTAAAAATCAAAGAAAACAAAAAGACGGACAAGTACTTTAACCTTATCAGAAGACTGAAAAACCTATGGAACATGAAGGTAGTTGGTGCGTTCGGAACAATCCCCAAGGGTTTGGTACAATTGGAAATCGGAGGACGGTATTCTTAAGATCATCCAGAATACAGAGAAAAATCCTGAAAACTTAAGGAAACTTGCTGTCACTCAAATTCCGGTGAAAGACCATCAACTATCGCTGATGGGAAAAACTCGCAAGAAATAATAATAAAAACGAGAAGAACAGAAGTAGAAGAAGAGTCCTGGAGACTGGAGGAGACTTGCTGTCACTCAGACTCCAGTGAAAGACCATCAACTAACGCTGGTTTGAAAAACTCGCAATGAGTAAAAAATAATTATAATCTTTTGAGAATAATTGAAGCATCAACTAACTATTTTTAACAAAAATAATTGGCTCTTAGTAATATGGATTAAAGCATTCGTATCTAATACTAATAATTTTTTTAGAATAAGAAATCTTTCTATTATCATTATATCTAGTTATGATAAATAAATGGATTTATTTAATCCATAGACGGGAGCCAAACAGGAACTTCTGTGCCCAGGAGTAACAGTAATAAAAGAGTGATACCCCAGTTCTCAGAGCTTTAAAACTGTTGCCTCAAAACTGGACACAGTTTAGAGTCACACCCGGGATAACAACCAAATGTCTGTACATGTGTATAAAAGAAATATTAGATTACAAGTAAGACTTATCTTGCAATTGGCTTTATAGAAAGATATATCTTTAAAAGATATGTTTATAACTAAAGATTGTTTGATTTCATGAAATTGTTTAAATCTATATCCAAAAAAATAAAGCAAAGGATTGATGACTCAATAAAAGATAAAATAGATATAATTGGTGAGGGTAGTCAATTTCAATCCACAATTCCGGTTGAAGACTTTTAAGATGCGGTCACTCAAAAAATTGCTTGGGAAACTCTTTGAAATAACGATTCAATCACTACTGATACTGTCACGTGGTCTTCCATTGAGAGAGGAGAAGTGGGGGATTACTACTATTCCTCCGTATTTGAATTAACAGGCCAAGGACTGATCGTTGAAAGAGGAATCTTGGTCAATTCCTCAAGTAACTAATCCAGGTCAGAATGGAAACCAACAGATGTTTGTACTTTGTGACCGGATGGGTAAAGAATGGGGTACAGGGACATATAGTAGCCCTAACGAATCGCCTGACAGGGGAAGGAAGAAGATAGAAGCCAAATGATTGGTTAGAATCCCAAAAGAGAAATAGCCCCCTTCTTCCGTCAGCGGAAATAGGGAATAAGAAAATCAGTTTTGGGACAGAGGTTGAGGTGAATGGATCTAATGCCAAACTCCGGGTGAAGCATCAAAACCGGGATTTGCGGAACAGTAGTTGAAATGATAAGATATATTGAAACTACCACCGAAATCACCGGGGGAGGACGGAAAGTATCTTGGACAAGTAGAACCCATACCTTCAAGCCAGAGCGATATGCATAAATAAATTCCGTCAACCCGAAAAAAAAAAAAAAAAAAGAAAATATTCTCCAAAGGAAAGTCGTTGTAAAGATAAAGAAACTTTAAGACGGTTTCTCCCTATATCCAATTATGTACTCTCTCTCTCTCGCTCAATTTGAAGAAAAACTAAAGAAGAAAGAAAAGAAAAGATGAAAGACATTTATGTTTATGTACTATCCATTAATAATATAGCCGACGCGTTGAATATGTGTATCCACGTGTGTAGTAAAAAGATTGATATATTTTAATGTTCCCACGTGTTGAAGTTGTTCATTCGTGTCGTTTACTACCAAATTGCTTATTTTATGTTTCTTTTTCAGCTTCTATTCGCCTTATATTATTCTCGCTTAAATTGTCTTATGAATTCCTTTAAAAATATTATACGGGAAACCGGAATTGTCGACTGCTATAATTAATATAATTACATCGAAACCTAGAGGTCCATATCTTCTATAAATCTAGGGGTGGAAGAACTAGTGGCCTTCGTGGGTGTGTGAATAGTGTGAAATTTGGAAACCCCTTGCCAACGGTGGTCAGTCTATCCCTAAATTAACCCCCACATAATATGCCAGTTCCTATATGCCCGAGAAAGGACTCTGAACAAGGACTTATTCTACGAGGGATCAAGTGCCAGACCGCCCCGTCTTCACATGTGCAAAAAAAAAAAAAAAAATAACTCCCCGTTTGGTGAAAACAATATTTAAATGCACCAGTTCCCATACGCTTTTAAATGGTTGCTCATCCGGGGATCTTTTTATTCTAATTTGCCGTCACTTTCTTTTAATTTACTATTCAGAAAGTGCGGATCATAAACATTAAACTGCATAACAATTAGAAGCAAACTTTGAAGTTCCGTAATTGTTTGTTGTATAGTGGAGGTGAAATGGTTATCGTCGTAGGAAATGGACACGGCGACTCGAGTTCAAATCCTGGACGAGAATGATTGCATTTCACATGGCACTAATACCCTTGGGAAAGGTATGAATCCAATTATTCTCCCTCCAGCTATGGGTAAATAGTAGGAAAAACTGGGTTCTTCAGCCTTGGTGAGGCAACTAGTCTATGAGAAGGAAAACTCTGAATTCAAACCTGTTAAATTCCGCTTAAAAATTGACCTTGTGTCATATCCTGCCCGAGCGGAGGGATTGATAAATAGGGTAATTATTTGTGTATAAACACGGACTCTTAACTTTGGATAACGAAATATTGGGAAAAAATTACGAGTATCATACGCACTGAATTTTAAGAATTTGTAGCAGTTAAACTTGACCTATTTCAGTAATTAAACAATTATACTAGTCATAGAAATAAGGCGCTAAATTTAAAACAAATCTATTTTGTCGTCTCAAAAATATTCACCTGGAATAAACTTTGGCCAATTAGAAAGTCTACATTTAAATGCAAATGTTAAGCAGATGATTTTACAAGACACGAATCCTACTAGCATACGGCCTACCAGAAGAAACCGTAGCAGCAATAACGATTCTCTACAGAAACACCAAAGTGAAAGTGCGTTCACCGGATGGAGAAACAGAATACTTCGACATTGTAGCAGGAGTACTACAAGGGGACACGCTGGCCCCATATCTCTTTATCATCTGTCTAGACTACGTACTTAGGACATCGATCGATAAGATTAGGGAAAACGGCTTCGTGCTGACAAAGAAAAGAAGCAGAAGGTACCCCGCAAAAACAATTACCGACGCCGACTACGCCGATGACATAGCGCTATTGGCCAATACACCCAACCAAGCCGAAACACTACTGCATAGTTTGGAACGAGCCGCTGCAGGCATTGGACTCCATGTTAATGCACACAAAACTGAATTTATGTGCTTTAATCAGAAAGGTGACATCTCCACACTAGACGGAACCTCTCTGAAACTGATTGACAAATTCACCTACCTAGGAAGCAGCGTCTCATCAACCGAAAAGGACATCGACACACGGCTAACGAAGGCATGGACAGCTATCGATAGGCTTTCGATCATATGAAAATCAAACCTGACCGATAAAATGAAACACAGTTTCTTCCAGGCTGCGGTCGTATCGATACTGCTATATGGATGCACTACTTGGACGCTGACTAAACAGCTGGAGAAGAAGCTAGACGGCAATTATACAAGAATGTTGAGAGCAATATTGAACAAGTCCTGGCAGCAGCACCCCACAAGGTACCAACTATACGGTCACCTACCACCTATCACGAAAACTATCCAAGCTAGACGAACCAGACATGCCGGACACTGCTGGAGAAGCAAGGACGAGCTCGTAAGTGATGTACTCCTGTGGACCCCCGCATATGGCCAATCGAGGGCAGGACGACCAGCTCGAACATACATACAGCAGCTATGTGACGATACGGGATGTAACCCTGAATACCTGCCAGAGGCGATGAATGATAGGGAGACGTGGAGAGAGAGGGTCAGGGATATCCGTGCTGGCCGCACGACATGATGATGATGAAACTTGACCTGGATTTATCCTTTGTTCAACTTTTTATTTGTTTGTACAGACTAAAAATAAGAATTTATATAGTTTATATTATGCTTTGTAACACAAAATTTACATCGTATTTAGGACAAATTTACGGGTACGTTCAATCCAAAATGCAACAAGGTTGTGGCGAAAATAAGCTCACAAAATTATAAACAAAAACATTCAAGTAGATATTTCTTTGTGACGGCATAAAACACATTGATTTGAATTATAGATATAACTTACTTTCAGTTATCCTGTTCCAAATTTGGTAAGGCGTGTGGCTGAAAAAAAAATTGTTACATAGTTTACGTGTAAGTATGAAATTAACTTTTTTCGCCCCCCACTAACTTTTGATATGAAAAATCACGAAAATAGTGCGTCTTATATACAAATTATTACGCTTATGATTTTTTGACCATAAATCAATGGTCGATCTATACATGAGTGTATCATCATCATCATCATCATCATCATCATGTCGTACCGTTAGCACGGATATCCCGGACCCTCTCTCACCACTTCTCCCTGTCGTTCATCGCCTCTGGCAAGTCTTCAGGGCTACATCCCGTATCCTCACATAGCTGCTGTATGTATATTCGAGCTGGTCGTCCTGCTCTTTTCCGGCCATATGTGGGGGTCCATAGGAGTACATCACTTTTAAAAATTCTTGTTAATCTATTTAAATGCTGAAACTGGGGTTGGAAGATATTGTTATTCTAGCCTATCATGGCAGCCCTGAAAATCCGTATTGATAGAATTACATTTTTACCTTGGTTACAAGAATGACTTCTGTCACAAGTAGAAAATCAAGATGGCACACAACTACACAAGTTGAAGAGGGAAACAAAACTTTGTGTGTTATAAAACCAACCAAAAGAACAATCAATGTTGCATACTTCTTTTTATTCTCTGTGATAAATCTTATTCTTTTTTAGCGAATGGTAGTTTCTTGTTATACTTGCTGAAGTACTCGCATACGTCAGGGAGTAAAATGCGACTCGAGGCCAATTTTATGCATATGTATATATATGTTTGATTAAATAATGAAGACACATTTTGTCTATATAATTTTATTAAGATCCTTTCAAGCTTCCTAATAAGTGTTTTGGTTTCAGGTTGGAATTGGTGGATGAATTTACCGAGCGCTTTCTTAAAAAAACACTCTTTATACATGCAAGCAACCACTGGTGGTGGCTTATGAAAGGTCTGAAAGTGCTCGGGACAATTTTGGTAAATTCATTATTATGTCTTTATTATTTAATCAAACATGCTTAAATGAAAGACTGCTGTCCTACTACTACTACTACTACTACTACTACACACACACATATATTTGTCAAGCACTTTATTGCGAGGGTGCTTATTGTATAATTATATTGTTGGTGTCTCAAGAGATGTATTCCATTTTCCGCTGCGGGTGATGAATTTTGGAGAGTATATATATATATATATATATATATATATATATATATATAATGATAGCGTCGACATAGTCAACAGCTTTTGGTAAATATAATTATTGCGTAATACATACTTATTTTTGTAACATGATCGCATCGGCGAGAAACTGACAGTTACCAAGTGCCGCTGACTCAGTGTCTACGCTATCTTAACTTTGTTATATATATGCTCAATAGTTGATATTGAACGCTCTTTACTTATAAATATAGCAAACCACACACTCACACACACACACATATATATATATATATATAGATAGATAGATATAATCATCTGTGTTATATGGTTGATAAGCTGGTTGGTTCATTTGTCTCCATATTCATAAAAAATATACCAGAAGAAGGATGTAAAATAGATCTGTCAAAATGTGGTGATAAGATCAACATAAAGTATTCACACAACCCTTCTGCTGTGAGCAGTATGTGACCCAAGATCATTTTAAAGTGGAATTTAATAGAATTGAATTCAGAATTTTATTTCGCGTGGGCTAATTGTCACGCCAAGGTTAAAGACCCTAGTCTTCCCTTCTATTTACCTATAACTCAGAGAAGAATATTTCAATTCATCGCTTTCCCAAGGGTATTAGCACTGTGTGGTGTGCAAGCAGCCTCGTCCTGTATTTGAACTTGTCTCGCCGGGTTCATTTCTAAAGACGAAAAATGTTACACAACTAAGACTTCGATCGTAGGTCCTTATAATATTTCAATATATTGATATAATTAATATCAATGCAATTAATATTTATTGTAACTAGTTATAATAACAAAAACGTTTTCTCGTTCTAAAGGAAAAAAAAAAAAAAGAAAAAATATTGAATTTCGTAAAAATACTTTCCTTTTCATTTAAACGTTCCCTGACGTCCCGTGAATACACGTACCAAATTTCGGAGCCCAATATCAAACAATTTCGCCGTTTATAAAATACAAAGAAAGTCGTTCTAATTATTGGTTTTTATTATAAGCTGATATTGCTATATGCAAGAAATTATACATTTGTTGAGAAATATTGCTTAAATTTAAGTGAATGATTCTTAAGAAATTTATCCATTTAACTACTTTTGCGTTTTGGTTTGATTTGGTTTGGTTGGGTTGGGTTTTATTGCATATCAACCATTGTAGGTTATTTCATACCAAATCCATTTTGAAACATATGAACAGATCTATTTCCGACAATTCAGTTTAGCATAAGTACAGTTTTTTGTTTACACACAGTTAAAAGTAAAAACAGTTCTATTTCAAACAATTCTGATTAACATAAGTACATAGTTAATTTCTATTTGACTCATAGATTGGACCCTATTAGATGCCACCACTTCAGGCTTGATTGGCCTTGGGAGCGATAGCAATAAAGGGGGACATCGCATTTCCCAAAGGTCCAGCATAACTGGAGCTCACCTTCAAATTGTTTAGCGTCATTTTCAGGACACTCGTTGGGGGGAGTCTTATTCTTCTGCAAAGATGCAGTCGGTGTATTCTACACCCCGCTCCAACTGGGCCATTTTGTTTTTTGTTCTGACAGTTAAAAACTAAGTAGCAATGCTATGAAATAATTTAACATTTCGAGTTTAAAATAATGTTTGGTTAAATGTTGACAGTTATTTTAGTAAAGCAAATAAGCCATTTTTTTTTTTTTTTTGAAGTTTGGAAATTTGAATTCTGTACGTTTAGTTATGACTTGCGGCAACATGGCTTCCTGCTTATTTTCGGTTATAGTTAGAGATGCCTCTCGATAAGAATTCTCATTTCCCACGAGGAACAACAGGTTTCGTTAAAACTTTCTCTGTTTATAAGGACAAATGTCAAATTTAGTAGCTTTATAATACTTATACATTTACAGAGGACACGGAAACTTCATATTTTTGGTTACAGAATTTAAATGTTATAGAGTTTTAGAAATAAATAATGACTAATAATATCCATTTTGATTCTATAATTTTGCACAAGAAATAATAAAATCCAAGTATTTTTAAACCGAGTCGGCTGGTGCTGTAGAATACTACGGCTGCATCTCTGCAGAAGAGTGAGACCTCCCCCTCCAAAGAGTGTCCTGATAATGACACAATAACCATCTATTGTGAGGCTAGGGCACCCTGATGATGTAATGGTTATCAAGCAAGACGAGAAAACCTACACAAGTTAGTACTAGTCTCATTGGGTGTCCCATTCATGTGGCCTTGTGCCACATCTAAGCAAAAAGCTTAGTAAATTACATCGGATTCAGAACCGGAGTTGAAGCATGTGATAGGGTCATAAAGAACTGTTTTATATTTAAATTGTGTGCAAACAAATGACTTATGCTTAATTGAATTGTTAGAAATAGAACTTTTCCGTTAGCCATAACCGGGTACAAGTGTTAAGTATTCCTGTATTGTTATTCGCCTGCAGTCAGGATGGAACCTGCAACCTCCAGATGATTGTCTCCTTAGAAACCTAGGGAACCAACGCCTATAACTGTTATGCCATGTGTCCTGCTGGACAATTCAGAGTTAAGTTTTGGGACTTATAAACTTAAAAGACTTAGTCTGGTACAAGGCTCAAAGTGTGGGTGGGTAGGGAGTAGTTATGGGCCTTGAAAATCGGCAACTGGCTGTTATCAATCCACGGGTGCTTAGATCTAAAGACAAGTAACTTTTGCATCAGTAACATAGTCAGATTGGTGACTTGATCAAGTTTAGTATAGCACTAGGCCAAAACTCATAAAATGTGCTTGTTACTTATCTCACTACAACAGGCGCCTTTCAAGTAATTAGGCTTTCCTCGGACAATTTCATTTCCCAGAATTTACGCAAAACAAAGAAACACCATCTTGATAAAGATTTGGGAACATTGCTGTGTGATAAAAAAGCACAGGCAAAATATATATACTCCATTAATTTTGTTTTGGGGCACCGCCCTACTAATGTTACCCGAAGGGAAAGAAAATAGTCTTCTACATTCGCTACAGGGTTCAGACAGCTTTAAAAATTGCATTGTCATTTTCTAATCTTCACGTATGTAAACGAAAATATACATTTTTACTTGTAACGTCAGACTGTTCTAACGAAATGGGTATTGCTCTAACCAGACGTAGATAGGTAGTCATGGACCAATTTACCTACAAATGAAGAAAAGTATAATAGGCTAATCCACAACACAAACAAAAAGCAACATACATACAAAAAACATCCTAGATATTAAAAAAAAACAATAAAAATACTTACAGAAAACATCTTAGACATAAAAAACAAAAACAAAAAACTAACAAAACACGCATACAGAAAACATCCTCGATATTACAAGTAAAAAACAAAAAGCAAAAAACATACACGCAGAAAACATTCAAGATATAAAAAACGTTTTACCGGATTTTGAAGAAAAAATAACATCTACATTATATTCATGAGAGTAATGATGATAATAGAAACGGCCAGGGAAGAAAATTTCGGGCAATTTTGATATAAGTAAGTAAAGTTAGCGATCGTAGTCGAGGGCGACCTGAAGGCTCCCTTTTCAAATAGCTACTACACCGAGGTGTAGGCGAGGTCATACTCGACTAGGGTCGCCAATTTTACTTATAAATATATAAGTAGTAAAAAGTAAAGTTGGTGACCGTAGTCGAGGGCGACCAGAAGGCTCCCTTTTCAAATAGCTACTACACTGTGGTGTAGGGGAGGGCGCTATTCCTTTCCTAGGATTGCTCCACTTTATTCTTGATACGTACCGTATAATGCTGAGTGTTAAGCAAGAAGGTATCAAGTACCATTTTTAAAGTCTTTGGTATGACTCGACCTGGGATTGAACCTTGGTCTCCCCGGACCATTGGCGAACACTCGACCCACTAGGCCAAAGAAATCTTGTAAAACAAGATCCCCACCAAAAACAAAACAAAACAAAACAAAACAGAAACAAAAGCAAAAAACAAAACAAAAAAAACAAACAAAAACAAACAGACAAACAAACAAAAAAAAACAAACAAACAAAAACAAACAGACAAACAAACAAAAAACAAACAAAAAACAAACAAACAAAAACAAAGAAAAAACATCAGTATACAAGTATTAAAAAATCTTGTCTGGGTGTTTTTAACGAAACTTGCTTAAGAATATATATTGTTAGGGGTCAGATCTAACGACGAAAATAACAAAGTTATCACCCCTGAGGGATAGAAAAGGAGTTGCCTCTGGTGGACAGGGGATTATGGGAATTGTAGGGATAGAAAGAATAAATACACGTGATGGACAATAAAGATTGACTTGATTTTATCATGGCAAATGATGGACGGACATTTGACTGGTGGCCACAAAGTTAAAACAGTTCTTTTTTTGGTCAGTATACGCATGTCTCAGCCTGTGGAAATTTACTAAGCTTTTTGCTTAGATGTGGCACAAGGCCATATGAAAGGGGCACCCAATGAGACTCGAACTCACTCGTGTAGGTTTGCTAGCCCAGCTTGCTAACCATGTCTCAGCCTGTGGCTGATAAACTTAATTGATTTGTTGTAAACCCAAGTGTCCCTCTCTTTTCAGTTTTATTTACAAATTTTCTTTATTCGTAAAAACGTAACACACACACACACACACACACACACACACACATATATATATATAGGATGCATAAGCAAAATTAGGAATATTCTAATATAATAATAAACAACCCTGCTTTAAAACAAGATTAATTTTAATTAAAAAAGCAACAAAATAAGAAGATATACTCAAAACAGTAAATTTACTCAATATGGCTGCCATTTTTTTCAATTATTGCAACAACACACTTTCGAAACGATTTACAAAATAAATTCCCCCTCAATTCTTTAGCGAACCAATATTTGGATCGGAAGTTGCATTTGTTTTGTTTTCTAAAACACCTCATATAGCATAATCAAGGAGGTTAAGTTCTGGGCTTCAATCTTGTTTAATTGCTGTCCGCACAGTTTTCTTGTGGATATTCAATTCATTAGCGTGCTTTCTCGTTGACGTTAAGGGTTCCTTCTAAATCACTGCAGCGAGAGCAGTTAAAAAGCCTTCTTTTCGTTTTTTATTCGACCCTCTAACTTCCCCTTTTCCTTAAAAAGCTCTTTTTCTGTAAAAGATTTGTCTTTACTTTGTTTACAGTAGACAAAGAAAGTTTGACTTGGCTTCGGCGTTAAGCAAATCAAAGATTCTTTGCCGTTTCTTTTCTTGTTCACTCATTTTGGGCTGAATTTAAATAAAAAAAAATAATAGCTAATCATGAAAATTTAGATTCTTTGCTTTTTTTTTCAAAAACTGGATAAATCAGACTAAAAAGACGTTTTAAAAAATTATTCCATATTTTGCTTCTGCACCCTGTATATACAGTGAATTCTTTATCTCTGTACATTTTTTTCGTTACAATATCAGATCTGAGCGTAGTTTGGTTTTGAAACAAAGACAATAAATATGGAATGCTCCTTGAAGGTCCAACCAAGAAGAAATGATCTGTGAAATCATCTTTTTAATCAAATATCACAATGCAGTGACCATTTGTCCAATTAGCCTATCTCATGACTATATACCTTTTTGTAATGTTGCATCTACAACTAGCTTATTTTTTTCTCATGGTTTATATATCGTAAGAGCCTCTTTTTTGAAGATCTAGATTTGTGTAATATGCATGTGTGTACACCCAGTCGGCTGACTGAATTTTTTCAGAGAGGTAAGACCCTCAAAGAGATTCCTGGATATGATATTAAACTATGAGATGATGAGGCTCTAGTCCTGTAGTTTTAGAGAAAGTAGAGTACCCCTAAATTACTTCAAGGTCCACATTGACCCGGAGTGGTTGTACTTTTTAGGGTCTCATTTATGGGTACAATTGAACTTTTTGATCATTTGATATACTTGAAACCATTTCAGTGTGTATAAAATAATGAGTGTTGTAAAGTTGAATTATTGGTATTGCATAGGAATACTTGGAGCCATACTTGTGTGAAAACAAATGAGCTCTGGCTCGTTTAAAAATGTTACCAACAAACTATTCGTTTACAAATTATATATATATATATATATATAAATTATGTATATATATATATGTGTGTGTGTGTGTGTGTGTGTGTGTTTGAGAGAGAGAGAGAGAGAGAGAGAGAGAGAGAGATTGACTGAAACAGTGATAATAGATTAAAAAAATGCTATTTCAAAAGTCTTTTTGAATCCGTTGTCTGTGTTTCGGTTTATTCACTTTTCCACTTATTTTTTCACACACACATACACACACACACACACACACACACACACACATATATATATATATATATGGAAAAATGGTTGATTTGGTAAATCCAACAAGATGTGAAAAAATAAGTGGAAAAGTGGATAAACTGAAACACTGACATTAGATAAAAAAAAATGATATTTCCTCTTCTGAAATAAAGACGAAATATCATTTTTGAATTTGTTGTCAGTATTTCGGTTTATCCACTTTTCCACTTATTTTTCATATCTTGCCGGATTTACCAAATCAACCATTTCTCCATATATATATATATATATATATATATACACACACACACACACACACACATATATATATATATATATATATATATATATATATATATACTAGAATTTGGCGTTAAATAATCGACAAGGGTTGATATGCCATAAAACAAATCCAACCAACTAACTAACCAACGCACACGCACTTTCTCATACACGCACACACAGTGAACAACAGGCGATATTTTTAACTTGAACCATTTTCAAAGTAAATCATTCTATGCCTTCATTCAAGAACTCTATGCTAATGATTGAGACATATGATGATGAACAGGTAATATCTACTCGAGCCTTCTACCAGGCAGGATTTTACACAAGGTCATTTTATAGTAGGGATTAGGGAGGGGAAACCACACGCGAGCCGAGACTCGTGTGCAGCTAGCCAATGCTTTTCATAGCATCATTAGGGGCAATGTGAATCTATGCTTGTCAGTGATACCACCCCCCAGGGACAACTCCTGTGCCAGAACAGGCTTTCTTCATTTTGTTAACAGTTTTGTTTTACAATCAGCTTTAAAAAAACCGCTGTAGAATATCCACCAAATTAAAGGAAACTAAATGGACGGAATAAGATATATGTATTAGGTAAGCTCTTCCAAGCCACTGAAAAGATCGCATACTTTAAAGTACTTTAAAAATCATCATAACAATTTAGATAATGAAATTAACCTTCGCCTTCAACAAGCTATTGAAGCATTCAAGTCATCTGATAATATAGTTTGGTCTCAACGAAGCACTTCATTTAAGATTAAGCTACCGGTTTACAGCGGCTGTGTTATTTCCGTGTGATATTCGTGTGAAACGTGGGTTCCCTATCGTAGACACGTAAAGCAGTTAGAACGCTTCCATCATCGCTGTCTCAGAAAATACAACACATCTATTGGTTTGCTCTATTCCAGACTATATTATCTTTCAACGGAACAGTAAGTGAAGACGATTATTCGAAAACATCTATGGTGGGCGTGGCATCTGGTGGAGTGAGGAATGATTGGTTGTTTGGGAAAACATTCTCTGAAGAACTTAAGAGTGGTAAGCGACAGTAATATAAGCTCAGAAAACGTTTCAAAAAGATATTGTCTGATTCTCTTTTTGGACAATATAAAGAATAATGAATGGTAAATACATAGAAATATTAAGAGTAGAGACTTGCTGGAAAATTCCTTGCCCAGTCGGCTGGGGCTGTAGAATACACTGACTGCACCTCTGCAGAGGGGTAAGTCCTGATAATGACATTAAACAATCTGATGGTGATGTCCCAGTAATGATGCTGGAGTTTTGGGGAATGCGGAGTACCTCTGTATTGCCATTGCCCCCAGGTCCACTCTGGCCCGGAGTGGTAGCACCTGATAAGGGTCCTATCTATGGGTTAAATAGAACTAAACCGTGCTTCCTTCACTATACTGATTTTTTCCTGTAAACTGCGTATTTATGCTAAACTGAATTGTTTTAAATAGAACTATTTTCCTAAAAATGCATTTGGCATTAAATAACCTACAAAGGTTGATATGCCATAAAACCCAAACAACCAACTAAACAACTGGAAAATTCCGAAGAATGCATCAAAATTTGGTTTAATTCTGGAAACCCCAATATTTACGAAAGCCTGACTTGTAACAGAATCAACGATCTAGAGAATTTTAAATTTGGACTGTGTTAACGTTTTTGAGGAATAGAATAAATTCGCTTTTTTTATCAAATAGCGACCGATGTTTTTCAGGTGAAGGAAGTTAATAATTTGTATAAACAAAATATGTCAGCCCTAAGTAAAATAAGCAGAACTATAGTTGATATAGGCTATCGATTATATGGAAATCAGACCTAACCGATAAAATGAAACGCAGTTTCTTCCAGGCAGCGGTCACATCGATACTGCTATATGGCTGCACTACATGGACGCTAACAAAACGGCTGGAGAAGAAGCTAGACGGCAATTACACAAGAATGCAACGTGCAATCTTAAACAAGTCCTGGCGGCAACACCCCACAAGACACCAACTGTACGGCCACCTGCCCCCTATCACGAAAACTATTCAAGTTAGACGAACCAGACATGCAGGACACTGCTGGAGAAGCAAGGACGAACTCATAAGAGATGTACTCTTATGGACCCCCACACATGGCCGTGCAAAAGCAGGACGACCAACACGAACATACATTCAGCAGCTATGTGAGGATTCGGGATGTTGTCCTGAAGACCTACCTAGGGCGATGAACGATAGGGAGGAGTGGCGAGAGAGGGTCAGGAATATCCGTGCTACCAGCGCGATATGATGATGATGATAGTTGATATATAGAAAGGTAAGCTTACTAGAGACAAAAGACATTGAGGAAATACAGCTGATTTTAATTCAGGATTTTCCTTCTTGACTGGTTACCATACCAAGGTTAAAGATCCCTGTCTGGCGTACTATTTTCTCATAGCTAGGGAGGGACAGAAGAGATGGATTCATACCTTTCCTTAGGGCATTAGCATGAAGTGAAATGCAGACTGTCTCATCCAGGATTATATTGACTCAACTGTGACTTAGTATGCTTATGGAGAATATGGCTGTGTCTGCTTATCACAAGCAGGTCAGATAAGAATGTGATAAAAAATCAACAAGGTTTGGTTTGGTTTTATGGCATATCAACCTATATAGGTTATTTAACGCCAAATTCATTTTTATGTAAATAATCTGTTCTATTGAAAACAGTTCAGTTTAGCATAAGTACACACTTTAATTGTCAAAAACATTTTCATTTCAAACTATTCAAGCAGTTATATGTAATAATTCGGTTAAGTGTAAATACAGTTTTAATGTCGAAAAACAGTTCTATTTGAAATAATTCAGTTAAGCATGATACGGTTTAATTGTCAAAAACGTTTCTATTTCAATCTATTCAGTTTACTCAATTCAGTTTAGCATAAGTATGCTGTTAGTTCTATTTAACCCATAGACATCAGGTGCTACTTCTCCGGGCCAGAGTGGACCTGGGAGCGATGGCAATGAAGGGGTACTCCGCATTCCCCAAAGCTCCAACACTGCTGGAACCTCACCATCAGATTGTTTAGTGTCATAATCAGGACACTCGTTGGGGGGGGGGTCTTACTCCTCTGCAGAGAAGCAGTCGGTGTATTCTACAGCCCCAGCCGACTGGTCATCAAGGTCTGGTAATATCGTAGAGTATTACTAGAACGCTCGGGGTAAGTGGTAATGAGACTTTGGCACCAAAACCATATCTGGCCAAAGAATTGTCATCTGATGAAGGTTTTATTGGCAGCATAGTTTTTATTTGTTTATTTATATTCTATCTATCTATTTGTTTTTAATTTATTTGAATTTTTTGCATAATATATACACCTCAAGATCCTGCGTCAAAGTTATAATATCTTAAACTTATTTTTCCTCAAGTTGAATTTCCTATTCAACTTTAGTTTCTCTGTTTGTTTCGGGGTTACTTGTCATAATTAACAGTGAATTATTTCATTCTTTACGAGTTTTTCATACCAATAAAATTGGTGGTCTTTCACTGAAGTCTGAGTGACTGCTAGCCTCTTCATATTTCCAAGACTCTTTTAAGCATTCTAGTTGATTTTAATTGTGTTGTGTTCTGGATGGTATCGATTCTTCCGCTGATCTCTAGTTTCTCCAGTCTCTTTTCCAGGTCTTTGGAAACCGTTCCAAGGGCATCAACTACAATTAGTATCGCTATCAACTTTATGTTACACAGCTTTTTCAGCTCTCTAGCAAGATCCAAGTATTTGTATTTCTTTTTGCTTTCTTTTATTTTTACTCTTTTGACTGTTAGAACGGCAAAATCCACTTGTTGACAATTTTTTATTGGCTAATTGACACTAGGTGTGGTCTTCTGGCCGGGATTGAGTAATCCGTTTGTATCTCAATGTCCTAAAGGATCTTATGGGTCTCATTTTCTTGGACAGATTCTGTTTTCTGCATATACTATTTGTCTGCATGGTCAACTTATTTATTTATTTTTAACTACTAGCAATTTTTTCACATCAGTGGTAACTGGTAGTTTTCCTTGTAGGTCGAATGACAGCAAGTCTCTTTAGTTCTTCAGGACTTTTCTTGGTATTCTTGCTAGCCTCAGCGATACTGTAGTTTGGACAGTTGCAATCCTTCCTCGGATTTCTATGTCCTCTATTCTTTTATCTTGGCTCTGGAGGATGGTTCCAAGTGTTCCTCTACTATTGGTATTTTTGTTACCTTCATATACCACAACTTTCTTTTTAATTCTCTGGAAAGGTCCAGATGTTCCTCGAGTTTTTCGCTTCATTTTACTTTGTTTTTTCAAACTTATGTAAAAATTTGGATATTTACGAAGACGAAATGCAAATTTTTATGACTGATTCGTGGATTCATTTTTCCAGATTGAATAAAACATATATATATATATATATGTGTGTGTGTGTGTGTGTGTGTGTGTGAGTGTGTGTGTGTAGCAGAGAGAGAGAGAGAGAAAGAGAGAGAGAGAGAGAGGGGGGGAGTGAAAGAGAAATTGAGATACAAAGACAGACAGAGCAGAGAGGTGGGTAGGAGAAAATGAAAGATATATTTAGATGTTAAGCGAAAGAGATATATATAGGGAGAAAGAGATATTGAGATAATGAGAGTGAGTGTATGTATGTTTGTGTGTGTATATGTACATGAGAGAGAGAAAGAAAGAGAGAGAGAGAGAGAGAGAGATAGAGAGAAAGAGAGAGAGAGATGCTAAATGAAAGATTTTGAGAAAGGGATAGAAATATATGTATATATATATATATATAGAGAGAGAGAGAGAGATAGACAGAGACAGACAGACCGAGGGAGTGAATGAAAGAGAAATTGAGATACGAAAACAGACAGAGATTGAGAGGTGGGTAGGAGAAAATGAAAGATATACTGAGATGCTAAGCGAAAGATATATATATATATATATATATATATGTATGTATATATATATATATATATATATATATATATATATATATATATATATATATATATATATATATATAAAGGGAGAAAGAGATATTGAGATAGTAAGAGTGTGTATATGTGTGTTTGTGTGTGTATGTGCATAAGAGAGAGAGAGAGAGAGAGAGAGAGAGAGAGAGAGAGAGAGAGAGAGAGAGGTGGGGAGAGGAAGACAGGGAAAGAGACAAGGGAAGAGATACTGAGATGCTAAGCGACGGAGAGATTCAGAAAGAATGAGAGCGTGAGAGCGTGAGAGAGAGAGAGAGAGAGAGAGAGAGAGAGAGAGAGAGAGAGAGAGAGAGAGAGAGAGAGAGCTGAGATGCTAAATGAAAAGAGATAGACGAGATAAAAGAGGTGTAGTGACTGAGGTCGAGTCAAATCTTGTCAGAATTGAAAGGCACCAACCAGTATTTCAGATTTTTTTTCTTGAATTCAAATAAGTCAAGAAGAAAAGGCGTTATCGTCAACAAGGCTGAATTTCTTCAAAAGTTCGCGAGTCTTTCTCAAACAGTTTGACTAAGAGAAGGAAGTAGAGGCCAGTCAAGGTCATAACTGTTATAGCAATCATTTCTAGAAATTTGTTAGTAATGCAGTTCACTTGCATCCATTGAACGTCTTTCATCTGCTGAGTTGCGTGTGATGCAATAAAGTGTCTATTAAATTTGCTGTCTCTCGTTCTTGTTCTGTGTATATGTGTGTACGTGTGTGTATCTAGTATTCTATCTAGTATCAGTAAAGTATAACACATTACTTCACACGATTAAGTAATTGTATCGGTTACGAATCAATACCTTGGATGACCATTGGTAATTGCCTATTGGTACAGTATTGCATGCTGTTGGCCGATTTCCTACCAACAATGCGGAGGTGGATCCTGAAAGTCGAGATATTATCAAATACAGGACGCAATAAGGATACCTCTCACTTATTAAACTGTCACCTGTCTGGTGCAAGTGAACTTAGTTAATGTCGTACCATTTTCTTTTTCTAGATATGATCAGTTACAGTCATGCCTTGGACTGTTGTACACCTTGTGTTTGCTTTTGAAACGTTTTTTTTATGACTGGTGAATCGATTATTGCTATACAGAGAGCTTTTCATGTTCATTTCATGAATGATGCTGTTCCGGATAGAAAGACGATACTGCTACGGGTTAAAAATTCTAGATGGAGCTACCATTGCCATTTGCCTAAGTTCACTTGCACCACACAAGTGATAGTTTACTATGGGAGGTTTATCCACATCGCCCAATATAAACTTATACGAATATACTACGCAAGTTTCTCGATGTAAATTAAAACGAATTCACTCTCTTTAAGATGATAAGAATTGAAAATACTTGGCTTCTTAAATGAATTACAGTGACTGCCAAGACAAAAACACTGACTACAACACTAACAGAAGCAGTCTGTTTTATTTACACTCGTTTTCCTGAAATTTAAACAATTCGTTTGAATACGAAGTAAAAAAAATATTTTAGTGGAATTGGGTTTGTTTTCCTGGTTTTTCTGATAGAGGTAGCCGTGCTATTACTTTCTGACTATTATCCCTTTGAAAGGTATGAACTTTCCTATCCCCACCCCAGTTATGGGTTAGATCAGTGGTTCCCAACTGATTTTGGGCCATGCCGTACTTTGGTATTCCTAAAATTTTGATCCTCCTGTAATATTCAACTCCCACATATTCATTAACTTGGTCACTAAACAAGCCCCATCAAAATATTGCATGCCCCATCAAAATATTAACATGCTCTCCACTTTTGAAATCATTATGTTAGATAGTATCACAACTGTCCTTCTTTGGTATTAAATAACCCACGAAGATTAAAATGTTATTAAACAAAGAAACCAAATTAAAACAAACAAAACAACCAAAATAACCACGATAAGTTGGTGAGCAACCCTTTTATCCTTGGTTGATCACACAGATACTACACCTTTATCCTTGACAGAAGAGTTGATCTTTATGTAAATGATGCTTTCCTAAATGATTCGGAATATACTAGCTTGGAAAAAATTGTAATTTAAAAAAAAAAAATACGAGTTAAACGCTTTTTTAAAAAATATACCAGTTAAACGCTGTTCTTTAAAAAATACGAATTAAACGCTATTCTTTAAAAAAAAAAACGAGTTAAAAGCTTTTCTTTATTTATTGGAAAAAATAGTCAGAATAATTAGAATTAAATCTTTACCGAACTTTCAAAGCATTTTTATCATTAAAGAATAAAATATCAATTAAGAACGTTATAAAAACTCTTAAGGTATTAAGCTTTAAACAAGCCCCCCCCCCCGTGGGAATCAAATTGAAAACGGTGTGATAGTCGAGCTCGTTAACCATTACACCACTCAAAGTGCATTTTTAAAGGCAATCAGGAATAAGTTGTCATTTACAAAGCTTACTTTAGCACGAGACCAGAAGTATGGAGTCCTCCAGTGAGAATAAAACATACAACAGTCTATTGGAGGAGCTCGTGGTGTAATGATTATCATTGTAGAAAATGGACATGGCTACACGAGTTCAAATCCTGGACGAGGCTGAAAGCATTTCACAAAGCGCTAATACCCACGGTAAAGGTATGAATCTGATTATTCTCCCTCCAGATATGGGTAAATAGTAGGGCAGACTAGGCCCTTTAGCCTTGGTTGTGCAACCGGTCTAAGAGAAGGAAAACTCTGCGTTCAAAATTGTTAAACTCTGCATAAAAATTGACCGTGTGTCCCATCATTTCTGTGCGGAAGTTTTCGCAAATGCATACAACGGTTTATTGGTTAAGTTCATTTATCATTACACCACTCAAGTTGCATCTGTAAAAAAAATCAGAATTTATCCAAACCTTCTGACACGTGCAGGATGTGACAAAAGGTCAAATTATTGGTTGAATAAAGCTGGTTTTATGGAGGTGACCGTGGTGTAATGGTTATCGTCGTAGGAAATGGACACGACGACACGAGTTCAAATCCTGGACGAGACCGATTGCATTTCACATAGCACTAATATCTTTGGGAAAGGTATGAATCCAATTATTCTCCCTCCAGCTATGGGTAAATAGTAGGGCAGACTAGGTTCTTCAGCCTTGGTGAGGCAACTAGTCTAGGAGAAGGAAAACTCTGAATTCAAACCTGTTAAACTCCGCTTAAAAATTGACCTTGTGTCATATCCTGCCCGAGCAGAGGGGTTGGTAAATAAGGATTGCCTGCTCAACTATTTATCCATAGCTGGTGAGGTTGGGAACTCATAGAGTCACAACTTTTTCAAGAGCATAGAGTCACAACTTTTTCAAGAGCATAATATTATATTATATTATATCATATCATATTATATTATGTTTAAGGTGAGATGCAAAAAGTCTCTTCGAGGATTTGAACTAAAGTTACTGATTCCTTTTCCTACGATAATAACCGTTGCGCTAAGCACGTCACTATAAGGATAAAGATTAAAGCTAAGTTTAGCACAAGGCTAGAAGTATTGGGCACCTACCAAGAATCCTCTTTACTAACAATGGTCTGCAAGTCAAGATCACTATATATCATAGCACATGGGGTGTTTTTTTTAAACAAAAACAGTAACTAATCCCCGTGGCATAGTGGCAAACGTGCTGGACTTTGACATCGTAATACGCGAGTTCGAACTCTCGTCGCGCCATAACGTTTACATTTCCACTAATACCCTTGAGAAATGTAGGAACCCCTTATCAAACCAGCCAAGAGTTAAATAGTACACTACTGTTCTTCTACAACGATTGCATTGACATTAACTACCTCATGAAGGTTGATATGCCATTAAATAAAGAAACCAAACCAAACCAAGATCAGGCTAGAAGTAAGGTGCATCTAGTGAGAATTGAACTCTCTAATAATCATCGGCTGGTCCAGTTCACTAACCATTATACCACGTAAAGTGCTACTTCGAATGAAATCAATAATCAGTTAGAATAATCAAATAAAGTCTGTCCAACTATATAACCCTTGACTAAATTTTACTCAAGAGGCAACTGACTTTTACATGGCTCTGTTCAAATAAAACTTTTCTGTTTATTTTTTTCTTAGTCACCCGAAAGAGATATAAAAGGAAAATATTGCCGGCGCCAGGGACACCTTCCTTTAATTACATAATTGAAGCACCCCCTCATTTTCCATCGACCCACTTTTCTTACATATCCGGTATCTTACCCTAAATACCCGATACGACTCCGTTAACAGTTGTCACACGTAGAAAAGTTGTTGTCACAGCAAAAATAGTGCTTCTTCAGTAATCACCTTATAAAGGTTAATATCATTTTGGATTAATCAGCGGGTATTCAGGTAATGAAAAGACTTTTAATATTTGCGCTGATGTTCAGTACATTTTTGAACTTGTAAAATCTTGAAGATACCTAAATTGTAGAACGTAGATTTCGTTGTAGTCCGGATCTTTGAAGAAATAATGTCGCACGTAAGTCGAACTGATCCCATTTTTTTTTTTTACAAAACTACAGAGGTCCATGATGATAATGATGCCTCTATTCAGGAAGGAGAAAAGTATTCTAATGAGCATTTGGTAGTTAACAGTAGTCCATGATGATATTGATACTTCTATTCAGGAAGGAATGAAGGATTCTAATGAGCATTTGGTAGTTAACAGTAGTCCATGATGATAATGATGCCTCTATTCAGGAAGGAGAAAAGTATTCTAATGAGCATTTGGTAGTTAACAGTAGTCCATGATGATATTGATACTTCTATTCAGGAAGGAGTGAAGGATTCTAATGAGCATTTGGTAGTTAACAGTAGTCCATGATATTGATACTTCTATTCAGGAAGGAGTGAAGGATT
The DNA here is from genome assembly GCA_963585895.1 of Sepioteuthis lessoniana. Classification (NCBI taxonomy): domain Eukaryota; kingdom Metazoa; phylum Mollusca; class Cephalopoda; order Myopsida; family Loliginidae; genus Sepioteuthis; species Sepioteuthis lessoniana. The sequence goes on along the minus strand of OY757912.1, from coordinate 113,561,702 downwards.
CTAATTAGCATTTGGTAGTTAACAGTAGTCCATGATAATATTGATGCCTCTATTTGGAAAAGAAGGAAAGGATTCAAATTTGCATTTTGTAGATAACTCTAATATATTGAGAATTTGGGTGATTTGAAAAAAACGACTGTAGGCCCCCTCAAAATTTTCATTCAGTTTCAAATTGCACTGAATATTCCTTTATCCCTTGAGTAAGAGGATTTTTGGTGCATTGCACAAATAAAAAATTTCGAAATGAAGTATAAAGAAACAGAGTGAAAATTTTAGTGATATATTTACATTACCACGCACACTCTATAATTATCTATTTATTACGAATATTCTATTGATGTCTACATGATTATGCATATATAATAATTATCTTTATTATAAGACTTTTTCTATAGTTATCGTCATTATTGCGCGTATTTTATTAGTATTTTCATTTTTGTGCATATTCTATTGGTATCTTTATTTTTTGCGTATATTCTATTGGTCATTTCATTATTGCCAATATTCTGTTCTTATGGTAATTGTTGTGTATATTCTATTGGTATCGTCATTATTGCGAATATTCTTTTAGTATCATTATTATTGCGTATATTCTATTGGTAATTTCCTTATCACGAATATTCTATTGTTATCGTCATTATTGTTTATTTGTTTGTTTGTTTGTTTGTTTGTTTGTGTTTTATGGCATATCAACCTTTTTAGGTTATTTAATGCCAAATCAATTTTTATACAAATAAACAGTTCTATTTCAGACAATTCACTTTAGCAAAAGTACACAGTTTATATGCCAAAAACATTTTATTTCAAGCTATTTAGTTTAGTCAAACAGTTCTAATCCAAATAATTTAGTTTAGCGTGGGTACAGTTTTAATGTAAAAAACTGTTCTATTTCAAGCAATTCAGTTTAACATAAGTACGCAGTTTAAAGGACAAAACAATCCTATTTTAATCAATGCAGTTTAGCATAAGTACACAGTTTGTTTCTATTTGACCCATAGATAGGACCCTATCAGGTGTTACCACTCCAGACCAGAGTTGAACATGGGAGCGATGACAATGAAGGGGTACTCCGCATTAACCAAAGCTCCAGCATTACTGGAACCTCACCATCAGATTGTTTAGTGTGATATCCAAGACACTCGTTGGGAGGGGGTTGTCTTACCTCTCTGTAGAGAAGCAGTCAGTGTATTCTACAGCCCCAGCCTACTGGGCCCTGTCATTATTGTGTATATGCTATTGATATCTTTATTATTGCGTATATTCTTTTGTTATCTTTATAATTGCGTATATTCTATTTGTAATTTCATTATTGTGAATATTCAATCGTTATCGTCATTATTACGTATATTCTATTGGTATCGTCATTATTACGTATATTCCATTGGTATCTTCATCATTGTGCATATTATATTGGTAACATACTCTAAATATGCATAAACTGGGATGATTTAAAATAGGACTTGTACGTTCGGATAGACAAAAAGGTATGGAAATTATTTATTATACCACATTTTTTGAGATGGAATTTCAAGCTGAAACTGGAAATTACAAGGTTTAATTAGTATACATAAATGATACGTAACAATATTTAATCATATATATAATACGATAATATAAACTGAATAAATTAAATAGAAATTAAACGTAAAAATGATAGTAACTAAGTGTTGCGTGTCATGACAAGGGAGTTTGGTTCTCACCGGGTTATCTACAAATCTTGTCTCATGCAGACATTGGTGTATACGAACTATCAACGAAATATCAACTAGAAATATTTGTATATTAACCATTCCCTCCTCACTCGCAGGACATGACACAAGGTCAATTTTTTAAACGGATTGGTTTGGTTTGGTTTGCTTTTATGGCACATCAGCCATTGTAAGTTATTTAATGCCAAATCCATTTCATACATATAACCAATTCTATTTCAAACAATTCATTTTAACATAGGTTCACAGTTTAAATGTCAAAAACAGTTCTATTCTAAACAATTCAGTTTAGCATAAGTATACAGTTTAGTTCTATTTGACCCATAGACAAGACTCTATCAAGTGCTATCACTCCAGGCTAGAGTTTACCTGGGAGCAATGGCAATGAAGGAGTACTCCGCATTCCCCAAAGCTCCAGCATTACTGGCACCTCACCATCAGATTGTTTAGTGTGATATCCAGGACACTCGTTGGGGGTGTCTTACTCCTCTGTAGAGAAGCAGTTTATGTATTCTACAACTCCAGCCGACAGGGCAATTTTTAAACAGGTTTAAATTCTTCTAGACCTGTTGCCATACCAAAGTTAAAGAGCTCCGTCTGCCCTACTATTTACCCATAACTCGAAGGAGAATAATTGAATGCATTCCTTTCTCATAAAGTATTAGCGCTATGTGAAATGCAAAGTCTTTTCCAGGATTTGAACTCGGGTAACCGTGCTCATTTCCTACGACAATAACCATTACGCCACTCTTACCGTGTCCATAATTTTAATATATATATACCAACCCTTCTGCACAAGCAGGATGAGACATAAGATCAATTTTTTAAGCGAAGACCGATTGGCATACCAAGGTTAAAGAGCCCAGTCTGCTCTAATATTTTACCCATAGCTGGAGGGAGGATTGTTGGATGCATACCTTTCTCAAGGGCATTAGTGCTATGTGAAATGCAAACAACCACGTCCAAGATTTGAACTCGGGTCATCGTGTCCATTTCCTAAAACGATAACCACTACTACCACCTATGGCAGAGTATTTACCTAACGACTCTACCACAAGCTGGATGTAACACAAAGTCAAAGCGAAGTACTGCTGGTTTGGATCCAGGATTTTCCTTCTCCTTCATTGGTTGCCTTAACAAGCCAAGTGAACCTAGTCTGCTCCCCTATTTACCTATATCAAGGGAAAGAAGAGATGAATTTAAGCCTTTTCTGAGGGCGCTAGCGCTAAGTGAAACGCAGCAAGTCTCATGTAAGACTTGAACTCGGCTCACAGATTCCATTTCTTATGGCGATAACCGTTATTCTCTGTTCGTAGAACATGTATGAAATTAATTTTTCAAGTCAAGATTTTCAGCAAAATCTTCCAATTATATTTGGATTTCAATCTTATAAATTATTAATCATATACAGATCGACCCCAAAATTTTTGCCTAAAAATATGATGTTCAAAATTCGACCTACAAACGAGTATATGTATTATCTATTTTTAAAAAAGGAAGGATGTGTTTAACTTTTGCTCACTTTACGTGATACACACAGCCCGGCTGAAAATAGCGAGCAATTTCTCAGATATGTATACGAGAGAGAGAGAGAGAGAGAGAGAGAAGAAGGAGGAGAGCAGTAGCAACGTGTTTATTCACAGTCAGTAAACGAGAAATCGCTAAGTCGATATTAAAATCAGAATTAGCTTGTCTCATTGACCATTGCTTGCGTTGAGAGTTCGATCTTTGCTAGGTGCTCCAATACTCGCAAGTACTAGTTTCGACTTTCCAAATGTCTGTCTCTCTTTTTCCCATTCAGTTTCAGCTTATGGACTTAACTTTTCATTTGTCCATCTTAACCAAAACACAAAGCCTAAAAAACAGCTAATGTTAAAAAAAAACAACATTTTGCTCAACATATACGAGATGTCTTCAAAAATTCCTAAGACAGAAGCTGTATTTGTAAAGACAAAAATAAACACTTAATGAAACGTTAATTTTTTTTCAAAATAATCCCAGCCGACTGTGCTGAGATTTTAGAATACGCCAGCTGCATCTTTTCAAAGAGGAAAGACCCCCCACCACCAAACGAGTGTGCTGGATATGACCCAAAACTATCTGATATTGAAGCTCCAGTCATGGATCTTAAGGAATGTGGAGTACCCCTTCATTGCCATTACTCCCGGTATTCTCTGTCTCAGAGTGGCAGTTCTTGTCAGTGTATTATCTAACAGGACTATTTAATCATTTCCTATACTTAAAACCATTTGAATATGTGCAAATGAATAATTAATGCTAAATTGAATTATTAGTTTTACGTAACAGAGCTGGAAACCATTTAACAGTGTGCACAACGAATGAACCTTGGCTCTTTAAAAATTATGCTACCAACAAACTATTCGTTTACCGGTTTCTTTGTTTAATGGCATATCACCCATTGCAGGTTATTTAATACCAAAGCTATCCTTCTAGAAGAACAGTAGCGGTATTATTTAACCCATAGCTGAGACGATAAGGGGGTTCATACCTTTTCAGAAGGTATTTGTCCGAAAGGGAAGGTGACAGTGCAACGGGAGTTTGAACTTGCTTACTACGATTTCGCTGTCTATTGCTTTAACCATTACACCACTATTTGATTACAAATCCTATATATTCAATATATATGTATAAACAGAATTTGGCGTTAAATAATCAACAAGGGTTGATATGCTATAAAACACAACCATCAAAACATTCCGCTTAGCATTCAATAGACTTATTGATGAAACACCTTTTTTGATGTGGTGTGAAACTGGCCCGTAGTACTTCTTTAAATCTCCCCCAAGTCCTCAAATTCTAGCTTTGAGGTGTATTTTTAGTTTAAGAAACAGGAAAAGTCACAGAGAGTGAGGAGTGGTGAGTATAGAGAGCACTGCAGTTGCGCAGTTTCGTATTTCGTTAAAAACGGCTGAACAAAAAGTATCGTGACTGGCTTTTGGTTTTTTATTTTCAAATTGGCACTGGCTTGTCTAAACAATAAACTGATGATTTGTAGACGTTTCGACTGCTGTCGAGATAACGTTCTAATTCTTGATATTTTCTCGTCAGCAGTTTTTGGACCGTGAAAGAGTAGTATTCTCCAGACCTTATAGATCTTAACCTGTGGCAAAAGTATAAAAAAATTTTAAGTATATAGTTCTTATGAAAATAGAGGTGCCCGTGGTGTAATGGTTATTTTCGTAGGAAATGGACACGTCGACACGAGTTCAAATCCTTGACAAGACTGACTGCATTTCACATAGCAACAATACCCTTGGGGAAGGCATGAATCCGATTATCCTCTCCCCCATAAATAGTAGGGCAGACTAGGTTCTTTAGTTTTGGTTAGGCAGCCAGTCTAAGAGAAGGGAAACTCTGCATTCAAACCTGTATAACTCTACTTAAAATTGACCTTGTGTCACATCCTGTTTGTGCGCAGGGGTTGGGTAAATAAATGCTTTAATAAACATAACGGTATGATGTGCGCTTTTTGTTGGGTTACAGTTACATATATATATAAGCATAATAAAAATTTTAGTTACTGACTGATTGATAGATTGAGGGAAATTTTGTTTTTTATCATTTTTTAATTCATATATATCTTTTTATTCTAAGAAAGGAGTTCATTTCAGATTCACAATTCCCCCAAAATAAAATAAAAAAAATGTGTTACCCTAAAGTACGTTAAAGGAAATTTTCTGATATATCCCTTTAATCTCAAACGGCTCATTTCTATCGTCAGCTGTCTTAGAACTAATCTGGGGGAGTGGGTGTAGCTTGATGGTCTAGAACAATCGACTTTATGTGGCTGTGAGCTTATATTAGAAATGAGCAAAAGAGTTCTTATAAGGGAAACCCATTGCATGTATGAATGATATGTTGTTTTTCTGTTGACATAAGTAAACCTAACAAACTACTTGCTTTTGTGAATCTTAGTGTGAATTTCGGTCGGATTGTCCAAATGCGAATATGTGTTTGACGGAGATATTTGGTAAATGGCAGAGGATGACCAAGTGTTGAACAAATTAGCAGTTTATAAGCTATTTTTATAGCGAGCAACTAATCTCCAAAACCACTAAATTTAGACTTTTGTCCCAATTCCGAATGGTTAAAAAATGTAGTTATCTTTCGTCAAATGACTATTCCAGACTACATCCGTGCGAGTGTTAATTCGTGGCAAGTTTGATTTCTTTCTGCCTGAGGTTTTGTATTCATAGGTTTTATGCAACATTTGACATACTTTATTTCTGTTATTGGGCGGAAAGTTTAGAAAATATTTGTCAAGAAATATTTTCGGGCCTTTTGACAACCGCAGAAGGCACAAAAATAAATCTAACGTAAAGCAACTAGGACCTTGCTAGTTTCACAATCTGTCTGGAGGTGATGCCAGGACCTATCACCGATTAAACCGAGTTACCCATAAAAGACGTGTCGTTAAGGGGGATTGCCTCCCCGGTAAGAGGAGATCGTTATGCAATCTCTTGTCATCCCCTCGGTCAAATTCTTCCGGTTCCAGTTGTGAGGGAAACTTCGTAATATCCCAGAGGGTGGAATGCCGACGGAGCGATAGATAGATAGATAGATAGATATGAACTGTTAGATATGGACAGACAGACAGACAGACAGACAGATATAAACACACACACACACACAAATATATATATATATATATATATATATCGGAAATTTAACTAGAGTGAATAGTTTATTGATAAACAAGTTACAGTCCATTTCCTTTTAAGTAAAGATAATATTAGAGCATTAATAATATGGTATCAAAAAGAAACGAGGTAATAGCAGTTTGCATTGTTTTCATTTCAGATAACATATTTTGTGTGGGTAAAAGGTTTTTCTGTGAGTATGTCGCTATCTTGAGGCAAGTTATATTTATACGTTAATATGTAAATGCAATGCAGCTGAATAATCCGCAATAAAAAATATTACGTTAGCGATAGTATTTCCATCGAAAAGAAAAATCAAGAAGAAAGATTTTCGCTTGTAGAAAATCGGGAATGTTGGAAATAAACTAATACTGAAATGAATGTAATGTTAAATTTTTACACACAAAAAAAAAAAAAAAAAAACGAAATAAAGACGAAAATGAGTTACATAGAAACGAATCTCTATAGCTACTGAAGTTTAGTCTATTTTATCGCTTTACTTATTTAATTTACGTAAGATCCAAAGTAGATAAATAGATTAATTTATCTATGATTCTAATTGGTTAAAAATGAATTTTAACAATCTAGGAGAGAAAAGATTTAAATTATTTTGAGTTTTGATTTTTAATATTTTGCGAGGCAATTCAAATTTTATCATCGGCCATCACATAAAAATTAAAAAGAAGGTGGCCTTTCAAACAAAGGTGCTGATTGGTCAAGAAATGTAAAAATATAGATGCCAAAATTACACTTTCCTTTGGTACAAAAATCAAAACTTTTTTGTGCGGAAATCAAATGATTTTCAACTTTTCCGATATATATATATATATATATATATATATATATATATATATATATATATATATAATCAAGTCACGCTGCTAGCACGGATTTCCCTGACTTTCTCTCTCTCTCTCTCTCTCTCTCTCTGTCTTTCTGTCTCTCTCCGTTTATGGCTCTCTCTCTCTCTCTCTCTCTCTCTCTCTCTCTCTCTCTCTCTCTATCTATCTATGGCTCCTGGAAGGTCTTCTAAACTACATTATGTGTCCGCACAGAACTATTGTAGGTAAGTTCTTGCTGGTCAGCCAACACTTGCACGTCCGTATGAAAGGGTCCAGTGGAGAAGGTCCCTAATGAGTTCATCCTTGCTTCTTCAGCAGTGTCTCGCATGTCTCGTTCGTCTTACTTGGATGGTTTTAGAGATGGGAGGTAAGTGGCCGTACAGCTGTTGTTTCGTGAGGTGTTGCTTCCAGGATTTGTTCTGTACAGCTCGAAGAATTCTTGTGCAGTTTCCTTTTGCGTTTTGTCAGCCTCCATGTGGTGCATCCTTACAGTAATATTGACACAACCGATACTGGGAAGAAATCCTGCTTTATTTTATCGGATAGATCAGATTTCCGTCTGGTCGATTGTCTATCAATAGCAGTTCACACCTTTGCTTGGCGCATATAGACATTACTTTCAGTAGATAAGAAGCTGAACCGGGAAATGTATATATATATATATATATAAATTTATATATATATATATATGTGTGTGTGTGTGTGTGTGTGTATGAATGTATAAACATACTGACAGATAGATTGATAGATAGATAGATATGAGAAGACACATACAAATCGATCGATAGATATGAACATGAAACAGCATCGACAACATATACGAGGTGCATACGATAAGTTTCCAGACTTTTTTTCGTATGGGCACTTTTATTGATAGTACACACATTAAACTCTAGTCTCCTTTGAAGTAATCTCCTCCGGCTGCAATGCACTAGTTGTACCGTTCCAACAACTTCTCCAAGGCCCTATGGAAGTCCTCTTGTGTGAGTGTGTCAATGACCTGCGTCACAGCCTCTTTCAGCCTCCTCAATTGTCTCATTACGACAGCCTTTGAGCTTAGGGAATAACCAAAAGTCACAAGGAGCAAGGTTTGGACTATAGGGAGACTGAGGAACTGTCTTAATGCCCATCTTGGTCAAATAGTCTGTGACAAGGATGGAGTTGTGGACTGGTCTATTATCCTGGTGGAAATGCCACTGACCCGATTTGAAGAGTGCTGGCCTCTTCCGACCGAATCTCTTCCGGAACTCCTTTAAAACCTCAACATAGTAACCCTAACCCTAACCCTTTGGCCAATCAACTCAGATGTATTGACTTCCATACTCCTCCCACACCTCTCATCATCCCTCACAGACTCCGTGCCTTCCTTGAATCTCTTATGCCACTCAAAAACAAATGATCGATTCATGCAAGATGGTCGAAAAGTAGTCTGAAGCATTCCACACGTTTCTGCTGCACTTTTTCCAAGTTTAAAACAGAATTTTATTGCATATCGTTCTTCTAAAGTGTCAGATTGCATTTTTGAAATTCACCAGCTTTGACAATCAGGCTTTAGTTGGGTGTATTCCAATTGCTGCTGTAGCTATTCATTTGAACCTGAAATCACAAGATGTACAGCTATAACATAGTGAATTTTCAAGAGTCTACGACTATTTTAAATGCCCATACGAAAAAAGTCTGGAGACTTATCGTATGCACCTCGAATATATATATAGATACGCACACATGTACACACACCCATACATATATATGAACAGACAGATAGATTGATAAATTTAAACAGACACAAATACACATATATGAACAGACAGTTATATATATATATATATATAGAGAGAGAGAGAGAGACAGACGATGTGAAGTTTAAAATGAAAAAGAACATGTTTACCTTGTTACCAAACTTGAAATACCAATGTAGAAATAAAGTGTTTGCCTTTTGTATAGAATATGACATCAGAGTATAATTTAACTGCTTGGCCGAATAGACAAAAAGAAATAATAGACATGATCATCCTGCGTTCATCTTAGAAATGTTTGTGAATGTAAGTATTTCTTCCTTGCTAATAACCGTGGTCAGTAACTGTGGCAAATTATCTTTCTCGTGAATGTAATTGAGTGTGGGAAAATGTTTTTGGGAAAATATCAGTCAAGTTTCTTACATTCAATTGAAACATTATCAAATGTGCGTGGGTATTTATCAACCTCCTCCACGAGCATGGAATGCGTCACATAATCAGTTTAACGAGACGTCCCCCGACACGTACATGGATGCAAAAAAACAACAAAATTACCCACTCCATGCAACCAGTCTACTCTGACCGTTCCCTTATTGTGCATTCAGGGGGTGCTGTCTGAGTCACCAGGAACGGGTTTACCTTGTTTTTACTTTAGAGAACGAGAAAAATGTTGCACCAGGGTAGGTCTGGTTTGTATAGAAGGTGCTGCATTTTCACAGACCCGTGTTTCACACTACCCCCCACAAAAAAAATCCACAAAAATAAAGTAAAGCAAAAAGCAAAACAAAAATTTAAAAAAGAAACAACAACAAAAAACAAAGAAAAAATAAAACAGCAGCAACAACATTTCATCCAAAACTGGCTTTATATTTTTTCTAATTGGTACTAACTAGCCTTGTTTGTACGTCTAGAGCTGAAGAATACACCGACTGCATCTTTGAAGAAGGGTAAGACTCCCCCAACGAGTGTCCTGGATATGACACTAAACAATGCTGGATCTTTGGGGAATGAAGAGTACCATTTCCTTGTCAATTCTCTCAGGTCAACTTTGGATTGGAGTGGTAGCACCTGATAAGGTCCTATCTATGGGCCAGATAGAACTAAACTACATACTTACGCTAAATTGAATTGTTTGAAATAGAACTGTTTTGCCATTTAATCTGCGTAATTATACTAATCTGAATTGTTTGAAATAGAACTGTTTATATGTACGAAATAAATTTGGCATTAAATAACTAACAAAGGTTAATATACCATAAAACCAAACCAAACCAAACCAAATCATACATCTAATATATATTTATGTATAAAGAGGATCTAGCATTAAATAACCTACAATGGTTAATATGCCATAAAACCAAACCAAACCAAACCATATATATTTAATATATATGAATAAAGAGGATTTGGCATTAAATAACCTACAATGGTTGATATGCCATCAAACCAAACCAAACCATATATATTTAATATATATGAATAAAGAGGATTTGGCATTAAATAACCTACAATGGTTGATATGCCATCAAACCAAACCAAACCATATATATTTAATATATATGAATAAAGAGGATTTGGCATTAAATAACCTACAATGGTTGATATGCCATCAAACCAAACCAAACCAAACCATATATATTTAATATATAAGTATAAAGAGGATTTGGCATTAAATAACCTACAATGGTTGATATGCCTTAAAACCAAACCAAACTAAATCAAACATTTTACATATACTTACAATGCAGAATTTTGTGTAGAGCTATACTTATTTTTGCTCTGCAACATATTTTTTTTTGTTACAGAGTTTAAATGTTGAAGAATTTGATACTTAATAACACCTGATTATATAACGTTTGGCTAGGAGTGATAAGTTCCCATTGCGTTGTGGCTAACGTGCTGGCCTGTGACTTCATAGTAAGCGAGTTCGAAATCCAGTCTCGTAATTACGTTCACTTTCGGACTAATACGCCCGGGAAATGAATGAACCCTATGTCCTTCCAGCTATGGGTTGAATAGTTCTAAGACTGTTTTTCTACAAGAATGGTTTTGGCGTTAACTAACCCACAAAAGTTGATATGCTATTAAACAAAGAAACCAAACCAAACCAAACCAAACCAATATTCATAGATAACCCGGTGAGAATCAAACTCCCTTGTCATGACACACAAGTTTAAGTTAATATCTATCTTTTTTACGCACAAGTATCTGTTTAATTTATTCGATTTTATTTTATTGATTTGAATATATTTGGATTTTGTTTAATATTATTCGTATATATTAAACCATCAATATACCGCTATAAAATTAACCCCGTTTTGCATTCAGGGGTCGGGGTCGCATAAATATATATTCATTCGAAGAGCCAGGATTCAAGCAAGCCTACTGGTAAGCACCAATTGTGTAATACAATCATTTCATTGACTCTCATCAACGGTCGTCATTTTTAGCACTAAGAAGCTCGCATCTCCATGAACAATGAATTAAAAAAAATCCCCGATTAGCCGCATAAAAATGAATGATCAAATTTTATCAAGTTGATAAACTGAAAATCATTATGGCACTGACTTCTTTTGTGATAAGATTTTGCCCGTTTCAATACATGTTCCTACTGATTGTATTTGACACTCGGAGTGGCAATTGTCGGCTGGGTATTGGTTTACTATTAAACAGCCATGAAAAGCATATCAGTTTGGTATTAAAAAATGTGGTTGTTTAGTTAATTATTCTACCCTGTCCTTTGAATTCTGGTTACTCAATCGGCGAGGCTAAGAATTTGTTGACTGCATCCTCTACAGAGAAGTAAGCCTTCTCCACCCCACAAAAAATGCTGTCCTGGGTATGATATTTAAAAGAATTTGATGGTAAAGCTCCAGTTCTGAGGATCTCGGGAGTGGAAAGTAACCCCTTCGATGCCATTATTCTCTGGCCCACTTTGACTTTGGCATAGGGCCAGGAAAATCCGTGCTCGAGGCTCGACTTAATTATTATTATTATTATTATTATTATTTACTCCTATAGAGTTTTTCACATCAGTATTAGCTGATGGTTTTTCACAGGAGTTTGAGTGACAGCATGTCTCCAGGACCCGTCTCAGGATTCTGGCCATTCTCAGCAATGCTGTCATTTGGATAGTCTCTACCCGTCCGCCAACTTCCAAGTCTTCCAGATTATTATTATTATTATTATTATTATTATTATTATTATTATTCAATATTTGAAACCATACAGCTGTGCAAGGTATTTGTATTAGATAGGAATACTTGATAGATTTACTAATGTTAAATAGCAATACTTGAAACCATTTAACTGTGTCCAAACAAATGAGCTTTAACTCGTTTAAAAGTAAAGTTACCTTCAAACTGTTCGCTTAAGAATCCCCCCACACACGCGTGTGTGTGTGTGTGTGTGTCTATATATAGACCGGATTTGGCATTAAATAACTCCAAGGGTTGATATGTCATTAGACCAAATAACCTAACATAATGTGTGCCAACAAATGGTGATGATTATTATAGTTTCTTAAAATCACATAATTGACTTTAGATTGATAATATTAGAGAGGAATACTTGAAACCATATAGCAGTATGAAAATTATTAGTATTAGACAGGAATACTTGAAACTATATATCAAGGCAAACAAAAAGGATTAGTTTAGGTAAATAAAAAAGTGAGATTTAGAAAAATGATGGTTTAATTCGGTTGGGTTTTAGGGCATATCAACTATTAGAGGTTATTTAATGCCAAATCCTGTATCAAATCACGTATATATGATTTGTGAACACATTCTGTAGATAACATTCTTTTTTGTACAAAATTTGACATCAGTTATCTATTTTCCAACAGTTTGTTCTATTTGACAAATAAATAGAACCCTATCAGGTCCTTTTACTCCAGGTCAGAATGGACCTGCGAGTACTGGCAATGAAGGGGTACTCCAGCATACAGAAAATATAAGTATAATTCGACTATGAACACGATTCCCTAACCTCTAGGCATAAAATAACCTTAGAAGAGTCGACATGCCATTACAATCACCCGTTCAACCAATCTGACTACTGGATACACCGAAACATTCATAAAAGAAATATAACGAGTACATTAACAGTTGTGAAAGAGGCGCACTTGGGGGGGTGTTTGACATGAAGTTGGGGCGTATTTTGAGTCAGCAAGTTCAGGAAATAGGTATATCAATCATTTCTTGCTATAATTTTCTGATAGCTTGACCACCCTCAACGTAAAGATATCCTACCCGCCTTCCACTTGCTGTAGAGATAATTTCTCCCTCGCCGTTGAGAGAACTTAGTCTCCTCGTAAAAGTAACTTGCCACCACTCACTATAAGGGTAACTTGGCTCGACCTCACTGTAGTGATAACTTGCCTACTTCGCTCTTGGGATAATTTACTCTCAACTCATCATTAAGTTAACTAGACTGCCCATTCCTCGTAAAGATAATTGTCCCCTCTCTCTCTCCACATAAAGATATCTTTTTGACTTTCTCTCTTTGTACTGATAGCTTGTTCGTCCTAGACACTTTATGTGGTGTAATGGTTAGCAGGCTTAATTAGCGGACCATTGTTAGTGAGATCGATTCTCACTAGGTATTCCATACTTTTGGCCTTGTAATACATCTAAGCTAAGCTCAAGTAAATAGCAACACATTACTTGTTTGCCTTGATAACCTCACGTGGTGTGATGGCTAATAAACTTAATTAGTTTACGATTGTTAGTGAATTTGATTCTCATTGGTTGCTCTATACTTCTGGACTTGGGCCGTAACTAAGCTAAACTTAGTAAACAACTTGTTCATCGTTTTTGACTCTCGTAAATATGCCAAAACTTTACAGGGATGTGAATGCCTTTTCTGATGCGTCGATTAAAAAACAACCTCCGAGCGCATTTTGTTTCTAATAGGGATCAACATGAAGTACCTGTTAATAGCTGTTGTTCAATTCCTATTCTTGTATTACTCACGAATCTTCTTCAATCGCAGGGCCACTTCTGTAATCATAACGATGAGACATTCATAGATCCGTCGGACTGAGTTCTAACACTACTGATGTTCTTAGCAGGAATTTGAAGTGAATGGCTGCGCCAGTATTGTTGTATGCCTGCACCGCATGGACGCTAACAAACTGCAAGTAGAAAAGCTAAATGGGAAACTACACAAGAATGCTACACACTGTTTTGAAAAAATCTTGGAAGCAACAGCTGTACGGCCATGGACCTACAATGGACACGCCAGTATTAGCTGACCTGCAAAGACTTAGATTATATATATATATATATATATACAGAGAGAGAGAGAGAGAGAGATAGAGATAGAGAGGAACCCGTGGTGTGATGGTTACTGCCGTAGGAAATAGACACAGTGAACCGAGTTCAAATCCGGGACAAGTCTGTTGGCATTTCACATACCGCTCATACCTTCGAGAAAGGTATGAATCCAATTATTATCCCTCCAGCTATGGGTAAATAGTAGGACAGTTTAGGTTCTTTTGCCGGTCTACGAAAAGAAAAATTCTGAATTCAAACCTATTAAACTCCGCATAAAAAATTAACCTTGTGTCGCATCCATCTCGTGCGGATGGGTTGGGTAAATACATACTTGCATCAGCTCCGTACAGACACTGGATGTAGTTTGGAGGATCTTCTAGGAGCGATGGATGAAGAGAGAGAGAGAGAGAGAGAGAGAGAGAGAGAGAGAGAGAGAGAGAGAGAGAGAGAGTCAGGGATTGTCGTGCTGTCAGTTTTTGATGATGATGATAATGATGATGATTTTAGTTAAGCCTGGCTGAATGGATGCGGTTGAATTCAGTCTTTTCGTTCTGGAGCCGGTTTCCCTATCAAAGATAAAGAACCTAGTTTAGGGCTTCTCAAAGAAGTCCATATAAATTCCTGTGGTTAAATAAAATTCTGGCTGGGTGAATGAAAGCGTAGTGGTAAGTAATGAGGTGAATTTACGAGTTTGCATGAATAAATCCCTTTATAATAGGAGAAAAAAATCACTGGATCATGTTAAGTAGTTGCCAGATATCGAAAACTGCAGCAAAATATCCCGAGCTTTGAGCAACCGTTGAGCCTATTTTAATCGCTTTTCCAAGTTCTTATATGATACAATCTGGTTTTCTTAAAGAAGTCCTGTTATATCATTTACAAAAATCTTTCTGCACAAGTAGGATGTGACACAAAGTCAATTTTCTAGCAGAGTTTAATAGATTTGAATTCAGAGTTTTCTTTCTCCAAGACCGGTTGTCATACTAAGTTTAACGAGCCCAGATTACCCAACTGAAGCTGAAGGGAGTACGAGGTGCATACGATAAGTTTCCAGATTTTTTTCGTATGGGCATTTTTATTGATAGTAAGTAAAGTAAAGTTGTCTCCCTTTAGTCGAGGGTGACCCAAAGGTTCCCTTTTCAACAGCTGCTACACCAAGGTGTAGAGGAGGGTGATACTCCATTCCCTGGATTGCTCCACTTTATCCTTGATATCTATCTTATAATGCTGAGTGTTAAGCAAGGCGATATCAAGTACCATTATTTTTAGTCTTTGGTATGACTCGACCTGGGATTGAACCCGGTCTACCGGACCATTCGCGAACACTCTACTAATTAGGCCACCGGGCCGGGTAACTCTAGACCCCTTCGAAGTAATCTCCTCCGGCTGCAATGCACTTGTACCGTTCCAACAACTTCTAGAAGACCCCATGGAAGTCCTCTTGTGTGAGCGTGTCAATGACCTTCGTCGCAGCCTCTTTCAGCCTCCTCAATCATCTCATAACGACAGCTTCTGATCTTAGGGAATAACCAAAAGCCACAGGGAGCAAGGTCTGGACTATAGGGAGACTGAGGAACTGTCTTAATGCCCATCTTGGTCAAATAGTCTGTGACAAGGATGGAGTTGTGGACTGGTGTATTATCCTGGTGGAAATGCCACTGACCCGATTTGAAGAGTGCTGGCCTCTTCCGACCGAATCTCCTCCGGGACTCCTTTAAAACCTCAACATAGTAACCCTAACCCTAACCATTTGGCCAATCAACTCAGATGTATTGACTTCCATACTCCTCCCACACCTCTCATCATCCCTCACAGACTCCGTGCCTTCCTTGAATCTCTTATGCCACTCAAAAACTAATGCTCGATTCATGCAAGATGGTCGAAAAGCAGTCTGAAGCATTCCATACGTTTCTGCTGCACTTTTTCCAAGTTTAAAACAGAATTTTATTGCATATCGTTCTTCTAAAGTGTCAGATTGCATTTTTGAAATTCACCAGCTTTGACAATCAGGATTTAGTAAGGTGTATTCCAATTGCTACTGTAGCTGTTGATTTGAACCTGAAATCATAAAAATTGGTCAGACATCGCATAAGATGTATAGCAATAACATACTGTATCTTCAAGAGTCTACGACAATTTTAAATGCCCATACGAAAAAGTCTGGAAACGTATCGTATGCACCTCGTATAATTGGATTCATACCTTTTCCTAGAATATTTGGCTCTGTCGGTTGGGGCTGCAGGATACACCGACTGCATTTCTACAGGATTCAGTAATGCTGGAGCTTTGGGAAATGCGGAGTATCCCTTCATTGCCTTCGCTCCCAGGTTCACTCTGGCCTGGAATGGTATCATCTGATAGGGTCCTATTTATGGGTCAAAAAGAACTAAACTGTGAAATTACGCTAAGCCGAATTATTTGAAATGAACTAATCTTATATTTAATTATGTGTAAACAAAAAAAAAATTGTACCTAGGTTAAACTGAATTGATTAAAATAGAACTGTTTTTGCATTTAAAAATAACTGATGGCCTAGTCAGATGGGGCTGCAGAATACACTGATTACATCTCCTGGATATGACACTTAACAATCTGATGGTCAAGCTGCAGTATTACTGGAAAATGCGGAGTACTCCTTTATTGCCATCCATAGCTGAAGGAAGTATAATTGGATTCATGCCTTTTCCTAGAATATTTGGCCTAGTCGCTTGGGGCTGTAGGATACACCGACTGCATCTCTACAGGCTTCAGTTATGCCGGAGCTTTGGGAAATGCGGATACCCCTTTATTGCCACCGCTCCCAGGTTCACTCTGGCCCGGAGTGATAGCACTTGATAGGGTCCTGTCTATAAGTCAAATAGAACTATACTACGTACTTATGCTAAACTGAATTGTTTGAAATAGAACTGTTTTGAAATTTAACTGTTTGTAAACCAAAATTGTACTTATGCATATTCGAGGATAGGAAGATTTTGAAACGTGCAAACTTTTATCAAACTGACTTAATTCGGCGTTAAATAACCCGAGAAGGGTGTATACGCCGTAAAACAAAACGACCAACCAACTAACCTACCTAGATTATTAACTGTATGTAAAATGCAAACAGCCTTCTCCAGGTGGCTGTGTCCATTTCCTTATGATAACAATTACATTACGAGTGTGAATAAAGTTTTGGCTGTGTGAATAAAGGCATCTGGATTGAATTTACTAGTTTGAATTTATAAATCATTTCGCAACAACAGAAATATCGTTCGATCATGTAGACTAGTTGTCAGAAATCGTACACCTAGCAGAATGTCTAATGTGATGGCCATTAGTGATGTGTCATTCACATCCGACCCGTTCAAAGCATACAAGACGTTTAAATGAACGTACACTTAGTTCTGACGTTAAACCTTTTTTCGACGACACAAACAAGCAACTTAATATTCGTGATCTCCTCAGTATCCACCAAAGCCATCTTTTCCATTTAAAAATAATTAAAAAAATAAAAGGAGCATTTGCATTTATAGTTTAATTCTTTTCTCGTGTAAATTAGATTAAACACTGGTAAATTACATTTGTTTTGTAATTTAATATTCGATTAATCTATTAGGAGGTGAATGAAAATTTAAATTTAGTTACAAGGCTGGTGTTTCAAGTAAAACGTTTGAGAAGCCCTGTTCCGTTCCCTACTACTATATAACTTTTACTGGGGTTTGGAGGAGAAGATTCGTGTTTTTCATAAGGGAACGAGTGCAAAGAAAAACACAAAAGGCATCGTCTAGAATTTGAGTTCGGTTCACCGCATCCAATTTCCATTCAGATAACCGTTACGCCAGTAACTTCTATATTCTATATAAAAATGGTATTATTCGGTTCCCAATTATGTGTTACTCATTAGTGGATACCAAAAGCAAGTGACCTTTCACCTCTCTCCGTTCGTAGAATTAATTTAGCAATTAAAGTTAATTAGTCCACTTGGCTGACATTAAATTGAACTCGGTTATCTTTGTTTTAAAACAATCAATAAAAAGAAAAGAAAACCAAAGAAAAAACAACAATACTGTCGTAGCGTTATAGAATAACGGTACTTAACAAAACCTCTCATAGGGAGGGGATATAGAATAAGACTTTCTATTATATGGGTGATCCGAAGCGTATAAATGTCCTGGATATAATACTAAATTACATCTAAAGGTGAGACTCCATTTCAGGAACTCTGTGGAGTTCGGAGTTGCATTTACTCCTAGATGCACCCTAACCCGGAGTGGCAGTACCAGGTTGGTTACCATCTATAAATCAAAAAGATCTGTTTCGTTTGGTTTGGTTTTATGGATTATCAACCATTGTAGGTGATTTAATACCAAATCCATTTTTATACATACATATCTAATAAATGCTTTTTAAATACATTTTGTAGATAAATCAGTCATTTTTTACACACAGTTATGTATAAAAACATTTCTATTTCAAACAATTCAGTTTAGCATAAGTACACAGCTTGAATGTCAAACTGTTCTATTTGACCCATAGATAGAACCCTATCAGGTGCTACCACCTAGGAGCGATGGCAATGAAGGGGTACTCTGCATTTCCCAAAGGTCCAGCATTACTGGAGCGTCACTATGAGATGCAGTCAGTGTACTCTACAGCCCCAGCCGACTGAGTCATAAAAAAGTCTGTTTTTAATATTGGATAAATTTGGTTTGATTTCTTTGATTAATGGCATATCAACCTCCGTGGGTTATTTAATGTCAAAGCCATCCTTGTAGAAGAACAGTAGTGGTGCTATTTAACCCATAGCAGTGAGAATAAGGGGGTTCATACCTTTCCTAAGGGTATTTGTCCGAAAGTAAACATATTAGCGCGACTGGAGTTCGAACTCGCTTACTATGAATGGACAATCCAGACGACAGCTACTACACAACAGGGACTCCCTCTATATTCTTACAGGCACGTTTGTACATATACATTACTGTACATGTGTAATAGAAACTGATGAATTTATAACAAAATTCTCGGTAGGATACTATAAAGTTGTTTATTCGACTGACGGTCGCCATTTAACATATATGCAGTCAGCCTAACATAGCCCCGTCTTTCAGTTTTTCACTCCAGATTTGATCCCCAACACCAACAAAACGACTGACACTAAGCAATTCAGTTCTCTGTCGGTTTTTATCTCAACTGAGTTGAGCTCGCAAAACATCTCACCTTGGTAGGCATCCAGCCTTTGTTTTTGCTATTAATGAAATAACAAAACTGCATTTCGTTTTCGCTGATTTCATGCGCTGATTACGAGGTTATATCATCTGCCAATTCACCGTTCCTGTCTCCGAAAAATAATTGCTTATATTTTTGATTAAAGAAACGTCAGAATGAAGACAAAATCTCATTTTCTTACTGTCAACCAATCAGCTATCAGATGACGCCATTTTTTTCTTTAATAAACAAAGGATAAAATTGTAGAAAAATACGCTGACAAAAATATGTAAGTCGATATATAACATTCTTACATCGAATCACTTTATGGAACGGCAAGGTTAAATTTAAAACAAACATGTACATCAAAAAGTTTGTGGCTTTTTGATGAAAAAAGCAAACATGTTTAATTTATACAGTAAACACGATGTGTCATCAAAAACATCAAGGTTGAATATTTTTTTAATTTAAAACTTAAATGAAGACAAAGACTCAAAAGTGATAATGTCTAGACGTACCAATTCTCAACATATTTGACGAAAAACTGAAATGTGCATGAGCAGTATCTTCCAGACGGCATCTGTTTCATTTTTCCCTAAACTGAAAACTTATCTCAATGTCAAGATTTTAGAACGTGTAGAACATTACAAGAAATACGACGGTGCAGTTCCACAGCATATGAAAAAGGGAATTTCAGAGATATTATGACCAATGAAAAACTCCCTCGAATAATCTTGTTGGATGCCAATAGCTATTTTGAAGAACGTTTCATTCATTATTTATTTGTTTTAGTAAATACAGCTTTAGTCTCGATCGGTCTTTGAATACATCATAGGCACTTAATGCACACAAATACTTTTATTCACTGATGTGCCCAGACTAGCGCCCTCTTTTTGTTATTATTATTATTATTATTATTATTATTATTATTATTATTATTATTTACTCATTAGAGTTTTTCACATCAGCGTTAGCTGATGGTTTTTCACTGGAGTCTGAGTGACAGCAAGTCTCCTCAAGTCTCCAGGACTCTTCTCAGTATTCTGGCCGTTCTCAATAATGTAGTGGTTTGGATAGTCTCTACTCGTCCGACGACTTCCAAGTCCTCCAGTCCCTTCAGTAATCCTTTAGTTACTGTTCCAAACGCACCAATTACAATTGGTATAATTGTCACCAGCATGTTCCATAGTTTTTTTTCAATTCCCTAGTAAATTCGAGATACTTATCCTTCTTTTCACATTCTTTCAGTTTTATTCTGTGGTCAGCCGGGACAGCAAAGTCGACAATTTTGTAAGTTCTCTTTTTTTGTTGATTACACTGGTTTACAAAGAAATTGAGGTAAGCACAAAAATACCCGTTTTTACCTAATTTGAGGGTGCTGAATTCAAATTTGAAATCCGTTTTTACTCATCACCTCTAGTTTTTTAGATATGCATAGTGTGCATTTTGTGCATATATGGTACATAAAGGTGTATATGAATTCAGGGTTAATTCTAATATTGTGAGACTTATGGCTTATTTTTTAGTTATTATGCACTAAATGTAAGTGATAGCATTACATTATATATATATATATATATATATATATATATATATATATATATATCAAGACGGATTTTGACAGTTAAGGCAGCAGGTCTCAATCCTCACTCTAGCAGTCATTGGAAGAGATTGTCTCGCAGGCGGCGCAGGAGGTTGGTGTCTCTCAACTATTGTGTCACACATCTTTTGGGTTACTAAATATTAGTATTACATTTTCAAATGCACATTTAGTTTTCAACTTTGCTTTCAACTTTGCAGTCCCGATGGTTTGGAGAGAGTCGCGAAACCACGCAGATGATTGTTATTTTTGTTTAACTAATATGACTGGTTTCAATATATCTTCTTGGAAAAAGATCAAATATCCCAACCTTCGATCTGCTATGAGACCCGTTCCCCATTCAGATAATCTTCCTGTACCCACACCTCCAGTAAATAAAGATCTTCTTTCCTCATAAGATGAAGAAATGCCTTCAAGGAAGGATTCTGCCGAGTCAATATCTTTGGAAGATATTGAGTCTACAGATTCAGGAACAATGAGCCACACTGGATCACGCAAGAAGACCTGAATGATCTTGCTCGTGATTTGTATCTGTCAAAATAGCAGTCAGAGCCCTTGGCTTCTCGGCTTAAACAGTGGATCCTA
Organism: Sepioteuthis lessoniana; assembly: GCA_963585895.1. Lineage (NCBI taxonomy): Eukaryota > Metazoa > Mollusca > Cephalopoda > Myopsida > Loliginidae > Sepioteuthis > Sepioteuthis lessoniana. The sequence goes on along the minus strand of OY757912.1, from coordinate 113,540,106 downwards.
GTCCAGGAAGATGTAAGGATCACCAGTTTAAGGAATCGGAACAAAGACCTTGCATCCTTTTTCGACATGGAAAACAAGTTGTGCTACTGCACAAACATACCTGGCTTGTTTACGTCCCTTGGTTTGCCACATAATCCTTCAGACTGGCGTCTTTTCATAGACTCTTCCAAGCGAAGTCTCAAGGGTGTTCTTCTGCACAACGGGAATAAATATCCCAGCATTCCCATTGCACACTCTGTCCATCTAAAGGAGTCCTATGACAATATGGAGCTTCTTTTAGAAGCTATTAAGTACATCGAGTACCAATGGAGTCTGTGTGGGGACCTCAAGGTCATTGGTCTTCTTATGGGTATGCAAGCGGGCTTCACAAAGTACTGTTGTTTTCTCTGTCTCTGGAATAGTCGAGCTGTATCCCAGCATTACAAGCAGAAAGACTGGGGGTCTAGAAGCACTTTTGTTCCTGGCAAACACAGTCTCAAGGAGAATCCTCTGGTGGACATGAATAAGGTGCTTCTTCCCCCTCTTCACAGCAAGCTTAATTGGATGAAGAATTTTGTGAAGGCGTTGCACAAAAATGGCGCTGCCTTCCAACATTTGTCTACTGTGTTTCCAGGTCTTAGTGCTGCTAAGCTCAATGAGGGCATCTTTGTCGGACCTCAGATCCGAGAAGTGCTGAAGGATATTGATTTTGAGGAGCTTCTTAACTTAAAGGAACTGAGAGCATGGGAAGCATTCAAGTCAGTCTGTAGTGGCTTCCTTGGTAACACACGCGTACCAGATTATCAAGCCTGTATTGAGAAGTTGCTAAAGTCTTACAAGGATATGGGTGCCGAATGTCACTCAAGATTCATTTTCTCCATTCCCACCTCAACTTCTTCCCGCCAAACCTTGGAGCAGTGAGTGATGAGCATGAAGAAAGATTCCACCAAGACATTACGAAGATGGAGAGCAACTAT
>OY757912.1:113501650-113536650 GCA_963585895.1 Sepioteuthis lessoniana | reverse complement strand
CTCCCCACGTTACGTTTATTTTTAAAAAAAGAAGTCGGTTGCTGATTTTTCAGGAAACTGTAGAAACCCTGAGTCAGATCCATGACCCCCCCCAAAAAAAAACAAAAAAGCAAAAAACAAAAACAAAAACAGACGCAAGAATATAATCATATAGCGACCTTTATTGCCAATTTCTTTTCTAAACAATCTTGAGGACTGTATGTGTGGCACTTAACTTTTCAAGCTAAGTTGTGCAATTTCTAACTACAGTGATTTGGAGACGTACGAACTGTATTTTAATGAGACAGATAAACAGACAGACACACACACACACATATATATATGTGTGTGTGTGTGTATGTGGGCGACCGGTCGTAGGAGCAGGATGCAACTCCAGGGCAATTTTTTAGTAAAGATTAAGTTTTTCATCACCTAGTCCGGAAGTCATAACAGGCAAAAGATCCCCAATTGCCAAACATTTTACCCAAAGTTATGTTATATAATAGCCGAGGGATTTCGGTTCATGCCTTTGAGTTTAGTTAGGCTGAGAACCTTTCGGCTCAGCACATGGGTTAGTTAGGTGCAACATTGAGGCAGGTGTTAACGCGGGAGCGCGCGGTGGATGGAGGTGTCACTCAGATGTCATAATAGTCCGAGACGAAACGGGGTGACAGGGTGCGGGTGACGTCACGCACCGGAAGCGCGCGGAGGTTTGTAGGAGATTTGAAGAAAGTTAGAGTTGAGAATTAGACGCCAAACGAGAAGGATCGACTTTTGGAGCTCGCAGGCGCGAGGCGAACATGCGCCCAATGGGGGGGGGGCGCACGAGATGGGGGCCAAATGAATAAGACAGCATAGCAAGATTGTGTCTCTCCTCCTTACGTCGAAACCTTTAACTCAAAGTTAATAAAAAGGTTTCGTACCTGAACAAGAAGTCGTTACGTGTTTGCGAATTCCGAGATTCCTATTTTCTTTATATGTTCTATAGTTATCAACATTCGATGTCCATTTCACCCATTTCACACATAGCCATATTCGTGTATATGGCTATGTAACAGTTGGATATTGGTGCTTTGTGTAATACAAACTGCTTTGTAAGGGACTTAAAATCAGGTCGCCAGTAACCACGAGCACCTTCATATATATAAGTAGGACAGACAGAAAAATACTCAACAAACAAGTGGAGACAGATATGTAAATAAATAAAAAGAGTGATAAAATATCTCGAGATTGAATCTTAATTTTGCCCAGTCAGCTGGGGTTGCAGAATACATCGACTGCTTCTCTGTATGACACTAAAAAATCTGATTGTGAGGTTCTAGTAATGCTGGAGATTTGAGGAATGCGGAGTACCACCTCGTCGCCATCGCTCCCAGGCTCACTCTGACTCGGAGTGGTAGTACCTGATGGAGTCCTATCTGTGGGTTAAACAGGATTAAACTGTGTATTTATGCTAAACTGAATTGTTTGAAATCGAACTGCTTTTTGACATTGAAACTGAATTGTTTGAAATGGAACTGTTTTTTGACATTGAAACAGGGTACTCATGCTAAACTGAATTGTTTGAAGTAGAACTGTTTATAAGTATAAAAATAGATTTGGCATTAATAACCACCCATGGTTGAAATGCCATAAAGCAAAACCAAACCTAACCAAGCCTAAATCTAAATTTTTCAATTTTATAATTTTAAATTATATACATATATATATATATTAGTTAGATACATAGGTATATATGAGTGAGATAAAAAAAAGTTTAGGAAGTGCCAGTGGTGTAATGGTTATCGTCGCAGGAATTGGACACGGCGACACAAGTTCAAATCCTGGACTGATTGCATTTCACATAGCACTAATCCCCTCATGAAAGGTATGAATCCAGTTATTCTCCCTCCAACTATGGGTAAATAATAGGGCAGACTAAGTTCTTCAGCCTTGGTGAGGCAACTAGTCTAGGAGAAGGAAAACTCTGAATTCAAACCTGTTAAACTCCGCTTAAAAATGACCTTGAGTCATATCCTGCCCGAGCGGAGGGGTTGGGTAAATATGATGAGTGAGATAAAAAAAAAATAGTGTATATATATATATATGCATATATATATATATATATATATATATATATATATATATATATATATATTTGTGTGTGAGTGTATGACAAACAAATGAATAGTATATATATATATATATATATATATATATATATATATGCTACCACATCACCAAACACTCTGCTAAAGAAAAAATCAGAAATATTATCCAAATGCCGATATGAGAACAACATCTGCTTTCACATATCGACTCATACACATATACTTTCCTCACCACTACCATCTGCCATACAAATACCAACTCTAAAAACACCGACACTCCTTCACGAATAATCATACTCGACGCACCGTAAATACCATTTTCCTCCATTCAACCTATATACCCATCTCCAAGCAACCTCACCACATCCGACACACCGTAAGTACCATTTCCTTCCATTCAACGTTTATACCCATCTCCAAGTACCCTGACCACACCCGACGCACCTTACGTACCATTTCCCTCCATTCAACCTTTATACCCATCTCCAAGCACCCTGACCACACCTGACGCACTGTAAGTACCATTTCTCTCAGAATACAGAATTTTTTCCATATTCCTTACGTACATACCATAATAGATTATAATTACATTAAATTAACACAACATAGACAGCTAAAACAAATTATTACAGCAATTTAACGCAAAACATATTCCAACATACAAATACTAGTATTGCATAATACTCCATAGTATCTTACAATATACCATGTCTCTTAACGCTATGATAATCCCACGTCACCCATTATTCCAAGGTTTTTGATCCAGCATCCATTTTCGTCTATTATACTTACATGTCAAATCAAAAAATTAATTTTCTTCATAATGCAATGATGATATAAACTTGATCCTTAGTTAAAATCATCACTACAGAAAAAAAACTTTTTTGGCTAAATCCCCAACTGTCTCGCAACTTCCACTACACATCGCTTCACATATATTCATGAGACAACCTCAAATCTGCCACGCGGTGCATGTATCATCATACACACACACATAAACTAACAATCACATATTTGACCACACACAAGTATACAAAAATATAATTCACACACACACACACACACACACACACAAATACACTCAAAGAGTTATACGCAATTCTAACGTAAACATTCTGTATTTTTCGATTTTTTCCAAAATCTTTCTTTGCCAGATGATTGTCGTATAAAGACGGCATGCAACCAGTGGTCTCAATCAAATATATAAAAACTAATTATTATTATATAATAACTCTATCACAGATATTGACCACTCGCCACAAACCCACTTAGTTAGATAGTGACAACCATACACTGTCGTAATATATATATATATATATATATTGCCATCACACAGACAGACTGTTTCGTTCTAGCAGAACGATTTAATGTGGCTAGACACGTAGGACGCTTGAAGCCGGAATCGAAACCCGTCCAACTTTAAGTTAGACTTAGTATCAGACCGCTCGGCCAACAAGCGTACAACGTTGGCAAAGGCGATTATAAGGTATTATGCAGCAGCAGCAGCAGCAGCGTTCGTTTGTTTACATCTTTATACCCTATTGGTTACCAGAGTGCTCACTTCTTTTGAAGAGCTTTGAATTATGCGAGCGGCGGCCGAAAATTCCTTCGGCAGAGTGCTGCGACTGAAAAAAGTCATGAACAGTTAAAAATGTGAACCTGTTCTTAGGAATGAAAAAAATTGCTTTTCTTTTTTCAGAGTAATACAATATTTTTTTCATTTTAATATTATATTTACTCACCGCATTTTTTTTCTGTATTGAGCAGATTTATTTTTTCATGTTATGATTACCCAATCCGTTTTTAAACTAACATGAGCATTTATTACTTATTTGAAATAACACACACACACACACACACACACACACACACACATACATATATATATATATATATATATATAATAAATATATGTATATATTAGATATATATATATTCATTTATTATTATATAATAGCTCTATCCTAGATATTGTGCTCTCTCCTTATTATATTGCACTTGGTTCGACACAAAGTGATTTATAATATATATATATATATATATTTAAAAGTCGACAACAATTGACATTTCATGATATTTAATATACTGAGTCTAGTCAGGTACAAAACAACAAGATTAGGGTATCAAGACTCACAACGCAGCGTAAAGATCTGTGAGACGTCACATTGGGCGCCCCATTCATTCGGCCTTGTGCTACATCGAAGCAAAGAGCTTTGTAAATTACTAAAGATCTGTGAGACTTGCTTGTTAACAACTGATTTAATACAAGACGTGTTCTATCGAGTGATACACTTTTACTACAATTCTACAGTCATTGAGCCAAAAGGAACAAAAAGTGGTGCTGATAAAAATTGTCCAAAGAAGCTTATGAAGATCCAGAAAAAAAAAATCTGCCTTTCCGTCATATTCAAAGAATGTTTCCTACGAGCGATATTAGATACCCTATTTCTTATTATCAGCATCTTGTTTCATTTATTTATCACCCTCCCCTCTTTTTTCTTTCTTTCGATCGGCGCTGGCACTATAACGAAATTTTAATTATCTGATAAGCATTAAAAATGCGGCGAGAACATAGATTCCTTTCAAGTTGTTTTCGGCACGAACTTTTGGCTTCACCGAAATGTGATTCCTGTAAAGAACATTTTATTATTTCTTAGACGATCCGTTGAATCCGATGGGTTCCCGTTGTAACAGACAATTCCCGTTGTATCGTCCACGGTGATGATTATGCTTCTGTTTAGGAGGGGATCAACGATTCTAATGCGGATTTTATAATTATTCCCGTATTATCGAGAACTTAAATTATTAAAAATTGACGTTCAAAAGAAAAGAAGAGCCCGCAAAAAATTTGATTCACTTGAAAATCGAACTGAAATTTGCTTTATTCTCTTAGAGTATTTAAAGTGTATTGCTTTATTTAGAATATCACTATGATGTTCCGTTTTTGTTGCGTTATGTTCATCATCGTCATCATCATCCCTTGAGTCTCTTTCGCCATCCATCCATCCTAACCGGCCATCGATCTTGGTTAGTTGTCTAGACGGCACCCAGAATCTGCACAGATCTGGTGAATGTAAGTTTTTGCTAGACAGCAATCACTGGTGTGTCCATGTGTAAGAGTCCATAGAATAATGTCGCTGACGAGTTCGCCCTTACTATTCCAGCAGTGCCTAGTATGTCTTGTTTGCCTTACTTGAATGATTTGTGAGATGGGACCCAAGTGGCTGTAGAGCTGCTGTTTTGTAGGGTGCTGTATACAGGATCTGTTTAAAACAACATGCAGCATCCATGTGTTGTTTCCATCAAGCTTTTTCTCCAAACATTTCGTTAAAGTACTTGTGGTATTTTTACTTATGGATAGACTTTGGTGGAATGTTTTTGTCGAATATAATTGAACATCGAAGTTTAGGTGAATGTGATGTAAGAAGGGAGTATCATTCTTCAAGCATAAAATATTTTATACGTAGTAAAATTGCATTTTTACCATCATAGTTTATTGTTGAATTATCTTTAAAAACCGTGGTCGATATATATATATATATATATATGGTCGATATATATATATATATATATATCATCATCACCATGACGTGCGGCTAGCACGGATATCCCTGACCCTCTCTCTCCACGTCTCCCTATCATTCATCGCTTTCGGCAGGGCTTCGGGGTTACATCCTGTATCATCACATAGCTGCTGTATGAATGTTCGAGCTGGTCGTCCTGCTTTTGATTGGCCATATGCGGGGGTCCACAGGAGCACATCACTTACGATCTCGTCTTTGCTTCTCCAGCAGTGTCCGGCATGTCTGGTTCGTCTAGCTTGAATAGTTTTCGTGATAGGTGGTAGGTGGCCGTACAGTTAGCGCCGTGTGGGGTGTTGCTGCCAGGACCTGTTCAATATTGCTCGCAACATTCTTGTATAATTGCCGTCGAGCTTCTTCTCCAACCGTTTAGTCAGCGTCCATGTAGTGCATCCGTACAGCATTATCGACACGACCGCCGCCTGGAAGAAACTGCGTTTCATTTTATCGGTCAGGTTTGATTTTCATATGATCGAAAGCCTATCGATAGCTGTCCATGCCTTCGTTAGCCGTGTGTCGATGTCTTTTTCGGTTGATGAGACGCTGCTTCCTAGGTAGGTGAATTTGTCAACCAGTTTCAGGGAGGTTCCGTCTAGTGTGGAGATGTCACCTTTCTGATTAAAGCACATAAATTCAGTTTTGTGTGCATTGACATGGAGTCCAATGCCTGCAGCGGCTCGTTCCAAACTATGCAGTAGTGTTTCGGCTTGGTTTGGTGTATTGGCCTGTAGCGCTATGTCATCGGCGTAGTCGGCGTCGGTAATTGTTTTTGCGGGGTACCTTCTGCTTCTACCTATTCTATAATTCTGACGGCGTGAAAAACCCAGGTGATGCAATTTGTAAATAAAAAAGATATTACGCAAATTGATATTTGGGAAAATTTTTTTTTAATACGGCTGTTTAATATTTAACTATGGGTAAAGAAATAACTTGTTAAATTGAATTTTTAGAGATAGAACTGTTTGATCATTTAATTGTATGAAAATAAATGACTGATGAATTGTTTGAGATACTTAGCAATACTTGAAACTCTTAAACTGTGAGCCTAAATTGAAATATTGGTATAATATTGCAATACTTTGATTCTGAGCAACCGAAAAAATAGTGTTGAATATAATAATTAGTGTTAAAAAGCAATATTTGTATCCCCTTCACTGTCTGCAAACAAACGATTAATATTGAATAGAATTATTGTTAGATAGCAATAATTGAAAACTGTGAGCAAATAAATGATTTATAGTAAATAGAATTATTCGTATTAGATGGTAATACTTGAAACCATTTGATTGAGTGCAAAAAAAATTATCTCAGACTTATTTCAAAAGTGTAGTCAACAAAATGTACTTACTAATCATATATATTATTTGTCTAAATTTCTGAGACGAAGCTTGATTTTTATCATTAAGGGTTTTCGGACTATTGTCTTCATCTTTATTGTGATTTCCACAACGTTTCGGTCGATATGTCCTCCGGCTTTTTCAGGTGTTTGTCGAACTCGGGAACCTTCACGGAACTTCGAACTACGTCCTTTATTGAATCCACGGGGGCGGGTGTCGTAATTTACGAAGGTCTTTACTTCGATTTAGCACAAGGCCAAATGAATGGGGCACCCAATGAGACTCGAACTCACTCGTGTAGGTTTGCGAGTCTAACTTGCTAACCATTACACCACCAGAGGTGCCCTCCACGGGGGCGGGTGTCACCTGTTCTGATTCCGTTAGCCATAAGCGGGTACAAGTGTTAAGTATTCCTGTATTGTTACTCGCCTGCAGTCAAGATTGAACCTGCAACCTCCAGATGATTGTCTCCTTAGAAGCTTAGGGAACCAACGACTATAACCGTTGCGCTGTATGTCCTGCTAATCATATATATTTGATATGAATATATAAACAGGACTTGGCATTAAATAAACTACAATGGTTGATATGTCATAAGACCAAACCAAACAAATCCATCTACTTTCCTCAGCCAATAAGTTTTGATTTATTTCTTCTACTTGAATTATCTGTCTTCTTTGTTGCTGTTATTTTTCAATCGTTTCATTCCAGTGTATTCTTGAATGATTTCCTTTCTTTAGTATTTTTGCTTCTTTTCATGTTTTTTTCCTTCAGCCTCATTTCCCATCAAGCTTTGGTCCCTTCATTCATTTTTGTGTTACTTATTGGAATACATATATTATTATTCATAGATTATTATTTTCAATGTATGCGAGTGTAATGGTTATCGTCGTAGGAAATAGACACGGCGACACGAGTTCAAATCCTGGACGAGACTGATTGCATTTCACATAGCACTAATACCCTTGGGAAAGGTATGAATCCAATTATTCTCCCTCCAGCTACTATTTGTAGAACAGACTAGGTTCTTCAGCCTTGGTGAGGTAACTAGTCAAGGAGAAGGAAAACTCTGAATTCAAACCTGTTAAACTCCGCTTAAAAATTGACCTTGTGTCATATCCTGCCCGAGCGGAGGGGTTGGTAAATATAGGGTATGTGAGTTTTTCACGCCAGCTCTAAATGGTCGGCCTTTACTAGTCTGAGTGACCGCAATTCTCCTCTTGTTTCTTGGACATTTCTAAGTATTCTAGCTGATCTTAACAGTGCTGTAGTCTAGATGGTTTCGATCCTTCCTCTGATCTGGAGTCTCTTTTCCAGGCGTTTGTGGATCGTTCCAAGTGCACCAACTACAATTGGTATCACCATCACCCTCACGTTCCACAGATTTTTCAACTCTCTGGCAAGATCCAAGTATTTGTCTGTCTTTTAGCTTTCTTTGATTTTCACTCTATGGTCCACTGGAACAGCAAAATCCACCTGATAAGAAATCCCAGAAAATTGTATGGGTCCCATTTTCTAGAATATATTTTGATTTGTGCATATATCATTTGTCAGCATGGTCAAATTTTAATCATTTGCACAGTTTCTATGGGATCACCCTTCCTACCCAGCCATTCATATTCTTGTGTTCCTTTTATGCTAGTTTATTGCATTTACTTATGTGATAAACTGTTTCCTCTCTGTCACCATATATTATTTTACTTCTTACGAGTTTTTAACACCAGCGTTAGCTCGTGGTCTTTCTCAGGAGTCTAAATGACGGCAAGTCTCCTCTGGTCTCCAGGATTCTTCTGAGTATTCTGACTATTCTCAACAATGCCGTAGTCTGGATGCTCTCGATTCTTCATCTGATTTTAGATTCCTCAAATGTTTCTTCCAAGTCTTTTGGGACCATTCCAAGCGCACCAAATACAATTGGCATCATTGTCATTCTCATGTTCCAAAACTTTTTTTTTGTTCTCTGGCCAGTAACAAGTGGTAGTTTTCTCTGGAGAACGAGTGATAACAAGTCTCCTCAATTCTCCAGTATTTTCGTCCATCTCAACAGTGTTGTACTCTGGACAATCTTTATTCTTCCTCTGATTTATGGTTTTTTCGTTCTCTTTTCTAAGTTCTTGGGAATTACTACGAGTGCTTCGACTATAATGGCATTACTGTCATCTTATATCACAACTTTTTGAAACTCTGGCAAGGTCCAGATATCCCTCAAGTTTTTCGCTTTTCTTTATCTTAACACTGTGCTGGGGGGGGGGGGCGAAATTCAATGGCGGACACATTCGTTTCTTTTATGGTTTCTTTCTTTGTTTTATTGGCATATCAACTTTTATTGGTTATCTAATGCCAAAGTCATCCTTCTAGAAGAACAGTAGTGGTGCTATTTGACTCATAGCTGGGAGGATAAGGGGGTTCATACCTTTTCCAAGGTTATTTGTCCGAAAGTGAACTTATTAGCGCGACTAGAGTTCGACCTCGCTTACTACGATTCCGCAGTCCATCGCTTTAACCATTACAGCACGAGGACACCCCCTCTTTTTGGTTATTACAACTAAATTTAGTCTTCTGGCCGAGATTGGGGGATCCATTTTTGTCTCAAAGTAACCCCCCGCCAAATGTTTTGTCTAATTTTTTTTTGGACAGTTTCTGATTTGTACATGTACCATTTGCTTGCAGGGTTAGATCTTTGTTACTTGCACAATTCCAAGTGGATCACCTTCATCACTCAGTCGTACTTTCTCAAGTACATTTTCTAAGTCATTTTTTTCGTATTCACTTTCGTAGTTTATTCTTTTGCCCCACCCATCTCTCTCCACATAGTCTATATTTGCAATCCTTTTGGATTCTATCTATTCTGACTTTTATATAGTTTCTATCGTATCATTTTGTGCTGCTATTAATTATGATTATGTTTGTCTCTTTGATTTTCTTCTTCGAAGCCGTGCCCTGGACATCTCGTACACGCTATTCTAAGTTTGTTTTCTGAAGTGCCCATTGGATTATTTTCCTTTCCAATTTTGTTTCCTCGATTCAGTAATTCATATTTTTCTGTCTGCCCTTGTGTTATTTTTATTCTATTATTTTTATTACTTTTGCTCTTATTGGCTATTGTGATTAATCTTTATTTACTCTTGTTATATGACGAGGCTGTGGAAAAGAATTATCTTTTTGATCATTTTACGTGAAAGTAGCAAATTCCACTGCCCTTTGAGGGGTGTGCAAAAAGAGAACACATTAAACGTCTGCTCATCATGTCCGGAAAAGAGACAGATTTTTGGCGGATCTTTCTTTTCATCTAATCTCCGTTTCTCATAGCAACCGCGGTCATTACGCCCTCTGATGCGGTAGTTCCAAAAAAAGAGCAGATAATCGAAAATTCTGCATGTATTGAGCACAAGAAGCCGCAGAGGATTTTAGTGGATGGATAAGTGGAATATTTATTCGTTAATCTTCAGTGATAGCACAAAAAGCCCAACATTTAAAATTAATATTGAATACCTACACTATATAACAGAAATAATGTTCCTGGATAGTATGCGTTATTTCTTAATTGCTTCTGTTGTAAAAGTATTGAAAATGGCCATTATTTCCTTTGCATTTGTACCCTGGATAACACTATATAATACAAATTTTGTTTCTTGGTAGTATGTGTTAGTTCTTCCTGCTTATATTGTAAAAATATAGAACATGGTCATTATTCTCTTGAAACATTGCTTTTGTGCCCTGGATAAAGTAATTTAGAAAAACAAGCAAATTTTCTACATATTCTTTGACGCAAAGTCTTAATAAAACAACATACGCAGAAAGATACAATAATATAACTAGTCATTAATATTGCTTTAACGACAAAGCAGTTACGTGTTCATCTTTGATCATGTCATGTGACCAGATATGCTACTGTATACATTTTCTGTTTAACTAATAATTATGGCCATTATTATTGGGATGTTAATTTCGTAAAAGAAAACTAAAATGCAAGAATATTTTTTTTACTTAAGATCAATGAGATTGAAGTTTTAAGAAATATTCTCTTATGGACTCCTCCACAAGGACGCACCAGTGTTGGCCGACTTGCAAAGACTTACATATATAAGCTTTGTGAGGACACTGGGCACAGTCTAGAGGACCAACCAAGAATGATAGATGATAGGGACAGATGGTTAGAGAGTATTAAAGGAATCTAGGCTTTCAGCACGACTTGATGATATTTCTCTGACAATTATTTAATAACAATATCACAAAATTTGAAAAAATCCTCATAATACGTAGGTTTAGTTTCTTTGTTTAATGGCATATTAACCTTCGTGGGTCATTTAATGCCGAAGCCATCCTTTTTGAACAACAGTGATACTATTTACTAGGAGGATAAGGAGGTTCAATTCCTTTTCCAAGAGTATTAGTCCAAAACTGAATGTAATAGCGTGACTGGAGTTCGAAATCGATAACCTCGAGGCCACTCTTCAGCCTTTACTCTAAGGAGAGTCCCCTTATTATTATCTATTTCACTCTTTGCAATTTCTTTTTTGCACCAGTATTAACTGAAGTTCGAGTGTCAGCAAGTCTTCTCAGCTCTACAGGATCTTTCTCAGTATTCTGGCTGATTTTAGCTGTGCTATGGTCTTGATATTCCCACATTAGTTCGTATTAGCGAGATTTTAGAGAAAGGCTGCTCAAAAGGGTCCAAAAGACCCCTGGCGGCGAATAAAGTTTTGGCCGGGTGAATAAAAACATAGAGTTCCCTATGGGCATGAATTTACGAGTTTGCATTTATCAATCCCTTCATATCAGGACAATAAACATCAATAGATTATGTAGACTAGTTGCCAGATATCGTACTCCAAGAAAAATGCGTGATCGGATGTGTTAGTCATAAGTGAATGAATCGTTCACGTAGGACCAAACTAAAACTTAGGGATCCTTTAAATGAACTTACTATCTGGCTCGGACTGAAAAGATCAGGATATTTTTGTCGTCATTAATGACGCATATAACAATATTTTCATTAAAGAAAACACTTACAAATAATAATATCTTAAATTATTTTTATAAAAATACTGAATTCTGAAATATCCCTTTTTATAATAGGTCTTTTGAAAAAAAAGGTTTTCTACTATCACAAAACTTTTTTTCTTATGAATAGAAATGTACATTTAAAAAAGAACCCTGTCGGCTGGAGCTGTAGAATACACCGACTGCGTCTCTTCAGAGAAGTAAGACCCCCTACCTACAACAAGTATCCTGAATATGACATTAAACCATCAGATAGCGAGGCTTCTTCTACCTTGTAGATTAGGGGAATTTGGAGTACACCTTCACTGCCATTACTCCCATGTCCACTCTGACCAGGAGTGGTAGCACCTGATAGGTTCCTATCTATAGGTCAAATACAACTATATGTGAAAAAAAATGACTTTAATATATAATAAAATATATAATAAAATTTATAAACAGGATTTGGCGTTAAATAACCTATAACGGTTGATATGCCATAAAACAACATCAAACCAAACTACAAAAGAAAGAAAAATGATGAAAAAGTGAAATTAGAATACAACGTCTGAAATTTTAATTCTTACTCATCAGAACAGGTTTTTAATGAATAAAATTAAAATCAAATTATTATTAACGAAAAATTCCGTCCTTATCAAAGAGATCTGGAACTGCACTAGTTAAATCAGTTTCATTATTGGCAGGTATTAATCGGTGTGGATGTTATTATGGGATTCAATTTTCCATTTATAATAACTTTTCTGAATTTTTGATGATTGGTTTGTTAGTTGTGTTTTATGGCATACCAACCCATGTAGGTTATATTATATCAAATCCTGTAATATATATTTGTGTATGTGCGTGTGTGTGTGTATGTGTGTGAGTCATTTGTAAATGAATAGTTTGTAGGTAACATTTTTAAATGAGCAAGAACTCATTTGTTTACATTCAGCCAAATGGTTTCAAGCATTGCAATTTATTGTTTGCACACAGTTAAATGGATTAAATTATTGCTATCTAACACTAATAGTTTTATTTGCATATAACTAAATGTTATCAAGCATTTCTATCAAATGTTAATAATTCAATTTAATGTTAATCATTTACTTGCACACAGATGTTTTCAAGTATATTAAATGATTTAACAGTTCTTTTTGACCCACAGATGGGACCCTATCAGGTACTTCCACTCCGGATGAAAGTGGACCTGGGGGTAATGGCAATGAACAAGTACTCCACATTCCCCAAAGCTCTAGAGCTTGAGCCTCACTATCAGATGCATTTTAGTGTCATATCCAGGACACTCATTGGGGAGGGGTTTCTTTCCCCGAAACAGAGATGCAGTATTCTGCAGCTCCAGCCGACTGGCTGCTTTAATCTTGAAATTGAAAACATTTTTAAAAAATCAACTCTTCTTATTATGACATCCAGTGAGACGAAGAAAAAATGTTGACAATATTCAATTCTTTTATTTTGGGATGATTGAAAATCAAACTTGTCAGCAAAGGGTGCATCAAGTAAAAAAGTTTGAAAAGGCCTGGTTTAAAGCATTTTAGTATTTAAATACATATGTGGTGCATTCAATATGTTTCCAGACTTTTTTTTTGTACAGGCATTTAAAATTGTCGTAGACTCTTGAAAATTCACTATGTTATTGTTATACATCTTATGAGATGACTGGCCAGTTTTTATGATTTCAGATCAAATGAACAGATACAGCAGGAATTGGAGTACACCCAACTAAAGCCTGATTGTCACAGCTGGTGAGTTTCAAAAATGTAATCTGGACATGAGGACACTTTAGAAGAACGATATACAATAAAATTCTGTTTTAAACTTGGAAAAATGCCACAGAAAAGTATGGAATGCTTCAGACTGCTTTTGAAGCATCTTGCATGAATCAAGGATCAGTTTTTGAGTAGCATAAGAGATTCAAGGAAGGCAGGGAGTCTGTGAGGGATGATAAGAGGTGTGGAAGGAGTAGGGAAGTCAATACACCAGAGTTGATTGGCCAAAGGGTTAGGGTCAGGGTTACTATGGTGAGGTTTTAAAAGAGTTCAGGAAGAGATTTCTAGGGAAGAGGCTAGCACTCTTCAAATCGGGTCATTGGTACCAGTCCACAACTCCATCCTTGTCACAGACTATTTGACCAAGATGGGCATCAAGACAGTTCCCCACCCTCCCTATAGTCCAGACCTTGCTCCCTGTAACTTTTGGTTATTCCCTAAGGTCAGAGGCTGTCATTATGAGAGAATTAAGGTGATGAAAGAGGCTGTGACGAAGGTCATTGACACGGTCACACAAGAGGACTTCCATGGGGCCTTGGAGAAGTTGTTGGAACGGTACAAGTGCATTGCAGCAGGAGGAGATTACTTCGAAGGGGACTAGAGTTTCATGTGTGTTCTATCAATAAAAGTGCCCATACGAAAAAAGTCTGGAAACTTATTTAATGATCCTCGTATTTTTATAGTTCCATAATAATATTTTTGTCATAACTAGTTTTTGATTGATTGATTGATCGATTTTAACGGCTTGTCAACACATCTGGGGTTATCCTATCCCTTGAGGTTTGGAAATTGCGTTTATTGTATCTTTATATTTACATTTTGCGTGTCATTTAAGAGTTTTTTGCACACGGTAATATTATAAAGTATTCCTATCTAATACAAATACTTTTTAAACTGATCAATTTAATCCATAGATAGTAACCCTAACAGGTACTACCACTCTAGGTTAGAGTGGACCAGGAATTAATAATAATAAAAAGGTATCAAAACTACTGATATCACCCGGACTGGAGCCTCACCATCAGATTGTTTAGTGTCATGACACTGGTTGGAAGGCTTCTTACTCCTCCGCAGAGATGCAGTCGGTGTATTCTATACCCTCATCCGATTGAGCTACCTTCTTAATAGAATAGAGACGAAGTAATTTAGGCCAGTTGTTCTCTACCTTTTTTACTCGATACACTCTTCGTGACACAATTTAATTACCCCCTCTTTTAAGATCTGATAGCGAGGCTCCAGTTTAAGAGAGTGTGGAGTACCCTTTTATTACCATTACTGCCAGGTTCGCTATGACCCGTCAGGGTCCCATCTATGTTTGGATTCGTTTCGTTTAGTTTCTTTGTTTAATCGCCTATCAATTTCCATGGGTTATTTCAATGCTAAAGCCATCATAGAATAACAGCTCTGATAATATTTAACCCATAGCTCAGGAGAAAGAGGGCTCATACATTTCCCAAGGGTATAAGCCCCCCTACTTCTTTTTTATTAACTGATCAATTTAATCCATAGATAGTACCCTAAGAGGTACTCCCAATCCGGATTAGAGTGGACCAGGGTGTAATAACAATGAAAGGGAATTCCACAATCCCCAGATCTCCAGAACTGGAGCCTCACCATTAATTGGTGCTTAGTGTCATATCCAGAACTCCTTTGGAGCGAGGATGCAGTCAGCGTAATCGAAGTCACGTCGACACGGTTGTATAACTTTGATTGAAATGATTTTTGAATGATTCTTCGAAAATAATGACTTTTATTCCCTTCCACAGCAGATACGGGAAGCATAATAAAAACTTGTTGGCTCCCTTTTCAAAAGCTACAACACCGAGGTGTAGGGGAGGGCGCTACTCCTTTCCCTGGGTTGCTCCACTTTACCCTTGTTGCGTGCCTTATATTACTGAGTGTTAAGCAAGGAGGTATCAAGTACCCTTTTTTAAGTCATTGGTATCACGCGACGTGGGATTAAACCCCGGGCTCCCGGACCATTGGCTAACACTCTACCCACTAGCCAATAACAATTGGCAAAGTATTTTCGCCTATGATAAATGAAACTACACGTTTCGTTTATAAAATTTAGCACCAAAAAAGACAAATCAATTTTTTTTACAACTGAGAAGACGATGCCAATGTTAAGAATATGTTGTCTGCGTAGTCCTTCTTTCATCGGCCAGATTCGTGTGGATGAGCGGATACAGGCGCTTTTCATTACGTGGGCTGACATCTTTGTTGAAGATAGCTTGTCCCTCACAGCTGTCGCCTCATGACACTCCACCTGTGCTCATCTTCACTGTTTGGTCTACGTAAGCGTTTATAGATGTCAATGGGTGCTGTTTATTTTTACATATGGAGAAATTCAATGATACATCTCTGCTTTGATGTTAGATGGCATTTTGCTAGATTGCCGCTCAGGTGCTGAAAAAAGAAAAATGATTATTAGTGGAAAGGTTCAACCTCTTCTTCGGTATTAACAAAATCTGCATCAGAAGTGGAGGGTCAATAAGATAAAATTAGAGCCATTATCTTCGGAGTTGCTTTCGTTTCAGGTCAACTTCCAGGTTTTAGCGAAAATGCACTGCAAATAGTGATGACAGTGGAAAAAAAAGAGTGTTGTTGGTGACAAATTGCTCTAACCAAGAGTGTTATTAGGCTTTCTGTATCACTTGATTAGTTTCTTTATTTAATGGCATATCAACCTTCATGGGATGTTTAATGCCAAAGCTATCCTTGTAGAAGAACAGTAATAATCTTATTTAACTCTTAGCTGGGTGGGGGATAAGGGAGTTCATGCCTTTCGCAAAGGTATTAATGCGAAAACGAACTTAATAGTGACTGGAGTTTGAACTCACTTACTTCGAAACCGAAGTCGAACACTTTAACCATAACATCACGGAGACCCCGGTCCGTATCTGCTATTGTTTCTGTGAAAATACCGATGTATTTACCCAATTCATCCACCACAAGCTGAATGGGAAGCAAGGTCAATTTTTTAAGCAGAGTACAGCTCCTTTGAATTCAGAGTTTTCCTTTTCCTAGAGGGGTAACTCAGTCGACTGAGACTGTAGAATATACCGTCTTCATCTCTGCAGAGAGGTAAGATACCTCTAACGAGTATCCTGGATATGATACTAAACACTCTGATAGTGAGGCTCTAGTAATGCACTGGAGAAAGCAGAATACCCATTTATTGTTATCGCTCCCAGGTCCACTCTGACCCGGAGTGGTAGCACCTGTGAGGGTCCTATCTATGGGTAAAAAAGAACTGTTTGACACTTAAAATGATTGCAAATAAATGACATGCTAAATTGAATTGTTTGAAATAGAACTGTTTGATCATTTAACTGTGTTTAAGCAAATGACTGATGTTTAATTGAATTCTTAGTGATACATAACAATACTTGCAAGCATTTAATTGTGTGTAAAAGAATGAGCTTTGGCTCGTTTAAAAACGTTATCAACAAAATGTGTTTACAAATCATATAAATATCTAATATATGTGTATAAGAGGATTTGGCATTAAATTATCTACTGGCTGACATACCATAAAAACAAACCAAATCAAACCTAACCTCGATGGTTTGGTTTGGTTTCTTTGTTTAATGGCATATCAACCTTTGTAGGTTATTTAATACCAAATCCATTCTCCTAGATGAACAGTAGTGGTGCTATTCAACCCATAGCTGGGAGGATAAGGGGGTTCATACCTTTCCCAAGGGTATTTTCCCGAAAGTGAACGTAATAGCGCGACTGGAGCACGAACTCGCTTACTACGATTCCGCAGTCCATCGCTTTAACCATTACACCACGAGGACTCCCCCTAACCCTTATGGATTGCCTTACCAGAGCTCATTCTGCCCTACTATTTACCCCTAGTTGGCAGGTGAGGAGGACTGATGGATTCATACCTTTCCCAAGGGGATTAGCGCAAAGGGAGACGCAAACGGCTTCGTCCAGGATTTGACCTCGGGTCAGTGGTTCCATTTCCTACAAAGATAACCGTTACACTAACCGCATTCTATGTGAAAATATGTCGGAGGCTTTACTTTCGGAGCGTATTTCGTATATTACCGGCTAACCATAAAGTATAGAAAAGATTCGCTCAAGTCCTATAAACCCTCGATTTTTGGGGTTATAAAACTCCACTCAATCTGACGGTGAGGCTCCAGTTCTGATGTTCTGAGTAGTAAGAAGTATATCTTCATTGCCATTACTCCCAGGTTTATCCTGACTCAGAATAGGAGAACTTTTTAGCGTCCCATCTATGGGTCAAACAAATATCTTTAAAATCTATTCGTACTTGATAGGAATACTTGAAGTCATATAACTGTCAATTATTTGCTTTAAAAATAATTACTTGTAGCAATGATTGTTTACAAAGGATTATTATTAGTTACTTGAAGCGATAATTGTTTACTAAGGTTGGTTGGTTGTTTGGGTTTTATAGATTATCAACCTTTGTAAGATATTTAACGTCAAATTTTTTATTTCTATTTTTATACAAATAAGTAGTTCTATTTCAAACAATTCAGTTTAGTATGGGCACAGTTTGATTGTCAAAAACATTTCTATTTCAAGCTATTCGGTTTAGTCAAACACTTCTAATTCAAACAATTCAGTTTATCATAAGTACAGTTTCAATATCAAAAAATCATTTTAAACAATTCATTTTTTGCACAAGTACGCAATTTAGTTCTATTTGACCCGTAGATAGGACCCTGTTAGGTGCTACTACTCCGAGCCAGAGTGGACCTGGGAGCGATAGCAATGAAGGAGTACTCTGCATTCCCCAAAGCTCCAACATTACTGGAACCTCAACATCAGATTGTTTTGTGACATATCCAGGACACTCGTTGGGGGAGTTTTACCCCTCTGCAGATAAGCAATCGGTGTATTCTACAGCCCTAGCCGACTAAGCAATGTTTATTAAGGGTTATTATTAGTTACTTGAAACTATATAACAGTACAAATGACTCTTATTAGATATAACCCAATCGGTTGGAGGTGTAGAATACACTGACTACATCTCTGCAGAGGGGTAAGACACCCCGACCTATGAGTGTCCTTGTTATGATTATCTGATGGTGAGGGTCCAGAAATGCTGGTGCTTTGGGATAATTCCTTGGTCCACTCCAATCCTGAGTAGTAGCACCTAATAGGGTTCTATTGATGGGTCGAATAGAACTGTTTGATCATTTAACTATGCGTAAACAAATGATTGATTTTTAATTGAATTGTTAGTGATACAAAGGGATAGTTGAAAACATTTAACTGTTTGCAAACAAATGAGTAACGTTGAATAGAATTATTAGTGTTGAATAGAAATATTTGAAACTCTTTAACTGTCGGCCTAAATTGAATCATTAGTGTTATATAGCAATCCTTGAAATCATTTACTTGTGTACAAATAAAACTATGGGTGTGAAATACTTGAAACTATTTAACTGTGTGCAAAATTGATTTATTGGTATTTGAGAGCAATTCTTAAAACCATTTTATCTGAATGCAAACAAATGAGTTAGTTTAAAAATGTGACCTACAAAATGTGTTTACTAATCATATACATTTGATATATACGTATAAACAGGATTTGACTTTAAATAACCCACAAAGATTGATATACCATAAAATCCAACCAAGCCAAACCTCTTATTAAATAGAAATAATTTCTTAAACCCTTAGAATTATTAGTATTCGTTAGGAATAATTAGAACCGTACGAGTGTGTGCAAACTATTTGTAATAGGAATACTTGAAATCATATAACCATATTTACCACCACCCCGCCCTGCTCGGAGAGGATATGACACAAGGTCAATTTTTAAGCGGAGTTTAACAGGTTTGAATTCAGAGTTTTTCTTCTCCTAAACTAGTTGCCTCACCAAGGCTGAAGCACCCTGAAGCACTATTTCCCATAGCTGGAGGGAGAATAATTGGATTCATACCTTTCCCAAGGGTATTAGTGCTATGTGAAGGAGTACTCTGCATTCCCCTCAGGCAATCAGTCTCGTTCAAGATTTGAACTCGTGTCGCCGTGTCTATTTCCTACGACGATAACTGTTACACCGCGGTCACCTTAATATCATATAACTATTTGTAAAATAACTTTAAAGAAACATCAACACAAAAATATAATTAATTTTTATTTATTGCTGACTTTTTGTCCTCATCTTGCTAGTTTTTGTGTTGTTTCTTCTTTCACTACGTTTCGGCCAAATTTCACCTCTGGCCTTCTTCAGGTGATTTAGAAGCCTCATCTCAGAATGATTCCAATTAAAGACAATTACAGAAATATAAATTTACAATGAATGCGATTCCCTAACCTCTACTTATAAAAAAACCTTAATCAGGTTCAAATGCTGTCAAAATCAATCCATCAGATCTATTTATATATAACTATTAATTGTTTCTATTAATAATAGTTACTTAAATTGTTTACAAAGGATAATTATTATTTGTTACTTTAAAGCATATAACTATATGTAAATTGCATTTATTAATAATTGTTAATTAAAACTATAATTGTTTACAAAGGATTATTATTATTAGTTACTTTAAAGCATATAACTATATGTAAATTGCATTTATTAATAATAGTTAATTAAAACTATAATTGTTTACTAAGGATTATTATTATTAGTTACTTATAACTATATAACTTTATGTAGACAAATGACGGTTAATAAATAGAAATAACTACTTGAAACCATATAATCATTAGTGTTTGATAGGAATAATTAAAACCTACCATTTGTGTGCTAAATAGGTTTGGTTTCTTTGTTTAATGGCCCCGTCCTCACGGGGAATCCTCAAATATGCTGATTATTTGTATTAGATATAAATACTTGATATCGTGTACAAAAAATCTCTTAAGGAACAACCACACAAAACACGTGACTACAAGTGTGCAGTGAACCCAAATCTCTCGTTATAAAATAACCCTTGACGAGTTGAAATGGCATTAAAATCAATCAATTCTATACTAAAAAATATTATCGGTTACATGAAACTATATAACTGTGTGCAAACAACTGACGGTTAATAAATAGAAATAATTACTTGAAATCATATAATTATTAGTATTAGATACGGGTACTTGAAGCCATGTGGCTACTTGTCAATTTATTTGGGTTTGATAGAAGTGCTTAATATCATGTAACTGTGTACCCCCAACACCAAAAAAAAAAAAAAAACAAAACAAAAAAAAAAAAAAATCTTAAGAAACAATTACTCAAAAAATGTAGCTATAAGTGTACAATGAACGCAATTCCTTTTTCTTTAAGCATAAAATAACGCTGGACAGTTTGACATCCCGTTACAACCAATCATTCCTACATTTAAAGTCTTACACATGCAGTCGATAATTGGCCTGATATGCCGATTGAAAATCACCATACGCCAACTGCGTCTCCAACAACGGCTCATCCATCGTCAGAATTGTTGGCCGTTTTCGGTTTTCATTTTTGCCTTCACAGTCGTCTGCGTTTTCGCCTTTCCAAATTATAAAGATATCATCACTCAATTTTTTTTTCTGAAAGCGCACAATTTACTTTCATAGATAATATTTAACAAAACGTTGTTCAATAGATTCATTCAAACGTTACTAACTAATTTTTCCTTTCAAGTTTTTCCAGTTGAGCATCCTTTTTTCTTTCTTTTTATTTCCTCTCCCTTTTCATTTTTTCCCCTTTATTTTCTCCCCCTGATCGCACTAACTTCTTTCTTTCTTTCTTTCTTTCTTTCTTTCTTTCTTTCTTAAACTCCATGACATCATTCTTTCTTTTTTCCTTCTTCATTCTCGCAGTATTTGTTTTTATTCTTTCCCCTGCCCTAACGTCTTTCTTTCTTTCTTTCTTTCTTTCTTTCTTTCTTTCTTTCTCAACCTCCATAACCTCTATCTTTTCTTCTTCTTTTTCTATCTTTTCCCTCCATCTTCGTTACATCTTTTTTAATCTATTCTCTCCCCAGCTCTCAACATATTGCTATTTACTAAGCTTTTTGCTTAGTCGTGGCACAAGGACCGGAAGTATGGAACACCCAGTGAAACTCAAATTCGCTAGTAATGCTTGTTTGTCGAGCTTACTAACCATTACACCACGTGAGGCTCTCTGGTTAATTTTTTTCTCTCTGATCTCTCAACATCGACAGCATCAATCTTTCTATTATTCTTTTTTTCTAAGTTCATCTAAGATTTTTTCTTTCTCTATTTTCCCCTTACCTCTTTCGTTAACTTTATTTATTTAGTTTTTATTTATTTATTTTTCTTCCGTTTTCATTAAAATCTTTCTTTCTTTCTTTCTTTCTTTCTTTCTTTCTTTTTTAACTCCAAAGACATTATTCTTTCTTTAATTTTTCATTGTATACCTTCTTCGTTCATCCTCGCAAATATTTAAAAAAATCTTTTTCTTTTTGACTTTTTTCATTCTCTTTTTTTGTGCACGTCGCCTGGTGTATTGAAAACACTTTCTTCTACTCCTGTTAAAGTTTTTCTTTCTTATTTCTGTATTTACTTCTTTAACCTTCGCTGACATTTTTCTCTTTCTTTCTCTTCTACAATTCTCTTTTCTTTGTTAATGCTCTTCTCAACCCTCGATAACATCTTTCTTCTTCCTCTCCCTACCCTCACTAGCATTATTCTTACTTTCTTTCTTCTTTCACCACTACTTTCTCTAACTTTATTCTTTCTTTATTACTTCTTTCTCTATTTCCCCCCTATTCTCTATCATTATTCTTTCTTTCTTTCTTTCTTTCTTTCTTTTTTTCTTTCTTCATCTGTTATTCATAGTTCCTTAGTAATTTTCTTTCTTTCTTTCTTTCTTTCTTTCTTTCTTTCTTCATCTGTTATTCATAATTCCCTAGTTATTTTCTTTCTTTTTTCTCTCTCTTTCTTTTTTTCTTTCTTCATCTGTTATTCATAATTCCTTAGTAATTTTCTTTCTTTCTTTCTTTCTTTCTTTCTTTCTTTCTTTCTTTCTTTCTTCATCTGTTATTCATAGTTCCTTTGTAATTTTCTTTCTTTCTTTCTTTCTTTCTTCATCTGTTATTCATAATTCCCTAGTTATTTTCTTTCTTTTTTCTCTCTCTTTCTTTTTTTTCTTTCTTCATCTGTTATTCATAATTCCTTAGTAATTTTCTTTCTTTCTTTCTTTCTTCATCTGTTATTCATAGTTCCTTAGTAATTTTCTTTCTTTCTTTCTTTCTTTCTTTCTTTCTTTCTTTCTTTCTTTCTTTCTTCATCTGTTATTCATAATTCCCTAGTTATTTTCTTTCTTTTTTCTCTCTCTTTCTTTTTTTCTTTCTTCATCTGTTATTCATAATTCCTTAGTAATTTTCTTTCTTTCTTTCTTTCTTTCTTCATCTGTTATTCATAGTTCCTTAGTAATTTTCTTTCTTTCTTTCTTTCTTTCTTTCTTTCTTATTCATAACTCCTAAGTAATTTTCTTTCTTTCTTTCTTTCTTTCTCCACCTACGTTAATGTGATTCGTCTTTTCTTTTTTTCTGTTCTTGCCCTCCTACCCTCACACTCTACGTTTTTCTCTTCTTTCTCTATTTTCTTCTCTACTCTCGCATGATTCTTTCTTTTCAGCTTTTTTTCTTTCTTTATTTCCTTCTCATCATTCTTGTTTTCTTTCCTCTTTCTTAATTCCTTCTCCACCCTGGCCAACGTCATTCTTATTTTAGTTCATCTTTTTCTACTTCCTCTTCCTACCTACATTAACATCGTTCTGTCTTTCACTATTCCTTTACTCCTCCCCCCTCCTACGCTCACTAACATCTTTCTGCCGGTCTTTTTTCCTTAATAGTTTTCTCTCACTTTTTAAAATATCCTTTTTTTTGTGGGTGTTTAATTCCGTCCCTTCTTTCTCTTTCACTTACCAATCTTACACTCCTCTAGTTTCTCTCCGTTTTTCCATCAATGAACCCTGCCCGGCAGCTGTTCTTGTCGCCGCCGTCGCCGCCGCCGCCGCCTCCGCTGCTCCTGGTGGTGGTGGTGGTGGTGGTGGTAAAAAACCAGCCACATCATTGGCGTCCCTGTCTTGGCCAGACACATCGCCTCGGTACTTTCTTGAAAAACGATGTTACTATGAAGATAATTCTGTCCACTTCTTTACTTAAATCTTAAAACTCCTAATTTTTTTTTTTCTCTCTCTCTCTCTTGTACTTGATTTAGAAATTATTTTTTTCATTTTATTTCTACGGTGTCTATCAATTGACAAATGAAGTAACAGTACTTGATACCCTCTTTTAGAGAGAGAGAGAGAGAGAGAGAGAGAGAGAGAGAGAGAGAGAGAGAGAGAGAGAGAGAGAACTGCATCGTATATTCAAAACAAAGAAAACATATCTTAGAGAAATTTATAAAAGAAGAATATTTTTTTTAATTTCTTTTTTCTTAGGAAGAAAAAGAGAAAAAAAAGATTTTTGAAAAAAAAAAAAAAAAATCAAAAGATGTCTGACATTAATATAAAAGCCTAAAAGTGTCAAAAAGTCACAAAGAGGAAATTCCTTAAAAAACGAAAACAAAAAAACAAAAAACAACAAAAAACAAAAACAAAAAATAGACAAAAGAAACAACACAAAATGCAGTATGAGAGGGAAAAGACGATGCTTACTCGAATAAAGCTTTCTTCTTCTATCGAGATAATGTGTGAGTATTTTTACTGGATGGTTTACTACTTTCAACGGATTTGGTATTCTTACATAGTCTACACTTCTGTTTAAAGAACAATTACTAGTAAGTGTACCACTAAGGTGACGTTAGAGCCGAGGCCTTTGTGACACAGCCGACGATTACGTCAGGTTGTCTAGCAGAAAGCGGATTAAAAAAATAATTGAAGGTAGGTCTCTCTTTGCTTCGATTAGCGTTTCACTCAAGTTGAGGCTTGGGTTTCTTTCATTGTAATTGATTTTGATATTTACTTTTTCCTCGAGGTTTATACCCACACACACACACACACACACATGACTTTTACAATGCATGTTTTTCTGTTGAGAGAGAGAGAGAGAGAGAGAGAGAGAGAGAGAGGTAATTTACTAAGCTTTTTGCTTAGATGTGGCACCCACAGCGTGTTTTTGTGTGTGTGTTAAAGTGTTTATTATTTACTGTTCTTGATTCAGTTGTATATAATTTTCGCGTGTATCTCTAGTCGTTCAAATAACATGTCTAAGGCAATGTTTGAGGGATCCTTACTCGTTTAAAAGTAATTTAGAACTATTAAAATTTAATGGCGCTTAAAGTTTTCCCATATAAAAGTCCGTTTTTATCTTTTGATTTACTGTCAGCGCTAAAACTCTTTATAATCTATAATCACATTATTACTTTCATTTTTAGTTTTTATCTTATTCTAAATTATCCCAAGCAATTTGCTTTCAATCTATTTATAAAGAAAATTTTTTTAACCGGTAATTTTAAATATTTTACGGAATAGTAGTTTTCCGAAATTGCCTGAACGTATTTCCTTTCAAAAACCATGTATTTTTATTATCAAAATAGACTGGATTTGTATTTAAAATTTTAGTATTGTTTTTAAATTTTATTATTTTATTTTAAATTTTTAGTATTGTTTGGTTTCTTTGTTTAATGGTATATCAGCCTTCGTGGGTTATTTAATGCCACTTGTAGAAGAATAGTTGTGGTGCTATTTAACCCAAATCTAGTAAGGGGAAAGGGGCTTATACGTATCTCAAGGGTAGTTGCCTAAAAGAGAACGTAATAGCGCGACTGGAATTCGAACTCACGTCCGGCGCTTAAACAACTGGGCCCCTAAAAAGAATTCTATTAAATTGATAAATTTTAAGTTGTATTGTAAGAAATAGACGACCTGTAAACCGGTTAATTTCCGGCTGTCCATGTTGATATTGATACTTCTACTTATTTAAGAAAAAGTAAAAGGTTCTAATTTAACATTTCATCACGATATTGAGAATTCAGACGGTTTAAAATATGACGTTCAGCGCGAATATAGACCGTACAAAATTATCATTCAGTTGAAAATTGAACTGGAGATTACTTTATTGTGTAAGTTTGAACATTTTACGTGTCTTGTTCTAATAAATCTCGCAATAATGTGAAATTTTTGGGTTTAGGGTCACACACACACACACACACACACACACACACACACACACACACACACACACACACACACACTCTCTCTCTCTCTCACTACACACACGCTTACATACATACATAAGCGTGTATATATATATATATATATATATATATATACATATAGACATACACATATATATATACACATATATACATGCGCACACTCACGTGCATCCCAACACACATCCACACACACACACACACACACACACACACACACACACACACACACATATATATATATATATATATATATATATATATACGTACAAACATATGCATATATACACACATATTTATTCATACACACGCTTACACGCACGCACACTAGCACATACATATGTAAATATACCCAAGTATACACTTATTCATTCATATATATACACATACAGAATATATACATATATACACGCATATATGTACACGTGTACGTATGCACATACACATTACCTATCTATCTATCTATCTATCTATCTATCTATCTATCTATCTATCTATCTGAGTTGGCTAATATCTGAGTCCACCCATTTCTGTCTATCTATCTATCTATCTATCTATCTATCTATCTATCTATCTATCTATCTATCTCATTCACATCAATCTGTACAGGTATATCTATCTATCTATCTATCTATCTATCTATCTATCTATCTATCTATCTATCTGCTATTATGATTAAATTTTATCACGAAAAGTATTTATAATCAGTTAAATTTTTGCAGTTTTCTCAGCACAAGTTTTTCAACTCTTCCTTCGACATGTTTATCATCAACACATTTCACTTCTAAAATCAATTACAAATCTAACCTATTGTCCCATTGTTTTTTTCAAATACCCAGAACTTTTATAAAAATTGCTTAAAAAAGCTTGAATCAAAACGACAAATTTTTCGAGTTTTTCAGTTTTATTTCATTTCAAAACCACTAGTTACATAACGTTTTCCCTCGGAAACCTTTGAAAACAAAATAATAAAACGTTACTTAAACCATAAATCTGATTAAAAAAAAATCTATCTAAATATTACTAAAGTTCTCGTTATGTTTGTAAATAACCGTACACCAGAAAAATGAAACATCGTAGCGAGATTTTATTAGAGCAACATACAATACTCTAATTTAGGGAATAAAGCAATTTCCTGTCTAATGTACAACTGAATGATAATTTTATCCGTGGTGCACATTAATGCTGATGATCATTTTTTTAATCACCCAAATTCTCGGTGTAATGGAGATAAGTTTGAAAAGGTTTTTACAATCATTCAATCCTTTCTAAATAGAAGCATCAGTATAATCATGGAGCAGGATTTTTATTAAAGCAACATACATAAATTGATCTGAAAGAATAAAGCAATTTCCAGCCTAATTTGTCACTGAATTATATTTGGTGGGTGGGTTTGTATTCGCGCTAAACGTCATATCTAAATTAGCTCCTAAGTATATAATCGACATGATTGAAATCTTGATTTGAATCTTTCACTCCTTCCTGAATATAAGCATCAATCATAATGGATCTTTGTTACAACGGGAACCTAATGAGCTTCAGGTTTGTTTAGTCATATATAAACATTCTGGAACGATTTTGCAAGCTTTTTAAGTGATAATTGATTTAAATTTCTTTTCTTTAATTTTTAACTCCGTATTTTCATCCGCATCGTGCCGGTTTTATTTTCAAACGTGATGTTCCTTGTTGATTAGTTTATTACTATTGAGGTGGTCAGTATAATTATTTCATTTATGATGACATTAAATATTTCAGATAAGAAAAATGAACACTTTTTTTTCAGTTTGTAATATAAAATAAATAGTTGCACAAGTAGGAGCTGATTGAGTGATTTATCGATTGATTGATTTTAACAACAAATCAAACCGTCTAGGGTTATTCATGTTTTGAGTTTGGGGAATCGCGTTCATTGTACTTTCATATTTACATTTATTGTGTTATTTCTTAAGAGTTTTTTTTTTTTGGCACACAATCCTATCTAGTACAAATGATTTTTAAACAGATCTATTTGACCCATAAATCGAAACGTTTACAGGTATTGCCACTCCAGGTTAGTGGACCTGGGAGTAATTGAAATTAAGATATACTCTACTTTACCCATATTTCCTTCTACATCAGATGTAGTTTTGTGTCTTACTCAGGACACCCCTTTTGTGGGTGCCTTACCCCTCTGTAGGGGGATACTGTCAGTATATTCTACACCTCATCGACAAGAGGAAAATGTGTCAGTAATGGCTTTAAGTGGTAGCATTTAAAACTTGTTTGTATTTATCTAGGTCTTCTGCCTCGGACAGGATGCGACACAAAGTCAATTTACGAGCGGAGTACAGTTGATACGAATTGAGGGTTTTCCTTCTTCCGGGCAGGTTACCTAACCAAGGCAAAAGAACCTAGTCTGCTTTACTATTTATCCACAGCTTGGATAGGGTAGAGAAGAGGTGGGTTCATATCTTTCCTAAGAGCGAAGTGAAACGCAATCAGAACTTGTTAGTACTTATTCAACCTGAACCAAATGGATTTGCGTGTAAACTTACAGGTGTGCATAAAATGGTCACCACCACCACCACCACCACCACCACTACCACCTCCTCTTTAACAAACATTAATAAAATAGCGCTCTATCCTATCTAAGCACAAGAACACTAACGGTAAAGCTCGGGTTTTCCGACAAAATCTTCGTATGACACACACACACACACACACACACACACACACACACACACACACATATATATATATATATATATATATATATATATAAGTGTGTGTATATATCATTAAGAAACAAATAAATCAATAAATATATTCCATTTTCTTGTGTCTTGATATTTTGCTCTGAATAGGTTTCTTTGCATTTGTTTACTTATAAGCTTTGAATTGAGCAATCCATTTGGATAATTCTTTTTAAGTATATCTATGGTAACTTATATTGTTGTCGCGTGCGACCCGAAGGCTGCCTTTTTAATAGCTGAAACACTGTGGTGTAGGGGAGAGTGCCACTCCTTTTCTTGGATTGGTAGCATGTTTTGAGTCTTTGGTGTGACTCGACTTGGGATTGAACCCTTGTATTCTGGATCCTCCGCGAAGACGCTTACGATTATATATATATATATATATAAGCAAAAATGAATGAGAATCTAAGTTATGTTTCATTATTAATAGTTTCACATATCTTCAATAAAATAATCATTGGAATAAAAAAAAAGTTTTATCGGACAAGTGTGTTTTCTATTTCATAGAACATGTATGAAACATAACTAAGAAGTGAGATTCTAATTCATTTTAGATTTTATACTGCTCTGCTTGTCAGTATTTGGGCACTTTTGAGTCATCAAACGCTTTTCGAGTGATTAATATATATATATAATATATATATTATATATATATATATATATATATATATATATACGTCAGTTTTACGAACTGATTTGTTCCTAACAGAAATTTGTAAAGCGAGATAATGTGAAATGTGAATGTATATAGGAAATAATGCATTGAATGGATCATGTTCTAATCAAAGGAATTGTAAATAAAATCTTTCAAAACAACAGGATAATAATTAAACAATGTTTGCAAAGTATTAAAATGATTGAAGAAAGAACAAATAGTACATATATATATATATATATATATATATATATATATATATATATATAATACGAGGATCATTAAATAAGTTTACAGATTTTTTTCGTATGGGCACTTTTATTGATAGTACACACATGAAACTCTAGTCCCCTTCGAAGTAATCTCCTCCGGCTGCAATGCACTTGTTGTACCGTTCCAAAAACTTCTCAAGACCCCATGGATGTCCTCTTGTGTGAGCGTGTCAATGACCTCCGTCACAGCCTTTTTCATCTCCTCAGTTGTCTCATAATGACAACAGCCTCTGAGCTAAGGGAATAAGCAAAAGTCACAGAGAGCAAGGTCTGGACTATAGAGAGGCTGAGGATCTATCTTGATGCCCATCTTGGTCAAATAGTCTGTGACAAGGATGGAGTTGTGGACTGGTGCATTGTCCTGGTGGAAAGCCACTGACCCAATTTGAAGAGTGCTAGCCTCTTCCGATGGAATCTCTTCCTGAACTCCCTTAAAACCTCAACAACCGTAAGTATTGTATGTTGTATATAAGATTAAAACAAAACTCATGAAGAACTTCGACGATGGCTTAATCCATTTTATTTTCAAAAGATGAATTCGTAATTCTGAGGTTTCGTAAAACGCGATTTTATATATATATATACATACGAAGTTTGTTCAAAATGCTCAAAGCCTCACCCAGTCGAAGTGTTCGGGAAATGTTAACCTGCTCATCCTCAAGATCTCAGTTAAAAATGCTATGGCTCTTCTTTTTGGGGAGGCTGATAACTTTTTGAACGAACCCTTTATATATATATATATATATATATATATATATATATATATATATATTTACTAATCTAATATCTACCAGCATTCACGGTACCAGAAAAAAACCAAAAGAAACCCGCCAGGAAGAGATAAAAGTATCTCGAATCACCGCCCGGGGAAAAAGAAAAAATTATAGGTCAAAAAGAAAGAAAAGCCCAACCTCGTCCTGCCCCTTAAAAAAAATCAAGGGATACGCAGTCAGTGGTCAAAGAAACTAAAAACCTTCCGCGAATCCTGATGATCCGATAAGGTGAAACTTTAGTAGAAGATTTTCGAATCGCGATTTAAGTTAATTTATATATATATATATATATATATATATATATATATATATATATATATATATGCGTGTGCGTGCGCGCGTGTGTGAGTGTGTGTGTGTGTGTGTGTGTGTGTTTATGTATACGCGCGCAAGTGCGTGTACGTTAGTTGTTTGGGTTTCATGGCATATCAAACTTTGTAGGTTATTTAATGCCAAATCCGTTTTTATACAAATAATCAGTTCTATTTTAAACAATTCAGTTTAGCATGAGTACACGGTTTAATTATCAAAAACATTTCTATTTCAAGCTATTCAGTTCAGTCAAACAGTTCTAGTTCACACAATTCAGTTTAGTATTAGTATAACTTTTATCCACACAGTTAAATGTCAAAACAGTTCTCTTTCGAATAATTCAATTCAGCGTAGTACAGTTTTAACGATAAAAACAGTTCTATTTCAGAGAATTCAGTTTAGCATAAGTACGCAGTTTACATGTCAAAGCAGTTCTATTTCTAGCAATTCAGTTAAGCATAAATACGCAATTTAAATATCAAAACAGTGCTATTTCAAGTAATCTAGTTTAGCATAAGTACGCAGATTAGTACTATTTAACCCGTAGATAGAACACTATCAGATGCTACCACTTTAGGCCAGAATGGACCTGGGTGCTCTGCATTCTCCAAAGCTCCAGCATCACTGGAACCTCACCATCATATTGTTTAGTGTCATATCTTGGACACTGGTTGGCGGGGGTCTTACTCCTTTGCAGAGGTGCTGTTGGTGTATTCTACCGTCCCAGCCGACTGGGTAAGTGCGTGTATGTGTGTGTATATGTGTGTGCATGTGGGTGTGTATGCTTGTGAATTTGTGTGTGTATGCAACAAGTTTTATTGATTATGACGAACACGGAAAGTCTTATTCAATTTTCTTTATTCGACTTCTTTCTTTGCAAGAGAATGTTGACAAAAATTAAGAGTGTTTAATAACTCTAAATAATCTTTTATTTTGTGTCCAATCAATTTCGATTTTTCTGTGACCATTGTTAAGAAGAAGAATTAGACTATTTTGGTGTTTGGAGTAACTGAGATGTTGAACTGTTTTCACTTTTTTCTTCTCGGCTTTTGTGTCAGGAGGTACATAAAAAAGAATAAGTTCCGGGTGACCTTGATCCTCGGGGCAGCACCTGCCCCCACGTGTATAAGGGGCTGCGTTCATTGCTCGGTGCCTGAGGCGCACCAGAAAGGAAATGCCGACGGAACTAACCAATTTTTGACTTGTACCTCACTCCCCGGGAAGCTTGCTTCCTGTGAGGTTACTATATTAAACCGCCCTTGTGTTATATACCAGCACCCTGAATAAGGCGGGGGGGAGCAGTATAATAGCTTAGAGGGGTCTAAGACTTAAATCATTAAAAAGTTAACCTATTGCTTTACTTGTTTATGTTACATCGTCTCCCTTTAGGCTTAGCAAGTAAGTCAATATAGAAAAAAAAAAAATTCAGTGAAAACGTCTTTTGTTCCACAAAATGATAAACTTGCATTTTCTGTCAGGTCAAAGAGAGATTGATTGTGATCTTTTTTCTTCATTTAGAACTTGAGCAACCAGTATTTGTGCTGCTACTGAGAAGTAACTGTATCCTGGTTGCTTGAATTCCAGACGGAGAATTCCTATATCTACATCTCTATTGCCTAGCAACGATACGACGAATTAGACTGTTAAATAACAGATTACACTATTTCATATTTTCACCTATTTTTAACAAAGAAGCCAGAGTGGAAGGCTCACGGCATTGGGTCTCAGGGTTCTAGGGGTTTATTTTGCTAAATTTAAGAAGCCGGTACTTGACAATGTGCAGTTCGTATGTATTTAGGTCTGCTATGTCAAAAATTGACTTTAATTTTCGGTCCCCCACCCCACGCAAATGTCGTATTGAGTGAGATGTCCATAAAGTGGAAGTTCAATTTGGAATATATAGACATAATGTATAATAAGACATAGGCTCTCTACTCAATATTATGATATTTGATGTCAAATTTGTAGAGTAAATTGTATATAAAATCTTAAAGTTAATTTTTGAAAATTAAATGAAAATTTCCTGAAAAAAGATGTGATTTCTAAACATTAGCGGGCCACAATACAAATGATAAATAAATAAATAAGTAAATAAATAAATCGATATTTTCAGAACCCAGTTTACATTGAATCTGCAATCATAAAAGCCAGGATAAAGTCAGTGTCCAATAATACCTTATAGTCTATTATAAACTGAACCCCCACTCCGGTCCTAATTAGTTTTTCTCAAAAATGAAAAACTCCCAAAGGAATTGAAATCATTAAATAAACCTAAATACGTTTGCCCGTATATTTAAAGGCACAGTCGGCTGGGGCTGTAGAATACACTGACTGCTTCTATGCAGAGGGGTAAGACTTCCCCAACGAGTGTCCTGGGTATCACACTAAACAATCTGATGAAGTTCCAGTAAGGCTGGAGATTTGGGGAATACAGAGTACCCCATCACTCCCAGGTCCACTCTGGTTCGGAGTGGTAGCACATGATAGGGTCCTCTCTATAGGTTAAATAGATCTAAACAGTGTACTTATGCTAAACTGAATTACTTGAAATAGAACTGCGTTGATATTTAAACTGCGTACTTATGCTAAACTGAACTGCTTGAAATAGAACTGTTTTGACATGTAAACTGCGTACTTATGCTAAACTTAATTGTTTGAAATTGAAAAGTTTTGACATTTAACTGTGTGGACAAAAACTATATTTATACTAAACTGAATTGTTTGAATTAGAATTGTTTGACTAAACTGAATAGCTTGAAATAGATAGGTTATTTACAATTAAACATGTACTCATACTAAACTGAATTGTTTGAAATAGAACTGATAATTTGTATAAAAATGGATTTGGCATTAAGTAACCTACAAGGGTTCATATGCCATAAAACCCAAACAACCAACCAACTGGGTATTTAAGACTCCGTCAATTTAGTTCGATTTCAGTTTGACTTATTGGATTAGTTTGGTTGGGTTTTATGGCATATCAACCATTGTAGGATATGTAATGCCAAATCCGTTATATATATATATATATATATATATATATATATATATATATATATATATATATATATATATATATATATATGTATGATTTGTAAACATTTTGTTGATAACATTTTTAAATGAGCCTTATCTCATTTTTTGCACGCAGTTGAATGGTTTTTAAGAATTTCTATCAAACACCAATAATTTTATTTACAATTAATCATTTATTTGTGCAGTTAAATGCTTTCAATTGTTACTATGTAACACAAATAATTCAATTCAACATTAATCATTTGATTTCAGACAGTGAAGTGTTTACAAGTAATGTTATTCTATTCAACACTATTCATTCATTTGCACATTGTTAAACGGTTCCAAGAATTGTTATGTATCACAAACAATTCAATTAAACATCAGTCATTTGTTTACTCACAGTTAAATGATAAAACAGTTCAATTTCTAACAATTCAATTTTGCCTAAGTCAGCAAAAATAAATGATTTCAAGTATTGCTATGTATCACTAACATTTGAAATAAACATCAGTCATTTGTTTACTCAGAGTTAAATGATCGAATTGTTCTATTTCATACACTTCAATTCAACATAAGCCGTTTGTTTGCAACTCAAGCAGTTCTATTTTTACTCTTTGATAGGATTCTTTCAGGTGCTAAGACTCTGGACCAGAGGTGGACCTGGGAGTAATGGCAATAAAGAGGTACTCCATATACCCCAAAGCTCCAGAACTGGAGCTTTACCATCAGATTGTTTAATGTCATATCCAGAACACATGTTGCGGGGGGGGGATGTCTTACCTCTGCAGAGATGCAGTCGGTATATTCTACAGCCCCAGCCGACTGGGCTTAAATTATTGTTGTCATATCCGAAAAAAAAACAAAAAACGTTTAAACTTCACAATCAGATACTGATCAGAAACTTTTACTTTTTTTATTTTTAAACTGGATATGTTTCTTATCGTCTGTGTTTTACTGTTTCCCAGTCTTGTCGGTGGCGTTTAGAATACGTTGACTGTATCGTCTACAGAGGGACAAGCTCCTCCCTCACCGAGATGTACTGGGTATTACACTATCCTGCATCTTGTGGAGGAGCACTGAGAAATGTGAAGTAACCCTTCATTGCCAGTACTCCCGGGTCCACTCTGATCCAACGTTACAGTACTTGTTAGGATCTCATCTATGGATCAAATAGATCTGTTTAAGATAAAGAAGTGTTTATTCATTTAAAATGAAGTATTTCCCCGAGTAAAATGATCGGGAAGACAAATTTTTGTACCGTATATAAATTCAAGACTATTATTGTTAAACTGACTTCGGCGTAAGATAACCCAATAATGGCTGATATGTCGTAAAATCAACCACCCACCCTACCAATTAATTATTTGTAAAAAAGTTTACTT
>OY757912.1:113426650-113499150 GCA_963585895.1 Sepioteuthis lessoniana | reverse complement strand
ATATGCAATCTGCATAATAATTTTAGTAATAAACTAAAACACCTGAAGCTGTTGTAGCAGCGATCCATAATTATATTGACACTTCTGTTTAGGAAGGAGTGAAGGATATTAATTAGCATTTTATAGTTATCTCCGTTATATCGAAAATTTGGATGATGAAAAAATGACATTCTGTACAAATAAAGACCGCACGAAATTATCGCAAATTGTCAGATTACCATCAGGTCAGCTGAATGTGGCGGTCATTTCAAAGTAAAATGATATCAAATTTTCTATAACATTATATATACATATATAATGAACAAAAAAGTGATAAAACTGAAAGGGATATATATTTTGTGTTTTCTATTTTTAATTGTTCTCATCTAATTTTGACCTAGAGTCATTGTCAGGAGAAAGATTTTGGCGGAAAATTTTTTTGTCGTTTCACATATGTTCATCTTTAATATATACACGGTGCGGAAGCGAAATATGGAATAAGCTTTTAAATCTTTATAAGTAGGGTTAGTTCAATTTTAGAAAAAAAACAACAAAAAACAAAAACAAAAACAAAAGCAAAAAAAAAAAAAAATTGCGATAAATCTAAATTTTCATGATTAGCTCTATTATTATTATTATTATTATTATTATCATTATTATTATTATTATTATTATTATTATTATTATTATTATTATTATTATTCAAGTACCTTTTTTTCATTAAAATTCAGCCCAATATGAGTGAGTAAGAAAAGAAACGACAAAGATTCTGTGATTAGCTGAACGCCGAAACCAAGCCGAAAAAAATTTCCCAAATAATTGGAGATTCTTTATGGCCTCCATCAAGTCTGGACCTTAAGAACCTTGATTACGCTATATGGTGGCATTTTAGAAAACTAAATAAATGCAACTTCCCTTTGAAATATTGGTTCATTTCATTTAAGCCTGCTATTGAGGAAAAATGGAATAAAATGTCTGAAGAATTTACTAGAATATTCCTAATTTTGCTTTCTCACCCTATATATATATATATATATATATATATATATATATATATATATATATATATATACTCTTTAAATTCTTTAAGAAAAACAACAAACCGGTCACATTAGGATTATAAATTTATTTCCATCTTGTTACGCGTTTTTGAAAATATATATATATGTATTTACTTTTCTCTCATAGGACTAGCAATATATATATATATATATATATATATATATATATATATATATATATATATAGAGAGAGAGAGAGAGAGAGATCATTGTTTGATTAATTGATTGATCTTAACGATATCTCAACCCGTATAGGGTTATTTTATTCCAAGAGGTTAAGGAATCGCGTTCATTGTATATATTTACATTTATATTTACATTTTGTGTGTAGTTGTTTTTTAAGAGACTTTTTTTTCCAACACGGTCCTACGAGAGAGTGAAAGATCGTGATGCGGGCTTTTGTTAAAAAGAAGAAAAAAATTCTTGTGCCAGATGAATTAAAAAAATACATCCGGCATATGGATCTCTTTTTATTAAACAGAGATTTGTGGATTAAAAAACAAACAAAATTTCTTCTCGTGATAAGAAACCGTCATTTGGGTCTCGGGCATTTTTTTCATTATTAGGAAACTCAATCGACACCAGCTGTGAATTTGGGGTTGTTTTTTTTTTCTAAATTTTTCTTATTTGTTAATTTAAATTATACACCAGATGTGTAAAGAGTGTGTTGGAACGTTGTAAGATATGCATAATTCAACAATTTTAATTTGATGTGTGTTGCATTAGTCGCGTATGTAAACTTACGTTTTACTTGATTTTTGGTTAAAATAACCAGTAAAAATCGATTTTTCTGGTTAATTTAAAAAGAAAAAGAATATTCAAAGAGAAAATAAATTATAATGTTCTAAATGGTAATAATAAAGACACTTTAGTCAACTGGATAAACTGATTAAAAAAATCTTTCAATAAATTAAAAAAGTAAACATTAAAAACATTTAAAAAGAGGATTATTTGCATGAAACATGATATCTAAATAAATTTATCCTTTTTACTACTTGATTGATTTTAACGGTATGTCAATCCGTTTCGGGATATTTTTTACCTAGAGGTTTGGGAATCACATTCATTAAATAATTACATTTACATTTTTTGTTTAGTTGTTTAAGAGTTTTTTTTTTTTTTGGCACATGGTCCTATTGAATACGAATAATTTTTAAACTTGATATTTTTTACTATAATAATTATTAGTCTTCAGTTAACTTTTAAACAGACGGGATCTTTGCAAGTACTACCATTTTCAATCAGACTAGACCTTGGAATAATAGAAGTGAAGGGTTACCCCCCACTCCTCACCATCAAATGCAGTTTAGTGTCATACCCTGGATATCCATTTTTTTGGCTGGGGGCGTCATTAAATAAATTACTGACTGAATTTTTTAAAAAATCAAAAGCAAAAAAACAAACAAATAAACAAAAAAACACATACAGCTAAACTTTATGGCGGAGTGGACAGATTTTTATATGCCGGGCGTCATTAAAATGAAACATTTTTAAAATGAAAAATCCATGTCAAGAAAGATATCAGGTCTGCACCAAAGATCTTCGGGTCTTAGTTCAGAGAATTCATCATTGGATTAATAGATGTTTGTTGAAATATAATCAAATTCGGGAGCATGTTGTACGTTGTTCTTCCCTTATCTTAACTTCACTGATAATGATATCAAAATTTGCTCATCGCTTCCTTCAAGCGTCTAGAGCAGGTAAGGGTAAAATTTTCAAGGAGCAGGCCGCATGAGACATGGTTCATCATGAGGCTGGCAACACTATTCATAAAATTCAAGGTAATTTTACATTGAAAATAAGTCATTCATTTTCTCTCAGGAAGATCATACAGGTAAACATCTACCTTAGAAAAGTTGACGTTTTTTCTCTTCGGTAAAAAGATCTTTCCTATAAAAAAAACTGAAGTCTTAAGCGGGCTATAAGGAAAGCCATATTGGTACGTGGGTAGCAGTTTGCTCATGACTGGTCTAAAGGCTTTTCTGTAATATTGTCCGCCAATCCCAAACGTCCCGATTACTAAACAACACGGACCCTGCAGGGAAACTCTGATATAGAGAATAAGTTGGGTTTGGTTTGGTTGTGTTTTATGACATATCAGCTATCATGTTTTATTGTCGAATCTTGTTTATATATATATATATATATATATATATATATATATATATATATATATATATACATAGGTTTGTTGGAATTTATGGCATATCAACTCTTATGTTTTAATGCCAAATCCTATTTATATATATATTTACATATGTAGGTTGGTTGGTTTTTATAACATATCAATCCATGTCGCTTATTTAAAGTCAAATCCTGTTTGTACATAGATATCAAATATATAAGGTTTGTAAACAAAATAGTTTGTAGTTAACATTTTTTATATGAACCAGAGCTCATTTGTTTGCACACAGTTAAACGGTTTCAAGTATTGCTATCTAACACTAATCGTTCAATTTGCTCATATTTAAAGGTTTGAAGTATTGCTATTCAACTCTAATAATTCAACATTACTCATTTGCTTCCCACAATAAAAATTGATTTGAGTGTAACGATACAACACTAACAGTTCAATTTAATATCAGTCACTTGTTTGCACCAAGTTAAATCATTAAACATTTCTGTTTGATCCCTCGATGGAACCCTAACAGGAACTACCACTCTGGCTAAGAGGGCTATAAGGATTAATCCAATGAAGAAGTAACTACACTTTCCCTATGCTCCGGGACTCAAGCCTCATCGGGGTTTAGTTTCATATCCAAGACACTTGTTGGGCTGTCTTATCCCTCAGCAGAGATGAAATCGGCGTATTCTTCAGTTCCGGACGACTGGGATATATATATATATATATATATATCATCATCATCATGTCGCGCCACCAGCACGGATATCCCTGACCCTCTCTCGCCACTTCTCCCTATCATTCATCGCCTCCGGCAGGTCTTCAGGATTACAACCCGTGTCCTCACATAACTGCTGTATGTAAGTTCGTGCTGGTCGTCCTGCTTTTGCACATCCATATGTGGGGGTCAACAGGAGTACATCGCTTATGAGCTCGTCCTTGCTTCTCCAGCAGTGTCCCGCGTGTCTGGTTCGTCTAACTTGTATAGTTTTTGTGATGGGGGGCAAGTGTCCGTATAGTTGGTGTCTCGTGGGGTGTTGTCGCCAGGACTTGTTCAATACTGCTCTCAAACATTATAAAGTATCATCCGAATGCATTCTAATCAAACCAAGAGCCAAATGTAGAGTTCCATTAGAGGCAATAGTGATAAGAGCAAAACGAGATATTATGAAAAA
Source organism: Sepioteuthis lessoniana (assembly GCA_963585895.1). Classification (NCBI taxonomy): domain Eukaryota; kingdom Metazoa; phylum Mollusca; class Cephalopoda; order Myopsida; family Loliginidae; genus Sepioteuthis; species Sepioteuthis lessoniana. The sequence goes on along the minus strand of OY757912.1, from coordinate 113,494,813 downwards.
AAAACATCCTTACTTAATAAAAGAAACCCAATCAATGTCAATGGCCAGAAACTTAAAAAAAAAAAACCCAAAAAAAAAAAAAAACCCCAGACAGAACTAACCCATACCAAAAAAACCATCTATAATAGAATACATTTAAGGCCAAATCAATAAAATCAGAAACTCGGTATAAAGATAAACCCGATTTGCATAGTAGCTAGTAAATGAAATTTGCTAAAGGAAGAGCACCTCAAGAGCTAAACTAAAAGGTGCCAGTCAGTGAGAAAGACGACAGAAGTGAAAAGAATATTTCAAGAATCAGCTTGTAAACTCACCTGAAGTCACTGATAGACCTTCCCAAAATTATCAATTAGTAACAAAATATCAAACTAGGACAGTTTTCGGAGGTAGAACTTGATGAAGTTCTAAAAAAAAAAAATAATAGAATAAAATTAAAAAATAAAAACAGAAAAGGTGCAGGCCTAGAAATATCTCCTAATGTAGGGACAACAAGGAAATCTAATGATATACTTTTTCGATTAGGCAACGCTGTCTATAAAAAAAAGCACAAAAGAGAAATGGACGAAAGGTTGCATCCTTCCTATCCCCAAGAAAGGTTACCTCGGAATCACTAGGAACTATACAGGCATAACGCTAACCACTATAGCTGAAAAGGTTTATAATACCCGGCTTCTCAATCGTATCCAACTTGAAATCGAGAAAATTCTCATGAAAAATCAGAACGCTTTTCGGAGAAATTGTTCCACAACTTCTCAGATTCTGACTATCCGCCGGATCATCGGAGTACGTGTAAAAAATCTCAAGGCACCAATATTGTGCATAGATTTCTTCAAAGCATTTGATTCCATACACAGAGAGAATATGGAATAAATACTGCGAGCATATGGTTTCGCCAAAGAAACTGTTACGGTAATAATTATGCGTTATAAAAACACAAAAGTTTTATAAAAACCCAAAAGTTCACTCACTTGATGGCGACACAGAATTTTCCGACTTTGTTACTGGAATTTTGCTTAGAGATACATTGGCACAGTATTAGTTTATAATCTGCCTAGACTACGTACTTCGAACATCGATAGATGTAATAAAAATGGCTTTAGCTAAAAAAAAAAAAAAAAAAAAAAAAATCAAGAAGCAGATTATATTTTGCAGAAACTATAACAGAAGAGAACTCTACTGAGGATCTAGCGCTTTTCGCAATACTCCAGCCCAAGTCGAATCCTTACTGCATGGCCTTGGGCAAGCAGCGGGTTGCATCAGCCTTTACTTGAACGCAAATAAAACAGACTTCATGTTTTTTAAACGAGAAGGAGCTATCTCCAATTTAACTGGCAGTCCTCAAAAATTAGTAGCTAATTTCACATACCTCGGTAGAAATATCTCATCTACTGAGAGCGGTCAACATACGCCTATCGACAGATTATCGATCATGTAGAAACCTGAGTTTTCCGATAAAATAAAACGAGATTTCTTCCAAGGTCTAGTTGTGTCAATACTAATGTTTGGATGCACCACATCAACGCTGACAAAACGTATGGAGAAAAATCTAGATATGAACTACACAAGAATGTTACGTGCTGTTTTGAACAAATGTTGGAAGCAACGTTACACAAAACAACAACTGTACGGCTACTCACCTCCTATCTCACAACTAACCCAATAAGACAAACAAGACATGCGGAGAACTGCTGTAGAAATAAGGACGAACTCATAAATAACATTTTTCTATGGACCCCAATATATGGACGCGCCACTGAAGGGCAACCAAAAAAAACTTACGTCAAATCAGTGAAGACACTATGTATTTTGGAGGACCTGTCGAGGGCGATGGATGATAGAGACGGCTGGTATGTGTGTGTGTGTGTGTGTGTGTGAGTGAGTGAGAGAGAGAGAGAGAGAGAGAGAGAGAGAGAGAGAGTCAGGGAAATCCGTGCTGTCAGTAAGACTTGATGACGGTGATATATTTGTGTGTGTATGTGATTTGTAAGCGAAGTTTTGTTTGCAACATGGTTTTTGAATGGGTTCAACTGTTACTATTTCAGGACAATTGACCCTCAGCCACTGCCTAGGAGGACCTTAAAGATAAAATAGGGTTGCTTACTACCCGTCTAGCCCAGTAAAGGTCGAAGGGAAATGTTTCAAGTCAACTGATCATTTCGGTTGTCAGATCACGGATTACTCAGCCACCAGAATCTCGTTCTCAAGCCTTACTGGTGGCCTCGTTGGATAGAGTGAGGGGTCTTATCCTTCTGCAGAAGTGCAGTCGGTGTATTCTACAGATCCTGCTGGCAGGGCGGAAAATAGTAGATTTTTAAAATGAAATTACAGCTGTCAATACAGGTTAAATTTAAACTGTTCTTGTAAATGTAATTTTTCTTGTTTATCTGTTTTCTCCCTTTTCCTCTGCAACTTTCTACAGGGTCCAGGAGAAATATCTCTCTGTTTAGAACGTGAATAAATAAAAAAACCAAAATAGATCCCATTCAAAATTTAATTTTACTCTCGGAAAAGATAAAAGCTGCCATTTTGTTTTGTTATTCATATCGCTTAAAAAATTATATTGCCCAATTGCTTGCCCTGACGAGCTATATACTCCTGAAGACTCACCCGGAAATTCTGAAGCACATACCTTGTCATTGCTTCTAGTATTCGTCCGTTGTCTGCAGTTCGCGTTTAAAGACTTGAATTTTCTGATATCGCCAGGGGAAGTAATCATCAGATTTTTCTTGTCAACCTACTCCGAAATGCTTAAGAAATAACTGTTGGATTGCAATGATACAGTTACCATTTTTTAAATAGGTTTCAATCATAAACGCCTGATATTCATCCTTCCACGCCATGATGGTAACGATAATGACATAAAATATATACTTCTCACAGGCTAAACTCAGAGACAAAAAAAACAAACAAACAAAAAGAACAAAAAAAAAAAACCCAACAAAAAACAAAAACAAAACTGAAATGGTGTCGAAGCACCAAATATCTTTTTGGAGCTAATTTGAGGGCACTGAATCTGCAAATTTAAACATTTTAGATAATTCTGCCGGACACTGAATAGAGATATTTTCGAAGTTCATTTTTTATGGCAACACTATCAGAACAAAACATGTTATAAAAACCCGTCACCTTTACTGAGATATCTACATATATTAAACTTAAGATCAAATCTCTTAGAGTGGTGGGGGTCCCGTGATATATTGACTAACATGCCGGGTTGCGACATCTTAGAAGTGAGTTCGAACTCTAGTTGCGCTATTACGTCCTCTTTCGACGTAATACAATTGGGAAAGGCATGAACCCTCTTATCCCGCAGTAATAGGTTAAATAGAATCAAAGCTGTTCTTCTTCAAGGATGGTTTTAGCATTTAATAACCCACAAAGCTGATATGCCATTAAAACAAAACCCCTTCATAGATATGTTTGATTTAGTTTAGTTTCTTTGTTTAATGGCATATCAATCTCAATGGGTTATTTTAATGCCAAAGCCATCCTTGTGGATTAACAGTAGTGGTACTATTTGAGATTTCTTTGTTTAATGGCATATCAACCTTCATGGGTTATTTTAATGCCAAAGCCATCATTGTAGAAGAACAGTAGTAATTCTATTTAACCCATGGCCGGGGAGAAAGAGAACTCATACCTTTCTAAAGGGTATAAGTGAGTGTAAAGTGCATGTGGAACTTTGCGTTTACTTCGAGGCACAGTTCACTACTTAAGCCACTACGCACGGAAAACCCTGTCCCAAATCGATCTGTTTAAAATAAAAACTTAAAAAGAAACTACACGAAAATGTATGTATAAATGTACAATGGGTGTGATTCCCTAAACTCTAGACGGGTTAACATCCTATTAAAATCAATCAATCAATCCACGATTGTCTGACTTAAAAGGTGCTTTCCAAATACAAAGCATATGATATGGAAAGTCTTTCATTATTTCTATATTTGAAGATAAAAAAATTACTTGGGCAAGTGGAATAATGGGAGAGTAATAATAATAAAAGGCGAAGGGTGAGCGATTTTTAAAAAAATTACGATCAGTTTCTTTTGTTAGAAATATTTATTTTGTTTGAAATCATTTGAAGTCAATTTTATGAAATCTTTATGAGATCTCATTTGGATGCTACCGTATGAATAAATACATACCAGACAATTAAGAAAAAATATATTATACTGAATATTTAATAAATGGTACCATCTAATCATATGAGGAGGAGTAAATTAAGATATAAATGGTGTTTTAGAGAAATTGATATCATTTCGTGATATAAGAAGGTGGCCAGTTTTTGTTCAAATTATTACAAATTTTAACTGCATGAGTAGAAAGAACTGAAAATTCTATGTTAAATGGTCAAATGCCTTTTCTTTTCTAGTGAATGGCATTAATATGTTTGAAAAAAAAAAAAAAACAGAAAGAAAAGAAAACAGAAATTTCGGTAAAATTTTACTCGTGCACCCATTCAAGTTCACAACGAAAAATTTTCTAGATATATTTTTGTGGTTTGAATTAATCAGACCTGACTCCTCGTTTTTTTTTTTGTATTTTGAAACAACAACAACAACAACAACAACAACAACAACAACAACAACAACAACAACAACAAATCTAACCCCTAAAAACAAATTAACAAACAAATAAACAATCAAACAAAACTATTAAAAAATCAACCAAAAATCAAAAGACAAACAAATATACTGGTAAAAAGAAAAAAAAAAAGAAAAAAAAAATCAAAACTGAAACGGTGTCGAAGCACCAAATATCTTTTTGGAGCTAATTTGAGGGCACTGAATCTGAAAAAGACCTTACTTTTTCTTGGTTAGCTACCGTTTTTGCTGTACAGAAATGCCTCATTTTTGGAGAAAAACTATTTTTCATTTGTTTTCTGTGTATATGATATTGACCGCTGGCAATATTTCTTAATGTAAAATCGTAGAAACCGCTAAATTCGTATTTAAAACAAATATTACTCTGCTTATTGCCATAACAATAAGATCCTAAATTTAAAAAAAATTACACGATTGAATATACCAAGTCCAAGAAGTATTTTCATCTGATCATCTAATAAATTAACAGCAGGAATAAAACGTTCGTGAACTTAAGAACTATGGTAAAATCTTTATCTTTCTTGATTGTCTGTTATGTTCGATGTTTTTAAGTCTCTTTTGAGACTCCAGTAGTAATCAGCCATCATTCATTTGTTCCATCGTCCCTGGTAGCGCTTTTCCATTGTTTTGATATCCTGATGGAATCGTTCTCCTTGCTCATCACTCATATAGCCGCAGTTGACCGGATATTTATCTAGACGGCTATGTAAAAAATGAACATTGATACTCACATTAGCGTCTATGTTCTGTAGACTTTTTAACAGCTTTTCCGCTAACTCCTTGTAGTTTTTGGTCCAGCAATTGCCTAAGAAGTTTTTCACCACATCAACAAACGATGTCCAAGCGCGTAATTATAAGTCATTCATTGAATCAACAAATTTATCATCCTTAATGAGTTTCCTGATGTTATGGTGAAACCATTTTCATGATGTTCATCAAATTCAATGGAATAGGTGTATTCAATTGGGATGTCTTTAGCTGGAGTTTCTTTCTAACTGAGAAAACAAAAGCTCTCAATGTCGAAGGTTTCCTTCCTTAGTGAAGGGACAAACGTAATGGGATAAATTTATGAATATCAAACAGAACATTTTAGGGTTTCATTGTTTCATGACACCTAAATTATCAGGTTTATTTAAGTGTATTACCGATTAAGTTTATCAATTAAATTGACTGTTGGCAATAAATTGGAAAAAATTGGCACTTCTATTTAATTCTTTTTGACTCAAAAAACACTTTTATTTTATAAAAGTATTTTTATTATTTCAATTGGGTGACATAAATTCCCCGGCTTATCTGAAAATTGAGGGGGTTCTATAACCTTCATAAACTAAATTCTGCGATCAGCCAAGACCGTAAATTAATCTTTTTTCAAAAATGAGCTATTACAGTACAGAAAAACGGTAGTTAACACCAGCACCATCAACCATCAAAAACTAAGTTCATTTTCGGAATCAACACCATCAAATTCGAAAAAAATGTGTTTCGTTTCTTGGCACCAAAAATCGTATTGACCAGTGTTATTCAAAATTGTATAAGGGTCTTCACTTTTACATTTTAATTCAATGTAGAATGATCCCCCATTTACGGAACAGTTAGCTTTGGAAAAGACAAATAAACAGACAAGTCGGATTATTTTAATTCATTTTTACATTGGGTAGGGTCGGGAAGTAGGGGGGGTTTCCTTTTTATAATATGTGTTCCAGAAAAAAAAAAGTGATCATTCTATATTGAATTAGAATGTATAAGTGAATTCTCCTTAGAAAGAAAAAAAACAAACTATTTTTTCGAATTATTAAGAATTTGCGGTAATTTTGTGGTATAATTAGTTCAAATCACTCTCTCTCTCTCTCTCTCTCTCTCTCTCTCTCTCTCTCTCTCTCACGCACACACACACACACGCATTATTAGAACATGTTTTTCCCAGTGAACTTGAACGAGCGCAGAAGATAAATTATACCGAATTTTTAGTTATTTCTTCACTTTGTAAAATTTGAGATCATTTGAACCAAAACTGGTAAAAATATCAGTGTTTCGAAAAACTTTGTCTATTCCAGTCCAGTTGAAGAAGTAGACAATTATTAGGTTTAAATCTCATAGTAACGACCACTTTATCTTCCTATGGTATAACGACGTGATCCTAAGCCAAGCGTAATCAATTTACCTGGTGGTTGTGAGTTCAATCTTCGGGTCGGGTAGTGTGTAGAATGGACACTGGTTATATTATTAAAATTTCTAGTCGATTTTTTTTTACTTAGATTTAATTTCAAACGTTGTGTGAAAAAGTAGAAGCAATCCGTTTAAAAAAATAATTCTGTTTTATGAGCATAAATCAAAGGTCAAGATCGTCTTATAGTTAGGTATATGGACAGCTTTTTTAAGACTCAGTGACATTATTTTTAATTAGTATCAAGTTAATTTTTTTCTTGGCTTGATTTGAAAGAATATCAAATTAACTATAGATTAAACTTGAGAATAGAAACGGTAAAAATATACAACAAAAATCCTCATCATATCAATGTACCTCTGTCGGCGGGACTTAGTGTTATATTCTCCCATATGCAGATTCACATCTACATACATGCACATATATATGTAGAATAATTCACAACGACACAATGATCATATCTACCAATCCCTCCGCTCGGGCAGGATGTGACACAAGGTCAATTTTTAAGCGGGGTTTAACAGGTTTGAATTCAGAGTATTCCTTCTCCTAGACTAGTTGCCTCACCAAGGCTGAAGAACATAGTCTGTCCTACTATTTACCCATAGCTGGAGGGAGAATAATGGGATTTATATCTTTCCCAAGGGTATTAGTGCTATGTGAAATGCAATCAGTCTCGTCCATGTTTTGAACTCGTGTCGCCGTGTCCATTTCCTACGACGATAACCATTACACCACGGGCACCTCCAACGACACAATGATAAAGACGCAGGAAGGAAGACTTCTTTAACAAAATATTTACCTCTCACTTTATTTGTAAGGGTTCGAAAGGGTTGTTCAACGTTTTCGTGTGAGAGGGAGTTGGAGACCGAACAGAAACTTCAATATTTTGACCTCCTCTCTTATGGCCGTCAACGTTGTGTCTTTTTCGTTCTTCTGATGCTCAACCGGAGGTCCAGAGGCCCACTCTGCTGGGTGATGGCTTCCTTTACTGCATCTTATCAGCAACTTCTCAGGTCCCCAAACTCTATCGGGGTTCCCGAGGGCCCCCTCGGCCGGGTGTGGCTTTCCCTACCACATCTGGTCCCTCTTCGTCTCCAACTCTACTGGAACTGCCCGTCGAACTCAACTGCCGTCTTGACTGCGTTATATAATAGTTCAACGCCCACTTGATCGCCCACTCGATCTTTGAAATCGAATGTTTAATCGTCATCAAGCGGAAATAACTGTCATGCAGTTCACAGGTCACTCTCTTCCGGTGCATCAGTTTATGAGTGTACCATGCGAATTTTTTTAGCTCGTCCCATTTCATCCGCCAATTTCCGCCCACGCGATTTCCTCTCATAACTGCCATTAGAATGTGTCACCTCCTTCCGGTGTATCACCTTGGAATGGCATTTTTGGCCGGGTCAAAAGGTAAAAATATAACATTAGAATACCCTGACAGTATCCCCAGAAAGGGGCGTTCTAGATATGACACTAAACTTCATCTGATGTTGAGCCTCCAGTATGGAGATCTGAAGAGTGTCATTACTCCCAGGTCCACTCAGTCTCTGAGTGCCAGTACTTGTTAAGGTCCCAACGATGGGTCAAATTGATTTGTTTAAAAATTATTCGTATTCGATAGGACCAAGTGAAAAAATATCTTAAGGAACAATTACACAAAAAATGTAGATATGAACGTACAATGAACAAAAATTCACTAAAATCTAGGCATAAAATAACCCTAGACTAGTTGACATGCCGTTAAGATCAGCTAATAAATCAATCATTACGTATGTGTGCAACTTTAATCCAACAAAAACGGCACAACATAGTGGGATTTTTATTAAAGGAATACAATTAAAAGGATCTAACGTAGAGAATAAGTTAATTTCCAGTCCAACTCGTAACTATCAGATAATTTTGTTGGGGGTGTCGTCATTCAGGGTGAAGAGGAAAGATGGAACAAATCCTACTAGCGTACGGCATACCTAAAGAAACCGTAGCGGCAATAACGATTCTCTATAGAAACACTAAAGTAAAAGTACGATCACCGGATGGAGACACAGAATACTTTGACATTGTAGCAGGAGTACTACAAGGGGACACGCTGGCCCCGTACCTCTTTATCATTTGTCTAGACTACGTACTTAGAACATCGATTGACAAAATCAAAGAGAATGGCTTCGAACTGACGAAGAAAAGAAGCAGAACATACCCCGCAACAACAATTACCGATGCCGACTACGCCGATGACATAGCGATACTGGCAAATACACCTGACCAAGCCGAAACACTTCGGCATAGTTTGGAACGAGCAGCAGCAAGCATAGGCCTCTATGTTAATGCACACAAAACGGAATATATGTGCTATAACCAAACGGCGGACATCTCCACACTAGAAGGAACCCCTCTTAAACTAGTAGACAAATTCACTTACCTAGGAAGCAGCGTCGAATCAACCGAAAAGGACTTCGAAACGAGGTTAGCGAAAGCATGGACAGCTATCAATAGGTTATCGATTATTTGGAAATCAGACCTAACCGATAAAATGAAACGCAGTTTCTTCCAGGCAGCGGTCACATCGATACTGCTATATGGATGCACTACATGGACTCTAACAAAACGGCTGGAGAAGAAGCTAGACGGCAATTACACAAGAATGTTACGTGCAATCTTAAACAAGTCCTGACGGCAACACCCCACAAGACACCAACTGTACGGCCACCTACCCCCTATCACGAAAACTATTCAAGTTAGACGAGCCAGACATGCAGGACACTGCTGGAGAAGCAGGGACGAACTCATAAGTGATGTACTCTTATGGACCCCACACATGGCCGTGCAAAAGCAGGACGACCAGCACGAACACACATTCAGCAGCTATGTGAGGATACGGGATGTTGTCCTGAAGACCTACCTAGGGCGATGAACGATAGGGAGGAGTGGCGAGAGAGGATCAGGGATATCCGTGCTACCAGCGTGAGATGATGATGATGATGATGATGAATTGCCAGTCAGAAACCTTTACTTTTTCCTGAAGAGAAGCATCAGTATCATGATGGACTGCTGTTACAAAGTGATCTCAATGGGTTCAAGGTTCATCTCGTTTTATATGTAGTCAGCATAAATATCAACACGGGCCGTTTCACCGGAACCACTGCAGAAGATTAAAATGGCGTGTTTTTTTTATCAAAATTTGAAAAGCTCTTTTGTTAATATCGTAACGGCACGAGTCTCGGATTAGGGTGATGCCAATGCAAAGAACACATGTTCGTCAAGGTCCGCTACCCTTTCAAAACTCTGATAGAAGTGCATTCGTGATGCAATCCACGTCTCTTCTTAGAGACAGGAGTCTACTCTGTCGATGATAAGATTTAAGATAGGAATGTAGACATGTGGGAGAATCTCCCAATCTTTGTGACCCCAACTAAGGAAATGTCAATGGAATCAGCTAATAACGTTCATTTCTGGGGTGGTAAAAAGAAAGTGTTTTTGGAAGAGATAGGATTATGTTTTCAGCATTGGTGTTTTGTAGTTTTCTCGGCAAAGTTTACATCGGATGATTCAGGTTCGTGCACAGAGATTGTTTGTAATTTACTCCAGTTTAGATTACTTGTGTACTTCTAAAATTCATCGAATTTGACTTTGAATGTATATCAGCTTGAATTTTGCCCTTCGATTACTTCTGATTAAAATGGCATTGCACTGGTCTACTTTCCTTGCTCGCGCACTAGTAGAAATGTATATATACTTGCAGAAGTACCCCGTCCATGACCGAATTAAAAGGATTTTATGAACACTGGTGAGTGAGATAGAAAGGGGAATTTGTTATTAAAGCTTTCGCTTATAAATTCAAATAAAGAGTTTTTATTTTATGAACTGTTTTTTTCTTTTTTTTCTTTTTAATTAACATTTCAAATGATATATTAAAATAAGTAACCGTCAATTGGTGAAAGGTTAAAATATTTTTTTCATATTTTTGTCTCCCATAAATTTCAATTTTAATTTTTTTACAATTATTGCTCAGTTACCAAATAATTGTTAATGTTGATAATTTTTGAAAAAGCAGAAAAAAGTTTTCATTCAAATTTAACGATAAAAGAATCTATGAATTTATATATTACAATGTTCTTTTAGTTGCAGAATTCTTAGTTTACATTAAAAATATCTTTTTAAAAAATGTAACCATGACTTCGTGAGGGGTTTGAAATATTAAGATTTTATTTTTCTAAAGACTTTATTGAAAAACATGTGAGAAAACTTTAAATCAGGTTCTTCATTACCTGTTGATTGGTTTGGTTTCTTTGTTTAATGGCATATCAACCTTTGTAGGTTATTTGATGCCAAAGCCATCCTTCTAGAAGACGGTAGTGGGACAATTTAACCCATAGCTGGGAGGATAAGGGGGTTCATACATTTCCCAAGGGTGTTTGTCCGAAAGTGAACATAATAGCTTGACTGGAATTCGAACACGTTTACTACGATCCCGTAGCCCATCGCTTTAACCATAACACCACCATTTGCGTAACAGAAATTAAAAATGTATTCGTTTAATTTATCTTATTTTATACCCTCTAAAAATAAAAAGAAGCCAAGAAAAACGTGTCTTTATTTTTGGGTGAAAAATTTCAAGGTTTGGTTGGTTTGTTTGGTTTTATGGCATATCAACCCTTGCAGGTTATTCAACGCCAAATCCATTTTTACGTAATTAATCTGTTCTATTGAAAACAGTTCAGTTTAGCATAAGTACACAGTTTAATTGTCAAAAACATTACCATTTCAAACTATTCAAGCAGTTATATGTAATAATTCAGTTAAGTGTAAATACAGTTTTAATGTCGAAAAACAGTTTTATTTGAAATAATTCAGTTAAGCATAAGCACGCAGTTTAAGTGTAAGTGCGGTCTAATTGTCAAAAACGTTTCTATTTCAAGCTATTCAGTTTACTCAATTCATTTTAGCATAAGTATGCTGTTAGTTCTATTTAACCCATAGATAGGACCCTATCAGGTGCTACCACTCCGGGCCAGAGTGGACCTGGGATCGATGGCAATGAAGGGGTACTCCGCATTCCCCAAAGCTCCAGCACTGCTGGAACCTCAGCATCAGATTGTTTAGTGTCATACCCTGGACACTCGTTAGGGAGGGGTCTTACCCTTCTGCAGAGGTGCAGTCAGTGTATTCTACAGCCCCAGTTGACTGGGCAAGAAAAATTTCAAGTACTAATTCAAATGAAAAGTATCCTTTCATTCCGTAAATTATTTATTTATTTATTTTTTTAAATTTTCGAGTTCCACTAATCAAAAATGGATATGTTTTGTTCTAAGAAATACGAAAAATATTCATTCAAAAAAAAAAAAATCAGTTTTTTGATTTATTGATAAACAATGCTTTCGTTTATTTTTTGTTATTTAAAAAAATCTTTTTCATTCTCTAAAAATGTAAATTATTGGTTGTTACAATAAAAAAGAAGCTAAGAAATCAAAATGCGTCCTCACAACAAAAAGAAGCTCAGAATTAAAATTAAATTTTTTTTGTATAACAATTTCTTTTTGGATTTACATTTAAAAAAGGATTTTTAAAAAGTTTGAAACATTTTCATGAATTTTTTTGTTCTCCAAAAAAATAAAGAATTTTTTTTTTAATTAGTAATAAGTCACAAAACAATAATTTTCGTAAAAACATTAGATTTGAATGTCATCTTAGGTGGCCATGTGATATTTAAAGATGGCGATCTGAAGAAGAACTGAAGAGTTCCCTTTTTTGTACTCATGAAAAACTGTGAACAGTTCAGCGAATCGATTGATTTTTATTTATTGAAATATATCATCTAATCAGTAAAAATCAAAAACTAAATTTAAAGATATTAAAGTGTATGCAATACTCAGTGGCATCTCTTTTCTGAGTTATAAGTCGTCATGTACAAACTAAGACAGACATGACTTCTTTATATATATATAGATACTAAAAAACTTTGAATTCCATAAACTTTTTCTTATATATATATATATATATATATATATATAGGAATGTGGGCTTTTATAATCATGGAGAAGCATAAAATGTGTTTTATTGACGAGTTTGGGACATTTTCAAGTTCATGTACACTTTGCTGCTGTTGAGGTTTTCATGTTCATGTACACTCTACTGCTGTTGACTTTGCTGCAGTTGACGTTTTCAAGTTCATGTACACTTTGCTGCTGTCGATTTTGCTACAGTTGACGTTTTCATGTTGATGTACACTTTGCTGAAGTTGACGTTTTCAACTTCATATACACTTTGCTGCTGTTGAGGTTTTAATGTTCATGTGCACTTTGCTGCTGTTGACTTTGCTGCAGTTGACGTTTTCAAGTTCATGTACACTTTGCTGCTGTTGACTTTGCTGCAGTTGACATGTTCATGTTGATGTATACTTTGCTGCCGTTGACGTTTTCTTGTTGATGTACACTTTGCTGCAGGTGACATTTTCATGTTGATGTATACTTTGCTGCAGTTGACGTTTTCAAGTTCATGTACACTTTGGTTCTGTTGACTTTGCTGCAGTTGACGTTTTCAAGTTCATATACACTTTGCTGCTGTTGAGGTTTTCCTGTTGATGTACACTTTGCTATAGTTGACTTTGCGGCCGTTGACGTTTTCAAGTTCATGTACACTTTGCTACAGTTGACATTTTCATGTTGATGTACACTTTGCTGCTGCAGAGAGCATGAGTTGGCATTGCGTGTTTGTAGTTTAAAAACTCAAAATGAAAAATGCCCCGTTACTTCCACCATACACACAGCATAACCTTTCTTTTATAGATCTCCGACTTTTGGATAGGCTGTTGAGATTCCTCCTCATCAGTCTACAATCTTTTGTGGTGAACATTGTCATAAAAGACAAATTTCTCTTCAACTGTAAAGATGTTATTGAGAAAGAAGTCATTTCTTTGCTTTGAAAGAAGACTTGTTGCTATGAATATGATATCTTCCTTATTCTTCTCACTAAGAGTATGAGGAAACCAAACTATGAAATGGCTCTTTTTTGCTCTCTTTTTCAAGAGGCGTCAGTTTGTAGATTGGGATGTGTTGAGGTCAAGTGCTAATTCTCGAGTACTTTTGTGCGGATTTCATTCTACGAATTCTCTCAAAGTATCTTGATCGAAGACTGATGAGTGTCCTAGTCTGACTTCATCTCTTAATGACAAATTGCCTAAACAAAAGCATTGAAAACCTATTTCGTTCATGGTAGTCAGTAATGGCAACTTAGACATGAAATCAAGAGATTTTATTAACTGTTTTTGTTGCCTTTTTCTTATTCTTTAATCCTCACAACATTATATGTAGAATAAGCACTTTCAGTTCCTCCATTTCGATGGGTTGAGATCAGAGATTAAATTATAATGCTTGCTCTGTCGCAACTGAAATAAGAATAACTGATGAAGGCAGTCCTAAATTTAGTTATTCTTAGAAATACTATTGCTTTGGGTCAGAGTTAGGGTTGACATGGGAGTAATAGCAATGAAATTTTACTCAACAATCCACGACAGGAACCTCACTAGTGAATGGTTTAGGATCATATCTAGGACACTCATTGGTAAGGGAGGCTCACACTTCTCCATAAGTGCAGTCGGCATTTTCTACCGAACCAGCCGATTGTGCTAAATATATATGTATATAAATATGTATACGTTTTAATATATATATATATATATATATATATATATATAATATATATATATATATATATACATTAAAACGTATACATATTTATATACATATATATGTATATACATACACACATAGTACATTGATATATATATGTATATATACATTTATACTCATATATATATATATATATATATACATTAATATTCATATGTATACAAGAATTTATATATATATATATATATATATAAATTCTTGTATATATATGAATATATATATATATATATATATATATAAATATGAATGTATATATACATATATATATGTATATATCAATGTATCATATGTGTATATATATATATATATATATATATATATATATATATGAGTACAAATGTTCGTATATATATGTGTATATCTATATATATGACTATGAAAGTGTGTATATATATATATATATATATATATATAAATGTAAAAATGTATGTTGGTAAATGTATATGAACATAAATGTATGTTTATATGGATATGAATATAAATATATGTTTATATATATATTTATATAAATGTATATATATATACATATATATGATTATTAATGTATATATATATATTTGAAAATAAATATTTGTATATATATATATATATATGAATGATAGGAATATGGATGTATATATATATATATATAAGAATTGAAAAAAAAATTGATGAGTCACCTTAGATGTATGATACTTTATCAGACGATTGTATTTTTTGATCCCTGAAACCTTTTAGCACTTAAACCGACATGAAGCGGTAAGATAACAGCTTATTGTAGTTTTTATTCAACTCTCCTAGCCATTTGATCTTTAGAAGAATTATCGAAAGCATAGAAATAAGTATAGGTAGATAACAAAATCTAATTTACATAAGAAATCTTTTAATTTTTTAGCACTAATTTAAATAAGGACATAAGTTGAAAATAAACCTTGGTCTTTGTCAGACAGAATTATAACTCTTGAATCAACATTTTTTCTATCATGTTTATTATGTATTTTAACTAAAGTTTTAAATTTTATAAAGTTGAAATTGTTATCATTTAACAAATTGTCTTCTTATCGCCACTAATTCTCATGTTTCTCCTGTTTTCACGTTTTTTGATTAATCATTAAGTTTTACTCACGTAGATCCCATTACATTTCGATGAAACTTCTTATCATAATTTTTCCTAAACTAGATTCTTAATGCAAATTAAAACATCGGCAAATATCTTATTTTGTATAAATACTAAAACAAAAATATAAATAATATTTTAAAATGGAAAATCAAAAAAATGTTCTAAAAAAGTTTTGTCTTTGAGAAAAGGCATTATCAAAAAATTTCTAATAAATAAAAAAAATCCTTTGCAAATACGTTACCTTTTAAAACAAAATTTTGAACACTAATTACGTCAAATACAATTGAAGCAGAATGCTAATAATGGCAATAGAATGCAAAAACTTCCTAATTTTTTTATTTCAAAATTTGAATACAATTCAGAAGTTGCAACATCACATATTGACATTTCCCTGATGATGGTTCAATAAAAAAAAAAACGAAACTCAATATTAGCGCATGATTCAATCATAAACTTATTCTTAAAATATTTTGTTTTTCACACACATACACACACACACATATATATACATATATATTCTGGGCAAAAGTATTATTACCTCTCTTGACACACCCTTCAGAAATCAAGGCGACCATCGATCTGGCAATAAACCAAGCCCCTCCGAGGAGGGTTAGAACCTGGGTGACGGCTCCCTTAGGCTCGTGGAGTATGTCAGTGTCGGCCGCATTACGTAAATGCTGGGCTTCCCCGGCACCCATGTCAGGCTGCCTCGACCGAGTAACCGCCGCCAAAGACAAGATACACCCGACCAGATCCGCGCCAGATCGATGGTCGCCTTGATTTCTGAAGGGTGTGTCAAGAGAGGTAATAATACTTTTGCTCAGAATACATATATATATATATATATATATATATATATATATATATATATGTGTGTGTGTGTGACGTAAAATTAACAAAGCCTGGTGGTCTTGTAAGTTACTGTTAGGACGCCCTATGTGAGTGATAATGGTGCTTCAACCCCAAAACTATGCCTGATCTCTGGGTCATCATTTTATAAAGGCATTGTTGGTGGCACCGTTGGTGTTTTCTTAGCAGTAGGTGTTGTACGAATATATTCACCCTAGTTGGCTTGGGCTATAAAGTACACCCGACTGCAATTCTGCAGAAGGGTAAGAATCTACCCCTGCAACAAGTGTCCTGGATATTACATAAAACAATCTGATGGCGAGACTCTTGTATAGCTGGAGATTTGGAGAATACAGAGTACTTCTTCGTTGCCATCGCTCGCTGGTCCACTATAACCTGGAGTGGGAGTACCTGATAAGATCCTATCTATTGGTCAAATAGAACAGTTTGTCATTGAAACTGTGTGAAAACTAATGACTTATGCTAGATTGAATTGTTAGAAATAGAACTGTTTGATGATTTATCTGTGTCTGAACAAATGACTGACGTTTAATTGGATTGTTAGCGATACATAGTAATACTTGGAACCATTTAAATTTGTTGGGTTATTTTAAATGGAATAATTAGAAATAGAACTGTTTGATCATTTAACTGTGTGTATCTACAAAATTTGTTTACAAATCATTATACATGTAAAAACAGGAATTGGCATTAAATAACCAACAATAGTTGATATGCCATAAACCAAAGCAAACCAAACGAATTCACACCACACACACACACACACACACACATATATATATATGATATTATTCTATTAATATCATATACCCATGCTGTTGTAAAACAACAAACAACAAACTAAACAGTTGGGCTGCCAATAAAGCCTAAATCAGAGAGTGACTCTGAGGTCATAGATGTTTTTTGGTCAAAACACTATAACCAATATCCCGGAGAGACCAGCTGTATTAATCTTACAATCCAACCAGACTTCCTTAGTTTTACGCCATTTAGTGGGAATGTCAAATCAAATTCAGCGTCTTGGTATAATTGTTTGTCGTATTCACTATTTTCTGGAAAGGAAGCAAGATTTGAATTAATTGATCAGATGCCACGTCCATACACTGAATTCTAAGGTCGAGACAATATATAGCATTATAATTCATCTAAGGTTCGTCCGCTCGTATAGCTAAGGTTCGGCCACTTTTGGCTCGATTCCAACCAAACTTTCAAGAATTCTAAGAGTCATAGATTTTTTACATTTTTTTATTGACAGAACCAGTTCAAAGTCGTTTTTAGGTTTGATCTATCTTTCGTCCTCTATTATTATACTGTTCTCTTGTAAAATGGTGCGCATTTATCCTCTTGCTAACCCATATGTGAGATATATGGCTCTCTTCCTCTCTCTCTCTCTCTTTCATTGTAAGCACCAAGATCCTCTCTGTCGCTGACAGGTGTCTAGCCGATAAAAAGAGGAAATTAATTCACAGCTAGTCCAGCAGATACGACGCATTCGGCCGGCCGTGGTACGACGGCGCGGATCTGGTCGGGTGTATCTTGTCTTTGGCGGCGGTTACTCGGTCGAGGCAGCCTGACGTGGGTGCCGGGGAAGCCCAGCATTCACGTAATGCGGCCGACACTGACTCCACGAGCCTAAGGGAGCCGTCACCCAGGTTCTAACCCTCCTCGGAGGGGCTTGGTTTATTGCCTGGCTCTTGAGGCGCCTTGTTTTAGGGGAATGCCGAGAGGGCCCGAGGAATTTTTTGGAATGCTGGGCGTGTCTGGGCTACAGTTCTGCGCACGGATCCACCTTAAAAAGGCCTTGTGCCGTACTTGCCCGTTTGGTAGGGCTTGTGACAAATACAAATATCGTCATCATCATTATCGCGCTGCTAGCACAGATTTCTCTAACTCTCTCTCTCTCTCTATCCGTCCTTATCATCCATCGCTCCTGGCAGATCTTCCAAACAACATCCTGTGTCCGTATAGAGCTGATGTAAATAAGTTTTTGTATGTCAGCTAACACTGATACGTCCATGTGAAGGGGTCCATAGGAGAAAATCACTTATAAGTTCGTCCTTGCTTTTCCAACAGTGTCCCATATGTCTGGTTCATCTTACTTGGATGGTTTTATGGATAGGAGTTAAGTTGTTATTTCGTGTGGTGTTGCTTCCAGGACCCTGAACAATTTGAACAGTCTTTTGATCTAAAAAATGTTTAAACAAGCAATTAAAAAAATAACAATAGTAATAATCAGCTTCGTTATCATCAAGGCGTGCCGACAGGACGGATTTCCTCTACTCTCTCTCTCTCTCCCTCCCCCTCTCTCTCTCACCACCCTATCGACCATTGCTCTCGATAAGTCTTCTAGACGGTATCCAGTATCAGCACAGAGTTGATGAATGAATTTTTGTTGCTCTTCCAGCTCTACTGTGTCCATGAGTAAGGAGTCCATTGAACAACGTCGCTTATGAATTCGTACTTACTTCTCTAGTAGTTTTCAATTTGTATTGCTTGTCTTAAATTGTAAGATTGGAGGTAAATGCCCCAACAGCTGCTGTTTTATAGAGCGCTACTTTCAGAATTTGTTCAAAATAATTTCTAATATTTTTGTATAGTTCTCAGATAGCTTTTTCTCCCAGCGTTTCATTAAAGTTCAAGTAGTGCATCCACACTGTAGTAACAACATGGTTACAGCTTGAAAGAAATCCCATTTTCTTTTATCAGAGAGATTAGATTTTTCATATATCGTTAAATTGTCAATAGCAGTCCATTCTTTACCCATGCGTATGCTGAAATCGCTTTGAAGTATATTAACTGCTCTATTAATTTCAGAGGTTTAATATCACAACTTCAAAATTTGGAAAATAATCAAATATTTATTCGAAATATCAATTGATTTTTTGGGTTTCTTTAGAAGATCTGCAATATCCAAAAGAATACAAAACTGTATAAGATAAGCCGTGAAACTTATCAAAACCGTCTTTCGTACGCCACGCTCAGAGTAAATAAGACAGTAGTTAGTATCAAATACGCGATAAAAAACAAATAAAGACGTCTTCTGAATACGAGGAATTATCCTAATTTTCAATAAAACTAACCTTTGGCTCTTTGTTTTTAATGACTATCTTAAAAATGTTATACAGCCTTGGTAATTATAATTAGTATATATATTAGTATGCCCGTGAGAAAACGGAATGTTTAAATCTCTAAGTCCCAAGTCATTTTTTTTTACTCTTTTTTTTACATTTCTTAAAGAATGTTGTGTATTTCAGAAAGTAAAATATACTTTTTCTCATTTTTTTATGCAATACGAACCAACTTGGAAAAAATAGTTCCACATGTCATGAAGAATTTATCAATAGTACCGACCAAATAAATGTCTGAAAAAGAAACCAAACAGATTTTTCCCTTTCTTTTGTCCAATTTTTAATAATATCTAAAGTGAAAATCAAATTATTAAAACTAAAATTGCTCGAAAGAAAGAAACTTAACCTTTACAGCCCCATTGCGCAGTCAGCTGGGGCTGTAGAATACACTGACTGCTTCTCTGCAGAGGGGTAAGACTCCCATAACAAATGTCCTAGATATGCCACTAAACAATCTGATGTTGAGTTTCCAGTAATGCTGGAGCTTTGGGGAATGCAGTGTACTCCTTTATTGCCATCGCTTCCAGGTCTGGTCTGACCCGGAGTGGTTGCACCTGATAGGGTCCGATCTATGGGTCAAATAGAACTAAATTGCGTATTTATGCAAAACTGAATTATCTTATATAGAGCTGTTTTTGATATTGAAACTACTTATGTTAAACTGAATTGTTTGAATTAGAACTGTTTGACAAAACTGAAAAGCTTGAAATGGAAATATTCTTGACAATCAAACTGCGTACTTATGTTAAACTGAATTGTTTGAAATAGAACTGATTATTTGTATGAAAATAAATTTGGCGTTAAATAACCTGCAAAGGTTGATATGCCATAAAATTCAAACAACCAACCAACCAACCATCTACAGCCCTAAAGAATTTATGTGTATTTTAACTAGTTTCAGCATTTTTATATAGTGTGCATTAGTTAGTGATTTAGCACAGTGGTTCACACACTTGAAGAAATCAAAGATCCCCAATGTATCAACAGAATGCTCGAGGCTACTAAATTTTGACACTGCTGAAAATATTTTTGGAAAATAAATACACTTTATATAATTTTCATCATTATGGCGTGCCGATAACACAGATTCCTTTGACTCTCTCTCGTCATCCGTCCCTATCGGCATCTAGAGTCAGCGCATAGCTGATGGATGAAAGTTTTTGCTGGTCGGCTAACATTGGTGTGTCCATGTGTAGTAGTCCATCGGAGAACGTCACTTATGAATCCTTCCTTACTTCCCCCGTAACTTTCAGGATGTCTGTTCGTCTTGGGTGGTTTGAGAGATGGGAAGTAAGTAAAGTTGGCGACCGGAGTCGAGGGTGACCCAAAGGCTCCCTTTTCAATAGCTTCTACACCAAGGTGTAGGGGGGGCGCTACTCCTTTCCCTGGATTGCTCCACTTTACCCTTGATCCTTACCTTATAATGTTGAGTGTTAAGCAAGTTAGCATCAAGTACCATTTTTAAAGTATGACTCGACCTGGGATTGAACCCAGGTCTCCCGGGCCATTGACGAGCACTTTAACCATTATGCCAATGTCCGGTTCTGAAGTAAGTGACCATATAGCTATTGCTTTATAAGCTACTGCTTCCATCATTTGTTCATCTTTGAGTAATTAGCTTTTTCTCTGAGATCTTCGTTAAAGTCCAACGATTGTAACCATATAGTGGTACTGAAACGGCTACAGATGGAAGAATTCCTGTTTTATTTCTTCAATGAGATCAGATTTCCATATGGTCGATAACCTGCCAACAAACAGTCCATGCCTTTCCTACGCGTATGTTGATATCCCTTTCAGTTTGAAATATCTGCCCTCGTGGAACTGTACACTTTGTCTAATGAAGTAGAATTTGAGGAATGAGGAGTGTTCCTTCGTTGCCATCCCTCCCAGGACCATTCAGGCCCGGAATGGTTGCACCTGATATCTATGGTTTAAATTGAACTGCTTGATATTTACACTATGTGCAAACAAATGACTTATGCTAAATTGAATTGTTTGAAATAGAACTGTTTGATGATTTTACTGTGGGTAAACAAATAACTGAGGTTTAATTGAATTGTTAGTGATACATAGCAATACTTGGAACCATTTAAATTTGTTGACATATGGTAATTTGAATAATTAGAAATAGAGCTGTTGATAATTAACTGTGTGTATCTACAAAATGTGTTTACAAATCCACTGGAGATCGAACTTGCCCCTGAGGTATAATAATTACGCGGATGCGTATTTCTAAGCTTCTCGGGAAGATGTGGCCCTGGGGTGGGGGCGACCGTGTCTTCTGAAAAGAGTAGGGATGTAACTTGCAAGACACATTTAGGTTATTTGGCCGCGCAATTACCATGACTAGTTGATTTGGCGTCACTTGTGTGCGATATGAACTGGTGGTTCAGTTGTAGAGTTTCGGCACTGCAATCTGTGGTCGCTGGTTCGATCTCCAGTGGTGGAGATTACGGTATACATTGCTGATGAGACCTAATAAGGTCGAAACAGCTGTCCAGTGTTCCCGTATATCGTGTGTAGATGTTCGGCGGATTTTCTGGTCGTAGTAATTCAATTCACAATATTAATTCCTCTACTTAAAAAATGAAAATATGTAGGATTCTTTCCTCATTCTTAAATAGAAGCGCTAATATATCCACAGACCGCTGTTCCAAATTTAAAGACTTCACTGATAAATAAATGAAATTGCTACAGAAGATAATTCTTGTATCAGCGATGGGCTCTGATAATCAGCTATCCTAACTTATCTGACGAAATGAAATTGGTCAGTTTAGTTTTGATAGGGAATGCTTATTACGCATCAAACCAAACAGAATGACGTCAAATAACTTCCTTAGTGCTATCAGATTATTCCAAGACGAGCAGAAGTGTCCGTCTTCGTAAGAGATCATTCATGTCATCTCTGAAGGCAATGCAGGTTACTTGACAATACCTATTTCCTCTCCTAGTAAGAAGCGACAGGTTAGATAGGTTTGTACCAGTACCTACAACAGGGAACGATCGTTGACTGGAACGCCTAATGTGGATTGCCATTTACAAGGGCTCCAACTGTCTTATGTCTGGGATGTGGATTTATATCTTTTTACAAAGGCGAAGTGGAAACTGTCCTAACCAGAGTTTGAACTCTGTTCGTCGAATCCATTCTTAGAGTACTTGCTTACCATCAAAAATATTAATTCCAGTAACTGCTTGTAAATTAGCATGACAATAAGGTAATCATGAAGAAAACAAACTGTCGTGCGATAAATATTGCAAGTGAGTATGATACTCACGAGCTCGATTCTATTGTGGTCTTGTGTCAGATAAAGCCAAGTCAAATAAATGTTTACGCACATGCCGGGGAGCGATAATAATCTTCCTTGTAAAAAAGACTGAAATATAATAGCTGTGATGTTTTGGGGATTTACAGAGATCAAATAGTTTTGAAATTTTTCAACGGTAACTGATATTTTCTTAGTTTTGAATTTAAATTTCTGCTAAAAACAGATTGTTGGGAGTCTAGAAACTTCCACAGACCAACGCAGAATGAAATTACGACTCTTGTGTTTCAATTTACACATTAAAAGTGTTCATATAGGGGAGTTGTCATGACTTAGAGGTTAATGCCGTGGTCAATACGACATTGTTTGCTTGTTTGGGTTTTATGGCGTATCAACCTTTGTAGGTTATTTAATGCAAAATTCATTTTTATGCAAATTAATAGTTCTATTTCAAGCAATTCAGTTTATCATAAGTACACTTTCAATGTCAAAAACAGTTCTATATCAAACGATACAGTTTAGCTCAAGTACACTGTTTAGTTCTATTTGACCCATAGATAGAACCCTATCAGGTGCTACCACTCCGAGCCAGAGTGGACCAGGGAGCGATGGCAATTTATTACTTCAAAACAGCCCTCCATGATAATATTGATGCTTCAGTTTAGAAAGGAGTGAAGTATCCCAATTGATTTACCCAGTCAGATGGGGCTGTAGAATACACCGACTGTATCTCTGTAAAGGGGTACGACCCTCCAACAAGTGTCCTGGATATGACACTAAACAATCTGATACTGAGGTTCCAGTGATGCTGGAAATTTAGGGAATGTGGAGCACACCTTCATTGCCATCCCTCCCAGGTCCACTCTGGAGTGGTAGCACCCAATAAGGCCCTATCTATCCGTTGAATAGAACTAATCTGCGTACTTATGCTAAACTAAATAACTTGAAATAGAACTGTTTTGATGTTTAAACTGCGTACTTATGCTAAACCGAATTGTTTGATAAATAACTGTTTTTGACATTGAAACTGTACTCACGCTGAACTGAATTGTTTGAATTAGAACAGTTTGACTAAACTGAATAGCTTGAAATAGAAATATTTTTGACAATCAAACTGTGTACTCATGCTAAACTGAATTGTTTGAAATAGAACTGATCATTTGTATAAATATAGATTTGGCATTAAATAACCTACAAAGGTTGATATGCCATAAAACCCAACCAACCAAATAAACAAAATAACAAACAAACAAATAGGTCCACTCTGGCCCGGAATGGTTGCATCTGATAGGGTCCTATATATGCGTGAAATAGAACTAAACTGTGTACTAACTAAACTGAATTGTTTGAATTAGAACTGTTTGACTAAACTGAATTGCTTGAAGTAGAATTTTTTTTCACAATTAAAGTGTATTTGTGCTAAGCTGAATTGTTTGAAATAGAACTGATCATTTGTATAAAAATAGATTTGGCATTAAATAACCTACAAAGGATTATATGCCAAAAAATCCAACCAACCAACCAACCAATTTAATTGATATTTAATATCGTAGATATATAAAGAATTTGGATGATTACGAACTGTAACTCAGAATGAACGAAAACATCACAAAATCAACATTCAAATGAAATTTGAACAAGGAATTGTGATAATAACCTTCATACTTGTGAACCGTCTGCAACCACCAGTGAGATTAGAGACAGTATATACGATCACATAACTGTTGTTACATCCCTTATTTTGGAACCTGTGCGGTCTTTTTTCTTTAATCCAACTATGGTATCACCCATAAATAAATACACCTAGGCGGTGCCCGTGGTGTAATGGTTATCGTCATAGGAATTGGACACGACGATATGAATCCAAATCCTGGACGAGACATTGCATTTCACATAGCACTAATACCGTTGGGAAAGGTATGAATCCAATTATTCTCCCTCCAGCTATGGCTAAATAGTAGGACAGATTAGGTTCTTCAGCATTGGTGAGGCAACTAGTCTAGGAGAAGGAAAACTCTGAATTCAAACCTGTTAAATTCCGCTTAGAAATTGACCTTGTGTCATATCCTGCCCGAGCGGAGGGGTTGGTAGATATGATAAATAAACACACCTCAACTATTTTCTTTCACTAAATAAGTTAATTTTCAACTGAGCCAAATATTCCAAGATTTTCTTGTTTCTAGTGGAACGTTCGATTGTATTGCTCTAATATAAATCTGACTATGATGTGCAGTTCTTTTGTTGAGTTATGGTTACATGCAAACTTGTGGAAGTGTGCATCGTAACGGTTATCGTCTTAGGAAATGGAGTTCAAATCCGGGGCGACGCTGTTTGCGTATCACTTTGGAAAAGGCATGAATCCATCTGTTCTGCCGTCATCTATGAGTAAATAGAAGGGCAGGTTGGGCATTTTAGTTTTGGTATGGCAACCAATCTAGGAGAAAGAAAACTCTGAATTCAAACCATCCCTACTCCACTGAAAAAAAATGACCTTGTGTCACATCCTGCCCGTGGCAAAGGGGTTGGATAAATACATACATATACACAAACATAACGAAAATTTTAGTTATATATAGATAATTACCGTCCTCTTGCATGGACCCATCGGGTGATGTATTGGTTAACAATCTTTAGTTTGGTTTGTTTGGTTTTATGGCATATCAACCTTTGTAGGTTATTTAACGCCAAATCCATTTTTATGTAAATAATCTGTTCTATTGAAAACAGTTCAGTTTAGCATAAGTACACAGTTTAATTGTCAAAAACATTTCCATTTCAAACTATTTAAGCAGTTATATGTAATAATTCAGTTAAGTGCAAATACAGTTTTAATGTCGAAAAACAGTTCTATTTGAAATAATTCAGTTAAGCATAAGCACGCAGTTTAAGTGTAAGTACGGTTTAATTGTCAAAAACGTTTCTATTTCAAGCTATTCAGTTTACTCAATTCATTTTAGCATAAGTATGCTGTTAGTTCTATTTAACCCATAGATAGGGCCCTATCAGGTGCTACCACTCTGGGCCAGAGTGGACCTGGGATCGATGGCAATGAAGGGGTACTCCGCATTCCCCAAAGCTCCAGCACTGCTGGAACCTCAGCATCAGATTGTTTAGTGTCATATCCAGGACACTCGTTAGGGGGGGGGTCTTACCCCTCTGCAGAGGTGCAGTCAGTGTATTCTACAGCCCTAGCTGACTGGGAAAGTTAACAATCTTTACTGGCCGATTACTGTTTGTGAGTTCGATTCTTACTGACATGTCGAACTGAGCTAAGCTTAAATTAAATGAAAACCAGCGTGTTCAGTGTGATTTGACTGTCAGCCGCTTAAATTAAAGACAATTATTCTCAAGCATGTACATAGTATACATAAGTCAAAACGAACATCGTTCTTCAGGGTGTTGCAATTTTATTTTCTGTAAGTATATATTTCTTTTTTTATAAAGTTAACAAAATAGTGACTAAACAGGAATATCAAGTTTCAGTTGAAAAAAGAAAAAAGAAAAAGAAAAATAACTGAAGAAAGAAAAAGGAGAAAAAGAAAAAAGAAAAAGAACAGAAAAAAAGAAAAAAAAAGAAAAAATAGGAAAAAGAAAAAGATATCAGTGTGAAGCAACTGACGTAGCAAAAGAAACGCTCTATTGACATCCATATCAGTTTATCATGTGTACTGTGTTTTCTTGGCGGTATCCTTATATCTCTCTGGGGAAAAAAAGGCAAGGTGACCTGGTACTAGGTCGCAAAATAAAACTCGTAACAAATCGTCATGATGTCGGATTAACTTTCAACGGGAAATGCTCTTGGGATCTCTCCCTCTCCAGGAGTTATGTACGAGGCGACAAAAGGACAACAGAGCATATCAGTCACATGGTGTAATCGTTAGCAATCTAGGATAGCAAAGCATTGTTAATGAGTTCAATTGTGACCGATCGCCCGATATTTTTGATCTTGTGCCACAACTAAGCAAAGCTTTGTAAATAACGAATTACTGAGACTAGACCAGCATAATTGCTCATCCGAAAGAACTTTGTGGAACTTAAAGCTGCATAATAATGGTACCGCGGTTTCTGTAGCAAGTAGGTTTTTTATGGAAGGGGTTGCAAGCACCATACCTTCTGGTTTTGAATTCATAAGTGAATACAAGAACAGGTACGACTGAATGGGAAAGGTGATCCACTTTAAATTGTGCAAGAAGCTGAAGTTTCACCATACTAACAAATGGTATATACACAAACCAGAAGTCATCCTTAAAAATGAAACGCATATAATTCTCAGGGATTTTCGGACACAAACAGATAATCTCATTTCAGTCTAGAAGACGAAACCTAGTTATGATTAACAAGAAGAAAAGAGCTGCCCATGTAGTGGATTTTGCTGTGTTAGTAGATCACAAAGTGAAAGTGAAAGTTGGAAAAATATCGATATCTTGCAAAAGAACTGAAAAAGCTGAGGATCTTAACGGTGATACCAATTAGAGTTAGGGCACCTGGAACGGTCTTTAAGGGCTTAGAAAGGAGACCCGGGGATATGGAAATCAGACCATCCTGAAAACGGCAATCAATTAAGTTACGTATAAAAGTCACTCAAATTCCAGTGAAAAACTACGAATTAGAAAAGTCAGAGATGATAGGAAAAACTTTCAAGGATTGGTTGTTTGATTGGTTGTTTTGTTTTAACACCGAATTAAGTCATTTTAATAAAAGTTTTCAAATAATTCAGTTTAGTATTAGCATAGTTTTTTTGTTTACACACAGTTAAATGTTAAAACAGTTCTATTTCAAACAATTCAGTTTAGCATAAGTTCGCAGTTTACATACACAGCTAAATATAAAAACAGTTAATTTCTAACAATTCAGTTTAGCGTAATTACAGTTTAGTTCTATTTGACCCATATATAGGACCCTATCAGGTGCTACTACTCCGGGCCAGAATGGACCTGGGAGCGATGGCAATGAAGAGGTACTTCGTATTTCCTAAAGCTCCTGCATTACTGAAGCCTCAGCATCAGATTGTTTAGTGTCATATCCAGGACACTCGTTGTGGGAGTCTTACTTCTCTGCAGAGTTGCAGTCGGTGTATTCTGCAGCCCCGGCAGACTGTGCTATCCAGGACACTCGTTGGGGGAGTCTTACCTCTCTGCAGTGAAGCAGTCAGTGTATTTTGCTGCCCCAACCGACTTGGCCAAATGTTCAAGAACTTGTCGGGAGGATTTATGGATTCGGCGGATCATGGAATGGAAATAAAAGTAAGTGAAAAGATAGTCAAAGACCTGGACCTTGCTAGAGAACTAAGAAAGCTGTGGAATATGAGAGTGACGGTGATGCCAATTGTAGCTGGCGCATTTGGAACGGTCCCCAAAAGCTTGGAAAGGGTCCTAGGAGAATTGGAAATCTGAGGAAGAATCGAGACTATCCAGACTACAGTATTTTTGAAAGTCTCATTTCGGAAAAGCTCACTCATAAAGTCTAAAAACATCGCTCGATATTTAAACACGGAAATTACAGAGTTAGAACACAATAGAACCTATAAATATTTAGAAATTAATGAAGCGAATTGTATCAATCATACGATAATAAAGAAAAATGAGAAAAGAATTCTATAGGGGAATAAGAACCGTATTTAGAACAGAATTGAATGCAAAAATAAAGTTATAGTAATTAGCACCCTGGTTATACGAGTAGTGACATACAGCTTTAAGATAATACGTTAGCTGAAATAAAAAAGATGGACGCTAAAGTTAGGAAACTAATAGCCTTACACAGAACGCATTACCTAAGAGCAGATATTGAACGTCTATACATCAAAATAGAAAATGAATTGACAAAAAAACAAAAAACAAAACAAAACAACCACTATAGGATTAATGAAATACTTCGACACCACAACTGATTGGATGCTCAGGTTAGTAAACACACACGAGAAGCAAAAGAAAAGATTAGGGCAGTATATAACATAAAGACGAAACAGAAGGACAAAGACTGACTACGTCAACTAAAAACGCCGGGGAATCAAACAAAAATCCAACATGGACGATAATCACAAAGAATTTGAAATGCCGATGTGGAAGTAAATAATGGATCTTTCATTGCATATATTTTTCTTTCCCCAGTAATTGTATTTTATCAAACATCGATCGTTGTTCTATCAACACTTGTTTAACCACCTTAAAGTCCTGATGAAGGTTCTTTAAAACCGAAACGTTTTAACATCGACTTTCCTTCGTAATAAATTGTCACTTTTGGATTACTTTGTTTTTCAATTTTCTCTAAATACCGATATACATGTATTAAAACTAATCGATGACTGAAAAATAGTGTTCTGAAGGCGAAGACTGAATGGTTAATAAAAGCAGTATAGTACCTGAGCCTTCCAACTAGAAACTACCAGGCAAACATTAAAAAAACTAATCAAACTCAATAGGTAGACTGTGCGAACAAAATACTGAATCAATTGACCACTTAGAGTCTGATTGCCAAATCTTAACACCGATTGAATATAAAGAATGGCATTATAAAACAGGATATTATATTAATTGGAAAGTATGCAAATGCTATAGAAGACTGAAATGTGAAAAGTGGTATAAACACTAATCAGAATCATCAATAGAAGCCGTAGTAGCTGCTATTTTCTGGGACTTTGTTATCCAAACTGATAGAAAAATAAAGAACAACAGACCAGATATAGTGGTTAAGGATTTAAAAAGAAAAACAGGTCTTTTAATTGAAATGTCAGAAAATAATATATGACTCAAAGAGTAATTGATAAAATAAGTAAATACAAAGATCTGGAAATAGAAATTGAAAAATTGTGCCTTAAAACTACAATCGTACCAGTAATAGAGGGAGCACTGGGTATGATCCAGAAAAGGATATATAAATACATTAATAAAATACCTGACATTCTCAAATAATAAAAATTTAAAAAATGCATTTTGTGGAACTGCTCATCCCCTTCGGAGAGTATTATCAATATGATTGGAAAAGTAACACTCGAAAGTATGAATGGAATATAGAATACATATAATCTCTACCTTCCCTCACTCTAGGTTTAGGTAAGGGCCAAGAGAAGCCGAAAGTAAAGTTTTAAAATAATAATAATAATAATGATAGGATCCTGCAAAGCTGGATTATAGCCTGTCTCAAAATGTACAAGATAATCTACAAAGTCATAAAGTTGATTGAGAAACCCATGAAAAAATTGGGGAGTGGAATTGATTGCAGGAGGAAAAAAAGCTGAGGTTAAAATCCTGTGGGGTATATTCCAGGGAGATGCACTATCACCATTACTATTTGTAATAGCAATGATGCCACTCAGTCATTTGCTTAGGAAATGCACGGCTACAAACTTTTAAATCACAAGAAAAGATTAACCACTTAATGTATATGGATGGCGTCAAACTGTTTGTCTAAAATGAAAAAGAATTGGAAACCCTAATATAGGCCGTCAGGATATACAGTCAGCATATAAGGATGAAATTTGACATAGAGAAGTGCTAATAATAAGAAGCAGAAAAAGACAAATGACAGAACGAATAGGACCAAATCAAGAAAAAATCAGAACTCACGGAGAAAAGGAAACTTACATGTATTTGGAAGGGGACACCATCAAACAAGTGGAGATGAAAGAAAAAATTAAAAAGAGTATGTATAGAGAACGAGAAATCTGCTCGAAACGAAACTATATAGCAGGGATAAATACCTGGGCTGTCGCTCTTGTAAGATACTCGGGACCATTCTTAAAGTGGACGAGGGAAGAACTTCAACAAATGGACAAAAGAACAAGAAAACTCTAAACGATGCATAAGGCCTTACACACCAGAGATGACATAGACAAGCTATATGTGTCAAGAAAAGAAGGAGGAAGGGAACATGTCAGCATTGAAGATTGCATCGATACATCTATACGACGACTCGAAGACGACATAAAAACCAACAAATAAGGGCTAATTACCGCGACCAGAAATAGCACAAAGAAAACAAGGATCAACAGAACAACAATAACTAGAAAGCAAAAATGGGAAGAAAAACAATTGTATGGATATTTCAAGCGACAAACAAGAGAAATCTTACACGACAAGACTAGGACCTGACTAAGATAGGGAAACATTAACAAAGAAACTAAATCTCTTCTAATAGCAGGACAAAACAACGCCATAAGGACCAACTACGTTCAAATAGAAATAGATAAGATGCAACAAAATAGCAAATATAGGCTATGTGGTGATAAAGATGAAACGATCAATCACATAATAAGGGAATGCAGCAAATTAGCGCAAAAAGAGTATAAGACCAGACACAACTGGGTGGGGAAGGTGATCTGTAGGGAATTGTACTAGAAATTTAAATTTCCTCATTCGAATAAGTGGTATATGCATAAATCATAAGCCGTCCTGGAGAATTAGTCGCACAAAGTTCTCTGGCATTTTGAAGTACCAACACACCAATTAATCGCAGCTATTTACGAATCACAACTCACAAGCTGGATACGACAGAAGGTAAATTTTTTAGTGGACTTTAACGGCTTTGAATTCTAAATTTTCTTTCTCCTAGACCGGTTGTCATACTTAGGTTAAAATGTCAATTTTGCCCTACAATTTACTCATAGGTGTTGAGTGAGTAATTGGATTCATACCTTTCTCAAGGGCATAAGCGTTATGTGAAATCCGGACGATCTCATTCAGGATTTGAACCGGGGACACTGTATCCATTTCCTACGACGGTAACTATTACACTACCAGTGCCTTGCTGTCGGTCTGTCTGTTAATGTATATATATATATATATATGTATATATCACACACACACACATGTATATCTTATATATATATATAACATTTATAAATTTCATATATATATCACATACATCAACCACATATATATACACATGAATCACATATTTTATCATATATATATATATATGTATATGTATCACATGTACACACACGCACTGACATATATATATATATATATATATATATATATATATATATCACATGCACACACACGCACATGCATGCACACACCCATGCATATATATATATATATATAGTGAACATTTTACCAATATAGTTACCCGTTGTTTTTTAGCCTTTTCCTCAGTAACTGATAAATTCGCAAAAGTTAATACCGAATTAAAGAGTGAAGAACTGAAAGATAAAATCGTCTGATATCAACCCGTTGGAACAGGAAAAACGTAGTTCATATTACACCTTAAATCTCCATTGTTCGTGAAACTATTATAAAAAATTAAAAAAAAACAAAGTCAGTCATAAATGTCTTTTTGGTGAAATTTTTGGGTCCGCTGTTTTTGACATTAACAACACGACCGTTTCTAGATTATTCTGTCGTGTGTCCGCCATCAAAATCGTTTTAAGCAAGTGCCACATTACTGACAGGAGTTTAATAAATGACTTTACACATCTGTCCGCCCTTCTCATTTACCTCCTCCCACTCCTTTTTTAAAAAAATATTAAACATCGGGGATTGATATTAATGTACACAAATGTCCGGTTCTTTACACATTTGAGAAACTTTGTGACAGGAACTTTACTTATAAATACCTGATATGTAGATCAATATTTGCAAATATTGATAAGAATATAGCTATTGTTTAGAATAAAAATCTATTGAAAAATCTTACTCATATAAGTCCTGAGTATGACACCAAATTGCATTGATGGAGAGGCTCCAATCCTGGAATTCTTGGGGGAGGTCTATCCCTTCATTGCCATTATTCCCAGGTTCACCCTGACCTGTAGAGTTGAATGATTGATTTTAACGATATGTTAACCCATTTTGAGTTATTTTATGCCCAGAGGTTAGGGAATCGCGTTCATTGTAGGTTTATAGTTATACTTTGTGCAGTTACTTCTAAAGGTATTTTGTTCACATGGTTCAGTAGAATACGAATAACTTTTAAACATAACTATTTGGTCCATAGATGTGACCCTAACAGGTGCTCACTTTGGGACAAGGTGTATCTAATCGTAATAGCATGAAGGGGTACTTCACACTATTAGATTTTTGATAAGAGGTGCCCGTGGTGTAATGGTTATCGTCGTAGGAAATGGACACGGCGACACGAGTTCAAATCCTGAACGAGACTGATTGCATTTCACATAGCACTTGGGAAAGGTATGAATCCAATTATTCTCCCTCCAGCTATGGGTAAATAGTAGGGCAGACTGGTTCTTCAGCCTTGGTGAGGCAACTAGTCTAGGAGAAGGAAAACTCTGAATTCAAACCTGTTAAACTCCGCTTAAAAATTGACCTTGTGTCATATCTTGCCCGAGCGAAGGGGTTGGTAAATATGATTAGATTTTTGATAGGACTCTTACAAGCTTGTTTAAGTTGTGAGTATTTCATAAAATTTCGATGATTAAAAAATGACGTTTAGCACGAATGCAGATCCTCCCAAATCATCATTCCGTTGCAAGTTGGACTGGAATTAGCTTTATTCTCTGAGTACAAGTATTTCAAGTCGATTACTCGGATAAAGATTCCGCTTTGTTATTGTTACATACATAACGAGAATGTAAGTAATATGTAGATATAAACAAATTATTATAAGTAAATACGTTTTCCGTAAATAGATAAATTTAGCGTTTTGTGAATAAATACCGAGAGATTTATTAATTAGCTAAATTTTATTAGATTTTTAAAATCCGAGTTCATCTCTGTGAAACCTAGAAGTTAATCACATCTCCTGAAGAGAAGTAAGACACCGTCTACGAAAAAAGGGATGTCCGATGGTGAGGTTCCAGTTCTTCATTACTTCCAGGTACACTTTGACTGTTAGGATTCCATGTATGAGTCGAATATATTTGTCTAAGAATTATAAATAAGAGATCGGGATACTTGAAACCATATAACAGAGTGGAAATTATTTCTACATCCTTTTGAGAAGGCTTAGAATACGATGACTGTATCTCCAAGATAAGACCCTACCTCCAAGAAGAGGTGTTCTGAGTATGACATTAAAATACATCTGGAGGTGAGACTCCAGTTCTGGAAATCTGGGGGATGTAAAATACTTCTTCACTGCCATTACTCCTCTCTGATCTGGAGAAGTAGTACCTGTTAGGGTCACATCTATGGGTCAAATAGATCTGTTTAAGATTATTCGTATTCTATAAGACTGTGTCCAACCTCCTCCCCCTCCTCAAAAAAATTAAGAAAAGACGCAAATGTAAATATGAACTGGCAGTGAATGCGATTCCCTTAGCTCTTGACATAAAATAACCCAAGACATATTGAAATGCCGTTCGAATTAATCAGTCTATTAACGTTTGTTGCCATTACTTCCAGGTCCACTCTGAACCACTTTGGCAGTACCTGTTATGGTCCAAACTATGTGTCAAATAAATTTGTTTAAATATTAAAAGTATTAGATAGAGATGTTTGAAAACATATAACTGTGTATAATTTATTTGTTTTATAAATGGTTACTTGAAGCTCTATTTTTAGCCAGTCGTTTTCTACTATCACACGTGATAGTCGAGGTATCCTTTAGTGTAATGTTAGAGGCGCAGTTAGCGTAACGGTTATCGTTTTAGAAAATTGAATCGGTGACCTGAATTCAAATCCCGGGCAAAGCTGGTTGTGTTTTACTTCGCGCAAAAGCACTTGGGTAAGACATAAATCCATCTGTTATCCCTACAGTTATGGGTAAATAGTAGAGCCGACTGGGCTCTTTAGCTTTGGTCAGGCAACAAGTCTGGGAGAAAGAAAGTCTTTGAATTCAAACCAGTAGTACTCTGCTTAAAAATGACCTTGTATCTTCCTGCCTGTTGCGGAGGGGTTTGATAAATAAATACCCTTTAGTGGCACCATAGAAAGCAGTTGCTGTCTTCTCTCTAGTTATGATATAACAAGTAATACTGGATTCTGTAAAACTAGCAACCACTGGGTAAAAGTTGGCTCTCTGCGTATAATTATAGCTATGTGGGTGGCTATATCTTGTTCGTGTTCATTCAACTGGTCACTGATAATATGAAGAAGCAAGGACAAATCTTTGGATTAATGTTGTTTTCGTGTTCTTCGACGGTGGTTATTATTAATTAGCTATAATGACTACTGATTAACAAAACAGGTGATTGATTTTTTTTAAATTATGAGAAGGTGAATCAGTATGAAGATAATGTTAGCGTGTGGATATTTATGTGCTTTTGTTTAAAAAATCGCATACATAAATACACTGACAAGCCAAAACCTTATGACCATGACAAGAGTCAAGAATGACAGCTACTGACTCGTAACAACTGGACATCAAGTTCAGGTTGGTTGGCTGGTTGTTGGATAATTTAATGTCAATGTGAATATTCTTTCACGAGCAATTATATGGTTTCAAGAAACTAATAATCTTTTACAAACAAACATAGCTTGAAGTAACCAATTCCTAATAATAATAATAATTTACAAGCAGTTATATGGTTTGAAGTAACTCTTACTACAACCCACAAGAACCTAGAAAAGAGAACGAGAGATTGGAGTTCAACAAGAATACCGAGAAGAGTCCTGGATAGCTAAGTAAACTTACTGTCTCTCGGACTCTGGCAAAAACCACCTGTTATTCCGGGAGTGAAAAACTTGCAAAAGGTAAAATAATATTAACTATTTGTTTGCACATGGTTGTAGGCTTCTAGATATTCATATCTCATAGAAATAATTTTCAAATATATCTATTTTACCCATATATAGGACTCTAACAGTTACTACTGCTTCGGATCAGAGTAGACTTAAGAGTAATGACAATGAAGGGTTGACTATACTCACCACCAGAAACAAAATAACATCATACTCAGGACAAGAAAAAACAAAATTCGGTCACTTTAGAATTATGAATTTATTTCCATCCTGCTAAGAGCATTGATATGATTCAATAACCCCCCCAAAATTTTGAAGTTACTGATTCGTGTCAATGCTCTTAGCAGGATGGAAATAAATTCATAATCCCAAAATGACCGAATTTTTTTTTTTTTTTTTTGAAGGAATCCTTACTCTGTGATATCATTTACATTGAGCTCTTTACCAGGAATATTTGAATATTCGAAGTTTGAATAATTTAATTAATCTTGACGGAATTGTTCCCTACTACGGAATTACCGGATTGAAGAATACCCCCCTCTCTCCCCCCTTCTCTCTCTCTATATATATATATTTATGTGTGAGTGTGAGAGAGAGAGCAACTTCATTTTGACTTAATGAAAGCTTCATTTATGGACAGGAAAGATTTTAGGGGATGTGATACAGTGCGACTGCGACCCTAAACTCCTTGGGAGGCATAGGGTGGTAGACACACCACTTCAATGATTGCGGTGCAGTTTCCATTGTAAATTGCAAATTTTTCAGCCACATGTTTCTGGTTTTTCCTTTTTCGAGACTCGTTTGCCTGTCTAATAGGCTAAAGAGTGCAATAACCTTACTATTTACCCATAGCAAGGTAGGATAGTAGGAGAAGAAATCGATTCATGCCTTTTCCAAAATGAAACGCAAACAGATAAACGATAAAGGATATATTGTTATGTTTAGATGGTTTGATCTGAGCCTCCCTGGAACAGCACGGATTGTGCGGTACAGTGGGATAAATTGGCCATTTGGATTGAACATTACAAAATTATCAAAAAAAATGATAAATCATACTTTTGCTTATATGTTTATGGGCCAGGATTTCTGCAGCAATCCATTTATGACCTTTAAAAAGCTCTACGTTGGGAAAAAAATTAATATTTAGACTTTTGATACACATGTAAAAACGCCAAAAAAAAAAAAAAAAAATCCAACGATTACACTTAATTCCAAATTTTGTAGAAATGTTAATAGCACATGACAGAATCAAACTAAATGAAACGAATACACAGTTTCACTTAGATTTTTGTTTCTAACAGTGGAATCATACATATCATGTACCTGATGTTTATTCTGGAAAATAACTTTGGCAACAAAATATTTGTAAGTTAGAGAAAATTCTGATTATGGATATTTTCCAAACAGCCTAGACAGAATTGAATGAAACCACTTTAAAGTGATAGCATATAGGTGTGACGTAACAGTTTGCTGCGTACATTGCTTCGCATTCCAGAACAGATACCAATTCTAAACAAGTACTTGCCTGCGTATTTCCCGTCAACTATTATAACCAGTTAGTAAAATCTGACAAGAGTAACAGATACTACACTCAGATCCCGGAATTCTGGCCAGAGTGGAATGAAAATCTTGTGGCGTGCCGGATGTAGCTTGCGGGTGATATTTTTGAAATATCTTGCCTAAATAAGGCATGAGCAACTTTTTTCAAGGAACAGGTCGCATAAGATAAGGTGGGCCTCACCTGTGAAAAAAATTCAAAGTAATTTTGTATTGACAGTACCTCAAACATTTTCACTACATAAAAATCAAAGTCTTCGGCGGCCATTCAGAAAGTCTCACGGGCTGCATTTTGCCTATGTCTGGTCTTGATCAGGGTCATTGTTTGCAAATAGGAGTGTCTATTTACTTTTGTCGTATATAAGAAGTACGCATTTCACACTGATCACACGCCTACGATTTACACATGGCGTTGCTTATCGATGTGTGTCCATAAGTGAGGGCGGGTGTTTCCATGGATAGTTACACACGAGTAGTCGCGTTGAACGTCTTATATTGCTAATTGTCCAAGTGTAACCCAACTGCTTACTTTATCAAGATTAGTGTCACGAATAAACCCCATCGATGTGACAAGGGATAATGTCCCCACCTACAACTGCATATGTAGTTGAATTCAAGAAAACACTGAGTACTCCTTCTCTGTCTGTTTTGGTTTATGCGCAGGTGTTGTCAATTCTTGATACAAAAAAAAAAAAAAGAAAAAAAAAGAAAAAGAAACGAAAAGTTGTCTATCGGACAATTAAAAGAAAATTAAGACTTACGGTCAAGTTACATTGAAAAAATTCTTGAGACAATTGCAGCAGTTGAGGTCGGTAGTATATCATGTTGATTATTGAGCTGTAATTTACTAAGCTTTTTGTTACCCAGTTGGCTAAGGCTGTAGAATGCACTGACTGCACCTCTTCAGAGGGGTCAGACCCCCAATGAGTGTCCTAGATATGACACTAAACAATCTGATGGTGAGGTTCCAGTGATGCTGGAGCTTTGGGGAATGTAGAGCACCCCTTCATTGCCATTGCTCCCAGGTCCAGTCTGGTCCGGAATGGTAGCACCTGATAGGGCCTTATCAATGGGTTAAATAGAACTAACTGCATACTTATGCTAAACTGAATTGTTTTGATTAGAACTGTTTGACTAAACTGAATGGCTTGAAATAGAAATGTTTTTCACAATTGAACTGTACTTACATTTAAATAGCGTGCTTATACTAAACTGAATTGTTTGAAATGGAACTATTTTTGACATGGAAACTGTACTTAGACTAAACTAAATTGTTTAATATAGAACTGTTTTGGCATTTAACTGTGTGTAAACAAAACCTCTACTTATACTAAATTGAATTAGCTGAATTAGAACTGTTTGAATAAACTGAATAGCTTGAAATAGAAATGTTTTTGACAATTAAACAGTGTACTCATGCCAAACTGAATTGTTTGAAATAGAGGTGACTATTTGCATAAAAATGTATTTGGCGTTAAATAACCTACAAAGGTTGATATGCCATAAAAGCCAAACAAGCAACAACCAATCATTTACAATCTATAGCTTGTCTACTCGGGAGAGAGAGAGAGAGAGAGAGAGAGAGAGAGAGAGAGAGAGAGAGAGAGAGTTCTTAAGATGTACGAATGATATGAAATAAAATGGAGAAACAAATGATAAACGTAAATCTATTGTACAAAATGTGGCAAACGTTAAAAAGGAAATTATCGAGATTTAACGTAAATTCCTTTATGGAAGTATTTTAGAACTGAGTGTTCGAATCCTTGTAATGAAAAACTTTTCTATGTAGTAATTTACTAAGCTTTTTGCTTAGATGTGGTACAAGGGCGTATGAATGGAGCACTCTATGAGACTCGAGCTTACTCGTGAAGGATTACCAGTGTAGATTGCTAACCATTACACCGCCGAAGGTGCCCAAGTCTTTTGTATGTATACGTGGTGCGTATTTTTTGTTTCGTTTTTTTGGTAATAGAAAAACTTAACTAACAACTTGATTTGTTTGGGGGCACCTCGGATGGTGTAATGGTTAGCAGGCTAGATTAGCAAACCTTCACAGGTAATTTCGAGTTTCATTGGCTGTCCCATTCATTTGGCCTTGTGCCACATCGAAGCAAAGAGCTTCATAAATTACTATTTGATTTGCTTGTTTATTTCTTTAGTTGCCGGCGATCAAGAGCCAAAAGTGTCTTATAGGGTGGAATGAACTTGGGAATACCTTATCAATTTATTGTTCATCTTCTCTTGTTTATTTACAAGGGAACGTATGTAAGAATTAAGAAAACATTTCGGAACAAGAAGGAGACATAAAGGGGTTAGGTTTGGTTTGGTTTTATGGCATATCAACAATTGTAGGTTATTTAATACCAAATCCATTTTTATACATATAAACAGCTTTATTTCAAACGATTCAGTTTAGCATAAATATGCATTTTAAATGTCAAAACAGTTCTATTTCAAACAATTCAGTTTAGAATAAGTAACACAGTTTAGTCCTTTTTAACCCATTGATAGAACCCTATCAGGTGCTAGCTCACTGGACCAGAGTGGACTAGGGAGCGATGGCAATAAAGAGGTAATCTGCACTCCCCAAAGCTCCAGCATTACTGAAGCCTCACCATCAGATTGTTTTGTGTCATATCCAGGATACTCGTTGTGGATGGGGTCTTACCCCTTTGCAGAGAAGCAGTCGGTGTATTCTACAGCCCCAGCTGACTGAGCCAGATATGAAGTAGTTTTCTCTTCGGACAAATTGAGATGTTGAACTGTTTTCAGTGTCTTTTTTTTCAGTCGACTGGAGCTGTAGAATACACCGACTGCATCTATACAGAGGGGTTAGAACCTGCTACCATCGAGTGTCCTGGATATGATATTAAACAATCTGATGGCGAGGTCCCAGCCCTGGAGCTTTGGGGAACGCGGAGTACTCCTTCATTGCCATTGCTCCCAGGCCCACCTTGACCCGGGGTGGTAGCACCAGATAGGGTCGTATCTATGGTTCAAACAGAACTGTTCGAGTTTTGAATTGTGTAAACAAACGACTTACGTTAAATCGAATTGTTAGAAATAGAACTGCTTGATCATTTTACTGTGTATAAACGAATGACTGATGTTTAATTGAATTGTTAGTGATGCATAGCAGTACCTGAAACCATTTAACTGTTTGCATTGGAACTTTTAGAGTGGAATATTTGAAACCGTTTACCTGTTGCAAATCAGAATTATTGGTATTACAGAGCAATACTTGCAACCATTTGACTGTGTGTAAATGAATAAATAATGTTAAATAGAATAATTAGTGTTAAATAGCAATATTTGTAACCACTTCACTGTATGCAAACAAATGGTTAATATTAAATAGAAATGTTTGTTAGATCGCAGTAATTGAAACCAATTAAATGTCTAGAAACAATAGGAATAGTTGTATGCAAACAAATTAGTTCTGACTCATTTAAAAATAAAATTACCTACAAACTATTAACTCACAAATGATATATCTATAACCATTTACCTGTGTACAAACAAATAACTGATGTTAAGTTACATTGCTATTGATACATGGCAATACTTGCAATGATTTAACTGTGTTAAAACAAATAATCAATAATAAATAGAATTATCCGTGTTAGAAATTCTTGAAACCGTTTAACTGTGCGCAAAAGAATGAGCTCAGGCTCGTTTAAAAATGTTATCTACAAAATATGTTTACAAATCATATATATTTAATATATATGCATGTATTCACCAACCCCTTCACACAAGCAGAATATGACACAATGTCAATTGTTAAGTGGAGCTTATTAGTTTTGATTTCTAAGCTTTCCTTCTCGCATATCGGTTGCCACAGTAAGGCAACCCTCCACTCTGCCCTACTATTTGCCATGGTTGGATTTAGATTTTTCCCAATGGTATTAGCGCTATGTGAAATGCGAACAAAGTCGTTGTGGATTTGAATTCGAATCGTTGTATCCATTACCTACGACAAAAATCATTAAACTATAGACTCGTCCACTTTAATATATATGTATAAAGAGGATTTAGCTTTAAATCACTTACAAGGGTTGATATACCAAAAAACCCAATTAAACCACATCAATCTTTTTTCTGTCATTTGAATTACGTGATTAAACCAAAGAAATCTATTGGTTTAATTCTCTACCGGCAAGAGATATAATTTTGGAATAAGCAGATATCTGCTTAGGCTTAGTGTATTTGTAACACGACATGCGGTTGAGTACTTAATTAATATGTAAAAATTAGAATTTATGAAATATATTCTGATTAATATATATATATATATATATATATATATATATATATATCTCTCAAAAACAAAAAAAGATCCTTAAAATAAGTATCTTTTTGGTCAAGGTTTATATGACCTAAAAAGCTGGTTGATCATTCCTAAAGGTCAGTTAAGTGCGAGACAATCGTTTTTGATTTTAAAGGTCAGTTAAGTGCAAGACAATTGTTCAATTTTAAAGGTTAGCAAATTTATTTAGTTTTTCGGTTGTCAACTGAAACTTCATCAATCACAATGATGAAACGGGTCATTTCGTAAGATATATTTTTCTAGTCCTTATCTTGAAGGTCAATGTCAAAAGAGAGATTTAACTTTGCTCCACTCAAAATAAAGGTGAGTTGGGTATGCCTCATCCAGTCAGGTTAGGCTGAGAACTTTTTTTTGTTCAACCCCATTGCTCTAAGCCTGTTCCCATTGGTCCAAACATCTAAAAAGGGTTTTTCCTATACCTGTAAGATATAATCCTGAACTAGGATAGGCTGACCAATGGGAATATGACTCCTAATTGTCTCTTATTTGACAACCAATCAGAAACCATTTTTAGTCCAGATATTGATCTATAAAAAAATGGGATAATTAAACGAATCCTCAGAGAGGATAAGAAAAAAGGACCAAGAAGAAACTCAAGACTGCCAAAGAAGCATCTCTTCCATTCTAGAGCCGAAGTAATCCGAACAACCTTCATGCGTTACAAAATTTCAAAGTCCCAGACTATATAGACGTTAGTGTTACTCTAACCACACCTCATAGTAACTCTTCCTCTCTCGATATTCTTTCTTCTTCTGTTTGCCAGGAAAGCAAACCTCGTTTGTTTGTTATTTATTGTCTCACAAACGTGTTTCAATAAAAACAATTTTTTGTTGTTGTTAAACAACGGATTTTCTCTATTCTTTGAGTTGCTTGACAATCTAGCCACTCATATTACCTGACCGTCAGAAGAAGATCCGGCTGAATTGTGTCACCCCCCCCCTCCATAGATCTTTCAAACACAACATGGGCACGGAAGGATTTGACAAAGCAAACAGCCGGAAGCTAATGTGGTAGTCACGAACACAATACCCACAACAAGTACTGTGACTAGTAGTCACACCACATTGGACTCCGTGACTAGCATAGGACCACATATTTATCATTTATTAAAAATATCTAAATTATCGTTTTCTCAAGTTAAAATATATCTCATTTATTGTTAGTTTTCTTTGTTTTTGTTTAAGGCATTATCTATCAATAGTTGTTGCTTGCAGTTAATATAGTATAAAACGCAAGTGTCATTTACAATAATTGATCTAATATCGATTTGGTTTGATCGCATATCAATCTACATAGGTTATGTAATGCCAAAGACATCCTTGGAGAAGCATAGTAGAGGTAATATCTAACCCACAGCTGGGGAATAAGGAGATCATATTTTTCCATCGCGTATTAGTTCAAATGTGAACGTAATAGAATTATTAGGGTTCGAACTTACTACGATGTTGAAGACCAGGATATTAACCACTACAACACCGAGACTCTCACCTCTAATATTGGTAGGAATGTTTAGATTATTTATCAGTTCAGATAGATGATTAAAAAAAAAGAGAAAAGAAAAACCTTATCCTTGGCATTCAATGAGCCTTGATTGATTGATTGATTTAAACGGCATATCAACCCTGCTAGGATTGTTTTATTCGAAGAAGTTAGAGAATTGTGTTCATTGTACGTTCATATTTAAAGTTTTTGTAAAGTTTTTTCTTAAGAATTTTTTTTTGCGCCTGGTCCAATCAAAAACGATTCATTCTTAAACAGGTCTATTGAACCCATAGTATGGTATTCTGGGGTCAAGTGTACATGGAAGGAATGGCAATGATGGGGTACCGCACATTCCCCCGAGATCTCTAAAAGTGGAGCGTTGCCGTCAGATGCAGTTTAATGTCATACTCCTGGTATCTCTTTCTTGCTGGTTTTTACCCTCTGCAGGGGATACA
The DNA here is from genome assembly GCA_963585895.1 of Sepioteuthis lessoniana. Classification (NCBI taxonomy): domain Eukaryota; kingdom Metazoa; phylum Mollusca; class Cephalopoda; order Myopsida; family Loliginidae; genus Sepioteuthis; species Sepioteuthis lessoniana. The sequence goes on along the minus strand of OY757912.1, from coordinate 113,451,592 downwards.
GTTCAATAAGTTTTGTTTGCACACACACACACACACACACACACACACACACACACACACACACACACACACACACACATACATATATATGTGTATGTGGGTGTGTGTGGAGAGAGAGAGAGAGAGAGAGAGAGAGAGAGATAGAGAGAGAGTGAGTCCCCGTGGCGTAATGACTAAAGTGCTGGACTGTAGCCTCTAAGTAAGCGAGTTCGAACCCCAGTCGCGCTATTACGTTCACATACGGACTAATACTCTTTTGAAAGGTATAAATCCCATAATACTTCTCAGCTAAGTGTTAAATAGTACCACTGCTTTTCTTCTGCAGGATGGCTTTGGCATTAAATAAGCCACAAGAGCTGATATGCCATTAAATAAAGATACCAAATCTCTCTCACGTATATATAAGTTGGCTGACCGTAGTCGAGGGCCATCCAAAGTTCCTTTTTTTCAATAGCTACCCCAACAAGGCGTAGGAAAAGGCGCAACTCTTTTCCTCGGTTGCTCCACTTACCCTTGATCCCTTGATAATAATATATAAAATTATATTGATACTTTAAAATAAAATATTTCATCTAAACATGATATATAAATCTTTACGATAACATATAAAGTTAAAAAAAAATACCTTTAATTTAATTCGATTTAATTTAAAGTTTTCCCTTATTGAATCTGAATAGCAAAATATTTTTTAAATTCAAAATTATTATATTATAGATTAATATAATATTAATTAATATTAACCTTTAAAGTAATATATTTTAGCTAAAAATTATATATAAATGTATACAACGTTATTATGAGAGTTTATAAAATAGATTTAAAAAAATGTTTTAATCTAATGTTCCCATTAGTGAATCTAATTGGATCAAAGTATAATTTAAAAGAAGAAATTGAATTTAAACCGTTTAAAGGGAGTTAATAATTAATAATTCTCCGTTTTTTTAAAGATCTATCTATCTATCTATCTATCTATCTATCTATCAGTGAATTGCTATATGAATATAATCACCCAAAATAATAATATCAGGATAAATATTGTGATATTAACTGATTAACTTTATGGATATAAAATCATATGAAACCTAATGACTTTCTAAATTCAATCAAATTTAGTTGTAGTTTTGTTACGTAATAATTATTATAACCATATTATATATTTTTTAAATTGAATAATTAACTAGATTTAATTTGAAAAAAAAATGGAATTTATATAAAAAAAATTATATAAGAAATTTATAATAAAAATATATAAAAAACATTAAAGAGTATAAAAATTAAAAAAAAAAAATTAAATTAAGCTTGTTTATAAATAAAAACAAATCGGTACACCACCGGAAATAACGAACTAAATCCTAATTCATAATCTATTGGATTAACATATTTGTTAGTATGTCAAGATGCTTTCTTACCTTTTTTTTAAAATTATATATAAAAATATATAATTTATATATAATCATATATAAAAATATATAATTTATATATAATCATATATAAAAATATATAATTACTTGAATAACTAACTTAAGGTAAATTGTATTCCCCGATATAACGATCAAATATTATACCCATCGAATGAAACGACCTCTTAATAAAAAGGTCTGTTGAAATAAATTTATAATTGAACTTATCTGTTAAGTTTTATTTAACATTATGTATATATAGAGACTGTTTAGTTGTATCACAACTCTCCATTCTTATGAAGTTGCGTTGAGACAACAGAATTCCATGACTTTCTCACCACCCATTCATCCCAGTAGGTCTTGTCATAATTTACTAAGCTTTTGCTCAAATGTGGCACAAAGCCATATATGAATGGAGCAACCAATGAGACTCGAACTCACTCGTGTAGCTTTGCTAGTCTATCTTGCTAACCATTACACCACCAGAGACACTCTTCCGGTTGGTCTTGTCATATTGTAGACATTTATTATGGACCGTTCACACAAGGAGAACTCGACTCGGTTCTCAGAAAAATTAAAAATAGGAAAGCTGCAGGACTGGACGAAATTCCCCCGGAAGTATGGAAGACCAGACAATTCGACGACATACTGCTCCGACACTGCAACGCAGTATACAATCAAAATCCGATAGATAGATGGACGAAGGGATGCATACTCCCCTTCCCTAAAAAGGGAGACCTCGGATTAGCCAAAAACTACCGAGGCATAACACTTACATCCATAGCTGCCAAAATCTACAATGCCCTACTACGAAACCGCATAGAACCCAAAATCGACAACATACTTAGAAAAAACCAAAATGGCTTCCGAAGAAATAGATCTACGACCTCACAAATACTAACCATCCGCAGAATCCTTGAGGGTGTACGGGCAAAGAACCTACAAGCGACATTAATATTTGTCGACTTTACCAAGGCTTTCGACTCCATTCACAGAGGAAAGATGGAACAAATCCTACTAGCGTACGGCATACCTAAAGAAACCGTAGCGGCAATAACGATTCTCTATAGAAACACTAAAGTAAAAGTACGATCACCAGATGGAGACACAGAATACTTCGACATTGTAGCAGGAGTACTACAAGGGGACACGCTGGCTCCGTATCTCTTTATCATTTGTCTAGACTACGTACTTAGAACATCGATTGACAAAATCAAAGAGAATGGCTTCGAACTGACGAAGAAAAGAAGCAGAAGATATCCCGCAACAACAATTACCGACGCCGACTACGCCGATGACATAGCGATACTGGCAAATACACCTGACCAAGCCGAAACACTTCTGCATAGCCTGGAACGAGCAGCAGCAAGCATAGGCCTCCATGTTAATGCACACAAAACGGAATATATGTGCTATAACCAAACAGGGGACATCTCCACTCTAGAAGGAACCCCTCTTAAACTAGTAGACAAATTCACGTACCTAGGAAGCAGCGTCGAATCAACCGAAAAGGACATCGAAACGAGGTTAACGAAAGCATGGACAGCTATCAATAGGCTATCGACTATATGGAAATCAGACCTAACCGATAAAATGAAACGCAGTTTCTTCCAGGCAGCGGTCACATCGATACTGCTATATGGATGCACTACATGGACGCTAACAAAACGGCTGGAGAAGAAACTAGATGGCAATTACACAAGAATGCTGCGTGCAATCCTCAACAAGTCCTGGCAGCAACACCCCACAAGACACCAACTGTACGGCCACCTGCCCCCTATCACGAAATCTATTCAAGTTAGGCGAACCAGACATGCAGGACATTGCTGGAGAAGCAGAGATGAACTCATAAGAGATGTACTCTTATGGATCCCCACACACGGCCGCGCAAAAGCAGGACGACCAGCACGAACGTACATTCAGCAGCTATGTGAGGATACAGGTTGTTGTCCTGAAGACCTACCTAGGGCGATGAACGATAGGGAGGAGTGGCGAGAGAGGGTCAGGGATATCCGTGCTGCCAGCACGATATGATGATGATGATTAGTTTGGCACAAAGCCAGAAATATAGAACAACCGGTGAAAATCGAACTCACTAACAACAGTCCGCTTTCTAGCTGAGTTTACTGCACGCGAACCAATCTTGTTCGTTTGTGTGGGTATATATTTCGATACTTTACTGATTTATAAAACTTAACTTACTATTGTACAAGGTCAGATTGGTGGGGTATGGCGTGCTGGAAGATTGTGTAACGTCAATATTTTAAGTATGAAGGACTACTTTACCTATAAATTTACATTGGGCAGGATATCGTTGTATGAAACGGATTGGAAATATATGGATATATTAGCCAGGTGTCAGACCACAAGATATTTGCTAAATTAAATAATCTTGAACAGGTCAAACTAGAGGGATACCTAGTAAGGATCGAACTTCTTACAATGATCTTGTGTAGTATAGTATACGACGTGTGATCAATAATAATCGAGACTAAGACATTTTTTAAATATTATTATTCAGATGATGTGAATTCTCCTGATTAACTTATATAATAAATTTGCTTTCTTTGTTTAATGGCATATCAACCATTGTGGGTTATTTAATGCCAAATCTATCCTTGCAGAAGAACAGAAGTATTTCATTTAAATCCAAAGCTGAGGGTTATTAGGTGGTTCATATCTTTTCCAAGAGAATTAGTCCGAATGTGAAGTATTAGAGCGACTGCAGTTCGAACTTGCTTACTACAATTTTGCAGTCCAGTACTTTAGCCACGGCGACCCTCTTAAAGTGATGATGTCTTGACGAATAAGTGTCTTTTCTCAATATTTTTTGATAAGAGTTTTTTTTTTGTGAAACATTGGATTGTGCAAGTACAGTAGCCTTTATACTCACTAGTCCCTAGCTCGTTGCAACTTTGCTTTTGTTTGCTTCACTGAAAATTCATATCTAAGGTAAAATTCAAGGACGTATAGGATAATAAAAGAAACACGACCATATCAAAAGAAGAGTTTCAGGCGCTTCGAACCATGGAAAACTCGCTGGAATAAGTATGTTGAATGCTAAAAGGACAAGGATGTACCAAATAAAGGCCTGGCAGCTACGTAAAAGACTTTATTTGTGATATCCAATAATTAGAAAATTATCTACTATACATATTACAAGGAATCAATCCTTTGTTGTTGATTAGAAAGCAAAGAAAATTGTAATTGTATGAACCAATCGAAAGTGATTTCAAATCTTTCAAAAATACTCAAATACTTCAGGAAGAATAATGAATAATGAGTCTCAGAAACAATAATTTACTCCAACTCAACAAATTGATTCGTATAACAAAAGATCCTCCTCCAGAAGTAACTAATCCAACTATAAGTTAGATAGTACGATTACTATTCTTCTACAAAGCTGACTTTGGCATTAAATAACCCATGAAGGTTGATATACCATTAAACAAAGAAACCAAACCAAACCAAACCAAAACAGAAGTAATTATCAAGTAAAGTACTCAAGAATACAAAAACTGGTAAGCACAGTCGGCTGGGGCTGTAGATGGTGTAGCTACAATAATGCTGGAGCTTTGGGAAAGCGGAGTACTATTTCATTGTCATCACTCTCAGGTTCACTTTGGCCCAGAATAGTAGCACCTGATAGGGTCCTATCTATGGATCTAAAAGAACTGTTTGTTTTTAAACTGAGTGCAAACAAATGAGTTATGCTAAATTGAATTGTTAGAAATAGAACTGTTTGATTATTCAACGGTATGTAAACAAATGACGTATGTTTAATTGAATTGTTAGTGATACATAGCAATACTTGAAACCATTTAACTGTGTGCAAATGAATGAGTAATGTTGAAAGAGAATTATTAGTGTTATATAGTAATAACTGAAACTATTCAACTGTGTAGAAACAATAGCAATACTGGTGAGCAAACAAGTTAGTCCTAATTCATTTAACAATTAAATTACCGACAAACTAATCTCTTACATATCATGTATATCCATTTAACTGTGTGTAAACAAATGGTTAATAGTGAAAAGAATTATTCGTATTAGATAGCAATAATTGAAACCATTTAACTGTGTACAAAAATATAGCTCAGGGGTGTGTCCTCGTGCTGTAATGGTAAAAGCGATGGACTGCGGAATCGTAGTAAGCGAGTTCGAATTTCTGTCGCTCTATTATGTTCACTTTCGGACAAATACCTTTGGGGACGATATGAACCATCTTATCTTCCCAGTTATAGTTTAATAGTAAAGTAAAGTTGTCTCCCTTTAGTCGAGGGCGACCAGAAGGCTCCCTTTTCAATAGCTACTACAGCGAGGTGTAGGGGAGGGCGCTACTCCTTTCCCTGGATTGCTCCCTCTTTACTCTTGATACGTACCTTATATTGCTGAGTGTTAAGCAAGGAGATATCAAGTACCATTTTTAAAGTCTTTGGTATGACGCGACCTGGGATTGAACCCAGGTCTTCCGGACTATCGGCGACCTCTCTACCCACTAGACCAATGTGCCTTGACATTAAATAACCTACTAAAGGATATGTCATTAAAACCAAAACAAACCGTTTAAAAATGTCAACAAAATGTATTTACAAATCGTATACATTTAATATATATGTATAAAGAGGATTTGCCATTAAATATTCTACAATGGTTGATATTCCATAAAACCAAACCAACCCAAATCATATATATATATATATATATATATATATATATATATATATATATATATATATATATATAAACAGGATTTGACATTAAATAACCTACAATGATTGATATGCTATAAAACCTAACCAAAGAAAAATTAGAATCTTTTTCAAAAATAGGGGTAAAAGTCTGGATCATGAGTGTTCGCCAACGGTCCGGCAAGCCGGGGTTCAATCCCAGGTCGAGTCATACCAAAGACTCAAAAATGGTACTTGATACCTTCTTACTTAACACTCGACATTATAAGGTAAGGATCAAGGGTAAAGTTGTGCAATCCAAGGAATGGAGTAACGCCCTCCCTCACACCTCGGTGTAGACGCTATTGAAAATGCAGCTTTCGGGTCACCTTCGAATCAGTTCACCTACAACTTATATCCATTGATATCAGAAAATTGCAAAAACAAAATTTAAAGAAAAAAAATAACTATTGTCTACTTAAAATGCTTCCGGATAATTTCCAGTAACCTTCAATACTAACTGCATAAATGAGATGCAAAATCCTATTTTAAAAAATTATTTAGACCCCCCCCCACTACAAATCCCTGTCTGCCTCGACTAGCTTTTGTTATCAGTAGACAGTGTAAATTTAACTGCATGATATTCTAAAGTTTATTTTCGTCCAAACTTTCACACAACTTGTCACTGTTGCACAAAACATAAAGAAAATAGTTATTTTACCATGCCTCAAAAAACTTCCCAATTTTCACAAACAATTGTTAATGAAAAATATATTTTACGATAATACCATTTTTTTTTCTATAGAAATGATGCATTTCGGAAACTAACTTAAAGATACAAGACTTCGTGCAAGCATTTAATTTGATAATATTAAAAATTATTAACCAGCCAACCTACCAACCTAGTAAGAAAAAAAAAAAAAACCAACCAGACCGAACTATTTCTTTCAAAACATCTCCATACACTTGAAAAATATTAAACTGTATGTATTTACCTAACCCTTCCGTAACAGACAGGATGCGACACGAGGTCAATTCTATATACGGAGTTTAACAGGTTTGAATTTAGAGTTTTCTTTCTCCTAGACCTGTTGCTATATCAAGGTTAAAGAGTTCAGTCTGCCCTACTATTTATCCTTAGCTGGAGGGAAAATTGCTGAATTCATTCCGCTCTCAAAGGTATTTGCTTTATGTGAAATACAAACAGCCTCATCCAGGTTTTGAAGTCGGGGTAGCCGAGTCCACTACCCACAAAAATAAAACTGTATCGTTAAATATTTCTTCTTCTCTGGACTAGTGTTTTTGTCGTACATTGCCTATTTCATAAGAAAATGACATTTTATATCTCATGGGATAACGGTTTCTAGATTTGTTGAATAATCAAATATTTAGCATCCCACTTCATTTACACTTTGAGTAATTATATCCTGGATCAAAGTTGTATTTCTTAACATCAATCCTCAATTGAAGAATTTTATGAAACAGCAATAACAGACTCCCCGTGATATACATGGTTAATATTTTACACATGAGTGGATTTCACTAACCAGTTTCTTTTCAATAAATTGTTGGTCAATAGTAATTTAAGCTCTTACATGCACGTCTCTAGTCAAAACGATAGTTGCAGAGCTGTCGGGTTTTTACATGGCATGCATTTATCAGCTTGTATGTGAGATACAGTCATTTTTTAAGCGAAGTAAAGCTGGTTTTAATTCAGATTTTTCCTTCTCTTAGATTGGTTGCCTAACCAAAGCTAAAGAACCCATTCTGCTCTACTATTTGCCAATAGATAGGGGTAAGGTGGAAAACAGATGGATTCATGCCTTTCTCAAGAGTATCAGCATGAAGTGAAACGCAAACAGCCTCGTCAGGGATTTGAACTCAAATCACTGTTCCATTTCTTACAATGATAACCGTTACGCTAACTTTGTAGAGTCTTGCAAAGAAACCATTTTGAAGAAATGTTTCATTTATTTATTTATTTATGTCTTGGTAAATACAGTTTGCGTTCCGATATTTTTTGAACACGCCTCGTATGGGTGACATCGTTCATTGACCCCTTTCTTGGAATTTTTTGACTTGGCTTCTCTTTTGACAAATATTGTTTCCGTTATGCATTATCTTAGTAGCGTTTCTGCCAATTTATTTATTTTTATGTAACCTCGTCTTTCATTGCTAGTTTGTTTACAGTAGATTTACTTCCGGCTGACTTGCTTCATTTCCGGTTTTCATAAATATTTCAAGTCCTTGAAGTTAATGCACCAGATTTAATTTCCTGCTTTAGTTACAGTTTTTCAAAGAAAGTAAACCCTTAAGTATATATATATATATATATATATATATATATATATATATATATATATGTGAATGTGTGTATTTAAGAGGGAATGACGAAAAAGTTATCGGCCAAACCAAGAAATGAAAAAAATTATTGAATACTTTAACTAGAAAAACAATGAGTCAGGTGTGTTGATCAACAGGATGATACTGAGCGTCTGGTGTGGTTGCTTGTTTTTACGGCATGTCAGTCCTTCTTGGGTTATTTTATTCCAAGCCAGTTTAGAAATTCTATTATATACGGCACAAAAAAAAAAGGTATCTGCACAATCATTTTAAGTAGTTAAACGCTTCATTATCTTGAAATATTTATCTTGGACTCTAACAGCTATTACCATTCTGAGTTAGAGTGGGCCTGGGAGTAATAGTAATGAAGGAAGGAATTCATGCTTCCTAAAGTTCAATAACGGAAGCCTCATATCATACGTATCTTAGTGCCATATTCATCACTTTTTTTAAAGGAAGTAGTGCATATTCTAATCCCTGCAGATAAAGCGATGATATAATGGTTTGAGAACTAGGCAAGCAGACCATTGTTCGTATAAATCTCGTTGAGTGTTCCCTATTTCTTAATTTGTGGTCTGGTTTAGTTTCTCTGTCTAATGACATACCAACTTTCGAGGTTTATTTTATAGAAGAATGGTAGTGATAATATTTAACCCATAGCTGAGGGATAAAGGGGTGCCCTTGGTGTAATGGTTATCATCGTAGGAAATGAACACGGCTACACGAGTTCAAATCCTGGACGAGACTGATTGCATTTCACACAGCACTAATACCCTTGGGAAAGGTATCAATCCAATTATTCTCTCTCCAGCTATGGGTAAATAGTAGGGCAGACTGGATTCTTCAGCCTTGGTGAGGCAACTAGTCTAGGAGAAGGAAAACTCTGATTTCAAACCTGTTAAACTCCGCTTAAAAATTGACCTTGTGTCATATCCGGCCCGAGCGGAGGGGTTGGTAAATATGATAAAGGGGGTTCATTTCTTTCCCATGGGTATTAGTTCAAAAATGAATGTAATAGCGCTACTGGAGTTCGAAATCGTTACTACTATGTCGCAGTCCAGGCGTTAGTCACAACACCACGGACCTTCTTATTGACTTGTGCCAAACTAAACTAAACTTGATAAATGTCAACTCTGGAATGATTATGCAGAATAGTAGGCACGTTTCATGGCTCACTCATTTCCTTCTTGGTCGAGCCAATATCTCTCGTTATATAGGGCTTAGCGATCAGTGAAGCCATTCCATTCCTGTTGGATTCGACTACGTTAGTAAGAAAAAAACATTTATCGATGTCTTGAAGTCTTTGGTTAATTTGTGAATACGTTACCAGGCATTCATATTTATATGGGGAAATGAATATTATATTGCAGTTTGGTTCTGTTTTCTTCGTTTAGAGACCCATATTTTCATTTTTAATTGCTTAGTTCAGTTTAAAAAAAAACAAAAAAACAATGTTTACAATTCTTAAGTGAAGGGCTTGATTAACCATTAAATTTGTTTCGATTTCTTTGCTTAATAGCATTTCAACCTTGATGGATTATTTACCACCAAAGCCATCCTAGTAGAAGAACAATTGTTTTACTATTTAAATCATAATTGGGAAGGTAAGAAGTTCATACCTTTCCCAAGGGTATTTGTTCAAAATTGAAAGTAATAGTACGACTGGAGTTCGAACTCGATTACTACGATGTCGCAGTCCAGCACTTTAGCCTCGATGTCTCTAAACCATTAGTCGGAATAAGCAGATACTCTGAGCACCAAAAGTGAAACTATAATTTTTTTCTAATGAAGATCTTATGCTTTGTTCAGACTATATTTGTGTTGATACTAAAATAAAATCGACATAAAAAGATGAAAAACTATTTATTACATTAGTTCGTAAACTCTTGTTGTAAAATTTGGGTTTTCGACCTTCAGAACGTCCGCCTGGTATTCGTGCCTGGTGGGCCAGAATCAATCACAAGCATTGATTCACATTGCACCTGGCATTTAGGTGAATCAATGACAAGCAAAGATCTGGTTCTGTGGATGCCCCCCAGACTTACCCGCTTTGCAGAGCTAACTTTTGCGTTTAGCGCCTGAGGGACCCATTTTTTTTTTTTTACATTTACCGTGCATGATGCTTGATTTGTGAGCGGTCCCTACATTAAAATGATCCTGTGTCAAATCCTACCTGGTGGTTTGGTTTAATGGCATATCAACCTTTGTAGGTTATTTTAATGCCAAAGCCATTCTGCTAGAAGAAAAGTAGTGGCACTATTTAACCCATAGCTGGTAGGATATGGGGGTTCATACCTTTCCCAAAGGTATTTGCCCGAAAGTGAACGTAATAGCGCGACTGGAGTACGAACTCGCTTACTACTATTCCGCAGTCCATCGCTCTAACCATTACACCACAAGGACACCCCCTACCTGGTGGGAGGTACGGACAAATAACTCTTGTAACATTCTTAAACTATAAATATCGCTCTTCTTATTATAATTGTTATTTTATTCCTTGCGAGTTTTCCACACCAGCTCGACCTGTTAGCTTTCATTAATGGATAGCAAATCTTCTCATATCTGCTGAAGGTGTCCGTGGTGTACTGGTTATCGTCGTAGGAAATGGACATGGCGACATGCTTTCAAACCCTGGACAAGGTTGATTGCAATTTATATAGCACTAATACCCTTGGGAAAGGTATGAATCCAATTATTCTCTCTCCAGCTAAATAGAAGGGCAGGCTGTGTTCTTTAGTTAACCTCTTTTGGCGAAAGAAAACCTCTGAAGTCAAACCTGTTAAACTCCGCTTAAAAATTGACCTTGTGTCCCATCCTTCTCGAGTGGAGGGTTTGGTAAATCTGCAGGAATCTTCTCAGTATTCAACCCGATCTTAGTAGAGCTGTAGTCTGGGTGGTTTTAATTCTTCCTTTAATCTCCGGTTTCCCCAGTCCCGAACAGTCCCCAACTCCGTTTAGTATCACCACCAACAGCACGTGCCATAGCTTTTTCAGCTCTCTAGCAAGGTCCAGGTCACCTTCTTGACGATGGCAAAGGCATTCAGAACTGTCGAATTGTGCCTCACATCGCCAAAATTATGTAAAACTTTTGACTCACTCTTGTAATTAAGATTTCAAAGCTATCTCCGTTATATTTCATTGAAAAAAAGTCCCCCCCCTCAGTAGCCGAAAATAAAACCCCTTCACATAGCCGAGCAAAGGCAGGACGACCAGCTCGAAACTCCATACAGCAGCTCTGTGTAGATACGGTGTATAGCCCTGAAGACCTGCCGGAAGCGATGAACGATAGGGAGGGGTGGCGAGAGAGGGTCCGACGCAACAAGATGATGATGATATCTCATTGGCCTAGTGCGTAGAGTGTTCGCCAATGGTCTAGGAGACCTGGATTCAATCCCAGGTAACATTATACCAAAGATTTTAAAAATTGTACTTGATACATCTTTGCTTAACACTCAGCAATATAAGGTACGTATCAAGGGTGAAGTAGAGCAATCCATGGAAAGGAGTTGCGCCCTCTCCTACACCTCGGTGGAGTAGTTATTGAAAAGGGGGCCTTCTAGTCACCCTCGGCTACGGTCGCCAACTTTTTACTTTATATATATTTATGGTAATGGGTTTTGATAATAGATAATACCGAATAATATCTGTTTTGCTTTTATAATGTTTGTGTAATGTAGAAATCATAGTATCCTGGTATCTTTGATTCTGAACTAAAAATTGTAGGAATGTATTTATTTTTGGTCAATACTGTAATAAGAATATAACGGAAATAGTTTATTTTTCAATTATTTTCACTTTCTTTATATCATTCAGTTTCTTTTTCTTCATCTTATTACAAAAAGTTTGTCATGTTTGGTTAATTTGTAGAAAAGCCTGGTAGATATGAAATTTCTTGAAGTTCTCCATTTTATCCACTCTGTAGTTGGTAATCTGACGGAGAGAGACTTATCCATCATGTACTTTTACTTTGCCCGCACGCATCAACATGGCGGTAGGTTGAGTGATTAAGACGAAATCACTGGTAAGATACAAAATAAACAAGAATATTTTGTCGAAATATGTAATACGTACTAAATATTTCGGGCGTTGTACCAAACGTACCAACGAATGCCGAAAAGAAACACATTTGGTACAAATGTACCAACTTTAGCAGCTTCCGTGTGCAACTATTTCAGTACATGTCTCTCTCAGTCTCAGTCTCTCTCTCTCTCTCTCTCTCTCTCCACACACACACACACACACATTAAATACTCAATGTTTTAAATTGCGTCAAAGAAAACTGCATTGAACAAAATTAGCGTTATCTTAAATGGTGTTTTAAATTACATATGTTTGTCGTAATTAATATTTCAGTGAAATTAGGATAAGGGTTAGAGTGTTCACCAATGGTCCGGCAGACCGGTGTTCAATCCCAGGTCGAGTCTTACTAAAGACTAAAAAAAAATGGTACTTAATGCCCCCTGTTTTATATTCCGCATTATAAGGTATGAATCAAGGGTAAGTGGAACAATCCAGGGAAGCGAGTTGCACCCTTTCTTACACCTCGATGTAGAAGCTATTGAAAAGGGAGCCTTCGGTTCACCCTTGACATAGGGTCGATCAACTTATATATATATATATATATAGTGTGATCTAAAGTAAAGATAAAAATAAGCAAATAAATAAAATTAATTCAAAATAGTCTTCTTGACCTTTAAAACATTGACTGACTGATTTTAACGGCATTTCATATCGTCTAGGGTTATACTATCTCTAAAAGATAAGGAATCGTGTTCATGGTACCTTTGTATTTATATTTTTGTGTAGTTGTTTCATAATAGTTTTTTCACACACATTTATATATCAAGTTTTCCAGACAAATACAAAAAAAAAAAAAAATGTACACAGTTGTGTGGTTTCAAGTATTCCTATCTAATACTAATGATTGATTCACTATTCTTAATACAAATAATCTACACTTATACGATTGGTTGGTTGTGTTTTATGGCGTATTAAACATTGTAGGTTATTTATTGCTAAACCCACTTTGTATATATTACATATGATTTGTAAACGCATAGTTTGTCGACAACATTTTTAAACGTGCCTGAGCTCATTTGTTTGCGTACAGTTAAATGATTAAACTTATGATTTGTAAGTCAATTGTTTGTAGGTAATCTTATCTTTAAACGAGTCAGAGTTAATTAGCTTGCACACTGGTATTATAATCATTTGTACACAGTTTGATGGTTCTAAATATTCCAAAACAAATAGTTCTATTAAGTATTAATCATTTGTTTGCACTTACTTAAATGGTTTCGAATATTTCTATGTAACAGTAACAATTTAATTTAGGCACATAGTTAAAGAGTTTCAAGTATTGCTAATCAACACTAATAATTCTATTCAACATTACTCATTTGTTAGCACCCAGTTAAATTTGTCCAATTTGGCCATGTATCACTAACGATTCAATTAAATATCCGTTTACATTGTTCAATGGTCAAAAAGTTCTATTTCGTATAATTCGATTTAATGTAATCATTTGTTTGCGCACAGTTTACATATGGTGGGGTACAGTCATTGTATTCTAATCCCCGCAGACAACGTAGCGAGGGACCTTTGAAACTTCTTTTTTGATATGCAGTGTAGATCTTAATCACGAATTTTCAGTTTAAGAAACAATGTCATACAGAGTCAGGTTTAAGTGAATGTGAAGTATCGAGACCTTTAAAAAGAAAATTCCAGCAAACTCATCTCGACATCAGTTTAGACATCATCACTTATAACATACTTTGCTCATTTTTAACTTTTAGAACCCATGTGACCGGTATTTATACCACGACTTAGAAATACATAGACCCGCCCGGCCTAAATGCCTGCCGAAAGATGCCCACTTCTACATTGCTATTGCCTATAAAATGTTATAAATTTTATATTTCACATGTAATATCATTTTTATAAATCTTGAATTGCTGATAAAGTGTTGTTGGTTGGTTGTTTTGTTTAACGGCGTATCAACCCTTTTCGGGTTATTTAACGCCGAATAAATTTCAAAAATTCAGCTTAGTATAAGAATAGTTTTTGTTTACAAACAGTTAAAACTGTTCAGTTAAATGGCAAGACAGTTCTATTTCAAACAATTCGGTTTAGCATAAGTACACAGGTTAGTTCTATTTGACCCATAGATAGGACCTATCAGGTGCTACCACTCCGGGCAACTGTGAACCTGGGAGCGTTAATGAAGTTAATGTTATTACAGAAAAATGACTTACGTGAAACGGAGGAGTGATGGAGTAGCAGTCAACTCAGTTGGCAAGAATGAGAGAAGTCAATATCTTGTCAATATATTCCGGTTTCAAATGCAGTCTCCGTCATTCATCTTTCTCTAAAATTCTTGCGAGAAACTTCCTTGTCATTATACATGTATGGATTTACTGAACCCCTTTACAACGAACAGGATTTGACATAATGTTACTTTTGAAGCGGAGTACAGCTGGTTTGAATTCATAGTTTATTGAAATCGAACCGTTTTTTTATGCTAAACTGAATTGTTTGAAATAGAATTATTTTGACATTTAACTGTGTTTAAACAAAAAACTATACTAATATTAAACTGAATTGTTTGAAATAGGACTATTTATATGTATAAAAATTGATTTGGCATTAAATAACCTACTGTAGTTGATGTGCCGAAACCAAACCAAACCAAACAAAACCAAACCCAAATTCTGTTTTTTTATTTCTTTTATCTTTCTTTATTTCTCTCTCTTTTTTGTTCCCTTACTCTTTCTCTTTCTTTTTTTCTCTCATTCTTTCACTTTATTTCTCTCTCTTCCTTTCACCCTCTTTCTCCCTTTCTCCCTTTCTCTCTGTTTTTTCCTCTTTCTCTTTTCTTCTCTCTCTCTCTCTCTCTCTCTCTCTCTCTCTTCATTTCTATATTGCTTTGCCTCTCCCTCAATTTCTATATTTCTCTTTCATCCTCTTCTATATCATGTTTCTTTTTCTCTCGCTTTGTCTCTCCCTCTTGCTCATCTTCTTTCTCTCTCTCTCTCTCTCTCTCTCTCTCTCTCTCTTTCTCTTTCTATTTTTCTCTCACTTTCTCTATTCTTTTCTGTCTACATCTTTTTTAAAAAATCTTTCTGTCTATATTTCTCTTTACCTTTTCCGTTTTCTTTCTTTCTTCCTTTCTTTCTTTTACTCGAGTAATGACTTGTTTTATCATAACAACAGAATTTCTCATTACTCTGTAGAAAGACAAATAGCTTATTATTGTGAATAAAAATTTCGACATACTCGTATAGGTTTTGTTTTTTTATGTCACAGTATACAGCAACTAACAGTGACATTTTTTTTTAAGCATTTAAAATTTCTTATTTTCCGCTGTCATCTCTTGTTTTACTTGTAAATTAATCCCCGCGTTTTTGAACACGTGTTAAAATGTTGTAATTAAAAGAAAAGAGGAATGATTTACGCGGTAAAATTGATGGAAAACATTAAAAAACTTTAAGAATTCAACATGTAGGTTATATGGATTAGTTGATTTTTATTTAACGAAGGTTCGGTTGTTGGCTTTGCTATTAGAATTTGAGCCAATGAAAAACTGAGGTGCGGGTTCTTGGTTAGATTATATATAGCGTTATTATTTCTGTATAAGACACACAACTTTCCCAGATTTTTCAGTCCAAAAGTTTGTCATGTGTATAATGTACGAGAACTATTCGAGTAACATTTTTTCTGATCACATGGCTCACCAATGCTTGGGATAAGGTGACAAAAAGTAAGTTATCTCTATAGTCTAAACTGGTATATTATACTCCGTTACAAAGACAAATCAACTGGTATGAGTGTTTGTTTATGATTTTGTTTCTCCTACTTGGAGCTTATTTTCACCGTAAGCTTTTTGCATTTTTTATGCGAACATGTCCGTGTGTTTTCGCTAAATACTGTGTCAATTTTGTGTCTTAAGACATAACTATATAAATATTTGTTTTTAGTCCTTACGAGCCGATAATGAATTGAACAAATGCCAGATTTAAGTTAAATTTAGCCAAATTCTAAAAAAAATCAGTGCGTATTATAAATGAAATTTTTTTCCAGAATTTTGTTCAAAATTGGGGGGCATGTTATACACAGATAATTACGGTACAGATAGTAGTAGTAATTTACTAAGCTTTTTGCTTAGATGTGGCACAAGGCGATATGAACAGGGCACTCTTGCACGTTCACCTATCACCCGTTGTTTGAGTTGTTCTTCCACCGGTCTTATCTGAAGACCACAAAAATAAAAATACCTCTTATGATTTTTGATAAAAGTCCATTATCTCCTAAAATTTAATTTTCTTCGAGACCAAAGGTACCAGGATTTTTTTAAATTTCTAGTAATACATTATACAATCAAAATGGATATTAAGTATTACTGTATCTCCATTGAATAAGAAAATCTTATGATTTTTGATAAAAGTTCAATTCTAAAATTTAATTTTCCTCGAGACCAAAGATACCAGGATTTTTATTTCTAGTAATACATTATACAATCAAAATGGATATATTATTAAACATAACAGTATCGAACATGAATTATTACACCGCCGACAATTTTTGCAAAACGTTGATTTTCTTCTAAATCAAAGATTTTATTATTTCTTGTGGACCATTTTAAAATCAAAACGAATATTATTAAGTAATATTTATTACCAAACTTTAGAGCAACCTAAAGCATGAATATGAAGCAGTACAAAAACGTGTGGAATATGCATAAGTAGAAAGAAGAAAAAGGATGACCATTCAACACGATGGAAATAAAAAGCTGCATAATCTTAGAGTGGAATGTTTTAATGGAAATAAGATTTTTGCTTTCTTTCTAGACTGTTAAATCAATTTTGAGATAGGAATATTTTTTACTCAATAAAATTTTAAAAATTCAATTTTGTTTCAACGGACAAACCGTCAATATTGTTCTTCATTCGCAACCTTTAAGCCGTTAACTTTTCTGCTTTCTTTTGGTTGATTTGTTGGTGTTTTATGGCATATCATCTCTTGTGGGTTATTTAATTCCAAATCCTGTTTTTGTATATGATTTCATGCGAATTTTTTGTTGGTAACTTTATTTTTAAACCAGTGGTAAGAGCTCATTTGCTTATGCACTGTTTAAATGGTTTGGTGTATTGCTATTTAATATTCGTAATTCTATTTATCAAGTATTTCAATGTAATATGAATAATTTGCTCACAGTGTAAATAATTATGGACGTTCAGGTTGAGAATTGAAATGTGTCAGCAGCAAATCGACAACGAGTTCTGATTGGCTGAAGGAGACTCAAACGGGAAAGGCGTTAAGCGTGGGCGTAGGATAGAAAGCAGAAAAGGAGTTAGTTGGCTGGCGGCCGGACGCGACGAGGTAATGACAAGCAGTTGACTGACGACTAGATACGGCAATGTGAAGACAACCGAAAGTTGCGGCCTCCATTTTGCGGTGAACTCCGAAAAGGGATCTCGTACCAGACGCGCGACGGCGGAGACAAAACCAGCAAACAAGTACGTTAGAACTACAAGAGAAAACCAGAAAGAATATTCAAGGTCTGTCTTTGCTCTCTTTCTCCTCACGACATTTTGATTCTCTTTTTATTACACCGTCGAATCAGTTTTCATACTCTGTTCCTTTATTTCCGACGACTACTTGTAGCAGCGAATGAATTTTTATATTAGCGAACCAAGAAGGTTTTTTTGTGTGTTCGTCACTTTTCTCACGGTGAGGTTACAACTGACACTTACGACGTAGATCTACATGCACAAACCGTTCGATACGTGGTGATACAAATGTCTATGCATTGAAGTAGTTGTACAAATGTCTATTGGGATCGCACCAGCACGATCTTCCATTTGAACATGTATAATGTTACAACCGTCTATTGGTGTGTAACGGTACAACAACTGTATGGTTGTAGATAACTAATAATAATAATAATTCTTAGTAAATGATTAGACCGTTCTATTAGACCCATAAATGGGATCCTGAGTGGACATGGGAGTAATGGCAATCAAGGGGTACTCTACATTCCCTAAAGCTCCAGGACAGGGACCTCATTATCAGATAAAGTTTTGAGTCATATCCAAGACACTTGAGTGTATGTGGTGGGGACTTACTCCTCTGCATAGGTGTAGTCATCATATTCTGCCTTCCCAACCGACAGAACGGAGCCTTCTTATGGTGTATTTAATGTGGGATCGTCGTTTTTCAGATAACCATTCTGAATTCTTTACAAATCCGAAGATTTTTTCCAGTTACTCATTAGTCATGTAACTTCAGATTTTTAAAATTCAATCAATTCAAATGATCCGATACTGTTTAATGCTTTACTTGTTTTGCCGATAGGGTCAACTGGACACATTATGTATGCGACTTCCTTCTGGCGTCTTAAACGTCAGTGTGTTTCTCTGTCTGTTTTGCGAATTTCCTTCCATAAGAGTCTGTGTCCGCCTTTTTTCTCTCCTGGAAAAGAAAAGAGTCTGTCTTATAAAAAATGAATTACAATAAACACTGCTCAACAAAATTCAGACGAGAAAAGTCTTTTCTCGCCGAGTTGTCTGATCCCAAAGAAAGAGTCTTTTTCATTTCTTAGAGAATTAAATTTACCATCTCTGTGAAACATCTGGTATAGATATTGGAAAAATCTCAATTCACCCATTTTTTTATTTATTTAAAGACTGATATGATCTAAAGAAAAAGAGTAAAATTGTCCTGCTAAGATGCTTAAACCTTTGGGATGTAACAAATTGAAAGAGAATAGCAACTTCGGCCTTACAGGTAGTGTTTATAATTGAGTACTGAAAAGCATTTAGAAAATCCGACGATAAAAAGTATAGAGGAGAAATGCATCTAGTTTAGACGTCTGGTCTGACTCGATGGCTGAGGTAGTTGTGTGGTCGTTTGTATTTAAACTCAAGTAAAAATCCGAGTTTTTTATTCGTTTTATTTTCATTTTTTAAGCCAGGCAGACATAGCTCGTTTACAAAACTGGTCCTCTTTTCTCTCCCCTATCTTGTACCACACGAATTAAATAGTTTTCAAGCGGTCACCAGAAAAATTGAATAATAAATAGAAAAGAATCCAGAATGAATCAAGGGTATTCATGTAAATAATAATATTTCTTGGAAATCGGTGATTAAAAATCTAAAGAGAGTAGAAACCGTTGTCTTGTTCTGTTTCAAGTTACAGTAGTTGTAACCAATAAAATGCGGTTTTCAGAAATGCTAGATATCGGAAGAACAATGAAACTCTCGAAAGTTGAACATTCTTATCAAGCAAAGTTTCAAGTCCCGGTAACTCTGTCAATAACTTTTAAATTTCTGTTGACAGGGTGAGAGTTACCGGGACTTGAAATTTGAAATTTAAAAGTTAGTAACAAATTGAAAGAAATGCACATGTAGTAAGTGTTGGATAAGAAATAGTAAGGAATGACGAATTACTTTTTATCATTTACATATGGAGTGTTTTTAAAATTATCACGGTAACTAAAGATACAATCATGCTTGTAAGGATTTTTATGGCATTGAAATACTTATACAATAGAGAAAAATTTGCTTTAATTACAAATGGTTCCTTAAACATTTTCCCTACGGAAGTCCATAAGAGTAAGTTTTTGTATTAAAACAGTTGATTTTTTCTCTTCCATAAAAAAGTCTTCCTGAGGAACTATTTTTAAATAGAAAAGATCTTTTTTTATTTCTATTTTTTTCATGAAAACTGATGATAACAATAAGGAAAAATGATGATGATAATTAGGGAAATCGATGATGATAATGGTTTTCATGATTATCATTATCGGTTTTTACAGTTAACATCATAAATTTTCATGATTGTTATCACCAGTTTACAAAATCATTATCATCAATTTTCATAATTATCATCAGTTTTCATCAAAAAATGTCAAAAAAAAAATGTTTTCGATAAAAATGTTCATAAGAAAGAAAAATAAAAACAACCATTCGAACACATATATTTATGTGTATGGTTTTCTCTAGTGAAAATGGTTGTGATACCGTTAACATAAAATTGCTTTGATTTTTTTTAATAGTGCAGCCCACCTAATGATTATCCATATCTCATGCATTCCGTTTCTTAAAAGAAGATGTTCATGCCAGTTTTGAATATATGCAGTTGAAGTTTCTAAAAAAAAGTTGTGTCTCTTTTCATTTAGGTTTGATTTCTTTGTTTTTAATGGCATATCAACCTCTGCGTGTTATTTAATGACAAAGCCATCCTTGGAGAATAAAGGTAGTGGTACTATTTAACCCATAGCTGGGTTGATTAAGGGGCTCATACCCTTTTTTAGAATATTAGTCCGAAAGTGAACATAATAGCGAGACTAGAGTTTGAACTCTCTTACAACGTTGTTGTACTTCACCATGTTAGCAACTACGCTACGGGGTCACACCCTTCTTTTTATTCATATTTATTTGTTAATTCAAAATTCATACCACCAGGTTTATTGTGGTCGTTTTTAATCTTAACTAAGCAATTATGATGTGAAAATATTTCACATAGATAACTTGAAAAACAACCTAAAACTAATTTGTTACGTTTAATTAAATGTGAATATCAATTTTAGTAAAATGAATAATTCGTTAATTTATTTCCTTTTGAAGTTGGAAAATTTAGATTCACTACGTTTAGTTACATATTGCATCAACATGTTTTCCTGCTGATTATTCTTAATTGTCAAAAACCTCGTCTTGATAGAGAACACATTCCTCTCATGGGGTAGACATTTTTTTAAGTTACAACTTTTCTTTGTGGTCGTTCAATGTAAATACTAAATTTGCTCGTTGTTTGACTGTCTAAAGAGGACAAACTCTTTATATATATATATATATATATATATATATATATTGGGTCTCACCTGTAAAATGATGATACTTGTGCTTCTATGTAGAAAGAAGAGGAGGATTCTAATTAGGCTTTCATAACTATCGTTGTTATAAAGATAATTTTTGATGATATTCTGCGCTAATGCCAACCCTATAAACTTATCATTCAGTTGTAAATTTGACTGGTTATTGACTTATTGTTTGTTATTGCATTCATTGGCCTAGTGGGTAGAGTGTTCGCCAATGGTCCGGGAGACCTGGGTTCAATCGCATCATACCAAAGACTTTAAAAATGGTACTTGATACCTCCTTGCTTAACACTCAGCAATATAAGGTAGGTATCAAGGGTAAAGTGGGGCAATCCAAGGAAAGGAGTAGCGTCCTCTCCTACACCTCAGTGTAGTAGCTATTGAAAAGGGAGCTTTCAGGTCGCCTTCGACAATGGTCACCAGCTTTACTTTACTTTATGAAATAAAAAAACTCACCAGGATTTGCTGGGATGTCCTCGTGGTGTAATAGTTAAAGCGATGGACTGCGGAATCGTAGTAAGCGAGTTCGTACTCCAGTCGCGTTAGTACATTCACTTTCGGGTAAATACCCTTTGGGAAAGGTATGAGCACCCTTATCCTCCCAGTTATGGGTTAAATAATCTCACTACTGTTCTTCGAGGAGAATGGCTTTGGCATTAAATGACTTACAAAGGTTGATATGCCAAGAAACCAAACCAAATCACCAGGATCTACCGTTTCATTTGATCGGGAGGGTATCGTTATATATACTTTTACAAACAGGAAGGGGAACTCGTTTTGTTGTGGCTAATGTATTGGAGAGGCACATCATAGCAAGCGAGTTCGAACTACAGTCACACTATTACATTAACTTTCGGTCTAATATCCTTGAGAAAGGCATGAAACCCCTCATGCCCCTACCAGCTATGGGTCAAATAATACCAGTACACTTCTTCTACAAGGATGGCTTTGGTATTAAATAATCACCAAATGTTGATGTACTATTAAACAAAGGAATCAAAGCAATGAAAATTTTATTAATATATATATATATATATATATATATATATATATATATATATATATGTGTGTGTGTATATATATATATATGTGTGTGTATGTATGTATGTATGAATATATATTTGTATGTATGCATATATATTTGTATGTATATATATACGTATGTATATATATGTATATATGTATAGATATATATGTATGTATATATAAATATGTATGTATATATATGTATGTTCATTTATATGTATGTATATATATATATGTATGCATATATGTATGCATATATATATAAATATATATGTATATATGTATGTATATATGTATGAATATATACATATATGTGTATATATATGAATGGGTATATATATGTATATATATATGAATGTATATACATATGTATATATATATATATGAATATATAAATGAATATATATATATATATATATATATATATATATATATATATATATATATATATGAATGCATATATATGTATATAAAAATATTGTAGGTCCAAAGAGAGAATAAAGATATTTTAAAATAGATAGGTCCACGAAGAGATTTGTATTTTGGGAATTTATTTATATATTCATTTTGTTCTTACATACGTGTATGTTTCCAGCTTGATAATTTTGTCTGATAACATATATGGTACAAGACCTTGTTAATAGGGTACTCAATGTTACTTGAACTCACTCGTATTTACAATTTGAGTGATTTTCAGTTGTTTATGCGTTTATATAGAGGTCTTCCTCTCTTTTCCTTAGAGTGTATAAATATATATATATATATATATGTGTGTGTGTGTGTGTGTGTGTGTGTGCGTGTGTATTTCCAGTTTGATGTTTCCCTCAGAGAATATGTCTGACATAAGGTCTAGTTAATGGGGTATTCAATGAGACTTGACCTTGCTTTGTGTTTGTAGTTTGAATGGTTTTTACTTGTTTTTTTTTTTAATGAACGCTGGTCCTTGTCCTTTTTCTTAGAGAGTGTTTCTCTGAACCAATTTATCCCTAATTGACTTTAGATATTTGATGCATTGTGTGTGTGTATTTGTGTTGGAGTAGTTTCCAATTTCACTTATAGTTATTATTTCTCTGTGTGTTGAGAATGTTTCTTGAGATTTTTTTGTGTGCATTTGTATATATATATATATATATATATATATATATATATATATATATATATATGTATATATATATATATGTTTATTTCCATTTGTGTGAGTGTACGATTCATGTTTTATTCAACTATGGTTTAAATTTATCCATGAATTTTTTCTTTATTTGAAGTAGTCTGTAGTCGTTGGTTTGATATAGTGGCATTATTTTAAATTTACCTTGACTATATTGGTATCGGTGTTTCGAGACATTTAATTTTCTGTTTTCATTTATATTGATATTATTCCTGTGAAGAGATGTCCTTGTGTCTGTGTTGACCCTCTGTATATTTCTTTGCATCCGTTACATTCAATTATGAAGACTACGTTTTTTGAGTTGCAGCTTAAGTTTTTATTTATTTTGAATTTGGTTTCCACGTTTTTAAATGTATAGAATTTATTTTTTATAATTATATCAGATATTTTGCATCGTTTATTACTGCATTTGGTAACGCCTTGTGTTGTGTTTTTTCCGAATGTAGAAGAGGTGAGTATTCTTTTAAGATTTCTGGGTATCTCCGGCTTTAAATTTTTTTGAATTTTTTTCTTGTTTTTAAGTAATTCTAGATTTTTCATTATTTCTGTGAATAGTTCTAGATTATTTTTGTAGGTTGCGACGTATGCTAGGGGTTTTTCGTTGTTGTGTTTTTTCAGGTTCGTTAATTCTCTTTGTCCCGCATGTCTGGTTCGTCTAATTTTGATAGTTTTCGAGACGGGTGGTAGGTGGCCGTACAGTTGTTTTGTGGTGTGCTGTCTCGAGGACTTGTTAAGAAATATATATACGTATATATATAAACATCTATGCATTTATATATATGCATATATATGTGTATCTATGTGTATGTATATATATATATATTTATATATATATATATATAAGTGTGCATATGTATATATACTTACATATATGTGTATGTATATATATGCGTATATATATATATATATATATATATATATATATATTGTCATCCTCAGACAGACTGTTTCGTTGTATCACAACTCTTCGGTGTGGCTAGACATGTAGGAAGCTGGGATCGAAACCCGCCCAACTTTACGTTAGACTTAGTCTCATACCGTTCAGCCAACAAGCAAACCACGTCAGCTCGGGAATTAGAAGGCATTAAGTAGTAGCTTTTGTTTGTTTACGTTTATACATTAGCGGATAC
Organism: Sepioteuthis lessoniana; assembly: GCA_963585895.1. Classification (NCBI taxonomy): domain Eukaryota; kingdom Metazoa; phylum Mollusca; class Cephalopoda; order Myopsida; family Loliginidae; genus Sepioteuthis; species Sepioteuthis lessoniana. Next base: position 113,426,978 of record OY757912.1, on the reverse strand, counting down.
AAGAGTGCTCAATTCGTTCGAAGAGCTTTGCATTATGTGAGTGGCAGCCGTAACTTTATTCGCTGGAGTGCTCAACTCCCGTGAGGGAGCGTATATATATATATATATATATGTGTGTGTGTGTGTGTGTGTGTGTATATATATGAATGTATATATGTGTGTGTGTGAGTGTGTGTGTGGGGGGTGTATACATATATGTGTGCATATATATATATATATATATATATATATATATAAATATATATATATATTCAAACCCATTTTGTTTTTTAAATTGTATTTTTCCAGACCCCTCGTCATTTTCATCGTGTCGGGATCTAGATTGTAA
>OY757912.1:113276650-113421650 GCA_963585895.1 Sepioteuthis lessoniana | reverse complement strand
AATGTCAGTACAGTTTAATTGTGAAAGGCATTTCGATTTCTAGCTATTCAGTTTAATCAAACAATTCAGTTAAGCATAAGTATGCCGTTAGTTCTATTTAACCCATAGATAGGGCCCTATCAGGTGCTACCATTCCGGACCAGAGTGGACCTGGGAGCAATAACAATGAAGGGGTGCTCCGTATTCCCAAAAGCCCCAGCATTACTGTGACCTCACCATCAGATTGTTTAGTGTCATATCCAGGACACTCATTGGGGGAGTCTAACCCCTCTGCAGAGGTGCAGTCAGTGTATTCTACAGCCCCAGCCGACTGGGCAATTGGGGGTTGTGGTGTACCTCCTGTTTGCAAAAACTTTCAGGTTCACACAGACCCAGAGTTGTAGTACCTCTTAGTACAATGTTTTTTTTTCAAACTAAGATCCAAGGACTAAAAGGGGGTTGCAGTGTCAATAGTAGGGGTCCGGAGACAATAGGGGTTCCGCAGCGTCAACAGCAGACGCACCAAGGATGTCTAGAAAATTTATATTATCCAATTTAGTGACAGAACCGCCAATTAGTATAACGAGTTACTAGTTAACACCTACGAAAATTCAGCTTAAACAGTAACCACTCAGAAAATTTTGGCTTGAAGTGGTTTCTGAGTATTCATTTTTGTTTCAATTGGTGATCAAAATGCTGCTATCTTGAGCAACAACATATTCATGTAAAACAACAGTTTCCGCACTTACAAATATGATGAAAAAATACGGATATAAACTTATTGTGCAAAGTGAATTGCATGTATCTTTGACAAAAATATCACCAAGAATTGACAATTTGTCCCAAGCAAGACAAGTACACCCTTCTCACTAAATGTCATTACTCAATACAAATATTAGACGTGATTTTCATTAAAATATGTTGATAAATATATTGGGGTCCACGAGGTCTTATTTTTATTTACATGGGGGTCCATGAGATAGACCCTGAAATAGGAATGAGTCCTGGTTCTAAAAAGTCTGAAAGCCACTGTTAGGGTCTCATATATGGGTCAAAAAGATTTATTTAGAAACAGTTAGTATAAATAGAAACACTTGATTCTGTAAATTATTTGTATTAAGAATAGTTACTTAAAAGTATAAAAATGAATATTGTTAAATCAAAATAATTACTTGAAACCATATAATTATTTGTATAATACAGGAATACTTGAAACCCTAAAATAGTAAAATTTATTTGTATTGGATAGAAATGTTTCATATTATATTACTGTTCGCAAAAATATCTTATTAAACAACTACACCAAAAATGTCAATATAAATGTACAATTGACGCGGTTACTTAAAATCTAGGAATGAAATAACCATAGACAGGTTGATATGTTGTTAAAATCAATCGATCTATCTATTTTAGTATACACCGTAAACTCAATATTTCGAGTTGAGTGATATTTTGTTATTATATTTCAGGATGATCTTTATGTTTACCAAGGTTACTAAGTTCGAACTTAGAGAAATACCGTAAGGTACTACTTTTAAAAGATTAAATATTCTGATCATACACAGCTTTTCTTTAAATGGAATGACGGGTTGTTTTAAACGAAAATTCACCGTTTGCGAAGTCTGGGCGTATTTCGTGCACTAAAAATTCTTTTTAAAAAATTTTGTTTGGTTTTGTTTGGTTTTATGGCATATCAACTATTGTTGGTTATTTAATGCAAAATCCTGTTTTTACATATATAATAAATATATGATTGGTAAACACATTTTGTTGATACACACAGTTAAATGATCAAACAGTTCTACTTCTAATTATTTAATTTAGCATCAGTCAACAAAGTTAAATGATTCCAAGTATTGCTGTATATCACTAACAATTCAATTAAATATCAGTCATTTGTTTTAATACAGTTAAATGATCAAACAGTTTTATTTCTGACAATTCAATTTAGCATAAGTCATTTATTTGCACTCAGTTTAAATGATTTATCATCAGTCATTTATTTTTACTGTTTATTTGTCGAACAATTCTATTTGATCCATCGATAGGACCCTCTCAGCTGCTATCACTCCTGGCCAGAATAGACGAGGGAGTGATGGCAATAAAGGGCTACTCTGCATTCCACAAAGCTCCAGCATTACTGGAGCCTCGCCATCAGATTGTTTTGTGTGATATTGAGGACACTCGTTGAGTTGGCTGTCTTACTCCTCTGCAAAAAATCAGTCAGTGTATTCTACAGCTCCAGCCGACTGGGTAATTAAATTTTGTGAGCTGATGTATAGCATAGAGATTTTAGGTGCTGATGACTCAAATATAGTGGACTAATTTTAATCACGAGAAAGATTTCCCAGAGAAACGATTCTTAAGCCACAAAATCTTCCATTGATTTCAGTGTGTGTAGCGTAACAGTTATCGTCGTAGTAATTGGGATAGGCAACCGGAGTTCAAACCCTGGACGAGGCTGCTTCCGTTTCACTTTGTGCTAATGCCATTCGGAAAAACAAACGGTAAATCGAAATTAAACTAATAAATAAACAAATAAATAATGAATAAAAAAGAAAGAAAGAAAGAAAGAAAGAAAGAAAAAAAGAAAAAACGACACAAAAATGTAAATATAAACATACAATTTACATTTCTCTTTAACCTCTTGATATAAAATAACTCCAAACGGGTTGACATGCCATTGAAATCAATCAGTCAATAAACATATACTACACTTTGATCCCTGCTCAAAGCCAGGGAACCACGCACTAATCAAAGACAAAAGTGGTAGGGAAGAACCTGTTCCTGGGAAGATTAGCTGATAAAAATGTAAATAATCCCGTAATTTTGACTGGATCTATGCTAATGCACACACACACACACGCACACACACACACACACATATATATATATATATATATCAATGGTGACTCGGAGGGTAGGGCTTTTTGGGCTACACCCAAAGAGCTACTCTCTTAAAGTCGATCTATTTCGAAGCAATAAAAATTCTCATAAGACTAATAATTTGTCTTTGACTTTATTAGGACTCAGTCAAAATTGGAACGCCCATCGTTCAGTAAAAATTAAAATGGCGGTAAATTCAAAAAGTTTACCACGATCAAAAAGTATAGAGTAAATATAACAAAAAGTTAAAAAGATAAATAACTTTCTATTCTGAGTTTTAAAAAACCGATCATCTGGTAAGATTTGTCGAAATACCATTTTTGAAAGGCAGCTATATTTAGAGTAGACCTTAGTGGTTATTACTTCTTGGTCTGCTCTGACCAGAGGTGGAAGTACATGTTAGGGTCCTATTTGTAGATCAAATACAACTATTTTTTTGTTAAAATACTTGAAAATATTTGACAGTGTGCAAATGAGTGAATAATGTTGAATAGAATTATTAATGTTAAGAAGCAATACTTGAAGCCATTTCACTGTGAGCTCTGGTTCGTTTAAAAATAATTTTACTAACAAACTATTCATTTACGAATCATATATATTTGATAAATATATGTATGAACCGTATTTGACAAGGGTCCAACCATAAAACACAACCCTACCAAACAAATCACCCCCACTCTCTCTCTCTCTCTCTATATATATATATATATATATATATATAATGCAGTTTACTTTATTCATAAAAGTGCTCCATATAGGTGATAGAGCACATGTATACCTATGTTTAGATAACGTTAGACACTTAATCAACCGCACTTGTTGTCAGTCAGTTTCTCGCCTATGCGATCATGCCGGTAATAGCTGATGATCTTCAATCGGTCTCTGAAGGCTTGGAAAAAAGCTGGGGAATTAGAATTTCGAGGAATTATAAAGACCATCCAAAGCATTATTAAAATCGACAAGAATACTGGGATAGTCATGAAGACTTGATGTTTGTTTGTTTATTTGTTTGTTTGGGTTTATGGCATATCAACCTTTGTAGGTTATTTAATGCCAAATCCATTTTTATACAAATAAACCGCTCGATTTCAAACAATTTAGTTTAGCATAAGTATACAGTTTAATTGTCAAAAATATTTCTATTTCAAGCTATTCACTTTAGTTAAACAGTTCTAATTCAAACAATTCAGTTTAGTATAAGTATAGTTTTTGTTTACACAATGTTAAAATAATTCTGTTTTTGACAATTCAGTTTAGTATAAGTATAATGTTTAGCTCTATTTGACCCATAGATAGGACCCTATCAAGTGCTACTACTCCGAGTCAGAGTGGACCTGGGAGCGATGGTAATGAAGGGGTACTCCGCATTCCTCAAAGTTTCAGCATTACTGGAACCTTACCATCAGATTGTTTAGTGTGATATCCAGGACACTCGCTGGATTGGGGTTTTATCTCTATGCAGAGAAGCAGTCAGTGTATTCAACAGCCCCAGCCGACTGGGTAACTGGAGACTTGAGAAGACTTGCTGTCACACAGTGAAAGACCAGCAATTAAATCTGGTGAGAAAAACTCGAAAGGAATGAAATAATACACCACCCGGAATCCGTCCTAGATAATGAGACGCTCAAAATTCTTTGGGATTTTGAGATACAAATGGATCATCTAATCTGCTAGACAACCAGACTCAGCAATAGTCAACAAAAAAAAAAAAAAAAAGAGAACCTGCCGAATAGTGGACTTTGCTATTCCAACTGACAGGGTAAAACCGAAAGAAAGCGACAAGAGAGATAAGTACTTGCTAGAGAACAAAAAAACAAACTATGGAACATGAAAGTGACAGTGATATCAATTGTAATAAGCGCTTTCGGTACAGTCAGCAAAGGATTGGTACAGGGACTAGAGGACTTTGAAATTAGAGGACGAGTAGAGACTATCTAAACTACTGCATTGTTGAGAACGGCCAGAATACTAAGAAGAGTCCAGGAGACTTGAGGAGACTTACTGTCACTCAGACTCCAGTGAAACACCATCAGCTAACGCTGGCATGAAAAATCTCTCAAATGAGTAAAATGATATTAATAATAATATTGAATTAAGATATCTGGTTTTTGCATTTGTTATATCAATATTAATCTTCGGTGCAGATTTTGTGATATTGCTCACTAATAAAACTTTTTTTTTTTCGTTTTTAAGAATATTTTTCGAGGAAATTTAGGGAAAAGGGCGTTGTCTTTTTGTTGGCGTCGGGATCTTGTACTTCTTGGCAAGGGGATAGCAGCAGGTTAAGTTGATTGATGCCTGACTCTAAATTCCAAATGTTGATATCAGTACAAAATGCAAACCCTGTCCTTATTTAAAAAAAAAAAAAGAAAAGAAATTCAAGAAGGGTGTTACTCGTCACGTTTCGTAAGCTTCCTTGGTTTTAAGGAACGCACGAAAGAGAGTGGAAAGATGGTTATAGAAATGTAAGTTGAGCTGCTTGCAACTATGACCTCTTAAAGTTAACCTTTATGAAGAAGGTAAAGCATAATCGTTCTTGGAAACGGGTCTAGGACAGTCTACGAGTCAGACAGTTTGTCTAATGATTTATAAATCTTAGTTTAATTCGACAGTAGGGCAGAAGAATAGGAAACCTTGAGAGAATCGAATTCGCTTACAATGTTTGCGTTTGGTTTTGTCTATTTATTCTTATAGGTTATTTAATGCCGAAATTTAATTAATTTGTATTTATATTTTCAACTTTCTATTGCAATCATTCTTTTTAAATCACCCATTTTTGGACTACAATAATCATTTTTTCCCGCACAGTTTGGGATAATGGTTAGAGTGTTTGCCAATAGCCCGGGAGACCGGGGCTCAATCCCAGGTCGAGTAATACCAAAGACTCAAAAAATGGTACTTGAGACTCTTTGCTTAACACTCAGCATTATAAGTGAACGATCAAGGGTAAAGTGTAGCAATCCAGGGAAAGAAGTAACGCTCTCTCCTACACATTGGTGTAGTAGCTATCGAAAAGGGAGCCTTTAGGTCACCCTCGACTATGGTCAACAACTTTTATATGGTTTCATGTATTCCTATCTGATACTAAAAATTAAAAAATAATTTTATGGCTTAAAATTACATATTCCTATTTTGTAATAATCATTTGTCTGCACAATTATATGGTTTTAAGAATTTGAGCTATTTTGAATTGAAAGGTTTTCCTTCTCCCAAACTAGTTGCCTTAACAAGGCTAGAAAACCCCCCCAGTCTGTCCAACTATTTCCCCATAGCTTCTTGTAACAGTTTTTAATACAAATGATTTGCACAAAATTATGTTTCAAATATTCCTATCAAATACTAATAATCTATACACAATTTTATGGGAAATTCTTGTGGCTTAATGGCTAACATTCCAGACTGCGACATCGTAGAAAGAGAGTTCGAACTCCAGTCGTGCTATTACGTTCACTTTTAGACAAATTCCCTTGAGAAAGGTATAAACCTATTTATCCCTCCAGCTATGGGTTAAATAGTACCACTACTGTTTTTCTACAAGGCTGGCTTTGGCATTGAATAAGCCTTAAAGGATGATATACCAGTAAACAAACAAGAAACTCACCATCAGATGCAGATTAGTGTCATACCCAGGCCACCACAAACAATAGTCTGCAAGCCTATCTTGCAAGCCATTATACCACGTGTGGAACCTTATTTTTGAAACAAGTTGTCATTTTGATGCTTAGCTTAATTTGACATAGTTTGGCACCCAGTGAGAATCGAACTTATTGAGAATAGTCTGATAGTCCAGCTCGCCCGCTATCATATCATGCGAGGTGCCCTACTCCTCATATTAGTCGTCATTTACAAACCGTTGCCTTGTTTGACACAAGGCTAGAAGTATGGGTCACTCAGTGAGGTTCGAACTGACTGACAATTTTTTGCTTGCCTAACTTGCTATTTTACCACTCATAGGACCTGTCGAGCTTTGTGTTTATTGTAATTTAAGCAACAAGGAATCGACAGACAAATAGCAATGAGATGCACCAAAAACTAATAAAGTCATTATTTTTTCTTGCTTTTTCTATTTTCTGTACGTCGTTGATTGACTTGATTTGTGTGTTCTAACAGTAGAGTCTGGCATATTTTATGAATAGCCAAAAACATTTACTCCCACACAAAAACAAAAAAAAAAAACAAACAAAAAACAAACTGCCAAAGAGTAGTTTATAGAATCAAAAATCTATATTACTATAACAATTTGTGCGTGTATGTGCAAAACCAGACAGCTGGCCTGAAATAAATAGGAAAAACAGGCACCTGACCATTCCAGAATGCCCATTTATTATTTTTGCATTCATAAATACATATGATTTATTTATGGGTTGGGTATATTCCCACTTTTGTGTATATGGTGTATTATATGTACTTATGTGTGAGGCGCACTAAGTATAACGGTTATCGTCTAGGAAAATGGAATCGGCGGTGCAGGTTAAATTTCTGGACGAGACTGCACGTGTTTCACTTAACGCTAATGCCCTCGGAAAGGTATAAATCTATCTGTTCTTCCTACCCAACAGCTATGGGCAAATAGTAGGGCAGACTGTGTTCTTTAGCTTTGGTTAGGCAACCAGTCTAGAAGAAGGAAAACTCTGAATTTAACCTTTAACGTTTCAAAATTGATCCTGTGTCAAATCCTGCAATGTTGAATATATTATTGTTGTATATATTCCGAGTATATTTCACAGCAAATTTAGAGTGGGTCTTACCGGCAGCAAAATACCTGAAGAGAAAGTTAAGGAATACTTGAAATGATACTCCGAAACCATGATTCTATGAAAGTAATGATGGCTAATCTTAACTTAATAGAAAAATCTATTTCGAAAAAAAAAAGATATGTCGTAACTGCCAATGGATAAAGAAACCATAACTTAGCAAAACTCATTTAAGAAACTATACATTAGTAAAACTCACTTGTCCATTTAGAATACAGTTATAAGAAGATAAGACACAGATGAAAACTTAGACTTATCTCGTAACCTGGTTTGATTGTGGAGGCGCAACTCGTGTATCATGCAGGGATAGCCTGGCAGAGCCCATCCCTTTCCCGGTCTCCACCTGGTTTGAATTCATAGTCTTCGTTGCCCGAGACTGGTAGCCATTCCAAAGTTAAAGAGCATAGTATGCCTTTCTATTTACCTATACTGGGAAGAAGTTGGATTTATACCTTTCCTAAGGGTACTAGAGCAATGTGAAATGCAAACAGGCTCACCTTGAACTTGAACACAAGTTATCGATTCCATTTCTTATACAGATAGCCGCTTCTCTTCGATTGCCTTCATAAGACCTCAATCATTGTTATTAAAAAAGTTAAAAAAATAGCTTTTTCTGTTTCGTGTATCTTTATGTAATAATAATTAGGTTTAGTTTGCTTATTTATTTCAATGGCATATAAAACCTGGATGGTTATTTAATACCAAATACTGTTTACAAATGATTTTTAGGCGAATAGTTTATCGGCAACATTTTTTAAACGAGCTAGTGCTGATTTGTTCGGACACACTTAAATGGTTTCAAGTATTACAATGTAATACTAATAATTCAATGAAACACTCATTCGTTTGCCCACACTTAAATGGTTTCAAGTATTGTAATTTTCAATTAAAAACTCATTTGTTTTGTCACAGTTAAATAGTTTCAAGTATAGTAAATCAATAAATAGTTCTATTTATCATGATTAGGACCCTTAAGGTACTTGCCTTTATGTCAGTGCCTTTATATTCGAATGAGTAAATGAGAAAAATGCCTGATTGAAAATGAGAGAAAAATAAAAATAAAACGCAGCGGTTAATTGATAAGATAACACAATTCTTTGTAATTTTTATTTGATTGATTGCTGGCTCAAAAAAAAACTTGTTCTGGTCAAAATATATTCCTTCGAAGTTAATGTGTGGTAACGATGTCCAACAGGTGCGTTACTTAGGTTTGAGCCCTAAGACTTATTTCTAATGATTCTTATGTCCCGAGAGATAAGCTTCCAATTATTTGTGGCATGTGCTGATGTGTACTTGACACAAGAAGAAAAATGGAGAAGGGTGTAACTAGCTCATCCAATTATAGACCATAACACCAAACAAACGCATTTTGTTGTGAAGATTGACTCACATGATTGTTTTTTGTTTGTTTTTTGTTTTGCTTTGCTTTTACCGAGCAATTCCATTGACTCCATTTTTCGACATTTCAGTAATCTATGAAAAGGATTTTTTTTCTTTCTTTTCGTTGAAAAGTAAAAACAAAACAATTTTCTCGGTGCGTGGTCGGAGGAAAGGAAATAGGGTTGGATTAAAAAAAATAAAAAAATAAACGTAAAATGGAACTGAAAGGCAAAGTGAAGAATTGCCCAGAGAAGGACAAATATATTACCGTTCTCTACGGTTTGAAATATGTTACGTACTCTAAAATCTGAAATATATCACCCTTCTTTAAAGTCTGAAATATATCACCCTTTTTTAATGTCTGAAATATGTTAACGTACTCTAAAGTCTGTAATATATCACCCTTCTTTAAAGTCTGAAATATGTTACTGTACTCTAAAATCTGAAAAATGTCACCCTTTTTAAAGTCTGAAATATGTTACCGTACTCTAAAGTCTGAAATATATCACCCTTTTTTAATGTCTGAAATATGTTACCGTACTCTTAAGTCTGAAATGTATCACCCTTTTTTAATGACTGAAATATGTTACCGTACTCTTAAGTCTGAAATGTATCACCCTTTTTTTAACGACTGAAATATGTTACCGTACTCTTAAGTCTGAAATGTATCACCCTTTTTTTAATGTCTGAAATATGTTAACGTACTCTAAAGCCTGAAATATATCACCCTTCTTTAAAGTCTGAAATATGTTAACGTACTCTAAAGTTTGAAATTCATGTACGAGTTAAGACACAAGTGGCGTAACGGTTTGCACCTTTGTTTGCAATAACATATTAACCTTAATGAGTTTTTCAAAGCCAAATTTATCCTTGTAGAGGAAGTGTAATGTTACTATTTAACTCATTGCTGGGGGTGGGGAAGAGAAGGTTCAAATCTTTTCCAAAGGTATTAGTCCGAAAGTGAACATAATAGCGCCACTGGGGTTCGAACTCGCTTACTATGATGTGGCAGTCTTGCACAGTCGCCACTACACCTCGGGGATCCTCTCTCGTTGTCGGTGTTAGGAAATAAACTCTGTGAGAGTCGAGTTCAAAACCCGGAGGTAGTTTGCGTTTCACTTCTCGGTAATGTCCTTTGGAGAATCATAAATCCATCACATCTTCGAAAAGTCCTATGCTCAGATTCGATATATATATATATATATATATATATATATATATATATATATATATATATATCAATTAGTGCTTGTGCGGGCAGGATGGTTTTTTATTGGCGCGAAAAATCTTAGGAACCTAGTTTTTTTTTACATGAAAATTGACTTGGCCTCAGATTTTAATACAGACAATACCAAGTTGTTCTTCAATGTCATTGAGGTCACTGGAGGTCATCAAATTCCAAAATATGTCATTTTTGACCACATACACACATGCACACACACAAAGATTTTTTGACCTTATTAATGTTGTGACGGACGGGGTCAGATCCATGTTTTATATATGGCTAACTATTTGTTGAATGCTGTTATTTACTAAGCTTTGTGTAGTCTGACACTCAGGTTGTTAACAAATGGTCAGCTATCTAAGTTGTGAGCAGGCTCATCTTCGTTTAACTTCGGTGATTTAGCGTGAAGCAGTGCTTTCTTGGTGTCATGATCAAAAGTAGCTACAAATTGGATGCTGACTAAATGGTGAAAATGAACAATACATTCTTACTGTTATGAAGAAGAATGTGCGGATAGCGACCCGTGTGATTTGAACACGGATCTCCTGCCAACAAACAAGTGTTGAACTGGATTGTGCTACTGGAGTTCGCGTGACTAGAAGTGCTGGATATACAAATAGGTCAGACAGAGGTCTGACGACAGGAGAGAGACGAGAAGTATGCAGAAATAGATGTGAAATATAACATTGCAAGTTAGATTTATTTAGTATTCTAGACTCAGTATTCGGCACTGTACGAGAGTCAAGAGATTTTAAGTATACGCCAAAATTACCCCCACAACAGAATATTACAAAAGTAGCAACGAAGAATTAGTTCCAAACATTATAAAACTTATAAAAGATGGAATAAGTAATATTCTATTCATAGACACTCTCACGTTACTTCTCTCTTTATATCAGTCTGTGTGTGTGTTCATTGAAAGAGAAAGACAACATTTCATTACATTTGATGAACGACATAATTCAAATCTTTACATTTTAAAAGAGAAACGGGGAAAATAATTGAACGACTCTGTGTTATCAAAGCCCATTTGGCGGAAAGAAGCGATGTAGAATACACTGGCTGAGGGGTAAGACTCCTCCCACCCCACAAACGAGTGTCCTAGATATAGCACTAAACAATCCGATGGTAAGGCTACAGTAACACTAGAACTTTGAAAAATACGGAGTACTCTTTCATTGACATCGCTCTCAGATCCACTCTGGCTCGGAGTGGTAGCATCTGAAAGGGCCCTATCAAGGAGTCAAATAGAACTGTTTGATATTTAAACTGTGTGCAAACAAATGACTTCTGCTAAATTGAATTACTAAAAATTGAACAGTTTGAACATTTAAGTATGTGAAAACAAATGAATGATGTTTTAATTGAATTGTTGGTTATACATGGGGCCGTCAATAAGTTTCCACACATTTTTGTACAGGAATTTAAAATTGTCGTAGACTCTTGAAAATTCACTATGCTATTGCTATACATCTTATAAGATGACTGACCAATTTTTATTATTTCAGGTTCAAATACTGTTACAGCAGCAATTGGAATACACCCTACTAAATCCTGATTGTCACAGCTGTTGAATTTCAAAAATGCAATCTGGACGTGAGGACACTTTAGAAAAACAATATGCAATAAAATTGTGTTTTAAACTTGGAAAAATGCCACAGAAACGTATGGATTGCTTCAGACTGCTTTTCGACCATCTTGCATGAATCGAACATCAGTTTTAGAGTGGTGGCATAAGAGATTCAAAGAAGGCAGGGAGTCTGTGAGGGATGATGAGAGGTGTGGGAGGAGTAAGGAAGTCAATAGACCAGAGTTGATTGGCCAAATGCTTATGGTTAGGGTTAGGGTTACTATGTTGAGGTTTTAAGGGAGTTCAGGAAGAAATTCCGTCGGAAGAGGCCAGCACTCTTCAAATTGGGTCAGTGGCATTTCCACCAGGACAATGCACCAGTCGACAACTCCATCCTTGTCACAGACTATTTGACCAAGATGGGCATCAACACAGTTCCTATAGTCCTGACCTTGCTCCCTGCGACTTTTAGTTATTCCCTAATCTCAGAGGGTGTCGTTATGAGACAATTGAGGATATGAAAGAGGCTGTGACGAAGGTCATTGACACGCTCACACAAGAGGACTTCCATGTGGCCTTGCAGAAGTTGTTGGAACGGTACAACAAGTGCATTGCAGGAGATTTCATGTGTGTACTATCAATAAAAGTACCCATACGAAAAAAGTCTGGAAACTTATTTAGTGATCCTCATACATTGCAATGGTTGAAACCATTTAACCATGTGTAAACGAACGAGGTGCTCGTGGTGTAATGGTTATCGTCGTAGGAAATGGACACGGCGACTCGAGTTCAAATCCCGGACGAGACTGATTGCATTTCACATAGAACTAATTCCCTTGGGAAAGGTATGAATCCAATTATTCTCCCTCCAGCTATGGATAAATAGTAGGGCAGACTAGGTTCTTCAGCCTTGGTGAGGCAACTAGTCTAAGAGAGGGAAAACTCTGAATTCAAACCTGTTAAACTCCGCTTAAAAATTGACCTTGTGTCATATCCTGCCCGAGCGGAGGGTTTGGGTAAATATGGTAAACGAACGAGCAATGTTGAATAGAATTTGTATTAAATAGCAATACTTGAAACTCTAATTATGTGCGTAAATCGAAGTATCAGTATAACAGAGTAATACTGGGATTGGTTTGGTTTCTTTGTTTAATGGCACATCAAACTTTTTAGGTTATTTAATGCCAAAGCCATTCTCCTTGAAGAACAGTAGTGGTACTATTTAACCCATAGCTGGGAGGAAAAGGGGGTTCATACCTTTCCCAAGGATATTTGCCCGAAAGTGAACGTAATAGCGTAACTGGTGTTCGAACTCGCGTACTACGATTTCTCAGTCCATCGCTTTAACCATTACACCACGAGGACACCCCCTATAATACTTGGAACCATTTAACTGTGTGCAAATGAATGAATAGTGTTTAAAAGAATAATCAGTGTTAAATAGCAATACTTGTAAATACTTCTCTGTCTGCAAACAAATGTTTGATGTTGAATAGAATTGTTGGTGTTTGATAGAAATGATTGAAACCATTTAACTGTGTTGAAGCATTAGTAGTGCTAGCGTGTGGACGGATGAAAATACCTACAAATTAATCAATTGCAAATCATATGTCATCATCATCATCATCATCATTATCATCATGTCGTGTCGCTAGCACGGATATCCCTGACTCTCTCTCGCCACTTTTCCCTATCGTTCATCGTCTCTGGCAGGTCTTCAGGGCTACATCCCGTATCCTCACATAGCTGCTGAATGTATGTTCGAGCTGGTCGTCCTGCTTTTGCTCGGCCATATGCGGGGGTTCCATAGGAGTACATCACTTATGAGCTCGTCCCTACTTCTCCAGCAGTGTCCTGCATGTCTGGTTCGTCAAACTTGGATAGTTTTCGTGATTGGAGGTAGGTGGCCGTATAGTTGGTGCCTTGTGGGGTGTTGCCGCCAGGACTTGTTCAATATTGCTCGCAACATTCTTGTGTAATTGCCGTCTAGCTTCTTCTCCAGCCGTTTTGTTAGCGTCCAAGTAGTGCATCCATATAGCAGTATTGATACGACCGCTGCCTGGAAGAAACTGCGTTTCATTTTATCGGTCAGGTCTGATTTCCATATGATCGAAACCCTGTGTATAACCATTTAAATATCTGCAAATAAATGATTAATATTGAATTGCTACTGTTACGTAGCAGTTCTTGAAGTCATTTAACTTTGCACGAGCAAATGATTAACTATTACTTGAATTATTCGTATTTGATAGAAATACTTGAAACCATTTAACAGTGTGCAAAAACAAGCTGGGGTAATGGTTATCATTGTAAGAAATGGACACGGCAACACGAGTTCAAATCCTGGACGAGACTGATTGCATTTCATATAGCACTAATACCCTTGGGAAAGGTATGAATCGAATTGTTCTCCCTCCTGCTATGGGTAAATAGTAAGGCAGACGGGTTCTTCAGCCTTGGTGAGGCAATAAGTCTAGGAGAAAGAAAACTCTGAATTCAAATCTGTTAAACTCCGCTTAAAAATTGACCGTGTGTCATATCCTGCCCGAGCGGAGGGGTTGATAAATATGATAAACAAAATCTGTTGGTTTGGTTTGGTTTGGTTTTAGTTTCTTTGTTTAATGGCATATCAACTCTTTTTAGGTTATTTAATGCCAAAGTCATTCTCCAAGAAGAACAGTAGTGGTACTATTTAACCCATAGCTGGGAGGATAAGGGGGTTCATACCTTTCCCAAGGGTATTTGCCCGAAAGTGAACGTAATAACGTGACTGGAGTACGAACTCGCGTACTACGATTCCGCAGTCCATCGCTTTAACCATTACACCACGAGGACAACCCCCTTTACAAATCATATATTCAATATATGTATAAAGAGCATTTGGCATTACATAACCTACAATGCTTGATATGCGATAGAATCTAACCAAATCAACCAAAACAATAAGAGTTATCAGACGACAACCACATTCATGTCTCATTCCAGTTCTGGACAATAGCTAAAGAATTGTCGAAAACGGTTGAACTAGATAAACACGTCTATGGAAAATTTTTACATTCCCTTGACCCAAATATACGTTCTCTGATAATGAAACGAGAAAAGGTGAATGAAAAATTAAATAACAATACATTATTGTCTGTCTGATATTCTGTAATACTTGTTTTCATTTTTGGAGGCGCTCTAAGCGAAACGGTTATAGTCGTAGGAAATAGAGTCAGTGACCTGAGTTCAAATAATGAATTAAAACAAGCTGTACTCCGCATAGAAAATTATCTTTTGTCGTATCCTCTCCATTGCGGAGGTATTAGATAAATACGTATTTGTTTTCTTATATATAGTGACTGTAGTTGAGGGTGACTCGAAGGCTCCCTTTTCAATAGCTACTACACCGAGGTGTAGGAGAAGGCGCAACTTCTTTCCCTGGATTGCTCCAATTTACCCATGATACGTACCTTATAATGCTGAGTGTTAAGCAAAGAGGTACCAAGCATTATTTTTTTTTTTGAATGACTCGACCTGGGATTGAACTCCGTTCTGCCGGACTATTAGTGATACTCTAACCATTATGCCATTATTACCTCAAAATATACATTAAACACTAAAAAAGGATGTTATAAGCCATTATTCATGACCAAACTCTGCACTATTAAAATACAAAAGAAGTACACCTCTATTTATGCAATTTCATTTTTGGTTATAGAATTTCAATGATGTCAGTAATAGTGGGATATTGCTATCACTTAATAATATCAGTTTTTATAGTATAATGTCCAACTCATGATCAAGACTTGCTGCTAGCAAGTATTTCCCTGACTTTCTCTCTCAATCTTCCAAACTGCATCCTGTGTCCGCGCAGAGCTGTTGTAGGTAAGATTTTTCTGGTCGACCAGCATTGGCTCCTCTGTGTGTAAGGCTCTATTGGAGAACGTCACTTATGAGTTCGTCTTTGCTTCTCCAGCAACGTTCGCTTGTCTTGTTTGTCTTACTTGGATGGTTTTAGAGATAGGAGGTAAGTGGCTGTACAAGTGTTGGTTTAGGGGAAAAATTGAATTTTTAGAAAAAGAAATGTACGTGTGTACTTATCTATGGGCAATACGGTAAGAACTATTTCCTGGAAGCGATTTTTCTCTTTTTTGTCCTCGGGTATTGTCGAGTACCACAACTAGTTTGGAATGTCTAAATGGTTTTTGCTTACAGCAAAGTTTCTTATGTTTATCCTTGGTCTGATATTTTATGAAATAGCCTGACATATTTAAAACATTCCTGTTTGTTGCGACATGCAATCTGATACAGATATGGGTGCCCCCTGCCAGAGTAACTTGAAAAAAAAAATTCCTTAAAATGCCTGAAATTAACAATTGCTTATATGGAGTAAAATCTTATGTAAATCTAATTTTAAATATGAATCTGTGTATGATATTAAATTACATTTACAATTGGTCATCAGAGTATAAATTTGTTTAGTTTAATTTCTCTTCTATTGTAACGTATTAACCTTTTTATTTATTTAAGTCATATGGTTAAATAAACGTTTTAGGCTTTTGACTAGGTAGTAGCTTAGTGGGTTGAAGTATGAGACGCATCATACTTGTTGCAGGGTTGTGAAGTTCATTAATCCTTCTTTTATTTTATCGTTATTTTTAAATAAAACATTGTCAATTATTAATATTATTAATGATGACAAGTTTTCACACCATAACCAACATTTTCTGGTGCTTAAGTGATAGCAAGTCTCCTCAGTTCGCCAGGCCTCTTTTCAGTATTCTTGCGCAGTGGTTCTAAGTATCTCCAACTTTTATAGTTTGTTTTCTATGTTCTTTTGGGTACTTTTCAAAGACACTGACTGTGGTTGGTATAATTATCATCTTCATGTTACATTGCTTTCTTTTAGCTCTCTTGAAAAATCCTGTTATTTATTATTATTCCTTGTCAGTTTTTCTCACCAAAACTAGCTGATGGTCTTTCTCTGGAGTCTAAGTGAAAACAAGTCTCTTCAAGACTCCAAGATTCTTCTTAGTATTTTTGCCGATCTTAATAATGCAGTGGTTTGGATGGTTTCGGTTCGTCCTCCAATTTTCCACTATTCCAGGCCCCTTATCAAGTCTTTGGGGATCATTTCGAATGCATCAATTGCAATTCGTATAACAGTCACCTTCATGTTCCATAGCTTTATTGGTTCTCCAGCAAGGTTTAAGTACTTATCTCTCTTTTCGTTTTCTTTGAGTTTTACTCTGTGGTCTGTCAGGACGGCAGGTTCTTTCTTTCATTTTTCTTTCTTTTTTTTTTTTGTTAATTATCACCAGGTCAAGTCTTCGAGCCGGGATTAAGTTACCTGTTTGTATCTCAGAATCCTGGAGTATTTTTGTATCCCCTTGACCAGGACGGAATCTGGGTTTTGTATATACCATTTGGTAGATGTTAAAATTTCAATTTCTTGCACAATCCCAGTGTATCACCTCCCAACTTAGTCGCGTGTCTAGTCTTATTCTCTTTTGGCATAAATTTGCAGGATTCGTATTTTCTTCTTCTTCTTCTTCTTCTTCTTCTTCTTCTTCTTCTTCTTATTATTATTATTATTATTATTATTATTATTATTATTATTATTATTCAATTTTTTATTTTTATTTTCAGTTTCCAACAATCCTTCACTCGGTCTTTACCCAAGACCTAGCGAGAAGGAATGTAGTGATTTTATACTTTCTATGTATTTGTTTTTACTGCCTCCTTTGGGAGTTATTTTTACAATCACATTGCTAGTACTCTTCTAAGGAGAGGAGCAGTTCCACAAAGTGCAATATTTATTATTTCATATCGGCCGGGATTGCCAAGCATCTTGTTAATGTGTTTATTTGTTCCTTTCTTGATAATACCCAAATCTCCCATTATTATTGGCTCGTTGGTAGTTTTAAGGTACCACATCTTCTCAATTTATATATCCTGGTCTTTTTTATTGACTTATCTAATTCTATTCTTTGACTGATGTTATTATCTATTTGCACTGACCTATTAATTAGGAGACATGTTTTTCTTTATCTTACTTCTTGCATGTTTTAAACATCATCTCTAACTTCTTTAATTAGTGGGTTTTTTACAGGAGTCTGAGTGATGGCAAGTCCCCTTATATCCCCAGGACTTTTCCAAGTATTTGAGTTGATTTTAGTTGTGTTTTAGTCTGGATAGTCTCGATTTTTCCTCTGATCTCCAGTTCCCAAGGTTCCTTTTCAAGTCATTTTCGGTTCTCTGATAAAGTCCAGAGATTTGTCGAGGTTTTCATTTTATTTTATTTTCCCTTCTGAGATCCATTCCTTTTTTTTTTCTTTCTAATCAACACTATGTCTGGCCTTCTGGTCGGGATTGGGGGATCCATTTGTATCTCGAAATCCAAGAGAATTTTCTGCGTCTTATTTTCTTAGACGGATTCTTGATTGTGCTTCTTTCATTTGTCAGTATGGTCAAATTTTAGTCGCTTGTACAATTCCAAGTGCATCACTTTCGCCACCAACTTATGTCTGTCAGTTTTTGTTTTTTTGCATTTGCTCATGTGTTTAGCTGTTTCATCTCTGTCACCACACTACCAATACTTAGTCATGTCCTGCGTATCGTATTCTCATTTATCTAATTTTGAATATAACAATAAAGATGAAGGTTTGCATATCAAAGACAACAACGCTTATATATAAAAATATAATCTGCTTCTTTTCTTTTCTTTTTTATTACCCGAAATGTACGCATGGTTAGAGTGATAGAGAGTCTAGGATGGCTGAGATGCACACACATAGAGGCGACGGTGCAGTTTTTCTGTGAAACGTCTCTCCTTTTCTGTTTTGTTCTGCCTGGGTCAAAATATTCCCTGGTTTATATAATTTCCAAACGCCCACGCAATCCTTGAGGTCACACTACCTTCCTACATGTTGCGCGTGAACACATCTCCTTCTAGCATGCCACCCACGTAATTTACGCGGAATTTCTTCCGGTCTCCCCCACTTGCGTCCTGTTTACTTTAGGAGAGAGGTGTACTTCCTGTTGTTATTGTTTCTCGCGTCCGACTCTTCTAACATGTCACCTACGCAATTTACGCGGCATTTTTGTTGAGGCATCTGCGTCCTGTCTACTTTTGGAAACCGGTGCATATCTTGTTATACCACCCATGCAACTTATGCGGCATGTCAAAGGTATCTTCCGGTCAATATCCAACAAAGACAATAATCCGAATACTCTTAATGATAAAAATAAACATATTGATATTCATAAAAATTCACCTTATGTTTTTATGAGTGTAGTCGTAATATAACAAAAACGGCCCATCATCATTGAGAATAAAGCAGTTCGGTTTGCCAGTGAATAATTTTGTTCGTTTTGCGTCCGCGCAGAACATAATTTTCTAACGCTTCTCACCATGGAATCAGTTTAGTAGACGATCATTCGTCCATGCATCGAATAGTACTTGGTTATATGGTACCAATACCACTTTTCAAGTGACGGGACATACAGTCTCGTAATATATACTGTGTGAAACGAAATAATACAGACTGTACTTTGGAAATAAATAGCCCACATGAAAAACTACAAGAATACACGATATTATCATTTAATCAAGTTAAATAAATTCAACACATTATCTACATACATGAATTAAGAGAAAAGGGTGTTCAATATTCTTACATGTGCCCTGTAATAGGCAAAGTATAGCATGGTGTCTTAGTTAATTGTGATGGACGGAGAACTTTTACTCGTCTTCACCACGATGATGTTGGCTTGAAAAAGAAGTCTGAATTTTCTCGGCTTCACCTGAAAGTTGAATTAGTCATTCACATCGCCATCTGACTTCAAAGGGAGATAATACTTTTTTTCCTAAACAAGGGCAGATAATTATATTGATACACATAGATACGTACAAACATAATTAGAATTTTAATGATATAATAATTCCGAGTTTTACTTTCGTTATCTTCATTTGGTTTTCTTATATTTCTTCGATTTGTTTTCTTTTTCATTATCTCTTTCCATCACCAATTTTCTTCCTTTCTTTTTTTTCTTCTGATTTTAAAGTTGAGATTTTGGCAACTTCCTTATTCATAGTTCGCATTTCAACAGAAAAATCCTTGAAATACTGATACTAAAAAGGGGTATTTAAGGAAAGAATGTCTATTAGCATAATATCCTTTACTACCCGTCTCTTTGCACAAAGCAACAAGAACAGCATAAAGTATTTTAAGAATGGTTCCCAAGAGAGAGAAAAACATTGCTAGCATGTGTAAACATATTTCATAGTCTTTCGCTACATATTTCAGCACTTTAAAAAGCATTTCTTTGGGATGCTACATTCGTAACTCATTTTCTAACCTAGTACGAAATAAAACTTAGTCCTCATCACATTTATCGTGTTGATAAAACCGCAGGATTAATCATCATCATCATGAGGTTCAGCTAGCACGGACATCCCCGACCCTCTCTCTCCACGTCTCCCTATCATTCATCGCCTTCGGCAGGTCTTCGGGGTTACATCCCGTATCATCACATAGCTGCTGTATGAATGTTCGAGCTGGTCGTCCTGCTTTTGATTGGCCATGTGCGGGGGTCCATAGGAGCACAAGGATTAATACTATTCAAATACTGATCTCTTTAAGTACTGTTAGTAAAAAGTAAAGTTGGCGACCGTAGTCGAGGGTGACCAGAAGGCTCCTTTTTCAATAGCTACTACACCGAGATGTAGGCGAGAGTGCTACTCGTTCCCCCTGGATTGCTCCACTTTACCCTTGATACGTACCTTATAATGTTGAGTGTTAAGCAAGGAGGTATCAAGTACCATGGCTAAGAAAGGGGAACCTTAAAAGAGAAACTGAACGTCTCTGATAGCAGCACAGATCAACGTCATAAAGGCATTTTTCTAAGCTTTTTGCTTAGATGTAGCACAAGGCCGCATGATTTGGGCACCCAATGATAATCGAACTCACTCGTGTAGGTTTGCTGGATCAACGTCATAAAGACCAACGATATTAAAGTAAAGGTACATAAGACGCAACAAAATAGCAAATGTAGTTATGTGGTCATAGAGGAAACGATCAATCACATAATATGTGTATGCAGCAAATTAGCACAAAAGGAGCATAAGAGTAGACACGATTGGGTGGGAAAGGTCATCCACTCGGAACTATGTTGGAAATTCAAATTTGGACATATGAACAAATTGTATATGCACAACTAAGAATCCATCATAGAGAACAAGACGCACAAAATTCTCTGGGATTCTGAGATACAAACGGATCATATCATTTCGGCCAGACGACCTGACCAAGTGATAGTCAACAAAAAAAGAAAAAAAAAAAAGAAAAAAAAAAAAGGAAATGAGAACCCACCGAATTGTGGATTTTACTCGCCCGGCTGACCACCGAGTAAAACTGAAGGGAAGCGAAAAGAGGGAGAAGTAAGTGGACCTTGCTAGAGAACTGAAAAAACCATGAAACATGAAATTGATGGTGTTACCAATTTTCCTTGGTGCGCTCGGTACAGTCAGCAAAGGATTGATGAAGGGACTCGAGGACGTGGAAATAAGAGGACAATTGGAGATCATCCAAACTACAGCATTGTTAAGATTAGCGAGAATACTAAGAATTGTCCTGGAGACTTGAGGAGACTTGTTGTCACTTAGACTCCAGAGGAAAATCATCGGCTAATACTGGTGTAAAAAGACAGCTCTTAAATGAGTAAAAATAACACAGAAAAGAGATGGGGGGTGTCCTCGTGGTGTAATAGTTAAAGCGCTGGACTGCGTAATCATAGTAAGCGAGTTCGTACTCCAGTCGCGCTATTACGTTCACTTTCGGGCAAATACCCTCGGGAAAGGTATTAACACCCTTCTGTTCTTCTAGGAGAATGGCTTTGGCATTAAATAACCTACAAAGGTTGATATGCCATTAAACAAAGAAACCAAACCAAAGAGAAGAGATGGTTAATCGCATAATAAGCAAATGCAGTGAACTGGCAGCAAAAGAAAACAAGAGTATTCATGACTAGACAGGAAAGGTGATCGACTGGGAATTGTGCAAGGGACAAAAATTTGAACTTACTATCAAATAGTATAAGCCAAAACTAAATGGTAGAAAATGGTACCAAATCAAGTTCTTTGAGACTTTAAGATAGAAACGACTGACGTCATGTCGACTAGAAGACCACATCTTGTGTTAATTAATCGGAAGGAAAGAACTTGTGATGTAGCAGATTTCGCCGATCTGGCGGACTAAAGAGTAAAAATGAAAGTAAACAAAAAGATACACAAATACTTGGATTTTGCTAGAGAGCTGAAAAAGCAGTGGAATGTTAAGGTGACGGTCACAAAAAGCATGGAATAAAGACTGGAGAAACTGGAAATCATAGGAGAATATTTGACCATCCGCACCACAGCACTGCTTAGATCAACTAGAATATTTTGAATCCTGGAGAGCTAAAAAGACTAATTGTCACTTAGACTTCAGTGAAAGCTGTAAACTGGCACAGAAGGAATACAGGAACAGGCATGACTGGGTGAGAAAGGGTATCAATATAGAAGTGTGCAAGAATATGAAGTTTGACCATACAGACAAATTGTATATGCATAAATTAGAATTTGTCTTAAAAGTAAGACGCACAAAATTCTCAGGGATTTTGAGATATAAACTTATCACCCAATCAGTAGTTGTAATCAACAAGAAAAAACAATGTATGTGTTAACTTGTAGACTTTGCCGTGTCAGCAAGCCACATGGTGTGTGTGAAGCCATTACTGTTAATAAGTTGGCGACTATAGTCAAATGGCGACCCGAAGGCTCCCTTTGAAATAGCTACTACACCGAGGTGTAGGTGAAGGTGCAACTCATTTCCCTGGATTGCTCCACTTTACCCTTAATACGTACCTTATAATACTGAGTGTTAAAGAAAGGAGTATCAAGTACCATTTTTGAGTCTTTGGTATGACTTGATCAGGGATTGAACCCCGGTCTCCCGGGCCATTGGCAAACAATTTTGTTTATATAATAAACCATTACTATGTTAGACTTAATACTAATCTAATCTAACTTAAGTCATTTTCGAATTATATATAAGTAATCTATTTAGTCAAAATAAAATAATTCCGCTTTTTTTTTTATTGGTCACGCCCAATTTCAAGCGGTCAGATTTTTCTTAATAAATATGGAAGTCAAGCCACTTATACGCCATTTTTTGCCTGAGGACATATGAAACTTGGATTGACGGAACGAGCCTTGCTGAATCATTATTTCATATTTTGAGTTTAAACCTGCTCTGCTATTATAGGATCAAGCACTTTTCAACTCCTTTCTTATCCAATTTGTGGTTACTATTAATTATAATATATATATACGTGTGTATGTGTGTGTGTGTGTGTGTGTGTGTGTGTGTCTATGTCTGTGTTTTTGTCCGTTTCCGCTCTCAAGCTAATATAAAAACGGTCTATATCATGTTAAATGCCGTTTATTACAGTCAGGGGATATCTAGTTTGCATGATTAACGAGTAATGGTGTTTATTGCAGTCATGGGATATCTAATTTTCATAATGATCTAAAAAGCAGGTTTTAATGAATAAGTGTCTTGTGTTATTCATATGTAATTTTATTGCTTTATATTCATATGTATAAGCAATAGTTTTGAGTATAATTTTTTTTAATAAGAAAGTCAAAGAGTTATTTTGATTTTATTAAATTTTAACGATATAGAGCAATTTGCTATGTAGGTTTATATTTAGGCTTTTTCATTGTCCTTGAGAAACACGCACGCTGCATTAACAGATGCTCCTGTGCGAGTAAGCAGACATGAAATGAGAAATTAAGAACTAATTGCTTTGTGACGAGTATAATAAAAACAAAAATAAAAACGATGTCATATTCACACATAAGAATATATGGTAACGGTCTTCATTTTCATAGGGCATCACTCGGATTCTATTGGGAATTGGGTATTTGTATACAAAAGTCTGAAACCGAAATCCACCAGGGTATTTTTTTGTATGATGGTAAATTAAAACCTTATCATGAAAAAAAAGAATGTCGAAGCGCAGCCTGAGTTACCAACACACACACACACACACACACACACACACACACACACACACACACACACACACACACACACATATATCTATATATGGCGAAATGAAAAAAATCGTTATAAAAACTTAAATCTGAAAAGTGCTCAAATGCTGGTCAGTAGAACAGGATAAAACCTAAAATAAACAATTTTTCCTCACATTGGACTCATCACTATAAGTTTCATGCATTTGGGAAAATACTCTCTTTAGATTGGCCCAGTCGGCTGGGGCGGTAGTATACACCGACTGCATCTCTCCAGAGGGTTAAGACTTCCCTAACGAGTGTCCTATTATGACAGAAAACAATCTGATGGTGAGGTTTCAGTAATACTGGAGCTTTGGTTTGGTTTTGTTGTTAAATGGCATATCAAACTTCTTGGTTTATTTAATGGCAAATCCATCCTTCTAAAAAGACACTAATGCTACTATTTAACCCAATACATTAGAGGATAAGGGACAACATACTTTTCCCAATGGTATTCGTCCGAAAGTGAACGTAATAGTTCAAACTCGCTTACTACGATTCCGCAGTCAAGCACTTTAACTCCACGGACACCCCAGAGCTTTAGAGAATACGGAGTTAAAAAAGGTCAAATAGAATAGTTTGAAATTTAAACTGTATACTTATGCTAAACTAAATTGTTTGAAATAAAACTGATCATTTAACTGTGTAAACAAATGACTGTGTTTAATTGAATTGTTAGTGATACATAGCAATACATGAAACCATTTAACTATGTGCAAACAAATGATTAATTGTAAAGAGAATTATTTGTATTAGATAGAAATATGTGAAACCATTTAACTGAGTGTAAAAGAAATGAGCTCGGGCTCATTTAAAGATGATATCTACAAAATGTGTTCAGAATTATATATTTAATATATACGAGGATCATTAAATAAGTTTTCAGACTTTTTTTCGTGTGGTCACTTTTATTGATAGTACACACATGAAACTCAACTCCCCTTCGAAGTAATCTCCTCCGGTTGCAATGCACCGTTCCAACTACTTTTGGAAGGCCCCATGGAAGTCCTCTTGTGTGAGCGTGTCAATGACCTTCGTCACAGCCTCTTTCATCTCCTCAATTGTCTCATAACGACAGCCTCTGAGCTTAGGGAATAAGCAAAAGTCACAGGGAGCAAGGCCTGGACTATAGGGAGGCTAAGGAACTATCTTGATGCCCATCTTGGTCAAATAGTCTGTGACAAGGATGGAGTTGAGGACTGGTGCATTGTCCTGGTGCATTGTCCTGGTG
Source organism: Sepioteuthis lessoniana (assembly GCA_963585895.1). NCBI lineage: Eukaryota > Metazoa > Mollusca > Cephalopoda > Myopsida > Loliginidae > Sepioteuthis > Sepioteuthis lessoniana. The sequence goes on along the minus strand of OY757912.1, from coordinate 113,396,522 downwards.
CATTGTCCTGGTGGAAATGCCACTGACCCAATTTGAAGAGTGCTGGCCTCTTCCGACGGAATTTCTTCCTGAACTCCCTTAAAACCTCAACATAGTAACCCTAACCGTAACCCTAACCGTTTGGCCAATCAACTCTGGTGTATTGACTTCCTTACTCCTCCCACACCTCTCATAAAATCTCACAGACTCCCTGCTTTCCTTGAATCTCTTATGCCACTCAAAAACTGATGCTCGATTCATACAAGATGGTCGAAAAGCAGTCTGAAGCATTCCATACGTTTCTGTGGCATTTTTTCCAAGTTTAAAACTAAATTTTATTGCATATCGTTCTTCCTCACGTCCAGATTGCATTTTTGAAATTCACCAGCTGTGGCAATCATGCTGCATGGCGGAGGGACGGGAGTAGGAAGAGGGAGGTGGGTGAAAAACACTTTCGACTTTGACAAAATATTCAAACAATGAATAACACACACACACACACACACACACACACACACACACACACACACACACATATATATATATATATATATAAAATATATATATATACCGATGTATATGAACTGGTTAACTAATTTCATATACTTGCCGCTTAATGGGGATGTGGCAACATGTTGATTAAAATGAAAGAGTAGCAATATCTCATCAACTGAAAATAATGTTTACATACGCACAGATAAAGTAGTTTAGACTGCTATTTATCGGTTCATGACTTTATGGAAATCTGATTTCCCTGAGAGAAAAAAATGGGGATAAATAATTACAGAGCATTCTTTCTAAGGACGAATAACCCAGGCAAAAAATTAAAATATTTCAGCCAATAAATCACTCATATAAAGTAAAGTATTTCTTCATAAAACTTTATAGGTTTAGATTGTATGTGTTACCTGTGTGTGTAGCACGTGTTGGCAATATGCAAACAATCACAAAATAAATAAGCTAACACACCTTTTCTTTTTACGAACTGATTTTGTTCAATATTCCTTGGAAGAAAGTCTTCGTGCTAATTACCATTTATTGTGAAAGTTTTGGGTAATCTCAGTACAAGCACCGGGCCAAGTCAACGAGTGAGGTGATCGTGTGCTACTTCGATATATCTGGGTTCTAGGAGCAGCTGAAAAAAAGTGTCCTTTCTCTAGCGAGCCTGGCAGTAAATAGTTGAAGTTGACAAAAACAAAAACAAAGACAAAAAGAGAGCATGGCCCTTGACTGGAAATTGTAACCTAGGGGTCAAATGACGAAAATCCCATGAATTATAAGAAAAAACGTAAATTCATATTCTCTATTTTTATCATCGTATTTTATCCTTTAAAATTTTATTCTGTTTCAAATTTTATTTTGCTATTATCTTTATATCACTACAACTCTGAAATTTATCACGGAAAAATATTAACTTAAGATGAGGTAAAATTGCGTTTGATAAACCTCTTTTCTGTAATAATAACGATTGTAATTGTTATTTCTAATCGGCAAAAAAAGTCTGTAAAATAACCAGCTGGAATCCTAATCTGGATCTCCAAATCGGCGCAAAAAGCCCTTCAGCTAGTGAAACATAATTCCTACAAAGTAGTTCTTCATAGCTTCCAGTCCAGTGTTCTAATCATTATCATCATCAACCTGATTATCATCATGTCAGCATTTTTTTTAGTTGCTAATAAGACTCTGCTTTTCCTGAAAGTTTGTAAAACATGCGGAATAATGGGTCTATCTTGCGATGCTGACTCATACAGTGTTAGTAAACAATTCAGAGTTGTTCTTCTCCTAAATTGGTTTCTTCATCTATGTTTAAAAAAACCCAGTCTGTACTATTACGAGGGTTGCTCCAAAAGTAATGCCGCCTACTCATTTCTATGAAAACTATAACAAATACATGGAACACAATACAACCGTTGGATAGAGCAAGTTTTCAGCTACCTATCACTATTTTTCTCCGTAAACACAATCATTGTTTATTTATTTGAGCAGAGAAGTGTGGTATATATAAACTTTCATTTGACATGATTCTATCGGTATATCCACATATATCTTTAATGCAAGATTTCTTTGTATATTCTTTATGTATTTTTTTTCTGGGTACGTTAGAAAAGTATCGTCACTGCTTTTTCTCGAGCCAACAACTTCCACATTAAGCTATCATTCGAGAATAATGGTTGGAAAAGAAAATATATACTCCCTGTGGTATCACCCACAAAAAATGAAGTTCAATTGGGCAGTACATGCCTCTTCGTCTAAAAGAGGTTTGAGGCTTAATGCCTGAGGGGCCTCTATTAAGAGGGACTGTCGACGGGCCTAGGAGAATTTTTGTTGCTAGCCACCAGGGATAATAACTTTCTGTGAAGGTCACCCGCATTAAACGAACCTTGTATTACATCACACAACTGTTATATTGGCGGTGTGTGTGTGTGTATGGGGGTGGGGTAAATCACATGATGGTTTGAAATGTACTTTTTTTCCTTTAAAATGTTTTCGTCCTGAATTCAATAAGTAGAGCCTAGTTACCCGTCTGGGTAACTAATATATATATATATATATATATATATATATATATATATATATAAACAATTATATTTTGATAGGCATCTAATATCTTTTCAGTGTGGAACAGGCCAACATCATCAATCAATGTCAGACAGCTTGTTCACGAAATTTTCTCTTCTAATACAAAATAAGGAACATGTCACAGCCATGCAAAACCAAGAGACGAAACAGAGAAAGTACAAATGATTTTCACACCTGATTTTTCATGCGCATCCAAAAGAATCTATCTATCTTATTTTAGTCAATTCATATCTATCAATCCCAGTCAATTTATATCTATCCATCCTTCCATCTATATTTCTATCAATCATCGTCCCTACCAATTAAAAATTTTTTTTCAAAAATAAAGACACCGAGAGTTTATTATTTTTCGTATATCGAAACATATAACGTTAGGTATTATGTATTACCAAACTATACAATACTGAAACTCAGCGGCCAAAAATCAAATTGCAACACCTCTATTATCAAAAATCTAATTGTATGAATATTCATGGGTGGCGTACGTATTTTAGTCTGCTACATATTCATTATTTGGATTAATACATTTTCTATATGAGTAGAAGAATCTGGCATTGTTTAATATAAAAGTAATATACTAAAACACTTTTTGTTCATTTTATTGGCTTTCCGTATGAATGAGTTCTCTTAAATTAATATTCTTCGAAAAAGTCCTAGAGCTCTCGTGAATGTGTGCCTGGGGTGCTCCTGCAGGTGCCAATTTTATTTGCTTTCTAGACGAATAAGACGACCTTGATAAATTTTAAGTTAAAATTTTCCAGGCGCTTTCGGAAGCGCGATGCGACCCCATTGATCCCTTCACCTTATGTTCCTACTCCCGTAGAAGTCAAGAGAGTTCACATGCCGAATGTCATTAAGTTTTGCTCATTAGCAGAGAATTCTGTTGGTAGTATGATTTGTTTCTGATTAATTTTCACCCAAAAATGTTCCCGGTCTGCGATGGGTCAGTCCTGCATGTACCAGATTTATTTGCTTTCTAAATGTTGCGTTCTGGTTAGTGAACGCTTGAAATATTAAATAAAGGACAAACCACGATATGAGAGGAAATAGAGATATATTCTCAGGAAAAAGTATATACAATAGAGAGACTATTAGTAGACAAGAACATAGGATTAGTGAATACAGAATAAAGATATAGTCCAACGATAGTATTGGCTTCCGTTATTACGGTAGCAAGTAAGGTGATCTAGTGCGATCTCCAGTCTCCCACGCTCTAATACTATTCCTATAAGAAGCTGCTCTTCACCTTCTAGTCTGCCCTGGTATTAGTAGCTACTGCTATATATGGCAGATGGACTAGTTGATTGTGTGAAAAAAGGTGGGTGATACCCAACACTAAATGAATTAGAAACTTCGAATAAGTTTTAAGCAAAAATGTTCTGAGCTACTGCGGGAGCAGTGAGGATGGAGTTTGCCACACCTTCCTCCAAAAATATCATTAAAACACATCTTGAGTTTAGAATAGGTTACATGCCAACCTTCATAGAGACTGGCCCATAGCAAAAATTTCAGTGAAAGCAAAACCTATTTTAATGATTCCGATCATCATCATCAAGTCACGCTGACTGCATGGATTTCCTTGAACCTCTCTCTCCATCCGTCCCTACCACCCATCGCTTCCGGTAGGTCTTCTAAGCTACATCCGGTATTCCTGCAGAGCTGATATGAATAACTTCTTGCAGGTCGGCCAACACTGGCACGTCCGCGTGTAGGGGTTCATAGAAGAATGCCTCCTATGAGTTCGTCCTTACTTCTCTAGCAGTGTTCCGCATGTCTTTTTCGTTTTACTTGGATGGTTTTTGAGATGGGAAGTAAGTGGCGGTACAGTTGTTGTTTCGTAGGGGTTTGTTTCTAGGGTTTGTTCAAAATAGCTCGTAGCATTCCTATATTGTATACTTTTCGTTAAGAAAAGAAAGAAATAGGATTCAAAATGAAAATTTGGGAATAAAAAATATAATCAAACTTGTCCTTAAGGAGTTAAAGAGATGTTAGGAAATCTGCCTTACTATTGTAGCTATATAACCAAATATTTGGAGATGATTATAGACTCAGTATGACACCCTGAGATTATGAGTGCAGGATGGAATCTTCCCAGCCATTAATACCATGTAACCTTTTTCTGTCACATTATATTTCGAAAGGACTTAGGCGCCACTAAGTAACATTCTTTTTAAGATGGTATGAAGTATAACGAACTTACAGCTGCATATTCGTTATATATATATAAACACTCTTATTAATACAGATATAAATGTTAATTCACTTGAGCAAGTTTCTTCAATTCACAAGTTTTAGAAGGCAAAATGCTACACAGCCATCAAGGAATTGTCGAAAACCATCACCAGCATCCCAAAGTATTGAGCGAGAACGCGCAAGCTAGATCAGTCATGCCAACGAATTCATCTGATAACTCTGCTACAACCGTTCTCTTCGGACTTGCATGCAAGTATGTGGCTGGTTTAAAATGCTTTATGAGATGACAAACATGAGAACTGACAAGAGCTTTTAAATCCTCACTCATCGAAACCGATGGGAGAGTCCATTATATATATATATATATATATATATATGTAGAAAAATTGATAACAAAGTAATCCAAGTGGAAGGAGAGATTTATTAAGAAGTCAACACTATAGCGGTTCGGTTCTACTGAACCATCATGTATATATATATATATATATACACACACACGATAAAAAATTTTTTCTAATTGCCACGTATATATATGTAAAGTAAAAAATGTTCGCATTGGCACTCCAGGGAACTCCAGGTTGTGGAACTAGATACGTATTCTTTAAAATGTTTATGAAAATATGAGAATATGTCATAAAAATTGTAGGACGAACCAACCAGTTGAAACTGACTATGACATATTTAAGTAATGCTCAAGTTGCTTAACTGTGTTGATCCTAACGAAATCAAGTGATAAAGATGGCAGTAATATTAGGGCTCGGTGTGGAGTGACTTTGAAGCGGACAGTGTGTGCGGAGAGGGGTAGGAACTTTCCACCTAAGCAACGAGGCCGAGTGGCAAAGACATCAGCTTTTCTAAATAGTCCAGATGGTGCGACTTCTAACTGTTTCCAGATGTTTGCAAGTCGCGTGTGCGTTTCAGTTGATTTCAGTTTTGACACTTTTTTTCCGGTTACTTGGCAGCAGCTGGACGCCGGACGTCAAATATAGTCCTTCCTCCTCGCCAGTAAAATGAGTTTGATTTGCAAGAACGCAATTCCCATAGACGTGTGAAGACCTGCGCCTGTAAACACGTAGAAGTAATTCTAACAATATAAGCTAATATATAAATGCGTGTGATATAGAATGATTAAGTATCGAAATACGTGAGAGAACATTTCTCACATATACACACGTATATATATATATATATATAGAGAGAGAGAGAGAGACAGAAAAAAACAACGTAGTTGTATCTATTTTTCATTTTACATTGCAAATATTAACCACACACACACACACACACACAGGCACACACACACACACACACACACACACACACACACACACACACACACACATATATATATATATATATATATATATATATATATATATATATAAATTAGAATAGAGTAGAAAAAGAGGCAACCAAGGTCACAGAAACTTATGAAGAGCTGTAGCTGTAAACGCATGTGTGCAATACTAAGAATACAAGCTGATATATAAATGCGTATAATAAATGTTCATGTATCAGATTACCTGTGAGAACAAATCTCTCACCTCCTCCATATATATATATATATATATATATATATAAAGAAAGAGATAGAGAGATAAACAGATAGACGGAAAGAAATAGTGAGCACATGAAAAAACAACATATGTTGTATTCATTTTATTTTCATTATTGGTCTAATGAGTTGAGTGTTCTTCAGTGGTCGGGGAGACCGGAGTTCAATCCCAGGTTGAGTCATACCAAAGACTCAAAAAATGGCACTTGATGCCGCCTTGCTTAAAACTCAGCATTTTAAGGTAAGGATCAAGAGTAAATTGGAGCAATTCCGTAACGCCCCCCCTGCACCTTGGTGTAGTAGCTATTAAAAAGGGAGCCTTCGAATCACTCTCCACTAAGGTTTTATATATATATCATCATCATCATCATGTCGTGCTGGTAGCACAAACAAAAAGTACTGGCACGGATATCCCTGACCATCTCTCGCCACTTTTACCTATCGTTCATCGCCTCTGGCAGGTATTCTGGACTACATCCCGTATCCTCACATAGCTGCTGAATGTATGTTTGTGCTGGTCGTCCTGCTTTTGCTCGGCCATGTGTGGGGGTCCATAAGAGTACATCACTTATGAGTTCGTCCCTGCTTCTCCAGCAGTGTCCTGCATGTCTGGTTCGTCTAACCTGAATAGTTTTCGTGATAGGGGGTAGGTGGCCGTACAGTTGGTGTCTTGTGGGGTGTTGCCGCCAGGACTTGTTCAAGATTTCTCGCAGCATTCTTGTGTAATTGCCGTCTAGCTTCTTCTCCAGCCGTTTTGTTAGAGTCCATGTAGTGCATCCATATTGCAGTATCGATACGACCGCTGCCTGGAAGAAACTGCGTTTCATTTTATCGGTTAGGTCTGATTTCCATATAATCGATAGCCTATCGATTGCTGTCCATGCTTTCGTTAACCTCGTGTCGATGTCTTTTCGGTTGATTCGACGCTGCTTCCTAGGTAAGTGAATTTGTCTACTAGTTTAAGAGGGGTTCCGTCTAGAGTGGAGATGTCACCCGTTTGATTATAGCACATATATTCCGTTTTGTGTGCATTGACATAGAGAGAGACCTATGCCTGCGGCTGCTCGTTCCAAATTATGCAGTGGTGTTTCGGCTTAGTTAGGTGTATTTGCCAGTATCGCTATGTCATCGGCGTTGTCGGCGTCGGTAATTGTTTTCGCGGGGTACCTTTTGTTTTTTTTCTTTGTCAGCTCGAAGCCGTTCTCTCTGATTTTGTCAATCGATGTTCTAAGTACGTAGTCTAGACAAATGATAAAGAGGTATGGAGCTAGCGTGTCCCCTTGTAGTACTCCTGCTATAATGTCGAAGTATTCTGTGTCTCCATCTGTTGATCGTACTTTTACTTTGGTGTTTCTATAGAGAATCATTATGGCTGCGACGGTCTCTTTTGGTAGGCCGTATGCTAGTAGGATTTGTTCCATCTTTCCTCTGTGAATGTAATCGAAGGCCTTGGTAAAATCGACAAATAGTAATATCGCTCGTAGGTTTTTTGCCGGTACACCTTCAAGGATTCTACGGATGGTAAATATTTGTGAGGTCGTGGATCTATTTCTTCGGAAGCCATTTTGGTTTTTCCTAAGGATGTTGTCGATTTAGGGTTCTATATATATATATATATATATATATATATATATACATATGTGTGTCCGTGTGTGTGGTTAATATGCGCAATTTAAAAGGAATATGTGTAAATGCATGAACGTTTCATGACCAAGGTCATTCTCTTTTGGGGCAGTTTTCAAATTTATATATATATATATATATATATATATATATTAAAATAGGTAGGTCCACGAAGAGATTTGTATTTTTGTGGACCTACTTCTTTAAAAATATATTTTCATTCTTTCTTTGGACCTACAACACACACACACACACACACACACATATATATATATATATATATATATATATATATATATATATATACACACGGATTTAAACGAGTAAGTTCGTTACCAAACACTGATGACTTTTTATTTTTAATTTTTAATGTATTATTCTATCCATGAGATATCTAGAAAATCTTTAGGTTACGCGCATTGCCAACGAAAGAGATTATGTTGAAAACTTTGTATGAATAAATGATTTCTTTCATCTTTAGATTACGGACTTATTGATTGTAGTGCACATGTATACATATATACCAACATTTTTTTTGTGTGCATGTATGTGAGTGTGTGTGAGGAAAGAGAATCGTTAAATACCGTCTATTTTCTCATTAAAGCCTTTCTTCAAGGACTTATGTCACGCTCAAAGCACTGGTTCCTTATAGCTTTATGAAGTTAAGCAGAAAGAATTCTGTTCAATACTTAGATGGGTGACCTCTTACGAACTGCAGGTAGCGTAAAAATTCTGAAGAAGAAGCACCTTTACATTGTACGTACATTAGAACTTTGCTGATCCGCCATTATCAATTGGTTTTAAAATTTTTACACTGTTCGTTTTCAAATTTATCAGATCTGCCATTTTCTCTCTTGTTAGGTATGACTGTATTTGTATGAAATCTTTTCAGGTGAAAATTCCGAATTAAAAATCTACCAAAAATTAATTAATTTAAGTTTTCAGCACTTGTTTAATTAAAAGCGAAATTCTTTTATTATTGAGAGAAATTTCCTGTACAAATCTTGTCGACAAATTATTTTCTGGTTTGCACTATATTAATTTGGTAATTTCGTTTACTTATACAAAGAAATTAATTTTTATACATTTTATACATTTATAGAGCTTCCTTCTAGGATCCCAACGGTAGTATAGAGAAAAAAAAAGCCTAGGAAAATGTCCCAATACCAAAAAAAAAAAAAAAAAAAAAAAAAATTCAGTACCAGTGAAAGTCATTCGAAAGTACCTTTATCTTGGACTTTAACTAAGTTAAAACTTATTAAAAAAAAAAAAAACTTCAATCAAATTTAACCCTCCCCTTTTTATTATTTATTTATTTGTTTTTTTATTTTATTTTATTTTATTTTATTTTATGTTATTTTATTTTATATACGTACACATGGGAAGCAGCATGATGTACGTAAAGGTATTTGAATAAACCCATGGGCGACCAAACTCAATACCTAAACGGGTCCTGGACGTGAGTTTGACGACTTTACGCTCAGGATCGTTAGTTCGATCGGGGAACTACTGCTGCTCCTCTATAAGAGTGGCTTCTATAGAAGAGAATAAAACAGCCATCGAAAGATAACCATGACCCACACTCAAACCACATACACAAACCGCATCGCTCTTCGCGCGGGTAAAAAAGGGGCGCGTCCTGCTGGGGTTGGAGCCCTGGCCTCAGTGTTCGAAAAATCAGCTACAGAGCTCAAACAATCAAAACTACTAAAATGCAAGCAAACACTACAAATAGCCACATTTAACGTAAGAACCTTAAATAGAATAGGACAACTACCAGAGCTAATCGCATCGGCCGAAGAACATAAGATTGACATAATATGCATACAAGAACACAGATACACGCACACCGAAGATATCAAATATCACGAAACTGGCAATGGATGGTCGCTCGTCACCGTATCCGCATGGAAAAACTCTGTCAACGCTGCAGTAGGAGGGGTAGGATTACTTATAGGACCAAGAGCATTAAAAACGATAAATAGGGTTGAGAAAATACAACCTAGAATGATGGCAGCTACTTTTAACGGCAACCCCAGAGCAACAATCATCTCATGCTACAGCCCCACCAATGTTAGTGAAGAAACGGAACTAGTCACCTTCTACGATGAGTTATCCTCGTTAGTGCGTAGCATCCCGAAACACAACATGTTAGTCATTGGCGAAGACATGAATGCCCAAATCGGGAAAAACGGAAACAACAAATACAGCCTCCACAACACGTCAAATAGGAATGGGCAACATCTAACAGATTTCATGATAGAAAATAGATTAACATGCCTCAATACAAACTACCAAAAAAGGGAGGGAAAACTATGGACATACACGTACGCAAACAATACTAAAGCTCAGATAGACTACGTCCTTATAAACAAGAAATGGAAAAATAGTGCAATGAATTGCGAGGCATACTCCTCTTTTGAGGGTGTGTCCACCGATCACCGAATAGTCACGGCGAAAATACGGTTAAGCCTACGAAAAAACGCCAAACGAACAGCGACCACCAAACACTATGACTGGGCCCTATTGAACAACAGAGATATAAGAGATAAATACGTATTAGAATTAAGAAACAGATTCGAAACACTACAAGAAAAGACGGAAAAAAGTACACCAAACGACGAATATGAAAATTTCGTCAATGCACACTTCGAGGCAGCAGCGAAATGCATTCCAACAAAACTCAAAACTAAATATAGAGTCCCTTGGGAAACTTTAGCGGTGAGAGAAAAACGTGCACAAGTGAAACAGCCTCCAAAAACTATCGAAAAAACCCAACAAACACAAATGCCTTAAAACTAAAAACGGCACAATATCAATTAGCAGGCGTATATATAAAGGAACAGACAGAATGCATTCAAAATCAGATAGATAAGATTAGAGACTCGGTGGAAGATAGACAATCTAGGATAGCCTGGCAAACAATAAACGAAGTGAGTAGAAGAAAGAACACAGCCAAAGCAAAACTGAAAGCAGCAAACCAACAAGAAAGAATAAAACTGTGGAAACAGCACTTCGAAAACTTACTAGGAAACCCACCGAAAATAACACATGAACCAATCACCAGAATAATTAGCAAACAATTAAACATTAAACTAGGACCGTTCACACAAGAAGAACTCGACTCGGTTCTCAGAAAAATTAAAAATAGGAAAGCTGCAGGGCTGGACGAGATTCCCCCGGAAGTATGGAAGACCAGACAATTTGATGACATACTGCTCCGACACTGCAACACAGTATACAATCAAAATCCGATAGATAGATGGATGAAAGGATGCATACTCCCCTTTCCTAAAAAGGGGGACCTCGGATTAGCCAAAAACTACCGAGGCATAACACTTACATCCATAGCAGCCAAAATCTACAATGCCCTACTACGAAACCGCATAGAACCCGAAATCGACAACATACTTATAAAAAAACCAAAATGGCTTCCGAAGAAATAGATCCACGACCTCACAAATATTAACCATCCGTAGAATCCTTGAAGGTGTACGGGCAAAAAACCTACAAGCGACATTAATTTTTGTTGACTTTACCAAGGCTTTCGATTCCATTCACAGAGGAAAGATGGAACAAATCCTACTAGCGTACGGCATACCTAAAGAAACCGTAGCGGAAATAACGATTCTCTATAGAAACACTAAAGTAAAAGTACGATCACCAGATGGAGACACAGAATACTTCGACATTGTAGCAGGAGTACTACAAGGGGACACGCTGGCTCCGTACTTCTTTATCATTTGTCTAGACTACGTACTTAGAACATCGATTGACAAAATCAAAGAGAATGGCTTCGAACTGACTAAGAAAAGAAACAGAAGATACCCCGCGAAAACAATTACCGACGCCGACTACGCCGATGACATAGCGATACTGGCAAATACACCTGACCAAGCCGAAACACTACTGCATAGTTTTGAACGAGCAGCAGCAAACATAGGCCTCTATGTTAATGCACACAAAACGGAATATATGTGCTATAACCAAACGGGGGACATCTCCACTCTAGAAAGAACCCCTCTTTAACTAGTAGACAAATTCACTTACCTAGGAAGCAGCGTCGAATCAACCGAAAAGGACATCAAAACGAGGTTAGCGAAAGCATGGACAGCTATCAATAGGTTATCGATTATTTGGAAATCAGACCTAACCGATAAAATGAAACGCAGTTTCTTCCAGGCAGCGGTCGTATCGATACTGCTATATGGCTGCTCTACATGGACTCTAACAAAACGGCTGGAGAAGAAGCTAGACGGCAATTACACAAGAATGCTACGTGCAATCTTAAACAAGTCCTGGCGGCAACACCCCACAAGACACAAACTGTACGGCCACCTACCCCCTATCACGAAAACTATTCAAGTTAGACGAGCCAGACATGCAGGACACTGCTGGAGAAGCAGGGACGAACTCATCAGTGATGTACTCTTATGGACCCCCACACATGGCCGTGCAAAAGCAGGACGACCAGCACGAACACACATTCAGCAGCTATGTGAGGATACGGGATGTTGTCCTGAAGACCTACCTGGGGCGATGAACGATAGGGAGGAGTGGCGAGATAGGGTCAGGGATATCCGTGCTACCAGCGCGATATGATGATGATGATGATGATGATACATTTATAAGATAATTGTGTGGAAAAATAAATTCTTTTAAGCTATTTTAAAACAAAGTAAAACTTGATTCCATACGAGGTCTAATTTAGAAAAAAAAAACCCCAAAATAAACAAAAAAAACCCAACCTCCTCGAAAAAACAACCAAAAACAAAAACAAAACAAAAAACACAACCTCCCCCCACAAAAACCAAACTGGTTTGCTTTCTTTATTTGATGACGTATAAACCTTCGTGGGTTATTTAATGCCAAAACCATCCTTGTCGAAGAACAGCAGTGGTACTATTCAGCCCATAACTTTGGGGGAGGGTAGGAAGTTTTATATCTTTCCCAAGGGTATTGGAATTCGAACTCGCTTAACTACGATATCACTGTCTAGTACGTTAGCCACTATGCCAGGGGGACTCTTCTCTCCCTCCGAATAAGTAAAATATTGCTATTATTACCGACTTTTTAGTATTATTTCAGCAAATATTTTTAGTTGCTTTGGTTAATGGCATATCAATCTTTATGGATTACTTAAAGCTACAAACAATCCTCATAGAATAACATAAGTGATGATATTTTACCCATACATGGGATGGATAAGGGAGTTCATGCCTTTCCTAGAGATATTTGTCCGAAAATGAACGTAATAGCCCGATTGGAGTTCGAAATCTCTAACTTCTTGGCCATACTTAACCATTATGCTACGAGAACTGCCTAAATACTATCGATGTATCTATTTTTATGTTTTATAAATCTATTTGATCAAATAATATTTCAGCGAAATACATGTTTGAAAATTAATCTAAAAACGTTTTCATCATCATCATCATTATCATTAAGTCTCGCTGGCAGCACAGATTTCTCTGATTCACTCTTCATCTGTCCCTATCATCATCCGCACCCGGTCGGTCTTCAAAAAATCAATAGCATATACAGAAGATATAAATGATATACCTTACGTGAAACACAGAATATTAAACATAAACGAATGACACCTAATTGCTTTTGGTCTGAACAATTAAAGAATGTAAATAAGTTTCAGTGACAAATTAGAATAAAACTAGCTGGTTTTTAAAAACAAAAAATAAATAGTTGGCCTTTAAAGCTTTAAACATTTAAGGCGAAACTCTTTTTTTTTCTCTAAGCTTGTATCAATGGAAGCCACGAGAAACAGCATGGTGGATACGAAGTAAGGCGGATGAATCCAGAGTTTGGTCAGCTGTGAGCTTCACTAGATGCTGGGTGGAAGACCTCATTGGTTAACAGCCAGGATCGAATAGTTCAGTTTGGAAACTACCGCTACTGATCCACGTAGCGTAATAATCAACAAGCTGAGTGGGGGTGTCATCGCCATAATGAGTTCGATTCTCAGTGGGTGTTCTATACCTTCAGTCTTGTGTTACAATTAAACTTAATAAATAACTATAAAACTAAGTTATCAAAAAAAAAAAGAAAAAATATAAATAAGTGGCAATTTAAAATATATTTACGTAATGTTATTTTTGGTTACTCACTGTTAGTGCTGGGGATTTTGACAATAGATAATGCCTTATGATATTCGTTTTGAGTGTATAATTTCCCACTAGAAATAATTGAACCATGGTATCTTTGGTTTAGAGGAAAATCAACATTTTATAACAATCGAGAGAGGAGTACTTATTTATGGGTGATATTATAATACTCAGTAATATCGATTTTGCATCGATAATGTTCCACTAAAAATTATAAAATTCTGGAATCTTTGGTTTAGATGAAAACTTGTCATAATAATTGGTAGGATTGTGCTTATTTATGTACGATGTTTTGATATTTAATGATATCCTTTTTGCTTTGATAATGTTCCCCCCCCCCAAAAAAAAATAAAATCCTGGTATCTTCCATTTTGAAGAAAATTGGTTTAGAAAATAAACTTGTAATACGAAATTGTTAGGAGTGAATTTTATTTATAGTCGATATTGTGAATTTGAAAAAGATGGAATCTAAGTGATAGATGTTCCTCTTAGATCAAAACAAGCTTTGTTGTTCAAGCGTCACATTTTTTTCTACTTTTTCTGGGTTTATGTAACACTGAATTCGACTAAACGAAAGTTGTTTTTTGTGTTGTTTTCCTACCCAGATTCGTTTACTAAATAAACAGGTGTAGATATTAAGTACTTGGTTTGGATTCTTTCGAAATTCGGTCATTTACAGCCTTCATCTCTTGAGTCTTGGTAGATTTCTTTACGATTCTCAGTTACAAATTTACCAAAGTCATGAGTGGAAGGATCTTTTTTCAGACTAGACAGTTAAAAACTGGCAAAATGCTTACGACGTAAAAAAAAGCAATGAACAGAATCCTGGATTGTTTCTCTTCCAACTTCTGAGATTCGGAGAAAAAGTATATATATATATATATATATATATATAATGTAACGGTGTTGGTTGTCACTAATTCACTTTGTGGGTGTGTGACGAACCAAGTGCGATATAATTTGGAGAGTGTTCAATATCTGTGATAGAGCTATTATATAATAATGTTAAATAAGTATATAATAGATTTTATATATTTAATTGCATGGAAGTTTGTCTGCGACCTTAGGTTTCATGAAGTTTTACAAACAACAATCATCAGGCAGATAACGAAAGAAAATGAAGAAATCGAAAAATACGCGCCCCCACACACATAAAAATTTGTACAAAGTTCTAACAGTTTTTGACCGTATTTTTCGATTTTTTCCATTTCTTCATTTTCTTTCAGTATCTGCCTAATGATTGTTGCTTGTAAAACTTGAAGAAACCTAAGGTCGCAGACAAACTTCCATGAAATTAAATATATCAAATCTATTTTATATATATATATATATATATATATACAAGTCGAAGTACACGCGTTTTGCTGTAAAAATGTTTCTATTTCCCTATTCATGGTATGTTTTTACTCATCCCTTTTGCCATAGACTAGATATGTCATAAAGTCAAGATTGAAGCGGAGTAAAGCTGTTTTGAACTTAGAGTTATCCTTCTCCAACAATAGTTGCCTAACCAAAGCTAAAGAACCCAATCTATCCTCCCATTTGCTTATAGCTGGGGGAAAACAGATTGTTTCATTTCTTTTCCAAGGACATTAGCACGAAGTAAAAAGTAATCAGTCCCGTCCAGGGTTTGAATTCAGATTGCCAATTCCATTTCCTATGACGATAATCGTTACACAGAGAACGCCCCCAATTTATAATAGAGTAACTTTCGTCAATGATTTCGTTCTAGAATTCAATAAATTGGAAGAAATCTAAATAAATAGGTAAAAGAAAATATAGATTTGATGTAGTTTCTTTGTTTAATGGCATATCAACCATCGTCGGTTATTTCATGCCAAAGCCATCGTTGAAGAACAGTTGTAACATTTTAACCACTGCTGGGAAGGATCAGGAGATTCATAGATGTAGAGATTTTGAAAATACCTTAACGTTACACACACACACACATATATATATATATATATATAATCCTCAGCACGAGCTAGATGTGACACGAGGAGCAATTGTTTCAAGGGCAGTTTAACAGGTTTCGGTATATTCTAGGCCTCACGGACAGGACGTTAAATCCAGATGTTCACTTTCACTTTAAATCAGAATAAATTGGTAAATAAACAAAAACAGTTAAACGGTACACATATTTTACATATATAAAGTGTTTAATCTTGTTGAACTTTTTTTTCTCTCAAATGAATTAAACTTGACTAAAAAAAAAAATGAATAGATAAATAAATAAATAAAAAGCCGGTAATCAAATATTCAAAGGGATTAATCAAAAGTCAATAAATATATTTAAAAATAAACATTCCGATCATCAGTTGAGATTTTAGTCTCACCTGAAGACAGTTTAGGATTGAAGTGTTCACCAATGATCTGGGAGACCGGGGTTCAATCGCAGGTCGAGTCATCCCAAAGACTCAAAAAATGGTACTCGATGCTGCCTTGCTTAGCACTTAGCATTATAAAGTAAGGATCAAGTGTAAAGTGGAGCAATCCAGAAAAAGGAGTAGCGCCCTCCCCTACACCTCGATGTAGCAGCTATCGAAAAGGGAGCCTTCGGGTCACCCTCGACTAAGGTCGCCTACTTAACTTACTTATTTAGTTTGATGGCAAAACAATCCTTAGAGGTTACTAATAGCAAATCCTCTCTCTCTCTCTCTCTCTATATATATATATATATATATGTGTGTATATGTATATACGTATATATATATATATATATATAGGATTGGTAATCAAATAGTTGGTAGGTAACTTTATTTTTAAAAGAGTTCGAGCTCATTTATTTGCGCACAGTTAAATGGTTTCAAATATTGCTATTTATCACTAAAAATTCTATTTATCAATAGTTTCAAGTATTGCTATTTAATGTTAACAATTCTATTTAATATCAATCATTTGTTTTGCACGTGGCTTAGATGGTTCAAATATTGCTATCTCAGCGCAATTTAAGATAAAATATGATTGGGTACCTGTTTGCCCCGAGAGCCATCTGGAGAATACGGTTGGGGAAATCTCATAGTTTCAAGGGCTTTACATGACTATCCGATTTGCTCGTGTCAAGACTCTCCGACCGCTCGTCTCGCCCAGTAAGGATTAAAAATGGAACGTTGTATGTCACGTGACCTCTTCGGTTGCCTGTTCACGGACTGCTCAGCCATCAGGATCCCGTTCTCAAGCATAACGGGTTGACACCTACGGCTAACTGGTAGGCTCGTTGGGGCTGGGTGGAGAGTATTAACCCTCTACAGAGGTGCAGCCGGTGTATTTTACCGTCCCAGACCACAGAGCGGCTTAGAGATCGATATTGTGAGTGAATAATCTTTTTATAATTTATTTTCCATTATTATATTTCCGCCATACTTTTTGTACATTGAGCACTTTCATTTCTTAATAAATGTATTGCCGAACGGTGTGCATTCTAATTACAATTTGATATACAATAATGATAATAACAGAACGTGAAGGTGACGGTGATACCAATAGTAATTGGCGCACTCGGTACAGTCACCAAAGGATAGGTACAGGGACTGGAGGACTTGGAAATAAGAGGACGAGCAAAAACCGTCCAAACTACAGCATTATTAAGATCGGCCAGAATACTGAGGAGATTCCTGGAGACTTGAGGCGACTTGTTGTCACTCAAAATCCATCAACAGTGGTGTGAAAAACTCTCAGAGTAAAATAATAATAATCAAATCCCAGTAAGAAGATCAGATATCATCATCATCATCATTTCTAAACACCCACACACACATAGAGAGACCTGACCGATAAAACGAAACGCAGTTTCTTCCAGGCAGCGGTCGTATCGATACTGCTGTATAGATGCACTACTTGGACGCTAACAAAACGGCTGGAGAAGAAGCTAGACAGCAATTACACAAGAATGCTGCGAGCAATATTGAACAAGTCCTGGAGGCAACACCCCATAAAGCACAAACTATACGGCCACCTACCTCCCATCATGAAACCTATCAAAGTTAGACGAACCAGACATGCAGGACACTGCTGGAGAAGCAGGGACGAGCTCATAAGTGATGTACTCCTATGGAGTACCCACATATGGCCGAGCAAAAGCAGGACGACCAGCTCGAACATACATACAGCAGCTATGTGAGGATACGGGATGTAGCCCTGAAGACCTGCCAGAGGCGATGAACGGTAATGAGAAGTGGCGAGCGAGGGTCAGGGATATCCGTGCTGGCGGCACATGATGATGATGATGAGATGTTAATCATGTTCGTCCAGCGATTTGATTACTTCCACTATACAATTGCCATGCCAAGGCTGAAGAACCCATCCAGTCCATTTATCCATAGCAAAAAAAAAAAAAAAGAGATCGAGAGAGGGTCAGGGATATCCGTGCTAGCGGCACGACATGATGATGATGATATATATATAGAGAGAAGAAGAAGAAGAAGAAGAAGAAGAAGAAGATTTATATAAACAAACTAGTCTCACGATTGAGAAAAGAGAAATTCCGGTGTCATGGTAACACGCATTTGTATTATTATTTACGTTTAGTCCAAATTTGTCACTCTGAAGTGGTATAAGTATGTCAAAATAATAATTATTCTATAAATGTATAACTTCCTTTTTTTATTTTTTCATTGTATTCTTGAAATAAGCATGAGATTTCCATGGGTGCAGACAAATTAACTTTGGTTCTTGGCAAAAGTGACGGAGAATGAACGAGTGAATTGTTTGAGAGAGGTGACTAACCGTAAAGAATCCAGTTCTAAGCGGAACTATGCTTTCTACTCCATATTAAAAGAACAATTTGAGCCAAAGGAACTTATTTTTTTGGAATTGGCTGCAATGATACTCTTTGTGTATATAGATATTAATCTGATTGACATTGTTAATGTTTCGTAAATCAATATATATTTCGAGATATAATGTTTTTATTGTTTGATGTCATGTATTGAAATGTAAATCATGGTGTGTTTTGAAGTGCTTTAACAACGTTTTCTTTCATTTTTTTTCTTTATACAAAACCAAAAACATGGACGAATTTGTTTTGAACACAACACACACACACACACACACACTGAGATAGATAGATAGATAGATAGATAGAGAGAGAGAGAGAGAGAGAGAGAGAGGGAGAGAGAGGGCTATGATTTTCAGTAGTCAAAAGCTTGGCATTATATATTATTTTTCGGCGTAACTTTTTTTCGAAATAAAGTACATTGAAGGCGTTTATGGCATAACGGTTATCGTCATTGGAAGAGGGCTCAGTTACCCGAGTTAAAATCCTTAACTCAGCTGTTTACCTTTCACATAGCGCTAATACGCTTGGTTTGGTTTGGTTTGTTGGGTTTTATGGCGTATCAACCTTTGTAGGTTATTTAACGCCAAATTCATTTTTATGTATATAATCAGTTCTATTTCAAACAATTCAGTTTAGCATGAGTACACATTTTAATTGTCAAAAATATTTCCATTTCAAATTATTCAAGCAGTTATATATAACAATTCAGTTTAGTGTAAATACAGTTTCACTGTCAAAAACACTTCAATTTCAAATAATTCAGTTTAGCATAAGCACGCAGTTTAAATGTAAGTACAGTTTAATTGTGAAAAAAACATTTCTATTTCGAGCTATTCAGTTTAGTCAAGCAGTTCTAATTCAGCTAATTCAGTTTAATGTAAGTACAGATTTTGTTGACACACAGTTAAAGGTCAAAATAGTTTTATGTTAAACAATTCAGTTTTGTGTAAATACAGTTTCAATGTCCAAAAACAGTTCTATTAGAAATAATTCAGTTTAGCATAAGCACGTAGTGTAAATGTAAGTACGGTTTAATTGTCAAAAATATTTCTAATTTAAGCTATTCAGTTTAGTCAAACAATTCAGTTTAGCACAACTATGAAAGCAGTTATATATAACAATTCAATTTAGAGTAAGTACAGTTTCAATGTCAAAAATAGTTCAATTTAAAACAATTCAGTTTAGCAAAAGCGCGCAGTTCAAATGTAAGCTCAGTTCAATTGTCAAAAAAACATTTCCATTTCAAGATATTTAGCATAAGTATGCCGTTAGTTCTATTTAACCCATAGATAGGGCCCTATCAGGTGCTACCAGAGTGGACCTGGGAGCAATGGCAATGAAGGGGTGCTCCGTATTCCCCAAGGCTCCAGCATTACTGGGACATCACCATCAGACTGTTTAGTGTCATATTCAGGACAGTTGTTGGCGGGGGTCTTACCCCTCTTCAGAGGTGCAGTCAGTGTATTCTACAGCCCCAGCCGATTGGACAATACACAGTTAAATGTCAAACAGTTTTATTTCAGATAATTCAGTTTAGCATAAGTACACAGATTAGACGTCAAAACAGTTCTATTTCGAGCAATTCAGTGTAGCATTAGTACGCAGTCTCAATGTCAAAACAGTTCTATTTTAAAATATTCAGTTTAGCATAAATACACAGTTTAAATGCAAAAATCAGTAAAGTGAAAGAAGCATGGTTTAGTTCTATTTAACCCATAGATAGGACCCTTATCAGGTGCTACCACTCCGGGCCAGAGTGGACCTGGGAGCGATGGCAATAAAGGGTACTCCGCATTCCCCCAAAGCTCCAGCATTGCTTTAACCTCACCATCAGATTGTTTAGTGTCATATCAGGACACTCGTTGTGGGGGGTCTTACCCCTCTGCAGAGAAGCAGTCGGTGTATTCTACAGCCCCAGCCTACTGGGCAAGCTAATACGCCTGTAAATCCAACTATTCTCCATCTAGCTATGGATAATAGTAGGACAGACTAGGCTCTTTAACCTTTGTAGTGCAACCGGACTAGAAGAGGGAAAAAACTCTGAATTCAAACCAGTTGTAGACCTGGAGAGGGAAGGGCTATACTGGTCTATTACTGCCTGAGACATGCTACATGAGTAGTGCCCCCCATGACGAAACTAGGTTAAGCGTCTTGTGAGAGAGTGAGATACTGGGTTCAAAATCTTTCAACGTCTTATATTTGTGCCTTATAGACTCTCACACTGTGGAGGTGCCCGTGGTGTAATTGTTATCGTCGTAGGAAATGGACACGGCGACACGAGTTCAAATCCTGGACGAGACTGATTGCATTTCACATAGCACTAATACCCTTGGGAAAGGTATGAAGCCAATTATTCTCCCTCCAGCTATGGGTAAATAGTAGGACAGACTAGGTTCTTCAGTCTTGGTTAGGCAACTAGTCTAGGAGAAGGAAAACTCTGAATTAAAACCTGTTAAACTCCGCTTAAAAATTGACCTTGTGTCATATCCTGCCCGAGCGGAGGGGTTGGTAAATAGGATAGACTCTCACGTTGATCTTAACATCCAAGGGCTCAGTAGATCAGTTAAAGATATAAATTGTCGGACTATCTGAACAAGTGATTTGTTTATAGTGGTGAAGGCTCGTGTAGAACCAGCTATTTTTCTTGGATAAGCTGAATAGGGCAGCAATGTGCCACAGATTCTCCTGAACAACAATCTTAGTGACCCTACCAAATCTCGAGAGCCAAATTCACCCCCCTTTTTTCATATAACTGGGTCTCTCTCTCTCTCTCTCACACACACACACACACACACCCAGATATGTGTGTATATGGGCATGTGTATATACATGCATGTGGGTATATATGTGCGTTGGTCGATATATGTATGTGCATATACCTATAAAAATATTCTAATATATATGTAAGTTAATTAGCCAACCGTAGTCAAGGGCAACCCGAAACTTCTTTTTCAGTAGCTACAACACGGAGGTGTAGGGAAGGATGCTACTCCTTTCCCTGGATTGCTCCATTTTACCCTTGATACGTACCTTATAAAGCTGAGTGCTAAGCAAGGAGCCATCAAGTACCATTTTTTGAGTTTTTGGTATGACTCGACCTGGGATTGAACTCTGGTCTCCTGGACCATTGGTGAACACTCTACCCACTAGGCCAATGAACCAGCAGTGGGTAGAGTGTTCTCCAGTGGCCTGTGAGACAGGGGTTGAATCCCAGGTCGAGTCATACCAAAGACTTAAAAATGGTACTTGATTCCTCATTGCTTAACACTCAGCTTTTTAAGGTACGTATCAAGGGTAAAATGGACCAATCCAGAGGAAGGAGCAGCGCCCTCCCCTACACCTTGGTGTAGTAGCTATTGAAAAGGGAGCCTTCAGGTCACTCTTAACTAAGGTCGCCAACTTCACTTTTTTACTGAGACCCTATAATGGGGGTAAACAATTGTTTATTTTCATTGGATAGAAATAGTCACCCGAAACAATATAATTACTTGAAAAAAAGATTGACTATCGCATTGAATAACCCAAGGTTTGACTTGCCATAAAATCTACCAATCAACTACCCCATTCATATGTCAAATAGACCTGTTTGAAAATTATTAATATTAGATAAGAATACTTGAAACCATATAACTATGCAAAATATTTGCATTAAGAATAATTACTAGAAGCTATAATTGTTGACTAAGGATTATTAATACCGGCTCATTGGTCTGGTGGGTAGAGTATTCGCCAATGATCCGGGAGACCAGGGTTCAATCCCAGGTCGCGTCATACCAAAGACTTTTAAAATGGTACTCAATACCTTCTTGCTTAACACTCAGCAATATAAATTACGTATCAAGGGTAAAGTGGATCAATCCAGGGAAAGGAGTAGCGCCCTCCACTACATATCGGCGTAGTAGCTATTGAAAAGGGAGCCTTCTGGTCGCCCTCGATTACGGTCGCCAACAACAATTATTACTAGTTAGTTGAAACCAAATAATTGCACGAATTATTAAGAATAGATAGGAAATAGTAATAGACATGAATTAAAGTGTTTAATGGCATATAAATCTTCTTGGGTTATTTAATGACAAAGCTATATAGAAGGAAAGCAGTGGTACTATTTAAACCATAACTGGGTGGGGGTGGGTAAGAGAATTCATACCTTTCCAAAGGTGTTAGTCCGGAAGTGAAGTTCGATCTCGCTTACTATGATGTCGCAGTCTCGCACATTAGCCACGACACTTAGGGGGACTCGGTAGATAGCCATTCTTAAAAATCAAACCAATTTTTATCAACACGATATGATATCAAATCACAAACGAATAAATTGATTAAGAAAATTACCATGGAACGTTGAAAATATTAATTGCTCAAATGTTTGCAAATTAATCAAGTTTAATGTTTCATTCATTGCTAATTTCTGTCTCGGTAAATACAGCTTTAGTCTTGATACTTTTTGAACATATCTCATATACTTGTTGTTGTTTTTTTGTGGTGATGGGGAAATTGATGTTAAGTGTATAGGAATGCATTTATTTTTCTTTTATGATTATTTTGGAGTACGTGTTTTTATGCATTCATTAAATTGCTAACAGCTTCTGTCCTTCATAAAAAAATAAGACGGGAGGAGGTAAAAAAACATCTAATGAGTATGAAAGAATATGCTAATCTGACTGAATCTCTAGCAGTCTGGTGATATGTTGCCCGACCACGAGTAATTAGGGTGTGAAATTTCCCCACCTTTAACCAAACTCTTTAACTTTATCTGTAGTGATTCATGCGCCAACAGACTGTACACTTAAATCAGTTAGATCAGCAGATTGAAAGAAAGGGATGGGGTTTGCCCTGTGTGTGTGTGTGTGTGTGTGTGTGTGTGTGTGAGAGAGAGAGAGAGAGAGAGAGAGAGAGAGAGAGAGAGGGAATAAAAAAGAGCAGCAGAAGTAGTGAGAAGAGAAAGTATAAGAAAATAGATAAAAAAGAGGAATATATATATATATATATGTGTGTGTGTGTGTGTGTGTGTATGTGTGTGTGTGTGTGTGTATGTGTTTGGTTTGGTTTGGTTTGGTTTCTTTGTTTAATGGCATATCAACCTTTGTAGATTATTTAATGCCAAAGCCATTCCCCTAGAAGAACAGTAGTGGTACTATTTAACCCATAGCTGGGATGTATATATATATATATATATATATATATATATATATAGAGAGAGAGAGAGAGAGAGAGAGAGAGAAAGAGAGAGAGAGAGAGAGAGAAACAGATTGGCAGAAACAGAGAGAAAGAAAAGAGAGAGTTGGAAAAATAGATAAAAAGGAGGAAAATTATATATCTATATACATATATATAATTTCCCACTTTTTTAAATCAATTTTTTCCTACTCTTCATGTACCGGCCCATTGGCCTAGTGGTTAGAGTGTTTGCCAAAATTCGCGGTTCAATCACAAATCGAGTCATCTTAAAAATTCGTACTTGATACCTCCTTGCTTAACACTCAACATTATAAGGTACGTATCAAGAGTAAAATAAAGAGAAATGCGGATTGAGAGAGACATTGGGGGGGGGGTTGAAGATAGAATGGCCCTCTTCCATATCTTTAAATAAGGACATCAACTGTTGTATGTTATTTTCGCTCTTGGCCTGTCAATATCTTTTAAGCGAGTCGAGGGGCTAATTGGGAAAAGCAAGAATGTGCTCAAATAAATCTGTGAAGTAGTGTGAAAAGCCAAGTTCTCCATATTTTATTTTATGCTTATTCGCACACACCTATCACCCCACCGAAATCTCTTCAGCCACCCCGAAGCGTTTTTCCGTTCCGACGTACGCACACTTGCTCTTCGTCACACGTGCCCATTCTCTCCTTTTTCACAGTTTGTGATTATCTCTCTCTTTCGCTGATTGTGATTCTCTCCCTCTTTTTCACTGACTGTAATTCTCTCTCTCTCTCTCTCTCTCTCTCTCTCTCTCTCTCTCTCTCTCTCTCTCTTACAAACTGTAATTCTATCACTCTCTTTCACAGACTGCAATTTTTCTCTCTTTTTTTTTCATTGACAGTAATTCTCTCTCTCGTTTTCACAGACTGTAATTCTCTTTTGCTTTTTAATAGACTGAAATTCTCTCTCTCCTTTTCACGGACTAATTCTCTCTGTCTCTCTCTTTCACAGCCTGTAATTCTCTCTTTCTCTTTCTCTCTCATAGACTATAACTCTCCTTTTCACGGACTGTAATTATTTCTTTCTCTTTCTCTCTCTCTTTCTCTCTCTCTCTCTCTCTCTCTCACACACACACACACACACACACACACACACACACACACACACACACACAGACTGTAATTCTCTCTTTCTCTTTATCTCTCATAGACTATAACTCTCCTTTTCACGGACTGTAATTATTTCTTTCTCTTTCTCTCTCTCTTTCTCTCTCTCTCTCTCTCTCTCTCTTCTTTTAACATCCACTTGTTCTCCCCTTTCACACATTCTTTCTTCTTCTGACTCCCTTACTCCTATTCGCACTCCTTCTTTATTGCACTCTTTTTCAAGTGAGACACACGCTCTGTTTTAGCCACTCCTCTTCTTCCTTCTTACACATTCTTTCTTCCGCACACACACACACCTCTTTTGCTCACTCGCACTCCTTTTTATATGACACATACTCCTTACTTTTTGTCGCCCACACACACTCATTATTTTCATTGGCACACACACACACACACACACACACACAGAGGCAACGAGTCTAGGTGAAGGAAAACTCTGAAAATGACCTTTTGTCACATCCTTGTCGTGGCAGAGGGTTTAGGTAAATTTATTTTAAGTTTGGGTGTGGTACAAGGATAATTTTATGGAATACCTAGTGAGAACTGTTAGGCCACTTGAGACACCTTAAAAAAGTATACGTAGCTTAGATTGAATGGAGAGTAGTAAATATGGGCCTTCTAGTAATGATTAAACTCCCTACTTCACAGACTATCACCTCGCCGATTGGGCTTTGAATAAGCTGATTGTATCCCTAGTTGAGGAGTAAAACTCCTTCTAAAAAGGAGTGCTTTGAGTATAAAATTAAACTGAATCTGTTGGAAAGGTCCTCGTTCTGGAGATCTGATGAGTGCGGAGTACTCCTTTATTACTCCCAGGTTCACTCTGACTCGAAGTACTACTACCTGTTAAGATCCCATCTCTTGTTCAAATAAATCTGTTTGAGGAGTATTAGTTTTAGATAGGAGTATTTAATGCCATATAACTGAAAATAATTTGTATTAAGAATAGTTACTTGTAGCTATATAGCAGTATCAACACGAGTGCAGCTTGGGAAAAACTTCGTTTTATTTTATCGGTCAGGTCTGTCCATGCCTTTGCTAGTCGCGTGTTGGTGTCTGTCTCGGTAGGTGAACTTGTCTACTAGTTTCAGAGAACTACCATCTAGTATGGAGATGTCACCTCTTTGATTAAAGCACTTATATTCCGTCTTGTTTGCGTTGACATGGAGGCCTATGCCAGCAGTTG
Source organism: Sepioteuthis lessoniana (assembly GCA_963585895.1). Lineage (NCBI taxonomy): Eukaryota > Metazoa > Mollusca > Cephalopoda > Myopsida > Loliginidae > Sepioteuthis > Sepioteuthis lessoniana. The sequence continues at coordinate 113,370,211 of OY757912.1, read as the reverse complement.
CTCGTTCCAGACTATGTAGCAGGGTTTCGGCTTGGGCAGGTGTATTTGCCAGAAGCGCTATGTCATCGGCGTAGTCCGCGCCCGTAATAGTTTGTGCAGGGAATCTTCTACTTCTTTCCTTTGTCAGCTTGAAACCGTTGTCTTTCATTTAATCAACAGATGATCTAAGCACGTAGTCTAGACAGCGGTCGTGTCGATACTGCTATATAGATGCACTACATGGATGCTAACTAAACGTATGGAGAAAAGGCTTGACAGCAAATACATAAGAATGCTGCGAGCAATATTGAACAAGTCCTGGAGGCAGCACCCCTCAAAGCAGCAGCTGCACGGCCATCTACCACCCATCACAAAAACTATCCAAGTTAGACGAACCAGACATGCGGGAAACTGCTGGAGAAGTAGGGACGAACTCATAAGTGACATACTCCCGTGGACCCCATCACATGGACGAGCAAAAGCAGGACGACCTAATAGAACCTATATACAACAGCTCTGTGCCAATATGGGATGTAGCCTTGAAGACCAACCGGGAGCGATGGACGATAGATCCGTGCTGGCGGCATGACATGATGATGTTGACGTGTAGCTATAGATGTTTACTTAGGATTATCTCTTCGTTGTCATTACTCCCAGATCCACTCTGACCGAGAATGGTAGTACTTCTTAGGGTCCCATCTATGGGTCAAATAGAACTGTTTCAAAATTATCCATATTTGATAGGGCGATATGTTACCCCCACAAAAAATCCCAAACAAAACAAAAACTAAAACACAAATATAAATATGAATGCAGAATGAACGTGATTCACAAACCACTAAGCATAAAATAACCCTAAACAAGTTGACACGCTGTTAAAATCAATCAATCAATCGGGAATAGATTTATATATGAACGGAAATTTCCGCGAATATCAAAATTATAAAATGTCGGAAATTTGCCAACTTTGCATTGAGACTGCCACACTAATAATCTTTTTTTTATTCTTGAAGAAAAAAATGTGGTGGTATAGGAGTTGGGTTGCAATTTTGTTTTGCCACCGAAGCAAAGTGTAAACGTTATTCTAAAAGTGTTTGAGCGTTAATCCTCTCAAATGCCAACATAGTCGGCTGACATTTGGCCAGGCGCTAATACAAATCTTAAGACAAAGCTGTCAGATTGTGTCATACGTTAATGAAGTTTTAACTTCAAAAGAAGCCAGAGTGTCTTTTTGTTTACGTTGTCAACTGCTGCGGTTCTAGCAGTTTTGCCGACGGCTGTCAAATGACAATGAACCGGCTGCATGGTTGACATTCCTTCGACTTGCGCCTTTTAAGAGAACAACACAGATTTACTTGTAGAAGGAAATGTATGAAAACAAAAACCGCAATCTTTAGCCAGGAGAAGGTATAATATTCATCTTATGCGCCGTAAGCAAGGTGACCTAATGTTGCCCGGTTAACATTTCATTAGGAATGTTTCAAATACAGGATTCTACAAGAAATCCGGTATCATTTGAGATATATATATATTTTTAAAAATATTACGATTTCGTAATCAACAATCTGGCCAATTTTCGTCCACATCTTCTCAAATTTTAACAGCATGTGTCGAAACAACTCAGAGTTCTATGTTTAATGTTTAAACGCCTTTTCTTTTCCAGTGAATTGCATTTCTATACCAGAAAAGAAGAGGAACAAAAAAAAAAGGACATAAAACATTAAACAATTTGGAGTAATTTCAATACCTGCTATAAAAATCTGAGATGATTTGAACGGGAATTGGTCCAGTTATTAGATCCCGAAATGATGCAGAATTTTCTGAAACACCTTATAAATCTTTCCCTTGCACATATTTTCTTTTCTGCTTGTCTCACAAATAAAATTACAATAAAGTAGGGTGTTCGATCCTCATAAGATGACTCGTATTTATGGCATTCTGCTAAATCTAAGCTATGATTGTGGCAGTATTGTCCATAGCTCATCAAGTTTCCGACCCAGTCAAAGGGTCTTAGAATACACTGACTGTATCCTCTGAAGAGAGGTCAGACTCTCCCCACTAAAAGAAGTTTACTGAGTATGACACTAAACTGTATCTTGTGATGTGGTTTCAGTTATGGAGCTGTGGGTAGTGTGAACTCATCATTGACATTACTCTCAGGCCCACTCTTACCCGGAGTGGTAGTACTTGTTATCGTCCTATTTGATAATGTATATAATCGTACATTGTTCGGAGTTCCTTAACCTTGAGGAATAAGATAACAAAATAAGACGAGTTGATATGCCATTAAAATCTATCAACTAGTAATCTAAATTCGCCACTTTGCTGATGTCTCTTCTTTCTAATCATGTTCGATTTTAAAACGTTACCCACAGACTGCCGGGTTTGATCGAAACTAATATAAACCACAGGTCATTTCCATAAAGAAAAGAATAACAAAAAGAGTCCGACAATAATACCGTATGTCTGTCTTTATTTAAGAAAATTTCTCTCGATCCAACTATGGTTTGGTGTGTATAACACTTAGCTCTTCAGCTTAATCAAACAGACCCTAACTAATTTCTCGAATTAAATCTTCGTGTAACCAACAAGAGTGAACAGCGAGCGGCAGAGGAACCCCTGTCCAACATTCAAGCCAACTATCATTGGTAGGATTGCCACTGATCTAACTCTATTTTGAATATATTGGATCCCCGATTCCCCAAAAGAAAACCGCTTTTCTTGCATGACTTCCTATCCTAGAACAAAAGTACTTAAAAAAAGATGATACTCTGTTGAATTCACCTTTGACGGTACTAGAACCAAAGACATCAGTCTATTATTAACAGAAAAAAATAACCTTTTTACCTCATCAAGGAATCCTTCTCTTTCTAATTTATCGTCTATTAAAATCTGCCAACATTCCCAAACTTTAGCTATTCCTTTCATACTACTCTACAAATACACCTATATACGTACATAAACGCTACCTATACCTACACTCACACCCACAAATATGCTCGCACCCACTTGTATAAATGGGGATGTCCTCGAGGTGTAATGGTTAAAGCGGTGGACTGCAGAATCGTAGTATACGAGTTCGAACTGCAGTCGTGCTATTACGTTCACTTTCGGACAAATACCACCGGGAAAGGTATAAACTCCCTTATCCTCCCAGCTATGGTTTAAATAGTACCACTACTGTTCTAGAAGGATGGATTTAGCATTGAATAACCTTAGAAGGTTGATATGACATCAAACAACAAAACAAACAAACAAACAAACTTGTATATATATACTTATATGTAACGCCTATATGCATACATGCTCATATAGAGACGCTTGCACCTACTCATATGCATTATTGCATTCAAACATGTGCACTAAGGGACAGAAGAGCCTATTGTGTTACACAGTTACTTTTGTTTCAAGTCACCTCGCATGGTGCAGTTGTTAGCTAACGAAGATAGCAGAAAATTGGAGAGGCTCCAGTCCTGTAGTTTAGGGAATGTGGAGTACTCCTTCAATACCATTTCTCTCAGGTCCACTCTGACTTGTACTGGTCGTACCTGTGAGGGACCCATCTATGGGTCAAATAGAATTGTTCCGTCTCTTGCTAAGGATAATTATTATTAGGTATTTGAAACTCTACTGCTGTGTGCAAGTTGTTTATATTTGATAGGAATACTTGATAAATCGAATTATTAATGTTAAGCAGCAATTCTTAGGACTATTTAACTGTGTGCAAACAGATTGATTGATATTGAATAGTATTATTAGTGTTACATGGCAATACTTGAAACCATTTAACTGTATGCAAACAAATGATTAATTTAAATAGAATTATTAGCGTTAGCAATACTTGAAACCATTTAACTGAGTGTAAATAAATGTGCTATATCTCCTTTAATTAAAAAGTTAGCAACAAACTAACCAATCATATATATATAAATAAAGTTAATGACCGTTGTCGAGGGCGACCCAAAGGCTCCCTTTTCAATAGCTACTAGATCGAGGTGTGGAGTAAGGCGCTACTCCTTTCCCTGGATTGCTTCACTTTACCCTTGATCCATACCTATAATGCTGAGTGTTAAGCAAGGAGGTATTAAGTACCATTTTTTCAGTCTTTGGTATGACTTGACCTAGGACTGAAGCACGGTTTCCCAGGCCATTGGCGAACCCTTTAACCATTATGCTAACGGGCATATATATATATATATATAATTTAATAAACATCAAGAGTAGATATGCCTTTATACGAAATAGCTAGTCACTCAGACCGTGATTTAGCTTTCGGAGCGAGTTTGTTTAAATATTGAAAAATGTCTTATACTAAAAAAAGTCAAGGAACAGACGATATCTCGCAGAAGCCACTACGGATGCCGACTACACAGATGATCTAGAACTTCTTGCAAATACATCTGCTCAAGCCGAATATCTGGTGTATAGCCTGGAACAGGCAGCAAGAAGCATTGATCTTTACGTGAACTCAGACAAAACAGAGTTCACGTATTTGAAACAAGATGGAGCCAGCTCCACATTAAATAGCAAACCTCTGAAATTAGTAGACCTTTTTCACATACCTAGGTAGCAATATCTCATATATATAATCATACGCATAGAAAAATCATGGACTGTTATTGACAGGTTATCGATCACCTGGAAATCTGGTTCCTCCGATAAAATATTACGGGAATTCTCTCAAGCAGTGACTGTGTCAGTACTACTGTATAGTTGCACAACCTGGTCCATGGATCAGCACTTTGATCTGGACGCAGGCCTGGAAAAGGTTGCATGGAAAACTGAAACAACATGACATCAACGTCTTCTCAGAAATTGCCAGAACGAAACATTTATAGCATCAAACTGCTTCAGGTATCCAGTTGTTGGTTTTGAAATTGACCTTCTCTTTGATTGGTACTCTTGGCTTAACGATCATAATCGTTGGAAATGAACCTGGCGACTCGATGTTGTTTTCATTTCTCATACTGCTAATACCCTTATCAAAAGAATACATACAACTATTCTTCCCTCTCCCCAGCAGTACAGACAGCACTCTTTCTGTTATGGCAACCAGTCTAGAAGAAAGAAAGCTCTGAATTCAAATCGATTGTACTCTACTTAAAAACTGACCTTGTGTCGTATCCAGTCTTTTGTTTTCAGTTTAGATAAATACAATCTTATAGACAGGTTGTCCACTGAGAGAGGATTATATGTCCCTATATATATATATATATATATATATATATATATTCATCCATAACTCCACACAAGGTCATTTTCGTGGAGTTTAACAGATTTTATTTGAGACTATTCCTCTCCCAGACCAATTGCCAAAACAAGGTTAAAGATTCTAGTCTACCCTATTATTTATATATAGTTGGAGGGAGAAGAATTGAATTTCTGCTTTTGTCAAGTGAAACACAAACATATAAATCGTATATCCCAATATATATATAGCTGTGAGAAGAAAATATGAATTGGGATTCATACTATTTTCAATAAAATTTGCGCAAAATGAATGCCTCGGCCTGAAATTGAACCTATCCGATGAGTCTGTTTAGCGTCGATAATGACTACCCCAACTGCACTTCCAATATCAATGATTTTCTAATTAAAAGAAACTTATATTTGCTTCGTGACAAAGCAAGGGTTTTACCTTGTTTATTGCCAAACAACACCGGCATGTTTGCTGATAGATGAATGATTTCTGCAAATTCATAATGGGAAAATAATGCTGCTCTTACACGGCCAAATAATTTTAAGAAGATTGACTTGGTACTAGAAAAACAATTACTACTGAAGTTTTAAAAAAAAAATATTTTATGAGTTTAGATGCCAAAGTGTTACACATTGTGTCACCATAGAGTACATGATTAAGTCGTTCACTTTTCTCATTGGTTGACCGATTTCAAGGCAGATCGCAGGGGATCTGGTAGGAGGGGGGGGCGTTTATTTTGACTTGGACGGTTCCCCGTTGCTTGCGTCGGCCAATGAGCAGCAGGAAGCCTCCTCCTACCTTACAAGCGTCTAAAGCCCCTCAACCGATAATAGCCGGTGACAAAGCTTGAATGTGTTATTAATTCGTTCGCCCGACAGGGCCAGAGGGCTACATAACAAAAACAAACAAACGACCGCACAGGGCGTCGTGAGACACTCTTGAGGGAATGAGGAACCTGTATGCGACCAAATTGAATTGACACCCTTTCTTATCTGTCTTTATCTTGCCTTTATTCTCTTGTTCTCTTTATTAGACACCATTGCCTTTTCTTTCTATCTATCTATCTATCTATCTATCTATCTATCCCCCCTGCCAACTTTCTCTTTATTTATCTCTATATATATTCCTATTGCTCTGTTTTGGGGGATATTTAATTAACTTAGCATAGTTTAACCCGAGGCTTAACGGATGAGAAATTCATGCTAGGAAGTTGACTAATCTCTTTTAAAAAAAATTAGAATTCGATATTATGGGTTTTTCCTTGGCCCGAACATTAAATTCTGGTGCAGGTTAGAAATGGGAATACATACCTACTTCAGCCACAAAACAGGTTAGACTTTTTTGTTTGTTCTATTTTTTTTAACCCCGCTTTTTTCCTATTTCACCAACGTTTCTATTTATTCCAGCGTTCTTCTTCTTCTTCTTCTTCTTCTTCTTCTTCTTCTTCTTCTTCTTCTTCTTCTTCTTCTTCTTCTTTACCTACCTTTCTGTTTCATATTCTTTCTTATTCCGTTTTTCTTCTTCTCTCTTTTCACTACTTTTTTTTTTTTTTTTTATATATTTAAGATTTCGTATCACTTTTATCCTATCGTACCATTCTCTCCCAACCTTTTTTTGCTTTCCCTTTTTTCTTTTTCTTTCTTTTCTTTTCTTTTTTGTCTTCTTTACAAATTGATTTTCATTCTTTCTCCTCCACATTATTTTACGCTATGCGGCTGTCAGCATTTTTTTCAAATACAAAGCTCTTGTTCGTTGTCGTTAACTCCCGTTTCAATCATTAATGCTCTTTTAGAAACTGGCAATTCCCATTTCCCGATTGTAGGAAAATTACCAACCGATAAAGCAATTTGACCATTTTCGAATGATCCAGAAATAAAACTGAAATCAAATGAGGCAAATAAGACAGAGCGAGTAACTGATAAAAAAATGATAAAAGAAAAGGAACCGGAAGTAATAACCGTATAATGTCCTCATTTTCACAACTGAAGTTTTACGCAAAAGGGCTGACAGGGCTATAATGGCTGCCATATTAAGCTTCGTTTCCGTAAGCTAATCAAGATAAAGAACCATTTTAATTTTGAGTAGAGATAAATCGCACTTCTTAAAGTAATTCTTGAAAATATTTTTTTTATTATAACTGTTGCTTCACACTCTGAAATTATGTCTTTTCATGATCCCGTGGTATATTCTGATTTAGAGGTCACCATACTGGGTTCGTACGAAAGTAGAAAATTCGATAAAGGATTTTCAGAATTCATCATTACAGAAACTATCTGCAACGTCACTCGGTGTATATTTATTGACGTTCGGAAGTTGAAAACGTAAATGTCTCTGACCTAGGTATGACACTGAACAACATCCGGTTGTAAGACTTCGATTCTTGAGTTATGAGAAGTGTGAAGTCAGCCCATCATTCCTAGATTCTCTGTGAACTGAAGTGGTAGTACCTGTTTGGATCCCATCTATGAGTAAAATATATTTAGTATTGGATAGGAATACTTGTCCTCATATTATTGTGTGCCAACGAATGATTTATGTTAAATTGAATTGTTAATGTTAGACAGGAATACTTACAACCATTTAATTGTGGGAAAGTTATTTGTATTAAGAATAGTTTCTTGAAGCTATTATTATCATTATTATTATAGAGTTTTTCGCACCAGCGTTAGCTGATGGTTTCTTACTGGAGTTTGAGTAACAGCGAATCTCCAGGACTCTTCTCGATATTCTGACCGAACTTGATAAGCTGTAGTTTGGATGGTCTCCACTCATCCTCTTATTTCCAAGTCCTCCTGTCACTCTACTAGTCCTTTAGTGACCGTACCGAGAGCACTATTTACAATTGGTGTCACCGTTACTTTCATGTTCCATAGTTTTTTCTGTTCTCTAGCAAGGTCCAGATATTTATATTTCTTTTCGCCTTTTTTAAATTTCCCACTGTAGTCAACCGGGAGAGCAAAGTCCACAATTCGGCAAGTTCTCTTTTTTTTTTTTGTTTATTATTACTAGAACTGGTCGTCAGGTCGAAATTAGGTGATCCGTTTGTATCTGAAAATCTCAGAGAAGTTTGTGCGTCTCATTTTCCAGGAGACATTCAGGGTTGTGCATATACTATTCGTTCGTATGGTCAAATTTAAATTTCAAACCATATAACAGTGTATTATTATGTGACAATACACCGCTGGTCGACCCCACTATCTCAAATTCCTAGACCACTCATGGCCATCAGATCGTCTAGTGGTTTCTCTCATCTCCGGAGTATTTCACATTTCTTTACAAACCCACAGAACACAATATACACAACCGTGAGGGTGGAAGAAAAGAGAACAAACAAACACGGATATTGGTTAGCTCCAAACGCAAGAGAGAAGTTTGTAACACTTTTGTGCAGCTCTCCGTGCATCTGCTGGCTAATCACGACGAGCGTGTATTCGAGCGAAATTCCTACAGAGCCACCAGGAATGCTGACTCATCCTTTCACGTTAGCCAACCCGGCCTCTGAGCCCACAGGCCCTAGCTCCTGCTCTCTTCTCTTGACTGCCCTCTTTTGTTGACTGCTGTTGACTATCGACTGCCTCCTTCTGTTCTGCCGACTGGTTTCTTCTTTCTGACTGCCTTCTTCTGTCGACTGCCCTGTTCTGTCGACTACCCTGTTCTTATCTCTGCCTTCCTCCGGTCTCGTGGGAAATCTCGCACGCAAGTCCTTTGTGTGTGTTTTGCGCCAAAACAGACAAAGAGATACTCTGGCTGGCACCCACAGAAACGATTGCCACCCATCGTGTCACAATTAGTAATAGATAAAAATATTTGAAACCATAGAAATGCGAATTATTTGTATTAGATAGTAATACTTTACGTCATATAACGGTGTACAAACAAATGATTATAGATAAATAAAAAAAGCAATTAAAAAATGCAATGGAACATTAAAAATACAGTTATTTTTAGCCCAGGCGGGGGTAGGTGAGGCTGTAAAATACATCGACTTCATCTCTGCAGAGGAGTAAGACTTCCCTTACGAGTGTCCTGGTATGACATTAAGCAATCTAATGGTGAGGCTTCAATAATCCTGGAGCTTTGGGGAATGGTGAGTACCCCATCATTGCCATTGCTTCCGGGTCCACTCTAGCCTGGAGTAGTAGCATCTGATAGGGTCCTATCTATGGGTCAAATAGAACTGTTTGACATTTAAATTGAGTGCAAACAAATGACTTGTGCTAAATTGAATTGTTTGAAATAGACTTGTCTGATCATTTAACTAGAAGTAAACAAATGACTGGTGTTGAATTGGATTGTTAGAGGAAATGGATACGGCGACACGAGTTCAAATTCTGGACGAGGCTGATTGCATTTTACATAGCACTAAGGAATTCGGATCAAAAGAGCATACGAAGCTGACTCCTGCTGCTACGATAAAGAGAGCATTTCTTAAAATATAAGCTGAAATTTTTGGGACTACGTATCTCGAAGATAACCTAATAAATACTGTTGTTTTTTTAAATAAATAGTTTAGACTTCTTTCATAACGTCATAGCAGTTATGCTGAAAAAAATAACGAGAGGGTCGTTATTGTGCAGGGACCGGCAAAATAGCCTCTTGCTAATTTTCGAATTTAAATGAAAGTTGTTTTATTATAAAATGTTTCAATTATTAAAAAAAAAAAAAACAAGAATTAAACTTCTGTTCTGAAGTCAACAGGTTTTTACCTGTTGACAAGCCAGTCAAATGATGTTTGTAGGTGCTCTATGTGTATATGGTGGTCTATTCAAGGATTGGTACCACATATTCATAAAATATATCATAGGTAAAAATCATTGGGTAAATAAAACCCAAATATTTCTTAAAACCCATGTACGGTATCATCTACTATCAAACTCAACTATAATGCTTATTTTGATTCAATGATTTTGCTCTGAAATCTAATCGGTATCAAATGATATGAAAAAAAAATATCGGAAATTTCAACTAATGAAATTATTAATTGAACATAGTAATAAAAATGCAAATATTTTCAAATTTCATTGACAATAATAGAAAAATATGAATTATGATATAAGAAAAACATATGAAAAAAAAAAATGCGGTATTTTATTTCCTTTTATTTTTCTTTCATCCCCGCTTGTTTGATTGTGTCCACTTCCAATATTCCCAAGTATTTGTAATTAACCTTTTCTCCAAGCGTTCTGATTTTTCTTTGATTTAGCAGTTCTATTCTTTCCGTCATTTGTTGTTTTTCGCTTCTCATTATTAGCATTGCCTATTTTTCTATACCAAATCCCATCCTTATATCGTCACTGAATCCTCACTGCCAATATTGAGGTTTCTAATTCTTTTTCATTTTTGGCAAATTGATTGATGTCGTCCATATACATTAGGTGGTTAATCTTTTCTTGCAATTTATTAAGTTAGTAGCCCCCTGTGAATTTCTTAAGCATGTAGTTGAGTGGCATCATCGCTATTACAAATAGTAATGGTGATAGTGCATCTCCCAGGAATATACCCCTCTGGATCTTCACCTCATCTAATATTTTTCCTGTAGCTGTCAATTCCACTCTCCAATTTTTCATGGTTTCCTCGATAAACTTTATGACTTCGTCAGATATTTTGTACATTTTGAAACAGTCTATTATCCAGATGTGAGGGACCATATCGTATGACTTTTTGTAACCAATCCACGCCATAGCTCAATATTTGCGTTTCGTTTTGCTCTCCCATTTATTATTAATATCATAAGTATTTTACTCCTTCTAGAGTTCTCCACGCCAGCGTTAGTCTATGGTTTTACTGGAGTTTAAGTGACATCAAGTCTCCTCAAGTCTCCAAAACTCTTCTCAGTATTCTGACCGATCTTAATAATTTTGTTATCTTGATGGTCTCTGCTCGTACTCTGATTTCTAAGTCTTCAAGTCTCTTTATCAATCCTTTGAAGATTGTTCCAAATGAACCAATTACAATTAGTATCACTGTCACTTTCATGTTTCATTGTTTTTTTTTTTTTAGTTCTTTATCAAGGTCTGGATATTCATCTCTCTTTTCGCTTTCTTTTAGTTTTTCTTTGTGGTCTGCCGGGATGGCAAAGTCCACTATTCGGCAGGTTCTCCTTTTTTGTTGATTATCACTAGGTCTGGTCGTCTAGCCGAGATTAGGGGATCTGTTTGTATCTCAAAATCCCTGAACATTTTATGCGTTTTATTCCCCAGGACAGATTCCGGGTTAGGCATATACCATTTGTTCTTATGGTTAAATTTTACATTTCTTACACAATTCTAAGTGGATTATCTTCCTCAACCAGTAGTGTCTAGTCTTTTATTCTTTCTGTGCTAATTTACTGTATTCACTTATAATATGATTGATAATTTCGTCTCTATCAACACATAACCTGCACATGCTATTTAGTTGTGTCTTTAGCATTTTTGCTTTTACGTGGTTTGTCCTAATGGTATTGTTTTTGCGGCTGTTTGAAGAGATTCAGTTTCTCTTTTAGGAGTTTCCCTTCTTAGTCATCCCCAAGTCTTTTCGTGTGAGATTTCGCTTGTTTGTCGCTTGAAATATCCATACATTGTAAGGATATGCTTTTCTTCCCACTTTTATTTTCTAGTTATTGTTGTTCTGTTGATCCCTGCGTTGTTTGTGTTGTTTTTGGTCGCTGGTATTAGTCTTTTTTGGGTTTTTTAAATATAGTTTTCTAGTCATCTTATGGACGCAGCTATTATCATTATTATTATTATTATTTACTCATAAGAGTTTTTCACATCAGCGTAAACTGATGGTCTTTCACTGGAGATTGAGTGACAGCAAGTCTCCAGGACTCTTATCAGTATTCTGGCCATTTTCAATAATGCTGTTGTTTGGATGGTCTCCACTCGGCCGCCAACTTCCAAATCCTCAGGCCCTTTAATAATCCTTTTCTTACCGTGCCAAAAGCACCAATCACAATTGGTATTATTGTCACCTTCATGTTCCACTGTTTTTTCAATTCTCTAGCAAGGTCGAGGTACTTATCTCTCTTTTCACATTCTTTCAGTTTTATTCTATTGTCAGCCGGGACAGCAAAGTCGACAATTTTCCAGATTTTCTTTTTTTTTTTTGTTGTTGTTGATTATTATAAGGTCTGGTCTTCTGGCCGAGATTAGGTGATCCGTTTGCATATTAAAGTCCCATAGGAGTTAGTGTGTGTCATTTTCAAGGACAGGTGCTGGGTTGTGCATATACCATTTGTTGGCATGGTCAAATTTAAATTTCTTGCACATTTATTATTGTTATTATTATTATTATTATTATTAATATCATCTAGTTATAAATAATAGCCTCCGTTGAAGTCCGAGTGACAGGAAATCTCAACAAATTCTGTTAGTGTTCAGGCTGAGTTCATCAGTACTGATGTGTGGATAGTCTAAATCATTTCTTCAGATCTCCAGCTCGACCAATCTTGTTTTAGGTTCTTTGGGACAGTTTCAAAGATTCAGGTTATAATTGGTACCATTATCACCTCCCTGATTCCCGGATTTGGTATTTTTTCACTTCTCTTGCATAGTCTGGGTATTTATCTGGTTTGTAGTTTTCTTTTAAGTTCTTTTTCTGAAACTGCGATCATCATTAATAGACAAATTCTTTTTTTTATTAATAGGGCCTGATCTTCTGACCTGTATTGGGTGATCTAGTTCTTATTTCGAAATCTCTGAGAATTTTATGCGTCTCATTTTCTCGGTCAGATTCTGATCTGTGCATGTATTATTTGTCTGTATGGTTAAAATTTATTCGTTTGCAGTTTCCAGTAAATCCCTTCTTATCCCCAGTTGTGCTTGCTCTTGGACTCATTCTACATAATTTTGTTAACGTTGGTTTCCTAAATCTGAAATAAAGGGTTTACGATGTATAGTAAAATAACGTTCAGTCTATAACTTGTCTTTATTCAATATTGTATGATTTTTTTTATTAACTTCAACATATACGGTTTTTTATGCTTACCTCTCAGCATCTTTGTTTTTTGCTTATGCAGTCTTTTTTCAGTCAGGACTTCTCTAATTATCGCCCAGTAACCAAGGATGTGGAATCTGTTAGATCGTTACATCTGTGACAGTTATGCAAGTCACCAGAGGGATGGCTATATACCAAGTTTGGGGTGTATGAGCCAAGGCCATTTGCAAGATCAAAGCCTGACCCTTACTGAATGTCTTTGAGTAAACGAGAGAAACACAGGAAGCATTATAACCACTTTTCTCCCAAGAGGGCACAAGTAATTTCATTTGATGTTTTTCAGTTTAAAATCATGATCAACGTTCAAGGTCGGGAGAGTCCCTGTGGCGTAATGCTTAAAGTATTAGACTGTGACCTCGAAGAAAGCCAGTTCGAACTCTATTCGAACTTTTACATTTCAGATTTATACCTTAGGAAAATGCATGAACCCCTTATACCCTCAGTTATTGATTAAATAGTATCACTACTGTCATTCTAAAAATATTACTTTGGCATTAAATAACCCGCGGAAGTTGATATGCTATTAAAGAAACCAAATCAACTTTTAATGGCTAAACTTATTTTTACAGATCCTCTTTTAACATCCAAAAAAAAAAAGGCTAATGTTCTCTTTAAGTATATGGGATATTTTTCTACAGCCTATTAGGGTTTGGGGTGCCTCTGAGTACAATGAGTATTACTTTGCAGTTTTTATCCTCTCTTCAAGTTGCACGTGACATATATTAGATTACTTGGTATCATCAGCAAGAAATAGTTATGACTTATTGGGCACCGAAAAAGGATTGTTATTTTACTGTATTAAAGGACTCCAACTACCATACTACTTATCATTAATCATCTAATTTTAAATCATGATTACTGACTTGAAAAAAAAATCAGTCTCTTTACTTACCATACCTACCTCGTAGTTTATAGGTATGATTGCATTTGTTGATATTTCGACGTTTTAAACATTTTTTCGGAACGCCCATACCTTGTTATCAGTGAACTGGGACATAATAAGTTTGTCCCTCTGTTTTTTGGGGGTGGGGTGGGGGGCATTCCGACCCAGATAATATCGCCTCATTACACTATAAGAGTTGATTCAGAGTCAATATGTGATGTCTGAGGTGAACCTAAAGTGGAGATGCCGAAGGAGCTGTCCTTATTTGTCTCTGTCTTTAATTAAGCGTGAAGGACTCGTATTAAGTTTGACCTTGTAACACCGACTTCGTGTCAAGGCTATACTCTTTATTCATAGATATAGTAAACTACATTATATATATATATATATATCGAGAGAGAGAGAGAGAGAGAGAGAGAGAGAGAGAGAGAGAGAGAGTCACTTGTAGTGTAATGCTCACTGTCGTTGGAAATGAACACAGCGACCCGAGTTCAAATCCTTGACGAGTCCGTTTGCACTAATGCCTCAGAGAAAGGCATTCGCTCCCTAGCTAAGAATAAATAGTTGGTCAGACTGGACTTTTTCGTCTTGGTATGGCAACCAGCCAGAGGAAGGAAAACTCTGAATTCAAACCCGTTAAACTCCGCTTTAAAAATACCTGTGCTACTTCCCGCTCTGTGCGGAGGGGTTAGGTGTATATATGTATATATAGGCTACGGAACATGGTTTCACTACAAAGTTATGAGAAATTTTGTTTTCACGGTAACACGAGATATTACTCGACACGAGCGATATAGTAACAAGGAAGGTAGAAGACAGTAAATTTAGGTCTTTCTTTTTCCTCCTTCCCTCTCTCACTTTTGCTCTTTTAGTTTCTCCTTTTTATTTTTCTCTTTCTTTCTTTCTTTCTTTCTTTCTTTCTGTATACTTCAAGTTTCCTCCTTTCCATAAATGACTTCGTGTTCTTCCTTTCTTTTCTTTTTTCCTTTCAACTCTTTACAATCAAAGAATTATCACACAACACTAAGATATCTGTCATGTAATATCTTTTTTTTTTTGTTATTCATTCTTTGAAAACGGGAGGTTTATATTTAACTTTCAGGTTATAACCCTGATTACTTTCAACGAAGCATACAGTACACACTATTTATAATCTGAAAACCTGAATGTATAGATATATTGAGTGTAACTAATATTATGTCGAAAAAAAAAAAGACTAATAAGCAAAAAGAAAATGCAAATTTTGTATATATTAAAAAAATTTCTTCCGCAAAATTTTCGTGTGTTGGCGTTTGAAAGAATTTAATGACCGTGATTTTTTTTATTGTCGATTGTTTTGGAAAGGTTGGGATGTTTTGGGTTGATTATCAAGAAAAAATGTACTGGACGTGACTATACACAGGCAATAAAAAGCTTTTATTAAATCTTGGTCGACCGCTATATATATATATATATATATATATATATGTGTGTGTGTGTGTGTGTGTGTGTGCGTGTGTGTGTGCGTGTGTGTGTATGATTTGATCGTGATAAAATTGCAATCCTAAAAAAACTTATTTTATGCAGTAATTGATTTTAATGCAAACTTACCATAATTCAGAATAAGTTTAAAGAATATTTAATAATTCTTATTACGATCGACTCTGTAGACATTTTTTAGAACATTCGTTCTCTGGACTATATATATATATATATATATATATATATATATTAAGGTGATTGATATTTAGTAAAAATATAATGTGATTTTATTAAAGTATGTATTCATGAATAATTTAACAACGAATTAATTTCAATCAATAGTATATTCCTCATCATTTTGAATCCCCTCGAGCCATTTATCAGGTCGCTTGTTGATTCCTCTGAAATAAAATTCAACTGGTTTTGAGCTCCACGAATTTTCCACAAAAGTTTTCCTCCGATCTTCTTGAGAAACATTTTTGTCATTAAGACCATATTGTAGAGAACAAAAAAAGAAGGAAATCAAGGTCTGATGAATATGTTAGATGGGGTAGAATAGACCAGCCTAAATTCAATATTTTTCTTGCAGGATTCTTGTTGAATTTGGCCTTGATTTAATCTGGAGAAACATATTTATCCTATTGAATGCGGAACGTTTCCTTTAAAAAATTTTATGCGCATATTGCAACTGCTAAGAATATAAATCTGCATTTGGTGTCTAAATTCGGTTTAAAAAATCAAAATGAATAATAGTGCAATGATCCCTCTTTACTCAAACCAAACTTTCCCTAAATGAAGCTCTACCTTTGAGGTAGGCCGTGGAGATTCATCCTTGTCAATCTACTGCCTTTTACATTAAACATTGTCTAAAAAAATCCAGTTTTCGTCTCCTGGAAATATATTCTTGATATACTATATGAGAAATGTGCTCAATTCGATAAAAAATGCTAGGCTTTATCTCTGCTCAGCCCAAAAAATTATCTAGTAGTAACTGTTAGATCTGGCAAAGGGGAGAGAAAAGTATAAAAAATAAAGGAGATAAAAAAGGTAATGGGAATGCTACCTGAAAGAGAAATGTGTCAATATTTCTTAAAAACAATAACAACCAGTTAGTACAAATTAATTTATTTCAAGAGAAATAAACTTTACAAAATCCGGCTTTACATATTTTCCCCTAAGCTTGTAGAAAACATTAAATTTAAGGTAACAAAAATAGCATACATTCAAGTAAAGACAATATTATACCCCCCACCCCCCAAAAAAAGAAAGAAGGGTATAAAGAAATATAACGACTAACTTGCTCAAAGCAATGCCGTCAACCACCTACAGTTGGTTTAACTTTTGTTAATGAGAAAATACCATTCTTTGGTATTTTATGTCAAAGTTCTTTTTAAAGCTTGTTTTTAGTTTTTTTTTTCTTTTTTCGGTGTCTCCTTCTTGTGTAGAATCATCCTGGACAACCACGTTCCTCTAGTTTCCTGTATAAACTTGTTGAAAACGAACTTTACTGTTTCTTTAAGTGAACTTCGAGTTGACCACCACTTCCTCCTCTTCGGTGAATATCTTTTTGTTTCAACTCGAATTTTCTTCTGTTGAGCCTACGGAGGCTTTTACCACATCTTCTGACCAGGCCAACTGCTTCCTTTTTCGGTAAGTCCAATAATACCGCCTCCAGACCTTAGACCCAACTTTTATTTGAAGGGGACACCATACCAAAACCACAATTAGACTGCAGTAGGTTTGTTGTTTCAACAAGTAACCTTAAAAACCGTGTAAAGAAAAGAGGCTTAGCCTATGATTAATGGACATTTATTCAAGCCACCTTGCTCAAGAAAAACTGCCTCAAGTAGAAGCCAAGTGTTCTCAAAGCAAAAAGAGAGAGCCAAATAGAGCCTTCTGTTCGTACTGGAAAAAAAGAGATGGGTGTCACTTAAATAACAGTAAGGGCGGGGATTAAACGGCACAACTTCAAAACAGCCAATCAGATTCGTGCAGACATTAACAGCTGAATTTACAATTTCCGACAACTAGTCATTTCTTTGCTTTAAAAGAAGACTTTTTGCTATGGATATGTGATCTTCCTTATTCTTCTTACAAAGAGTATGAGGAACTCAAACGTTTAGCTAGCTCACTTTCGCTTTCTTTTTCAAGAAGTGGAAAATTGTAAATTGTGATGTGTTGAGGTCAAGTACTTTTGCAGAGATTGCATTCCACGAATTCTCTTAACGTATATTGATCAATGTCTGATGAGCGTCGTGGTCTAGGGTTCATCTTTCAATGATATATTACCAGAACGATACTTTGAGAAACCATTTCGGAGTTGGCGGTCAGTAATGACACCTTTGCCATAAGTACTACAAATTTTCTTCCCTGTGTCTGAAGAGTTTTTGTGATTCTTAAAGTCTCACAAGTTTAAATGTTGAATAAGCACTCTCAGTTCCTTTATTTTAGGGGGTTGAGATCATAGATTAAATTATAATGTACATTTTTCACGACTGAAATAAGAATGCAAATGAAGGCACACTCTAATCAAGTAATTTCTGGTTGCGTTTAAAAGGCCTTGTCGCAAGTTGCTTTTAAAAAATATAAATATATATATGGTGGTTCAGGAAAATCTATATTATTTCGTTATCTAATTACTTGACCAGTTCTCGTCCAAATGATGTCGAATTTTAACAGCATGTGTAAAAACAACCCAAATTACTATGATTCATTTTTTTCTATTCAGTTATAGAAATGCCATCCATTGGGAAAAAGGCATTCAAACAATTAATAGAGAATTTTGATTTGTTCTTCCACATGTTCTGAAAATCTGAGATCATTTGAACAAGAATTGTTCAAGTTATTAGATCACAAAATAATAATTTTTCTGAAACACTGTACAAATCAAATAATAGAATTTTTTTAAAAACATTATATATATATATATATATATATATATATATATATATATATATATATATATATATATATACTGTTTGGTTGTTACGATATGTAAATCCTATTTGGGTTATTTTGTGCTAAAATCATTAAAAATTATAATTATATATGTTACAAAAATATGTTTACAATTAATAGATCAGATGCAGTCTAATGTCATACTCTAGATGATATATATACATATATGTATATATACTATGGGAAATTTAACGACACCCTCATATGGTTCGTAAGAAAGAATAAGCAACGCAGTTAAGGCATTTAAATACGTTCATATAAGAAGTGTGAAAGAGTTACAAAAGCATATTTCTTTAGCGGTTAATAGTCTTTAAGAGAACAAAGAGAATAAAATTATAATACAATTGTCTGTGGTTGGTGAATGTCCTGTTGCTTTCTGTATATTTTCTGGTTGTGGTTAAGACTGTATTAAGAGGGTTGTAGATGTTTGGTTTCGTTGGGCTCAAATTGTTTTCTTGGTTCTGTTACTAGAGTTAGGTGGTCTGCTTACACCCTCATGGAGACCCTTGTCGCTTCTGTCCCGTGGAGACCCTATTCGCTTCTCGCCTCGTCTCTCCGTGCCGAAGTCACTTCTGTCTCACTCCTTCCCAAGTAACGTGTTCAAGTCCCTTCCGTCCTGCCGTCTCCCTCTACTCTCAGACTCTTTACATCCGGGTACAGAGCCGTCTTGAGGATAACTCGTAATTTTCTTGTAACACACACACACACACACACACACACACACACACACACACACACACACACACACACACACACACAAGAACCTTGGTTATCGTGCGACTCTCAAGTCGAACAATTCAGAGCTCGACCAAAATATTTGAGTAGAAAATCCCTCGGTGATCGAACAAATATTCAGAGTTCCAACTCATGTGTCGAGCCAATGAAAACGGAACGTGCACGAATGACTGCCGAGGCAAACCGGACACAGCCGAACGTCTGGCCGAACGTCAAGCAGCATTTTTTCAGTTTTCGAACTAATCGGTAGTTGAACATAATTTTGGAATGAATTATGTTTGACAACCAGGGTTCCACTATATATATATATATTAGTGACAACTCTAGGCTAAGTTCCTCGGGTACAGCTTTTTAACATACTTTACTATATTTGCATGATTAACAATAATTTAGAATTTTAAGAAAAATTTTAACATCCAAATACATTTAAAAAAAATCTAATTCATCAAATCTCAGTGCCTGTCCCGGTTTCCATTGCTGATATTTGACAACTAACCATTTAAAAGCAAAACAAAGCGATATTTTCTCT
This sequence comes from Sepioteuthis lessoniana, assembly GCA_963585895.1. NCBI lineage: Eukaryota > Metazoa > Mollusca > Cephalopoda > Myopsida > Loliginidae > Sepioteuthis > Sepioteuthis lessoniana. The sequence continues at coordinate 113,350,489 of OY757912.1, read as the reverse complement.
TCATCTGTTGTATTTTTCAAAACAAATGTCTTTGACCCAGGTTAAACGCTAGTCTCAGTCGCCACTGAATATTTGATGTTAACTGCTAAATGTCTGGGTCAGCGAAAAAAGATCGCAGAGTCAAGCGTGCACACACACACACACACACACACACACACACACACACACACACACACACACACGTGTGAGTGCTCGCTCACACAAGCTCATATACACTCAGACAAGCACACAAACACTCACAGAACTTAGATTAGGCTCAAATCTTTTGAGCCCGATGTGGTATTATTAAATTTCCCTCATGATAAAAAGGAAATAAGTATCTTCAATCATAATTTAGCAGTTAAGTAGAAACAAAAAACATATTCTTTGAAAAACGGGCAGTAAAATATATTTGTAAATTTAAAAGATTATTTTTTACTCTTTCAGCTAGAAATCTATTCGTGTTAGTCTTGTTATAAGAAAGATTTTGATAGATTTTTAGAGTTGATTTTCATGCACCTGAAGTGATTTACCGTTTTTTTTTTTTTTTCGTGCAAAATCATTATGAAAACTGTTAGCAAAACTTGACCTAAAGCCTCATTTCAAGACGTGAAAATAAAATAAAGCTACCAAAATTTTGTGAGTTATAATAATTATTTATAATGGTTTAAAAGTCAGGACGTTGAGTTCGACCAAATGTCAAACAAATGGCTTGTTCTAAAATAATCTTTAATGCTTCGAAATCGATCGCGGGAATTTGTCCAGAGTCGGGCTCCGGCCCGGCCCTGTGTTCAAAGTCAAGGGCAGATTCGAGGCCGAAAGGCCTCCATCTTCGGCTAAGCCACCTTGGAGTGGGCAATGATGACCAGCATAGTCCAGCAGGGTTCGAGTCTCGGCTCGAGCCCGATCTCAACCCCCCACTATAATCGAATTTTGGGTCATCGACCTGGTGTCAAGTCCTGTCTGGTGAGAAGCAGCGACAAATACAGCCACCAATATATATATATATATATATATATATATATATATATATATATATATATATATATATATTCCATATAAAAGAAAAACACTTAAAAATCACTCATATTTTTTGTAATGATAGTTATTTCAGTAGACCCTATATTTTTGGTTAAAATATTAGATCTCCATCTTCAGACAAACCATGATAATGACTGAAGATGCAAATCTAATATTTTGATAAGAAATATAGGGTCTGCTGAAATAACTATCTTTACAAAAAATATTAGTGATTTTTAAAGGTTTTTCTTTTATATGTAATTATTTGCTCATTATTTTAATTTATTATTATTTTATAATGAGCTCTCTATTGGATTTTGAATTATATGGATATTGAAGAAAGAAAATTCTAAAATCTAATCGTTACCACCATCGGCTGACTAGATGTTAGATAATATATATATATATATATATATATATATATATATATATATCGGAATCATAAGCGATATACTAATGTGAATCCCTTCACATGGACGAGCAAAGGTAGGACGACCAGCTTGAACTTATATATAGCAGCTCTTTGCCGATACAGAATATAGCCTTGAAGACCTCCCGGGAGCGATGGACGTTAGAGACGGGTGGCGAGAGAGGGTCAGGGAGATCTGTGCTGGCAGCGTGACATGATATATATATATATATATATATATATATATATATATATATAACCTAGAGAGCAAGAAGTAATCTACCTCGGTTTCACCTACCGGATCATTAGGATAATTCTGCCCAAACGATATTTTATTGAAAAAGTGGCCTCTTGAAAAAATTTAAAATTAGCATATTTACCCCTACCAAAAAACCGCCATATTCTATTTGCCAAGTAAACAGACTTTTCTATGCTTACAAACTTTAAGTATATCCAATCTGGTTGAGTAATTTATTAGGATTATTGTAGGAAGTTATAGTTAGTTTTTCCTTTTCACATAGTATTTATAACCGGCCTTATATTTACGGCATTTTTTTTTTACTATCTCTCATTTTAATATAGGATCAATACATTGCTTCTTTTTTATTTCATATATATATATATATATATATATATATATATATATATACACATGAGTTATTAACTTAATGAAAAAGATGGACAGTTTTTAAAACGTTCTATTTCTCTTGATGAAATTCATTTCTGTTGATAGCGTTTTGTCTTGAATTTGATGTCTTTAGAAACTCAGTTTAATCCAACTATACGTTTATACAATGCTTTTTGCAATTTAAAAACTAAAAAAAAAGAAAGTTCTTTACATTTGCAAAAGCCCTGATGATGGCTTATGAAGGGCCCGAAAGTGCTCGAGACAATTTCGCTAAATTCATCTATCAACTTCAACCTAAAACCAAAACACTTATCAGGAAACTTGAGAGGATCCTAATAAGATTATATATAAATATATGTATATATATAGAGATAGATAGATAGATAGATAGAGGGAGAGGGAGAGAAGGTCGTGGTGTAATGGTTACTGTCGTTGGAAATCGGCACGGTGTTCGGAGTTCAAGGCCTGAGCGAATCTGTTTGCACTTCACATAGCGATTAGCACTGTGTGAAGTGCAAAGGGTATCACTGTTTTCTCTCCAGTATGGGGAAAATTGTAAAACAGAATGGTCTCTTTAAACCTGTGATAGCAACCATCCAAGGAGAACGATATCTTTAAATTCAAACCTGTTAAACGCCACAAAAAACAGACTTTGTGTCGCATCCTGATTGTGCGGACGGGTTAGTAAATATATATATATATATATATATATATATATATATATATATATATATATAGAGAGAGAGAGAGAGAGAGAGAGAGAGAGAGGATATCTAGCTAGAAACGGTTTTATCGTAGGGAACTTTTGCATACACCTGATTTATCATCTACTTGTACGCAAAATATAATATGACTACGTATAGGTAGCATATCCAAATCTCCTTCCAAAGTAATGAGAAATTCCGTTGTTATGGTAACACGAGACATTACTCGGCGCAAAAACTTAAAGCAATTTGGTAGACGGCACCAAATCTCTGTCTGTCTGTCTCTTTCTCCTTTGCCTTTTCATTTGTTCTTTTTTTTTTTCCTCTCTGACTATAACTTTGTATAGTTCAGTTTTTAGTCTCTTCTGTATCAGTCTTTCTTTCTTTCTTTCTTTCTTTCTTTCTTTTTCTCAATCACCCGTGCTTTTACTTTATCTCTTCCTAGATCATTCTTTGTTTCTTTCTTATTAACTTTGTCACTTTCCTTTTTTTCTATTTGTATACTTCACCACTTTTCTTTTAATAACCAGTGTCTTAACATTCCAAAGCCTCCAATTACGACCACCGTTCTATTTATAAGGCATTGAAGCTGAAAAGAAATCTGAACACATCCGCTCACACACGATTCTTTCACATGTGGAAAATATGGACATTTATCTGTGCATAATAGTATATTCTGTTTATATTACGACTTTCGTTTAGATAATAAAATTCCATTCGCCAGACGTTCGTTGCTTTATGAACCTCGTTGGACACCTGAAATATTTCCTAAACGTTTTTTTTCTCTTTTAATGGAATAAGAAATTGATCAATATTGGATGAGAACATTTTATATCATCATTCACATAGTTTATGGATAAATTTTTGGAAAGACCTAGAAGCATATACCGGCCCATTGGTCAAGTGCGTAGAGTATTTGTCATTGGTACGAGAGACCGGGGTTCAATCCTAGGTTGAGTCATACCAAAGATTCAAAAAATGGTACTAGATGCCGCCTTGCTTAACACTCCGCATTGTAAGGTACAGATCTAGGATAAAATGGAGTAATCCAGGGAAAGGAGTAGCGCCATCCCATACACCTCAGTTAAGTAGCTAATGAAAAGGGACACTTCGGGTTGCTCTCAACTACAGTTGCCAACTTTACTTTTACTTATATATGTACAAATTCACTATTCACGCAAATGCCCTTAGGAAAGGCATGAATTCATCTTTCTTCCTTACAACTAAGAGTAAAAAGTCGGGCAGATTAGGTTCTCTAGCCTTGGTAAGGCAACCGGTCTAGGATAGAAAAAACTCTGAATTCAAACCAGTACTCCGCTTAGAATTTGACTTTGTGTCGCTTCCTGTCCGTGACGGAAACGATAATACACGCTCAAGTACACACACAAACTGTCTGTCTGTAGTTCCCCCCCTCTCTCTCACTCTCTCTGCACACACACACACACACACACACACATACCCACACACATACAGTTTTTATACTGCTCTGTCGGCCAGAATTTTGACACTTTTTGATTTGTCAAACGTTTTTAAATGATTGTTTGTTCTCCTCTGTTCCATATATATATATATATATATATATATATATATATATATATATTGCAGTAAAAAAAAGTTTTGATTCTCTTAGCATTTTTTAAAAAACAAACGTTAAAATGAGACATTTTGTATTTCTTAAAATAAAAGATAAAATATCAGTAACAACAGTGTATTTTCTTTTTTTTCTTTTTTAAATAAAACCTAAGTTCTTAACTATAATAAGTAAAGTAAGTAAAGTTGGCGACTTTAGTCGAGGGTGACTCGAAGGCTCCCTTTTTAATAGCTACTACACCGATGTATAGGGAAGGGTGCTACTCTTTTCCCTGGAGATTATCATAACTGTATCATATATTTATTTTCGTCAATAAAACCATCACTTACCTTAATTTCTGCTTTAGAGTTTTTGGTATTCGAACAGTTTCTGAAAAAGTTGATAGCAGACCTTCCCAAGCATTCTTTAAACACTAAAAAACTCACTCTCACTATATGGGTATTCTCTTTGAACCCTTCAATTCAATTCATCCCATACGAATTCAATGGGAAAGAGGTCAGCAAATTGAGGTGGCCAAGTCAATTTCAAAAATCTTATTTTGCTTTATTTTTTAATTTTAGAATGGGGGTAATTTTGACGTAATTTAGATGATTTTTTTTATCATTGTCATATTTAAAGGTAATTATCTATCATGCGTAAACCAGATTGTGTACCATGTCTTTTTCACATCGAATGATATTGTGTTTTTTTTTATTATTCCCTAGACCTGAATTAAATCTCCAGCCCACTTTCTCTCTTTACTCTCCCCACTCACAATGATAGATCCACTACCATGTTTAACTGTTGTGACCATGGATTCATCATTCAGTCTTTCTCCTCACATACTCTCTCTTCTTACGACCAAAAAGTTCAAAGTTGGACTCATCTATTCACAGTTCAAAGTTGGACTCATCTATTCGGGATTTTTGCTCATAACAGTCCCACCCTGTCGACCTGGCTTGCATCTCTGTAGAGGGGTAAAACTCCCGCATCGAGTCTCCTGCATATGACACTATACAACCTGATGGTGAGGCTTCAGTAATGCTTGAGACTTGGGAATGCAGAGTGCCCCTTCGTTGCCAACCGCTCCCAGTTGCTCTCTGGCTCGAAGTGGTAGCACCTGATAGGGTCCGATTTATGGTTTACTGTGTACTTATGCTAAAGTGAATAGTTTGAAATAGAACTGTTTTAAACATCAGTCATTTGTTTACAGACAGTTAAATTATCAAACAGTTCTATTTCAAATAGTTCAATTTAGCATAAGTCATTTGTTTGTACACAGTTTAAATGTCAAACTGTTCTATCTGACCAATAGATAGAACCCTATCAGGTGCTAACACTCCAGGCTAGAGTGGACCTGGCAGCAATGGTAATGAAGGGATTCGTATTCCCCAAAGCTCCAGCATTACTGAAGCCTGACTATCTGATTGTTTGGTGTCATATCTAGGACACTCGTTGGGGGAAGGTCTTACCCCGTCTGCAGAGATGCAGTTGGTGTATTCTACAGCCCCAGCTGACTGGGCTGATAAACAAAAGAAATAATAGAGGTACCAGACCGAGTATCAATTAACAAGACAAGAACTTGTCAACTTGTGGTTTTTGCCATTCCAGCAGACCGCAGAGTAAAAATAAAAAAAAATAAATAAATAAAAACAACAAAAAGACAAATACTTGGATTTAGCCAGAGAGATGACAAAGCTGTGGAAGGTAATAGCGATACCAATTGTATTAGGTGCTTTTGGGATAGTCCCTAAAGGCTTGGAAAAGAGACTTGGGGAACTGGAGAGGAACAATTAAGATCATCCAAATGATGGTATTGTTAAAATTAGCTAGCTAAGAGTCTTGGACACCTGGAGAGGTTTGCTGCCACTCAGACCATCTAAAACTGGCGTGAAAAACCAGTATGAAGTAAAATAATTTAATAAAATAAAAATAACTAAAAAGTGATTAACTGTTAATCTTGATACTCCTATATTTCCCACTACTGTTACACTAGGTTCATCACAAAAGGACATTTACAAAAAGAAAAAATGTCTTTATCAATAGCGTTGAGCAGTAATCTGATCATAAGAGACAAATATTCATGGCAGTTTTAGATTTTCATGATGAAACTTGTTCATCTCAATTTAATTCCAAATGTAACATACCCATGATACGGATATGTGTGAAACGTACATAGAATGTTTATAACATATATACATAGAACATAGGAATTCCGAAACACGAAAAACACTTACGACTTCTTCGTTCAGGTACGAAACTTTTTATTACCTTTGACTTTAAAGGTTCTTCGACATAAGGAGAGAGATACACATTCTTTCCATTCTGGCTTTTTTCATCTGCCCCCCCCCCTCAATCTCGTGCGGCGCCCGTAGCGCACAAATTCGTCTGGCCTCAGCGAGCCCCGAAAGTCGACCCTTCTCGTTCGGTGTCCAGTTCTCAACTCAACTGACTTTTTCAAAATCCCCCAAATCCTCCGCGCGCGCTTCCGGTGCGTGACGTCATTCGCACTCCCTTGCCCCATTTCCTATCTCAGGTTTCTATTGTGACATCTCTGAGTGACATGTCCACTCCGCGCGCGTGCAGGGACACCTGCGCTCATGTTCGCACCTAACTAACCCATGTGCTTAGCCGAAAGGTTCTCAGCCTAACTAAACCCAAAGGCAAGATATGTAAAACGAAATCCTTCGGCCATTATATTACAAAAAGAAATTTTAAAAAAGAATGATAAAATCAAGGAAATAAAAGAAAGCCAGAATGTCTGAATTCTATTGTGTGGTTTTTCTTATCTTGTTGATCAATAACAAAACTATCAAACAATGAATGATGATGATATTGACAGTCTTGTTGATTTTCAATCATGCAGTTGAAAAACAACATAATAAACTCTTTTGGAAGATGACATAAAACGACCCCTCACACGGCAATTGCAGACAAAAGGAATCAAGACAAATAGTTGAATGTTATATGAAAGATAACATTAACGTTAAGGCTGCGCAGAAGATGAGACCGATCAGCAGCAGCAACTATCATCATCATCATTATGTCGTGCCGCCAGCACGGATATCCCTGGCCCTCTCTCGCCACTTCTCCCTATCGTTCATCGCCTCTGGCAGGTCTTCAGGGCTACATCCCGTATCCTCACATAGCTGCTGGATGTATGTTCGAGCGGGTCGTACTGCTTTTGCTCGGCTATATGTTGGGGGTCCATAGGAGTACATCGCTTATGTGCTCGTCTCTGCTTCTCCAGCAACTATAAACTTGATAAATATAGAGCACTCAATGAAAAACTAATGAAAGTAGGATACAACTATTGGCTAAAATTCCATTAACAATTAAAGAAACTATACTAAGCTGAAATCTGACAAATATAAATTCAGCAAAAGTATCCTAGAACAGTTACCCGTATCACTGCCAAAAAATATCTATTTTGAATTGAACTACCACGACCAGAAAATCCGGCGAACACGCATGCACGACATACGGACAGCCGTTCCGACCCCACTTGGTCTCATCAGCAGTGTATACCGTGATCTCCACCACTTGGGAAGACGTGGCCCTGGAGGTGACTGTATCCTCTGTGGAGAGTACGGGTGTAACTTACCAGATACATTCAGGTTAATTGGCCGCGCAATTGCCATGACTAGTTAATTTGGCGTCACTTGTGTGCGATTGGGATTGTTGGCGCGGTTGTAGAGTTTCGGCTCCGCAATCTGTGTTCACTGGTTCGATCTCCAGTGGTGGAGATCACGGTATACATTGCTGATGAGACCTAATGGGGTCGAAACGGCTGTTCAGTGTTTCCGTATGTCGTGTTCGCCAGATTTTCTGGTCGTGGTAGTTCAATTCACAATATAATTCATATACCAAAAAAAAAAAAAAAATATATATATATAGAATTCAAATCTCCAACTGAAACAAATACCATAAAGGGAAGATCGCACAGATTACCAATCAGCCCAGCAATTCCCACAACAGGGAACTCTGGAAAAACCCATATCACAAATTCGAAAACAATTAAGAACACCAATTGTTATAAAAGTTTAAATTGCTGGAGAGAAAAACTTCTTCGAAATTGTGCTGATGAGAATCCTTCTGTATTTCCAAAATAGAAGGATCAGTATCATCAAGGATTGTTGTTATAGCAAAAAAGTCAACGGGTCGACTAGTTTATATTAAAATTGTGAATGATTTTAACGGGTCGACTAGTTTATATTAAAATTGTGAATGATTTTAAAACCTTTACCGGAAATTCCATTCTTAATATTATTAAGCCTGATGTGTTATATTTATGAATATTTAATATTTCAAGTAATCGTCTTCGGCCGGATCTGTGATAAGAGGCTAATTATATGATCAGGAGAGTTCAATTTTAGGCTGCATGCGAGGCGTAACGGTTATCACCTTAGGAATTGGACTTGGTGACCCAAGTTCAAACCTGGACAAGGCTGTTTAGGTGTATCCCTTTGTGCAAATCATCATCATCATATCGTGCTGGCAGCACGGATATCCCTGACCCTCTCTCGCCACTCCTCCCTATCGTTCATCGCTCTAGGCAGGTCTTCAGGACAACAACCTGTATCCTCACATAGCTGCTGAATGTACGTTCGTGCTGGTCGTCCTGCTTTTGCGCGGCCGTGTGTGGGGATCCATAAGAGTACATCTCTTATGAGTTCATCTCTGCTTCTCCAGCAATGTCCTGCATGTCTGGTTCGCCTAACTTGAATAGTTTTCGTGATAGGGGGCAGGTGGCCGTACAGTTGGTGTGTTGTGGGGTGTTGCTGCCAGGACTTGGGGTTAGAGTGTTCGCCAATCGCCCTGGAGACCTGGGTTCAATCCCAGGTCGAGTCATACCAAAGACTCAAAAAATGGTACTTGATGCCTCCTTGCTTAACACTCAGCATTATAAGGTACGGATCAAGGGTAAAGTAGAGCAATCCAGGGAAGGAGTAGCGCCCTCCCCTACACCTTGGTGTAGTAGCTATCGAAAAGGGAGCCCTCGGGTTACCCTCGACTATGGTCGCCAACTTTACTTTCCTTTGTGCAAATACATTTGTGAAAGGCATGAATCCATCTCTTCTTTCTCACTCATCCAACTATGAATAACTAGATGGACAGATTGGGTTCTTTAAAAAGTAAACTCTGAATTCAAACCAGCTGTACTCCTGATTAAGATTTCTTCCTGGTGCCCCATTCATTCGGCTCTGTGCCACATCTAAGCAGCCAAGGTTGGAAGGGTCACTTAACTACGTACAAGAACAGTTTACATTCTAAATAGGCATGTACATATAAACCCGGACGCTTGCACATGATAGGACAGAAATAAGCGGGCAATCAATAAGATCCTAATATTTTTGACAGCTCTATCACTTTTGCCCCATTTTGTATACTTCAGTATACAATAATCAATCTCTGGCCCAGTCGGCTGAGACTGCAGAATACACCGGCGGCTTCTCTGCTGAGGGATAAGATTCACCCCCCCCACAACGAGTGTCCTGATATGACACTAAACAATCTGAAATTGAGGCTCCAGTAATGCTGGAGCTTTGGGAATGTGGAGTACCTCTTTATTGCCATCACTCTTAGGTTCACTCTGGCCCGGAGTGGTAGCACCTGATAGGGTTCTATCTATAGGTGAAATAGAACTAAATTGTGTACTTATGCTAAACTGAATTGTTTGAAATATAACCATTTAATCATTTTACTGTTTGTAAGCAAATGACTGATGTTTAATTGAATTGTTAGTGATACATGACAGTACTTGGAACTATTTAAATTTTTTGATTTATGATAAACTGATTTGTTCGAAATAGAACTGTTTGACCCTTTAACTGTGTGTAAAGAAATGACTGCTATTCAATTGTATTGCTAGTATTAAATAGCAATTCTTAAAATCATTTAACTATGTGTAAAGAAATGTTTAATAGTAAATAGAATTATTCGTATTAGATAGAAATAAGTGAAATCATTTAACTGTGTGCAAAGCAATGAGCTCAGATTCGTCTAAAAATGTTACCAACAAAACGTGTCCAGAAATCATATATTTAATATATATGTATAGAAAGGATTTGGCATTAAATAACTTATAATGGTTGATATGCCATAAAGCCAAACCAAACCAACAACTAATGACAAAAATATATTCAGTTCATGAATACATGTTTGTAAATCATATATATTTAATATATAAGTATAAAGAGGATTTGGCATTAAATAACCTACAACGGTTGATATGCCATAAAGCCAAACAAAACCAAATCAACCTATACACGGATAATGTGACGGTTACTATATCTTTGTTCCGAGGTAACATTATCCTGGAAGGTCAGGGAGAATCACTGACTATAGTACGCACCACCAAAGCTCTATATATTCTCCGTAACTAGTTATATTTTATTGATATAAATATGGGCTTGATATAAATATGGGCTTTCAAAGCCCATATAACTAGTCAAGTATAAAGCTTGCGTATAGGTTTAGTTTTCGAGACACGGACGAATGAGGATGTGTCAAGGGTCGAGATGGCGATGTGATATAAATGAAAACGTGAAGAATTCTGAACCGGACAAACAATATGACGAATGGTTATTTTTTTGTTTTCTTTATATATATATATATATATATATATATATATATATATATATATATGTCTTTCTATTTTATTTCAAAGAAAGTAAAATTATAATAACAAAAACAAAACAAAAAACACAAAAATATACAGATATGAAGAGGACAAGTCACTTCCAATTTTGTTTGACTATGTCCTTCAAGAAGCAAAGTTCTCTTTTTTTTTTGTTCGACTTGTCTTAAACTTGAACCAGGATTCTTTCGTTTACTTTACAATTAAAGGGAGGGAACTTCCTCACTTTCCCTGTATATTTATTTTCTTATTTCTTTCTTCTTTCTCCTCTTTTAGCGAATAATAAAAGTCTCTCCTCTTCGCATTTGAAGTGGATATAAAATTTTAAACAAATATATTCTCCGCCGAAACTGGTTACTAATAAACAACTTAAAAAAAAATGTTTCTTTAGATATTCTTGATACAATCCTTCGTTTAGGTTATGTGTATCATTTATAAGAAAATTTTCGACTAACCTTTTTCCTTTTCACTCCTTTCTCTCTTTTTTATATTCGTTAATTTCCCATTAACGAATCGCAAGGCCTCATTTTTTTACGTTGAACTTTAGTTCCTTGTTCATCGGAGTTGACGACTTCCATCAGGCCATTCTGCTACCAGAATTTCACTTTCTACCGGACCCCATAAAAAGGGCGACCTTTCTCTCCTCTGGCGAAGCTCGGAACTGACTTTTGGATTTCATTCTTTTTGGCGGTAAAACGTCCTAACTGCCTCGACCAATCGTATGTCCTTTCCCTATCTGGGTCATGACCTTTGTCCCTTTTCAGTTGGTCTTTCGCTGTTGCTAGGGCTCGAAAACCCGCCAATCGTCTGCCTCAATTCCGGTCCTCGTATAGTACTCCTTATTTTTATATATACTAATCCTGTAGCTGCCACTGGGCCGTCACAATAGGAACAGTATTATTCTGCCTCAACTTATAAAGTAAATTAATTTGGAATGGTTGAAATTTTCATTTCAACAATAGTTCGGAGTTGCCTCAATAATGTAATGATTAGCGAGCTATGCTACAAAACCATTGTTACTGAGTTTGATTCTCACTGAGTGTCTCGTAGATCTGGCTTCGTACCAAACTAAGCTAAGTTTAGTTGATGCCAATAATTGTTCGGACGAATGAACCTTTTCTTCGTATATTTGATCTAGTTAAGGCAACGTTTCAGCAAATCCATCCTCAATCCTCGTCAAGAGTATATTCCATTAACAAAAAAGAAAAAAAAACAAATTTATTTTCTTAAAGAAAAAAATCAAGATGGTTTACGGTCAAATCAAACTGAAAGCATCGGTCAAATTAAACTGAAAGCATCGGTCAAATCAAACTGAAAGCATCGGTCAAATCAAACTGAAAGCATCGGTCAAATTAAACTGAAAGCATCGGTCCCTGACAGATGACAGAAGTAAAGTAGTGATGAGCCGGATGAGTATTTTGATCGGTGACAAATCTGGAAGAGCAGATACTGTATGCAGCCCAAGGTTGAGGAGATGAAGAGCTTATTATTTGATCCTGGGTATAAAAGAAATGACCTAACACACATTTCCAGTTTGCTTCCCACGCTTATTGATGAGCTAATAGTTTGAACCGGCCATCTCTGTGAGTTTCTAAACTGTCGTTCATTGAGAGGAGGAAACCCCCTGCATCTTGTAAAGGAAATATCGAGGCTCCGAAAAGTGGACTCTAGAATGTTAAATCCCAAAACATACGTCCCGCTCTGTAGTACAGAAAACATCTTACTGTTAAAACTCACAAAGTTTTAATCAATGTCTCTTTTAACACCTTATCGAACTTAAGCTTGGAATGGAGGTTGGATATTGTATAACAACGCATACCAGACTAAACAAATCTTAGTAAATATTACCTAGAAAAAAAGCAGACTTCCCCGCCAAAAAACTAACAATAAACAAAATAAACAAGTAACCGTTATTTATTCTATATAAATACAAATCCGGAATGAAGCAAATGATTTTGGAACGGAAAAGTACTGGTCTTCAATTAACTTAGGCTGAACTTATTACACTCTCTTATTTAATCATACATGATAATCCACCCCCCCTTTTTTTTTATAATGTCTCATTTATTCTAGAACATTCAAACTAACTGTCACTAAAACGTGTCAGTCACACGAGGTGTTTTTGATGCAAAAATCTTTTGCAAATATGGCACAAGGCCAAAATAGAGAGGCAACTGGACTTCACTATGCTATCATTAATTTTACTCGTTCTAATCACTGACCCCAAAATACTATGATATATTCCTTTCACCAAAATGTTAGACTTATTCTAGAATGCTTTCAAACGACAGTCACCAAAATACATCGATCGCTGTATGAGACTAAATTATTCCCATATGTAGATATTGTAATGAGACAGGAAGATGAATCAAAATTATTTACAAAGAGAAATCCCCAATGAATTTAAATAAGAAAAAAAATGAATATTTGCAAATAAAAGTTGATTATTAATATGAACCTATTCATATGACAAAATAACTAGTTCAATCGTCAAAAAATTGTTGCGAGAAAGATAAACGATAAATAAATAAATAAAATTGACAACACTGTTTCATCTCAGGAGAAAAAAAAATGAATCATTTTAGGATTGGTTGGTTGTGTTTTATGGTATATCACCCCTTGTAGGTTATTTAAAACGTAATCCTGTCTATACATATAAATACTAAATGTATGATTTGTAAATGAACAGTTTGTAGATAACATTTTAAAAACAAGCCTGAGCTCATTTGTTCGTTTACAATTAAATAGTTTCAAGTATTTCTATCAAACACACATAATTTTATAATTAATCATTTGTTAAATAGTTAAACAGTTCTATTAAACCCATCGATGGAACCCTAACAGGCCCTACCAATCCGGATCAGAGTGGACCCAGTAGTAATTACAATGAAGGGTTCTCCACATTCCCCAAACTCCAGGAGTGGCGCCTCGACATCTGAGGGTTTTTGCATCATATCCACGACACTCGTTGGGTGTGTGTGTGTCTATGTGTATATGGAGGGGTCTTACTGCTCTGTAGGGATGCAGTCGGCGTATTCTATAGCAGACTTTATATAATATTTATAACTGGCTCCATATATACATATATAGGTAAATAGTCGAGCATCCTAGCCATGGATAAATAATAGAGCTGACTGGGTTCTTTATCTCTAGTTAAGCAACCAGTCTGGGAGAAGGAAAACTCTGAATTCAAAGCAGCTTTAATCTACTTAAAAACTGATCTTGCATCATATCCACACCCTGACGGTGGGGTTGAGTTTGGTTGGGTTTTATGGCATACCAATAATTGTAGATTATTTAATGCAATATATATATATATATATATATATATATATATATATTGCATTAAATAATGGCACCACCATATAAAACTGACCTAGTGTCACATTTTGGTCACGTAAGTTGGAGTCAAATGAATACCACTCAAGAACCTGGGTGATTCCAAATTTTATATTAGGTAGTTTCCTAATATCTATTTTGCTCATATTGATTGTAAGTTATAAAAACTAAGCATGGCTAAGAGTTGACGCAGGTCACACGTATAGGGGTACCTTGTGAGGATCGAACTCGCTACTCGCGTGTAATTGATTTGCGAGACCAGCTTATTTAATAATGCACCACGAACAGGTGCTTAAAAGAGGTTAATAGACTATTACTAGTGAGTTCATTTCTGACAAGCTGCCTTAGGCTTCTTACCTGTTAAGTTCATCCTCATCATATCAAATAGCCTTTTAGCGCAAGGGAGTATCATATTGAATAATCCCACTTCATGGTATCTCTAAGGGAAAAGTTACTTCGTTGTGCTCATCTCTTCTTCAAGTTCACACTGGTTGCTGGGCTTAGAATATGCCAATTTTATTTGTCTAAATTTTAGAGATGAAGATTGATAATTTTTATCATTTAAAAGGCTAGTTAAAAAAAATTCAAAAAATTGCAGTATGAGCGCAGGTAAAAATCATACATAATAGTAGTATCCCATAATAGTATCTCATAGGTTGATAAAGACATCAGGTTTCTAAGTCCCCGAAATTCACTCTAAATTCTCAAGCAGGACACATAACGCAACGGATCTATACGTTATGTTAAAGTGCTTCTTAATGAAATCATCTGGGGGTTGCAGGTTCAATCCTGATTACAGATGAATAACAAAGAATTAGAACAATCTGCCCAGTGGTTTAAATAAAGGGTTCAGTTCAAAGTTCTGTGTAGGCTCCCGAGTTTGATATGAAATTAATATGAAATTCACAAAACGTTGTGAATATAAAGATGAAGACAATAGTCTGAATTTGTGAATTATAAAAATTCACTTGCTGTTTGCTGAGAACTAATCTCCGACCAGCACAGTCAGCTAGGGCTATAGAATACGCCGACTGCATCTCAGCAGAGCGGTAAGACACCCTCCATCAAAACGAGTGTCCTGGATACAACACAAAACCATTTGGGCGTGAGGCTCCAGTTCTGTAGCCTTAGGGAATGTAGAGTACCCCTTCATTGTCATTACTCCCTGGCCCACTCTAATCCGCAATGGTTCCGTAAATAAAGAACGAAATATTACCACTAAACTCGTTGCAAGTGTTTGATTTTTCCACTTATTTTCATCATATTTAATATATATGTACGAACAGGATTTGGCCTTAAATAACCAACATAATGCCTGCAAGAACCAGTTGATACGAATAACCTTGTTTCTTCTTCGTTCCCTAACAATAAAATATTCATATAATTAAATTTACCAGAAAGTTATAAAAAAAAAAAAGTCAAGCAACCTACTAATAAATCGTTATTCATTTTTAATAACAAATGAAAAATAATTAATTTTTTTAAAAGCTGGTGCAATTAAATTCATATAAACAAAATTTATTACGAAGCACTGACCTTAAAATCCCCAGGCAAATTAACAACCCTCCATTGTTGGTGAATGACTGACAGAATACCTATTCAAGGAAAATTAAAAAAAAAAAGCGTCTATATTTTATTCTCTTCTCTGCGACCAAGTGACAGTGGGTTATAAGTTCTCGGCCTATAAAATAAATATAACCAGTCGAGGCTTATTGTTAAATTTAATTGCTTTTTTTTTTCTTTTCTTTTTTCGGCTTCCTTTAAAAAGTGGCTGTGTTTGGGGACATTTGTACCACGTTAGTCATAAAATTACCAAGTTCACAGAGGATAAGGTGTAAGTGACTTGAAAAGAACTTATTTAGATACATTTTATCATATTTGTTGGCAAATAAGAAATGACTATTACAAAGCTATTTTTGGACTCCTCCTTATTCTCTAATCATAATCCAATTGCGACAAAAGAGTAATTATTAGAACCTCTGTTTATAAAGTGGAAGTCCCAGTTTCAATTTCACGCTGGGGCAGAGGTTCAGTTTATTTTTAGCATCATGCAAGATGCAATGTTTGGCTTGCCAGTTTAGCAAAGCATTCTAGGTGAGCGTTATTCTCACTGGGTGCCTAACAGTTATGGCCTTGCGCCAAACTAAACTCAGTTAATGACAATCACAATCTGGCTATATTACCTGAACGTTTAATCCTGTCTGAAGATCTGGAAAGTACTGAGAACTCTTTGTTTACGATTACTCTCAGTTCCACTCAAACTCGGAGTGGTAGTAGCAGTTAGTGTCCTCATCTATGGAGCAAATAAATCTGTTTGAAAACGTTTCGTATTAGATAAAAATACCTGGAACCGTTTGTCTGTGTGTCAGTAAATGACCAATATAAAATAAGAATAATTATTTGAAACCATATCATTATTAGTTGTCTAAATTTCTGAAACGAAGCTTGATGATTTTTATCATTAAGGGTTTGTGGACTATTGTCTTCATCTTTATTGTTATTTCCACAACGTTTCGGCCGATATGTCCTCCAGCCTTCTTCAGGTGTTTGTCGAACTCGTGAACGTTCATGGAACTTCGAACTACGTCCTTTATTGAATCTACGGGGGTCGCTTGTTCTGATTCCGTTAGCCATAACCAGCTGGACACATAGCGTAACAGTTATAGGCGCTTGTTCCCTAAGCTTCTTAGGAGACAATCATCTGGAGGTTGCAGGTTCAGTCCTGACTGCAGGCAAGTAACACTACAGGAATACTTAACACTTGTACCCGGTTATGGCTAACGGTATATATATATATATATATATATATATATATATATATATATATACCAACCCCTCCACTCGAGCAGGATATGACACTAGGTCAATTTTTAAGCGGAGTTTAACAGGTTTGAATTCAGAGTTTTCCTTTTCCTAGACTAGTTGCCTCACCAAGGCTGCAGAACTCAGTCTGCCCTACTATTTACCCATAGCTGGAGTGGTACTATATATATATATGACGCCAATAACTCGAGATTCTTCTCAAAGTTTTGCGGAACGTAATTCGCGACATAAGTTCCTCAAAAATAATGCGGAAAAATATACTGTTCTCTATATCCAGGCAGAATTGTTTTGGGAAATTTGCTGTCCGGCGTGACTTTGGAAACGATACGCAGAAAACTAGATTAATCAACTAGATTAATTGATATAATTTTTTGGTTGTATCTCGTATATTTCGAACTCTGTAAGGAAAACTCAGCCGACCTTCTTATTTACCCTAAGTTTGCTAATCACTTTATTTGCAAAAGGTGGATAGACAGACTTTGCAAAAAAAAAAAAAAAAAAGACGTTTACTACCTGACTTTTATGGGGAAGGTGGTGGGAGATTTTTAAAAAAAAGTCAGAGCGAAGCATCTCTGTGCCGTCACAGCTATTTTGCAATTTCTAATTTATAAACTAAAGTCAGATCAGTCACCAAGGCCAAAGAGATGCCGGGGCTGCCCCCCTCCCAGTCTTAGATAAATGTGACCAGTAAATCATTTCAAGGTTGTTGGCTCATGCAACAAACTTGCTTAGATGTTCAAAGTATATCGGCCAAGAAACTTTTCGTTCATTTCTTTCCTAATACTTCACTAATATAGGGTTGTCGGAATAAATTAGAAAGTTTTCAAAAAAATCATAACAGTTGCTTCGGAATAATATCTCTAAAATTCTCATATTTATCTCAGGGGCAGACAGAGCTGTCGGGCAATCGCGTTGTGCCCAAAAGCCAACAAATGACTTAATTAGCAAAAGTTTCATCTTTTGAAGTGGCTTCAAATAAATCTATTTTGTATCTAAAATGTCTTAACATGACGAATCATTACCGATCTGTTAATGTATCCAGCTGTAAACGTTCTTAACGGCCCACTCAAACACTGGAAATAAACTCTCCATAAATTTCTGTCAATTTTTGAGATCTAGAATTTTGTAAAGAAATGTCTACTTTAGATTGTACATAAGTACATCAGGTAGGTTGGGTTAAGGAGCTAATTATATTTTCTGATTCGTCAGTTCGTCCCTGTAAAGTGGAGTATCTATAATTCTTTCTGTCCTGTTAGTGAGGTGTAAATTACGCTTAATGTATCCCCTTCAGAGATAAAAAAAGAGGGCGTCCTTGGTATGACATTAAACTGCATCTGATGAAAAAGTTTCATTTCTGTTGGGTGGGGGGCGTACTCTCTCGGAGTAAAAGCCTGGGGGGAAGGCCCCCTAAGGCCGAAGGAAATCTCCGGGTGCCGAGACACACTCGGTCGGATCCGTGCCCAAGAGAGCTCTGTTCGCAGTTGGTTCTTGGACACAGACAAATAAAGCCGCCAAGCTATGCTTGGTCCTCTGGAAGTTTGAGGAAAAATCAGTAGTGAGTAGTTGACTGTTGGACACTGGAAAAGAGGGCCGCCAAGTCAAGTTGGTTCCACCAGGACTTCTAGGAAAATCGCTGGTAGAGATGTGATCAAGAGATCAGCAGGGACTCACAGTTCGCTAGATAGACTGTAGGGAACTGACCTACACGAAAGTTTCGTCCCCATTGATATCACTGATTTAGGATCTGTTCGACTTTATGTTGAAGAGTTAAATGTCACTGGATCACGCTTGTTTTAAAGAGTAAATAAAGATAATGTGAGTGTATTCTAGGTTATTTTTTGAGGATCTGATCTGTAGCTTCCACCAGATGAACCAAAACCGGCGGGTGACTTCTTAAACACGCGCACAACGCGCGTAGAGGTCGGTTAGTAGGCGAAACTGGACAGAGTGCAGATTGGCACTGCCACATAGATATTAATACGGCTGATAACTAAGTTTCATCGAGGCAAAAGGGAATGATTTTGAGTCTCACCGGGAGGTAATACTTTATCAGAGTCTCCGATGCACACTATTCCTCGCTGTCTTAGAATTAACGACCCGGAAGAGTGTCTATAAAAAAAAGCTTCTAAAATCAGAAAGATGGAAGAAAATAAGTCAAAATTAATAATGATTGACGAATCTTAATCTAAAAGATAAATTAAATCTACCTTTCACTTGATTTAATACTAAGGCATGATGGCAAATATTTAAATAACTTGTCTTTAGTTTTTCATTAATATTCTTATATCCATATTCATCTATTTATCTATTATTCTACTCTTTTTATAGTTTTTCACTCTAGCGTTAACTGATGGACTTCCTCTAGAATTTGAGTGACAGCAAGTCTCCCAAAGTTTTCAGGACACTTCTCAGTATTCTAGCCGATCTTAATCATGCTGTAATTTGGATGGTCTCTACTCGTCCTCTTATTTCCAGTTACTTTACCAATCGTTTAGTAACTGTACCGAGCGTACCAACTCCAATTGGTATCACCGCCACTTTCATGTTCCATAGTTTTTTCTGTTATTTTGCAAGGTCTACGTACTTATCTCTCTCTTCACTTTCTTTCAATATTACAGTGTGGTCTTCAGGGAAGGCAAAGACCAATTATTATTATTATTATTATTATTATTATTTACGAGTTTTTCACACCAGCGTTAGCTGACGGTCTTTCACTGCAAGTCTCCTGAAGTTTCCAGGAATCTTCTCAGTATTATAATAATGTTTTAATCTGGATGGTCTCCGCAAGTTTACTGATTTTTAAGCCTTCCAGTCTCTTTATGAAATCTTTCGGGATTGTTCCGAGTGTACCAATTACAATTAGTATCCCCGTCATCGTGTACCGTTATTTTTTGTTCTCTGGCAAGCTCTAAGTATTTATCTCTCTTTTCGCTTCCTTTTATTTTCTCTCTTGAGTAGTAGTAGTAGTAGTAGTTGAAGATAAAAACTTTTGGGAGAAAAACTTCCCATCTGGTATCACTTCTCTCAGCCAACCAAAAAATAAAGTGCAAAGACACTTTTAACGGCTGAGTAGGCCTTGAAGATAGAAAAAAAATCGTTGCCTAAAATCTGAATTTTGTTTTCATTGATTATTCGTTTTTATTTATACATTTTTTAATCTCTCTTTTGAATGTTAAGGGCATTTGAGGAGGAAGTGAAGAGGCATTTCTGTATGACTTAAAAATGTTTTGATTCAGCCAATTTTTTGCTATTCACGTCATTCTCCCTCAGTTACCTCTTGTTTTTAGAATTTATCTTAGATGTTAAAAATTCGTGTGTGTATTTTTTAAATTTTTATTTTACTAAATTAATGACGAGGGTCATAATCAAGATAGCAGCGCTTGGCACCACTGTAACTCTTGCAGGATGTGGGTCTCCTTACTGTGAGATCTAATTCAGTGGCCTTGTTCCAGGGTAACATAAGCTTAACAAAAAAAAAAGTAAAAAAAAAATCTGGAGCACACATCGTAGACCAATTATCCTGTACAAGGAGTCCATTGAGATCATTCTTAGCCCTAGTTTTGGAGCCACTTGGTATTCTCGGCATTAAATGACCCTTTGTGGTTGATATGCCGTAAAACAAAACAAAAAAAAAACACTTGGCATTCGTACTGGATGTTTGAGAAATTATAACAACTTAGTTCCCGGGGCCTTTCCTCCACCTAGGCAGTACCTGCCCTCTCGTCTATAAGAGGTAAGGATTAGGTTTATTTTCCGGTGCCTGAAGCGCAAGAAGTATGCCAACGTAATCTATGCAATTTTCAAAACCGCCCGACAGGAAGTTCTCTTCCTGATCAGCACTCCACCATAAAACGATCTTTGTGTCAGATTTTGGCCCTGTGCCGGATAGTCGAGGAAAAAAAAAAGAAATCAACTCAGTTCCAGAGACCCCCCCACTCCACCGAAGCACCTGCTTTTTGTTTAAAGGATAAATGATGAGGTGGAAACCCAGTGGTGAAATTCTTAAAGTGCTGGACTGTGGCTTCCATGTGAGTTCGAACTCCTGTCGCTCTATTACGTTCATTTTCGCACTAATACCCTTGGGGAAGGTATAAGCACTCTTTTCCCAACAGCTATGGGTTAAATAGTACCACTACTGTTCTTCTAAAAGAATGACTTCGGTATTGAATAAACCACGAAGATCGATATTCCTTTAAAGATAAAACCTAAACCGAAAAGATAAAAGCTGGATTTATTGGCCACTGTCTGAGGCGCACCAAAATAAAAACGTCAACGTAAACAAGCCATTTTTGAACCTCCTCATCCAGTAGACTTGGTTCTGACAAAGTTCCCACTTTAAACAGACCTTGTTCCACATGCCGACACCGTGGGTAGTTTCTTAAATACTGAGTTCCATACCGTCTGGTTGTATCACTCCTCATGACCTGATGTCAATTCAATAGTCCAAATAGGTTTTAAGTTCTCATTTGATAGAGGGCTTAGGATAAGCAGAGGGTCAAGACCCCTGGAAAAAATGTGGTGTCCTGAGTATGACAGTAAACTGCATCTGATGGTGAGCGCTCTCTTTTGTGGAGCTCTTGGGATTATGAAGTATCCCTTCTTACCATTACTTCCTGGGCTGCTCGGAACCGAAGTGATAGTATCGGCTAGGTTCCCATCTATGGTTCAAATATATCTGCAAATTATTTGTATTAAGTAGGAATACATATATAACAGTGTGCAAATTAGTTGTTTTAAGAATAGTTAATTTAAGCTATAATTACTTGCTAGGGATTATTATTATTATGATTATTATTATTTTACTCCTTAAGAGTTTTTCACATCAGCGTTAGCTGATGGTCTTTTACTGGAGTTTGAATGTAACAAGTCTCCTCAAGTCTCCGGGACTCTTCTCAGTATTCTTGCCAACCTCAATAATGCTGTAGTTTGGATGGTCTCCACTCGTCCTCGTATTTCCAAGGCTTCCAGTCCTTGCACTAGTCCATTAGTGACTGTACCAAGAGCACCAAATACAGTTTTTTTTTCAATTCCCAAGCAAGGTCTAGGTACTTATTCTTCTTTTCGCTTTCTTTTAATTTTACTCTGTGGTCAGCTGGCACAGCAAAGTTCACAATTACTCATTGAGAGTTGTTCACATCAGCGTGGGGTTTGAGTGACAGCAAATCCCCTCAAGTCTCCAGGAATCTTCTCAGTATTCTGGCCAATCTCAATAATGCAATAGTTTGCATTGTCTCCTCTCGTTCTCTGATTTCTAAGGCTTCCAGTCCTTTTATTAATCCTGTGGTGACTGTACCAAGACCACCAAATACAATTTGTATAACCGTCACTTTCATGTTCCACAGTTTATTCAATTCTCTAACAAGGTCGAGCACCCCAGTGTTAGCTGATGATTTTCTACTGGATTCTGAGTGACAGCAAGTCTCCTTAAGTCTCCTGGACTCTCTTAGTATTTTAGCCGATCTCAACAATGCTATAGTTTGGATGGTCTCCACTCGTCCTTTTATTTCCAAGTCCTCCAGTCTCTGTACCAGTCTTTTGGTGACTGTACCGAGCGCACCAATTGCAATTGGTATCACTGTCACTTTCATATTCCATAGTTTTTTCAGTTCTCTAGCAAGGTCTAGGTACTCATCTCTCTTTTCGCTTTCCTTCAGTTTTACCTTGTGGTCAGCCAGAACGGCAAAGTTCACTATTCGGCTGCACCTCTTTTTTTCGTTGGCAATCACTTGGTCTGGTCGTCTAAACGAGATAAGTTGGTCCGTTTGTATATTATTATTATTATTATTATTATTATTATTAAATTACTTGAAACCATATAATTACTTCGAAATTATTGGTAAGTTGTAAGTAAAGTTGTCTCCCTTTAGTCGAGGGTGACCCGAAGGCTCCCTTTTCAATTGCTACTACACCGAGGTGTAGGAGAAGGCGCTACTTCTTTCCCTGGATTGCCCCATTTTACCCTTGATACGTACCTTATATTGCCGAGTGTTAAGCAAGGAGGTATCAAGTACCATTTTTAAAGTCTTTGGTATGACACGACCTGGGATTGAACCCCGGTTTCCTGAACAATTGGTGAACACTCTACTGAAATCATGAAACTGTGTGCAAACAAATGAATATTAACAAATGAAATAATTGCAATTAAAAAAATGCAATAGAACATTGAAAATAAAGTTCTGATTATAACCAAACATTATAAAGGATTTCGGCATAAAATAACCATTAAAGGAGTTGATATGCCGTTAAATAAATAAATCAAACTATTATGTAGAAGATTAGCGTAACACAATCTTTCTAATCGGAATTGTCCCTCTAACTTTACCCAATGTTAAGCTTAATAAATTGTTACGAAGTAGACACTGATGACAGTGGGGGAACCATTGTGGTTAGAGGTGATCGTCAGTGGTTTGTAAAGAACAAACAACTTATTTTCGTACACAGGACCCTTGTTTTTATTATTAAAAAAAAAATTGTTTTCATAGAGGTCGGAATGGTGCAATCTGGAAATTACAAATCACTGGACATGAATTATATTATCAGAGGGTGTGGTGTAACGAAGACGTACTTGTGACTAGTCTTAATGCGTTCGTTTCTAGATAATCACTCTCCGATTGTCCAGTCTTTCTCGACTGGCCATCCAACTTCTATTTGGTTTTAGTTGACTTTCTCACTGGAGTTCCAAACTTAGGCATACAATATCACCCATAAATAAATACACCCCTAACGATTAAAAGACAATATTCCTAAGTAAAGATTTTATTTTTTCTACGGAGTATTATGCAATGAAAACAAATGTTTTTGGTGAGGTATTTTTTCTTAAATTCAACGTAATTTTCGATCGCAAGCTCTATTTGGTTACGTTAACGTTCAACAAGAGTTGATGAATGTCAATTGGTATAATTCTTTATATGAAAGAATTCAATGATTTTGTATACGCTTTCACATTAAACACCATTTTGCCTGATTACCGTTCAGCTTCCATTTGTAACAAAGAGAAAAAAATGGGTGGGACGTGTTATCAACAGGAAATTTCAATTTCTCCTGTAACTCTCCCAAAATCTATCTCTGACTCATAATAGAATAGGGTCACTATTTTTTGTAGCGACCTCTGTATAATATCAAGAGAGCAGCCTTTAATGCAGTTTTGTGTTTTTTGGAGTATAAGAGATTCAAATGCTTCCTCAACCAGAAGTCCCATCTTTTTTTATTTGACTCTTGATTTTCTTCCATCTAAAAATCCCCCCCTTTTCCCCTCTGTGTTTTGCTTTCTTGCCTTCAAAATGATTATTTATTGGTTCTTCCAGCATTTCTTCATGAGTCAATGATTTTTACAAAAGTATCCATAGAGAAAATGCCACAACTAATTTAGTCACTTCGAGATTAGATGTATTGGGGTGTATCAAACTTTTTAAAGTTTTTTTTTTTTTTTTTGATAAACAGAGAGTTTACGGAAAAGTTCTCGGAAGCTTTTATGTGTTTTTTGAAGCTTATGTAATACTCTACATATGGTGTATTTCAATGATCCAAGATCTGAAAGTTTCCCACTGTTGGTGGTTGGGTTCCTCACTATGTTTTAAGTTTAATAGATAAGTAACACTCATCCACTTTAGCGGTTTATTTCCAGGAGCAAGTTCCCATTTGAATTATTTGATAAATTTACGTCGGTTCGGAAATTTATCAGTCTGTAACCATATTTACCAAACCCCTCCGCTCGGGCGGGATATGACCCAAGGTCAATTTTTAAGCGGAGTTTAACAGGTTTGAATTCAGAGTTTTCCTTCTCCTAGACTAGTTGCCTCAACAAGGCTGAAGAACTTAGTCTGTCCTACTATTTACCTATAGCTGTAGGAAGAATAATTGGATTCATACCTTTCCCAAGGGTATTAATGCTATGTGAAATGCAATCAGTCTCGTCCAGGAGTTGAACTCGTTTCGCCATGTCCATTTCCTACGACGATAACCATTACACCACGGGTACCACATTTATCAGTCTGTAACAATGACATAGCATTCATTATCTCAAGATGTCTTACTATGGTGAATAAATCCATATATTCTCCCCTCCTCAGCTATGCGTAAGTAGTAGGGTAGATTAGGTTCTTTCGCCTTGGTTAGGCAACCAATTTAGGAGAAGGAAAATTCTCAATTTCAATCAGCTGTATCAGCTTAAAAACGGTTGATCTTGGGTCACTTCTTGCCTGTGGCGGTAGTTTTAGGTAATTATGTAAATGTCAGCTTGACCTTCTTTATATTGACAGCTGTACCGGAGATTCTGTATTTCCACCCCGTGGACTGTCATTTTGACTAAGTCTGGTAGTAGCAAACCCATATTTCGCCTATTTGTAAACATTTTTGACTAAAACATGCTTCGCCATACATCACACATTCTTCACATGGTTTGCACTTGTCAGCCACCAAAAATTTAATAACAGACCTCTGTTGAAGTCTGGAGTACTTTCATTCGCTACCATTTTGAATAACCTCAAAACAAATAGTTTTGTGAGATTAAAGTAATTGTTGGTATAAACCAATTCAAAACAATGCAGTGTTTAGATTTATGAAAAAAAATTCCGAAAAAATTAAAAGAAAAATGTTTGAATTTTAAAATTTTATTTCTAATTATCTTAGAATATTTATTGAATAACTCTTGTGCGTATGAATATAATGGAAAATCTCCTTAGAAGTTATGAATTTAATGTATCGGTTGTTTAATTCTGCTGACGTCTTCAAATTTTAAAATTAAAAAGGAATAAATAAATAAATAGATAAAGGTTTAATCTCGATGCTTTTCACACCACGCCATGCATAGTTTGGTCGAGATCCATTTTTTTAAAAAACAGTTTCATTCTGGTTGCATTTTACTACATGGTATCTTTGCAGAATGCCATTGGTGACTATTCATTCTCTCCCACCCAACATTCTACTGAATGAGTAAGTATAACTGTTCGTATGTTTGAGAGAATATCAACAACAGACGCCTAAAAAAAAAATCAAGCAAGAATTACCAGATGCGTCTTCACAAAGATCATCAAGTACAAATGTAAATTGAATTAAAACATTATGTTCGCGGGCTTAAGCAATAAGTTGCGTGATATAATGGCCGACACATTTGATTCTTGATAAAGATTTTTGGTTGATTGGTTTTAATGCCATGTCAAGGTATCTGAGTTATTTAATGTCCCATGGTTAGGGAATTGCGTACATTCTACGTTTATATTTACATTTTTTGTGTTGTTGTTGCTTAAGTTCTTTTTGCTCACTGTTATATATAAAATATTCCTATCTTATGCAAATCATTTATAAACAGATCTCTCAGACCCATAAATAAGACCTTAACAGGTTCTATCAGGGAATGTCCTCGTGGTGAATGTCCCATTCCGCGCCCAACCCTGTATTTCTTTACCCCATTAGAGTAGGATCCCAGTCCCACCTAGGGTAGGTCCGGCTTGTTTTCGGTGTTTTCGGACACCGGAAAACAGTCGGCCTCCATTTTCGTAGACGGGGGGATGGGAGGGCAACCAAACGGGGAATTTTTCCTTAGTTTTCGTATGTATATATTTCGGGGTTTTTCTCCCATACCCATCGTATAAATTCATTGTAAATAAATCACAAATTGTAAATAAAATTATACATCACTTTCGGGTTTTTTAAGTAGGTCTTTTTCATAGAGCAAATGTAGTATTTTGGTGGTTGCAGCGAGCACGGCGATAGATGAATGGTTATTTACTGTACTGTTGAATGGGTCGGCGAATGTGGCTAGCTAGGTCCCCTTAGTAAACATAGTCAATGCAAGACCGCACTCTTCCCTTTCCCCCCAAAACTTAAGGCCTTGTGCCTTCTTGTAAGCAAATTACAAGCAATAAAGGGAGTGTCCTCGTGGTGTAATGGTTAAAGCGATGGACTGCAGAATCGTACTCACGCTATTGCATTCGCTTTCGGACAATTACCCTTGGGAAAGGCATGAACCCCCTTATCTTCCCAGCTATGGGTTAAACAATACTACTACTGTTCTTCTAGGAGAATGGTTTTGGCATTGAATAACCTACAAAGGTTGATATGCCATTGCACAAAGATGAAGAAACAGGTACTACGATTCCGGGTTAGAATGAACCTGGGAGTAATGTCAATGAAGGCGGCAGAAATGAAGCCTCACCACCAGATGTAGTTTAATGTCATACTCAAGACACTCTCCTTTTCAGAGTTTTACCCTTTGCAAAGGATACAGTCGACGTATTCTAAGCCTCGCTGATAAACAAGATGAGGAAACTAGATTAGTTGACTATTGTTCGTGGGTTTGATTCTTACGGGATGTCATATATTTCAGGCCTTGTTACAACGGAGCTATGCTTACTAAATAATTATCAAAATATAATCGTTTGTCTTTAGAGTCAAGGGAGATAACTCTAGGCATACTTGTAAAACTAAAAGTTATTGATAATAAAACAATGGTGCAGTTTTCGATCATCCAAATGATGTCCTATATGGATGCGCACATGACGTAAGTTGTAATTGTAAGACAATATGATTACTCTAGTAGTGATACTTGATGGGGTTATTTGTATTTCACTTTGCTCTAATGTCTTTAGGAAAGGCACGCATCGATCTCTTTTCTTATTGCTATGGGCGAGACCCCGTTGTGTAATTGGCTAAAGTGCTGGACAGTAGTTTCGAAGCAACTATGTAATACAATGGACCATGTTGAATATTCGAAATTACACTCTTCAAAAATAACGATAGGCGTCTTTTCTGTTTTAGTTACGAAGCCTTTATTTTGCCTGGTACAATTTCATGATAATAGTCGCCAAACGAAGTAGAGGAAGTTGTCAAAAGGTCTATGAGCGAATCTTGCTTGCAGTTACCACCCCAACACCAGCTGTATCACGTCTGCCGTCGAAAAATCACCTTCTCCTCAGATGTTCAAAACTCAAGTTCAAATTCTACTAATTTTTATATTAACCAAAATTATTTCAATAGCCAAAGTGACGTCATCTCATAATACGTTGCATTGTATTATCCTCCCTACGCGTCTCTCATCATCATCATCATATCGTGCTGGCAGCACGGATATCCCTGACCCTCTCTCGCCACTCCTCCCTATCGTTCATCGCCCTAGGCAGGTCTTCAGGACAACATCCTGCTCTACTTTCATTATATTTTTATTTCACCTCAATTAAACTCTATGACACCATACAAATGTATTTTATTTTACATTTGAATTTTGGTGCGAGATGATAGGTGACAGTTTCATAACTTCGCGCGCGTACACGGCGCCGAGTACAATTAGAGTAAAAGAACCCTGAACAGTTGTCGCATATTGTACCGCTGGACAAACAACGAAAATCTCGTAGATATATAAAAATATAATTTATATTTTTATTCTTCGATGGTGACGATTGTGTGTAGTAGGAATACAGTCAGAGAGAGTTCGCACATATCTTTCTTCTGTGGCGGGGACACTTTTTGTGAAGTAGTGTGACGGTCGGAGAACATACACGGGAAGCCGACGGGTTTACTTGAGCGACCAGCGGACCTCCCCGTTCGCTTGAGTAGCCAGCGGGTCTCTCCTTTCAGTCCAAAATTACAGACCTTATATCGTCTTCTCAAGTCCCATGCGGAAATATGAATATTCACTTCGCCCACGTATTTTTCTGTTTATGGCTGGTTATCGGAACTTACTTCCGTTTTTTTTTCGGTAATTTGTTGATCTTATTTGCGAATGGAAATATCTGTCACTCTATCCAAAGGCAATAAATTATATTCTCGCTATCGTTTTTTTCCTCTTTCCTGTGAGACCACTTTGTTGATATTGTCTTGCGACCGCATTGACTCTACTAAGTTCATCCACGGCACTCTGTCGTTAGCTAAGTTAATAAATTATACAGTCAGCGACCTCACCCAACCAAATAATAAAACAATCAATATAATTAATTATTTTACAAAGCGAGTTTGAACTCTAGCACACCCTTACGTTCAATTTCTGATTAATACACTTAGGAAGGATACGGACCCTATATACTCCCACAGCTATAGGTTAAAGAGTATTACTGCGGTTCTTCTATAAGGATGATTTTGGCATTAGCTAACCCTTGAAATTTGATATACTATCAATGAAAGAAAGAAATATATCACTGCTATGAGTAAAATAGTTGGGCAGGATAGGCTCTCTAAATTTAGTAGGGAAACCAATGCAGAAGAAGGTAAAACTCTGAATTTGAAATCAGTTCAGGAGAATGTGTGGTAGATAGGAGCATTATTTTTTTTTTCTTTTTTGTTATCAGGTTATCCAAAATGTGTGGCTGGTTCTACAAAAGCCTTCACCATCAAATAAAAAAAAAGAAAAGAAAAGAAAAGAAAAGATCAGTAAGTTAGTCGATCTGTTCACATCTTTAATTGAACTGTCGAGCCCTCACATGTCGAGAATAACGAATTTCACATCAATTTTTTTAAAGTATTGAAGGCCTGCCTTAAAAAAAAAATCAGTATTTGAACTCATTGTTTTAACTTAGTCTTGAACACCGATTACTGGAAGTCTGTTGAAAAGTTCTTGGCCCGACCAAGAAGATAATAACTTCGACCCATAAAACCTGTATGCTATTTCAAACTTTCAAACGTGTAGTTTGACTCTTTTGGTACATCGTTCTTCATGTTTACCTAATTATTATCTAAAGATTAAATTTTAAAAAGTTGTTATTTTCTTCTTGATATACCTCGTTGCGTAATAGCTAAAGTGTTGGACTACAACCTCGAAGTACGCTAGTTCAAACTCCAGTCGCGTAATTACGTTCAGTTTCTGACCTAATACTCTTAGTTAAAGGTATGAACCCCTTTATCCCGCCAGCTATTCGACAAGGATGACTTTAACAAACTTTTTTCTTGGTAGGTATCAGAACCCTAATATCTCTACCCAGAAAAGTTCATATAAAAAAAAATTGACAAAATAAAACACAGTAAACTTTTGCTTAAACCTTATGTATAAAACATGCTGTGGCCGATATTGACTCAGCTATTGGTTGAATAGTACTACTACTGTTCATCTACAAGGGTAGATTTGTCGTTAAATGACCCACGAACGTTGATATGCCATTAAACAAAGGAACCAATTCAAACCGATTTTGAGCATTTGTTAATAAAAATATAAAAAAAAAACAATATCACTATAT
Source organism: Sepioteuthis lessoniana (assembly GCA_963585895.1). Taxonomy (NCBI): domain Eukaryota; kingdom Metazoa; phylum Mollusca; class Cephalopoda; order Myopsida; family Loliginidae; genus Sepioteuthis; species Sepioteuthis lessoniana. Next base: position 113,320,217 of record OY757912.1, on the reverse strand, counting down.
TATTATATAACAAGCATAATAGTTCATCTTCCATTTTTCTAATGTCAATAGCGATCAATCACTCTAAGGCTAGTAAACGTGAATTCGGTTTCTTGTCTGGTTTTGAGTTGACCAGTTTCATTAAAAACTCGAAGCTGCACAGTGTTTTTAACTTTGGTATTCTTTAGAGAATCTGTTTTTGTTGATCTTTTACAAATTTCGGATGTGGTTTTTTTTTTCTCTCATTATTTTCTTTTCAGATAATCTCAGTTGAAATAAGAGTTTGCAACAATTTGCATGTTCCCGTCTCTTCACCTCTCATTATTTCTGTTTCGTCCCGGGCTGCTGCTGTTGTTACTGCACATACATACACTCTCCCCTTCTCTCTCTCTCTCTCTCTCTCTCTCTCTCTCTCTCGCTATTGCTCTCACACAGGCTTACTCAGTCTCACAGACTGCAATGAGTCAGAGCAGCTTTGTTTTCACATGCAGACTTTTTTTTTTCCCTTTTCTATTTGTTTAAAACTTCATTTTGTCTTTAGTTATATATAATAAACTACTTACTAAACTAACAACATCAGACTAATAAAAAAGAAAAAAAGTTACTCGAAGCCAGACGGGTGCTGCTTAAAACCGGTAAATATCTCATGCATTTAGATTAAAGTTCTCTTCTGTCTTACAACTTTTATTTTTCTCGAGACGCTCAATGAAGTAAAAAAGAAGGGGAAAAAAGCAACATTGATCACCAAAGTTTTATCCCTCAGAAACGATACAACACAGATCCATTGTAGAATAATGATAATGACATTAGAGTAATTAATTGGCACATTTACTGATGTGAATTACAAAAAGACTTCTTCCGACGTGGGTCAACGCCAAAAGATGTCTGAGAGAAGCTGAGAAGGAGGCGGATCCCAACTCACAAGACTTTCATTTAGAATACATCGACTGCAGACAGGCGTGTTCAGAATATGACTCTAAACTGCATCTGGTTGTGAGGCTCCAGTTCTGAGGCTCTATTTTGCCATTACTACCTGTTCCAGTCTCAGACGGGGTGATAGTACCTGTTAGGTCCCCATCTATGGGCCAAATAGATACGTTTGAATATTAATAGCATACATATACCAACCCCTCCGCGCGGGAAGGATGTGGCACAAGGTCAAATTTTAAGCGGAGTTTAACTGGTTTGAATTCAGAGTTTTACTTCTTCTAGACTCGTTGCCATACCAAGGTTAAAGAGACAGTCTGCCCTACTATTTATCAATAGCTAGAGGGAGAATAATCAGATTTATACCTTTCCCAAAGGTACTAGCGCTATGTGAAATGCAAACAGTCTCTCCCAGGATTTGAACTCGTGTCGCTGGGTCCAATTCCTACGACGGTATTCATTATACCATGAACGTGTCTCAAAATGATTAGTATTGGATAAGAATGCTTCAACAATATAAACGTATACAAACAAATATTTTTTAAAATTTACTCGGCTTTTTGCTTACATGTGGCACAAGGCCGTATAAATGGGGCACCCAATACCATATTTACCAACCCCCCGCTCGGGCTGGATATAACACAAGGTCAATTTTTTAAGCGGAGTTTAACAGGTTTGAATTCAGAGTTTTCCTTCTCTTAGACTAGTTACCTCACCAAGGCTGAAGAACCTAGTCTGTCCTACTATTTACCCATAGCTGGAGGGAGAATAATCGGATTCATACCTTTCCCAAGGGTATTAGTGCTATGTGAAATGCAACTAATCTCGTCCAGGATTTGAACTCGTGTTGCCGTGTACATTTCCCGCGACGATAACCATTACACCACGGGCACCTCCTAAGACTCAATAAGACTCAAACTCATTCGTGTAGGTTTGTTAGTCTAGCTTGCTAACCATTACACTACCAGAGGCGCCTTTTAACAAATAATTACTATTAACTTCGTGAAATCATATAACTGGATGTAGAGTATTTGTATTAGTTTCGTTTAGTTTGGTTTTATGGCATATCACCCACCGTTGGCTACTAAATGCCAAATCCTCTTTATACATATTATATCTCATTTATAAGCGCATAGATTGTTGATAACATTTTTAAAAGAGCCAGAACTAATTTGCTTGCATCCAGTTAAATGGATATACATATGATTTATAAGTGAATAGTTTGTAGGTAATCGTATTTTTAATTGTCATAGTAAAGTTGTTTGCACATAAATATTACTATTGTTTGCACATAGTTAAATGGTTCTAAATATTCTAACACGTTTAGTCCTCTTTGGTATTAATCATTTGTTTGTAATCGCAAAGATCATTCAAAGTATTGCTATCTAACAGATATAATTTTATTTGCACACATTTAAATGGTTTCAAGTATTGCTATGTAACACGAGCATTACTTGGAACCATTTAAATGCGTGCAAACGAATGAGTGATGTTGAATAGAATAATTAGTGTTAAATAGCAATTCTTGAAACTCTTTAATTATATGCCGAGATTGAATTATTGGTATTACATAGCAATACTTGGAACCATTTGACTGCGTGCAAATGAATGAATAGTGTTGAAACAGAATTATTAGTGTTAAATAGCAATTCTTGAAACTCTTTAATTATATGCCGAGATTGAATTATTGGTATTACATAGCAATACTTGGAACCATTTGATTGCGTGCAAATGAATGAATAGTGTTGAAACAGAATTATTAGTGTTAAATAGCAATTCTTGAAACTCTTTAACTGTATGCCGAGAGACACGCTAGCCCCATACCTCTTTATCATCTGTCTAGATTACGTGCTTAGAGCATCGATTGATAAAATCAGAGAAAACGGCTTCGAGCTGACAAAGAAAAGAAGCAGAAGGCACCCCGCAAAAACAATTACCGACGCTGACTACGCCGATGACATAGCGATACTGGCAAATACACCCAACCAAGCCGAAACACTACTGCATAGTTTGGAACGAGCTGCCGCAGGCATTGGCCTCCACGTCAATGCATACAAAACGGAATATATGTGCTATAATCAAACAGGCGACATCACCACACTAGATGGGACCCCTCTTAAACTAGTAGACAAATTCACCTACCTAGGAAGCAGCGTATCATTAACAGAAAAGGACATAGACACGTGGCTAACGAAGGTATGGGCAGCTATCGATAGGCTATCGATCATATTGAAATCAGACCTGACCGATAAAATGAAACGCAGTTCCTTCCAAGCAACGGTCGTATCGATATTGCTGTATGGATGCACTACTTGGACGCTAACTAAACGGCTGGAGAAGAAGCTAGACGGCAGTTACACAAGAATATTGCGAGCAATATTGAACAAGTCCTGGCGGCAACACCCCACAAGGCACCAACTATACGGCCACCTACCTCCCATCACGAAAACTATCCAAGTTAGACGAACCAGACATGAAGGTCACAGCTGGAGAAGCAGTGATGTACTCCTATGGACTCCCACATATGGCCGGGCAAAAACAGGACGACCTGCTCGAACATACATCCAGCAGCTATGTGAGGATACAGGATGTAGCCCTGAAGACCTGCCAGAGGCGATGAACGATAGGGAGAAGTGGCGAGAGAGGGTCAAGGATATCCGTGCCTGTGGCATGACATGATGATGATGATGATGATGACATACCAATACTTGGAACCATTTGACTGCGTGCAAATGAATGGATAGTGTTGAAATAGAATAATTAGTGTTGATAGTAATACTTGTATCTACTGTTAAATTGTTTCTGTTACATAGCAATACTTGAAATCATTTAACTGTGTGCAAACAAATGATAAATATTAAAAAAAATAATTCGTATTTAATAGAAATTACTTAGTGGGTAGAGTGTTCGCAAATGATCCAGGAGACCTGGGTTCAATCCCAGGTCACGTCATACCAAAGACTTTAAAAATGGAACTTGATACATCCTAGCTTAACACTCAGCAATATAAGGTACGTATCAAGGGTAAAGTGGAGCAATCCAGGGAAAGGAATAGCGCAAATAAAAAAAAATAGCTCAGCCTTGTTTAAAGATATCATCAACAAAATGTGTTTACGAATCATATTTGATGTATATGTATAAAGAGGAATTGATTTTAAATAACCTACAATGGTTGATATGCCATAAAACCGAACCAAACGAAACAAGAAATAATAAAATGTTTTTATTTTTTAGAGTATCTTGGAAAGGTGGAATCGAGTCTCTGACCTTTGAGTGTCAGAGGTCTGCAAACGACTTCTCTCCCGGTCTCCTATGGCCTCTTCTCTCTCTTTTGGTCTCGGTCTCCAAGTCGACATATATACATAACTCGTGGCTGACAACGTGACAGCATCGCTTGAGAATGTATTCAAGAATTCTTTTCATATATATAAACATTTTTGTTTAGTGTCGTCTGTCTATCGGGTGACATTGCCATGTTTTCCTCTGTGAATAAAGAAAATTGGTTGGTGACATCATCATACAGTGTGCATAGCAGAAATACCGCCTATGTTTTAAACTGTCACCTGCATGGTGCAAGTTAATTGATGCAAGTGGCAATGATGGTTCGATTTTTTTTCTCTGTTGCAATCATGACTTGAGCCGGCCATGTTTTTGAAGGTAGACAAAAAGAACAAGGTAACTGATATAAAAAATGTATTTAACTATTTGAAAATCTGTTGAGGTCGATTGATGAAGACACAAGCTGTCCGGCTGGTTGAGGTGGTGAACCATGGAAAGCAGTTGTCCAAAGAAATTATGCATCTTGTAGATTACTTTCTTGACGAACAAAATCTAAGAGTATTTTGTTCATGTCTCGACTTGATTAGGAATGAAGTTGTAATTTACTAAGCCTTTTGCTTAGATGTGGCACAAGGCCATATGAATGGGGCACCCAATGAGACTCAAACTCACTTGAGTAGGTTTGCTAGACTAGTTTGCTATTGATTAGGCATGAAGTAGACGTGTCTGAAAATGGAAACTGACAAAAGATTTCATAGATTCACTGGTCTTTTTAATTAGCTTAGTCGTTGGTACGCTACTTATGAAGTATGTCTTGAGCAGGAATAGCCAAATGCAGCCCACCCCTCTCCAGGTCTACAGCTGGTTTAAAATTTTGAGTTTTTCTTCTTTTAGACTGGTTGCCATACCAAAGTTAAAGATCCCTGTCTCTTTAGGGAGAATATTTGGATTCATACATTTCCCCAGAATATTAGCAATATGTAAAAGCAAAAAGCCTCGTTCAGGATTTGAAATCGGATAGCCGAGTCCGTTTCACACACCGATTTCTGTCACGCCACGAGCGCATTCAAAAGATCCTTCAAATTACATGACAAAATATATTTAGGAATAAACCGAATTTCGTTAAATGCAATGCCGAGGTATCTTCTGTAGAAGGTTAATACCCATCTTCACTCATATTCAAGACTGTTTTTAGTATGACTCGAAACTGTACCCGTTGTTTTACATTTGAGTCAACAGCTTACCTCACCTTTGCATATAAGAGAAGAATTATTTTTAGATTTTTTTTTATTCTATGAAAGAGAGGATCTTGTATAGCATAAAATGTGTTCATTGCCAAACATTATCTATTTATAAGGGGAATCTTGATGACGTAGTGGCTAATGTGTTAGACTCTAACATCATAAAAAGCGAGTTCGAACTCTTATCGCTCTATTACGTTCACTTTTGGACTAATACTCTTGGAAAAGGTATGAACTCCCTCATCACCCCTAACAATGGGTTAAATAGTACCACTATTGTTCTTCTACAAGGATAGCTTTGGCATTGCATAATCCACGAAGGCTGATATGCCATTAAGCAAAGCAATCAAACTAAACCTATTTGTAACTGATAGGTATTTTAGATATTTGAAATATTTTATAATGTTTAAAAGGATAATGTATTCATCATCAGGTCGCACCATCAGTACGGATATCCCTGACTCTTTCTCTCCACCCCACTACATCGTCCATCGCTTTTGGCAGGTCTTCAGGGCTACATCCTGTATCGGCTCAGAGCTGCTGTGTGTAGGTTCTAGCAGAACCAGACATGCGGGACACTGCTGGAGAAGTAAGGACGAACCCATAAGTGACGTACTCCTGTGGACCCCTTCTCATGAATAAATGTTTTAACAAAGTCATTTTAATCAAGTGAACACTTTTCATAAAACATATCAATGTTTTATAAGTCAATGTAATTCAAGATCATTTCAAACGTGATTTCAACCCATTATAACCCAATGTCCTTGTTTGACGACAATTGAAATAAATAGAAAAATCTCATTAAATACCTACATTTTGGTTAATCTAATGTATACTTTGTATTGATAAAATTTATACTCATATTTACAGTAATTAAAGTTAAATTAATGTTTCAGTGTGCAGCCCAGATAGCTGCGGCCGTAGAATAAGCCAACTGTATCTCTGTAGAGGCGTACATCCCACCTCTGCAACGGGTATCCTCGATAAGACACTAGACCGTCTGCCATTACTTTCTGGTCAGTTCTGACCCAGAATGGTAGTACCTGTTAGGGTCCCATATTTGAATGAAATAAAACTGTTTAATCATTTGATATACTTGAAATCATTTAACTTTGTGCAAACAAATGGCTGATGTTAAATTGAATCATTAGTACTACGTAGCAATACTTGAAACCATTTAACTGTGAGCAAATAAAACTCTATATGTTTGATGGCAATACTTGATACGATTTTCAGTGTAACCCGGATATAAGAGAAATCCGGTTCCAAATTAGAGCCTGTGTTACCTAAACAAAAAAAAACAAACCCGGATATAAGAGACTTGGTATATGTATATATATATATATATATATCCGGGTTACACTGTAACTGTGTGTAAACAAAAGAGCTCTGGCTCATTTAAAAATGTTCCCTATAAACTATTAGGTTTACAAATTATATATATTTCATAAATGTAAATAAACAGAATTTGGCGTTAAATAAACCTCAAGGGTTGATATGACATAAAACCCAACCAACCAACAGTTTCAGTGTGTTTGCAATTCATTTTTATGTGTTAAATCCAAAAACAGCTGAGCAATTATGGAATGCCCGTCAGGAAGAATGGAATAAGATCACTCGGCAAGATATCAATAAATAAATTTCTTCATGCAACCGAAGATGTCAGAGTGTGAAGCTTCACACTAAATATTAAATAATTTCTGTATTTTCTGTAATATTTGAGTATTTTGTTCATTTTTTCAATCGTTCTGATCATTTTGGCCGCCCTGGGTTTTGCAGTAAATCACCAAATCATACAATAATTTTTTTATTTTCATCTCAAATAACACCAAAATTTCACAGAATAACAATTAATATCGTATTTATTGTCTGTGAAAATTATAGAATAATGTGATAACTTTTTCTGACAAAGCTATGCCGTTCTGAACATTATGCCCGCCACTGTATATTTCATAAATGTGAATAAACAGAAATTGGCGTTAAATAACCCTCAAGGGTTGATATGACATAAAACCCAACCAACCAAGAGATTTAGTGTGTTTGCAATTCATTTTTATGTGTTTCCTTATAATAATTTCATTTATAAATTGGAAAATAAAAAATGTGGGTTATAATGAGTTAAACAGATATATATCTAACTCATGAATAGGACTAACTTAATGGAACGAAATGTAACTTATTGATGGTGTAACCCAACACTCAAGAGATTAACCAGAGACATGTTAATGGATGCAGTTTAGGGAATCCTACCCTTAAAAAAAGATAAATGAAAATAAACCTTGCATCAACTCTAAAAATAGAGTAGACATTGAGGTGCCGGTTTTGGAGGGAAAAGCAAGTTAAAAAGTTTAACATTACAAGACTATTGTATCGTTGTTTACTAAATTTAGCATAGTTGTGACAAAATGTCAAAGTTAAAGAGCATTTATTGAGAATCGATGGTTTGCTAATGGTCACTAACCGTTATGCCACTTCGTGTAACCGATATGATATTTACGAGTATCGGCTGAAAAGTTCATAGGCTGACCAAGATACTTTTATCGACTGTGACCAAATGAGCTTTATTTTTCTGAATTCTCCTCTTTGCAGTCTACATTCTTCTATAATCGCTGTTGTAGTTCTTGGATCCCATTGATAAAAAACTCATTAATAGCAGATATGACGTCATCATATGAACTTTTAACGAAAAAAAAAAAAAGAAAGAAAAATTCTGTGTTTAAAGGTTAGCATGAATTTAAAGAATTTGACACGAGATGAAAGTTAGCATTGTAGCAGAGGAGTCTTCCGGGAATTGTGATAAAAGGTTAATGCTGAAATGAATTATAAATTAAGCGAGTAAATATAAGAACAAATAACATGAGGTTGAGATGAACAAACGTTATCTTTTTATATATTTAGGCTGTAAGCAATAATTTACAAAATATTTTGTGTAAGCATTAATTCTTATACGGATACAGTGTACGTAAATGTTTTTGTATTCCTTTTTTAATTGCTTACTTTCTTGTCTGTCTTGATTTTTTTTTAGGATAAAACTTGATTATCGTCATGAAATTTGGATCCGGTATTTTTGATTCAGAGGCTGGAGGATCTAAGGTCTTTGATTGTGAGACTGACTGAATTGAAAGGGCACAATTGTTATTCAGATCCACTAGATTTGTGCGGCAGATTAGAGAAATGTTATTCTTAGAAATTATGACAAACGGGTGTTTTCATCTATTTTTATATTTGATTAAACGCTTGGGTGAGGGAGCGTTACAAATGTTTATTTTATACAGTTAAGCAAAAAGATAAATGATTGCTTTTAATAGGATGTCAATCAGTCTAGGATTATTTTAAGCGTGAAAGTTAGGGAATCGCGTTCATTGTACGTTTATAATTATATTTTTTGTTTACTTGTTTCTTAAGAGTTTTTTTTACCCATAAATGGAACCTTAACAGGTACTCTCACTCCGGTCAGGGTTGATTTGCGATTAATGGCAATGAAGTCATGCTTAGAACTCTCCAGATCATCAGAATAGGAGCCTCGCCATCAGATCTGGTTTTTGTGCAATACTCCGGCCACCCTTATTTGTATGTGGTCGGGGTAATACAGTGAGAGTATTCTAAGCCCTGCCAACAGGACGGAAAAATAGTTTGATTCCGTTTCTTTGTTTTAATGGCATATCAACCTTCATGGGTTATTTAATACCGTAACTATTTTTAGGGACCGTTATGGTAGAATAACCCATAGCTGGCTGAATAAGGGGATTTATACATTTTCTAAATCCAAAAGTGTACGCAGTAGCGCGACTGAAGTTCGAACTCGCTTACAACGATATCACTTCTCATCACTTAAGCAAGTGCTCCACGGAATCTCCCTCGAAAAAAGATAGATTCGGTTTAACGAACATGATGGACATAAAGTACAGTTTCAGTTTCATATTTTATTTTATTGTAAATAGAACACATTGCGAAAAACTTAGTCTTTTCATAATATATATTCATTTTTTTCTGTTGTACTTTTTAATGTGATTGGTATATACATATATATTTTTTCTTTTTCAGGTAATGGATAGATATCAGATGCTCCTGTGATTCGGAATCTGAGAACTGACAGTAAGTTACTAAAAATTCAATTATTTACCACCTTAGAAATCGTGCCAGACATTGACCAAAATTGTCTCTTGCCTTCCAAATCTTTGTTTTGTTTCTCCCGTGAGCGCTTTGTTCGATTGCTATCAATAACTGTTTTGCAAAACCAGCACGTCACATTTTTTTTTTATTTCTCGTCTTTGTGTAAGAAGACAAGAAAGAAAGAAAGAAGAAGCTTCTTTTTCGGCATAAACAGCAAGCGATCGTTGGCAGACAATCCCTGTCAACGGATTCTCATGTGATTAAAACTAGTTGTTATTTCGAACGATTCAATGATACTTTTTAAAAAGTGACTGGGTAATTCTCAGCCATCTTCATGCAATTACATAAAACAGGAAGAATCAGCGAATCCGAAAAGGTTTGAGTTCGATTTTTCTTTCCTTTGAAATCTTTTAATATCCCGATGTTAACCGACCGTGTCTTTTACCTAAACGGTACCATGGATTCCGATCAATCAGATCATATCGGAACCTAAAGTCTTTGTTTGGTTTGGTTTCATTGTTTAATGACATATCAACCGTCGTGGTTTATTTGATTCCAAAACAATACTTGTAGAAAAACAATAGTTGTATTACTTGACGAATAAATTGGGGCGATAAGGGTGTTCATATTTTCCCAAGGGTATTTGTCCGAAAATGAGCGTAATTTAGCGACTGGAGTTCGAACTCGTTTACTACGAAGTCAGGTTTGGATTGGTTTTATGGCATATCAACCTTTGCAGGTTATTTAATGTCAAATCCATCTTTATACATATAAACAGTTCAATTTCAAATAACTCAGTTGAATTGTCAAAAACAGTTCTATTTCAAGTAATTCCTTTTAATATGAGTATATTGTTTAGTTCTATTTAACCCATAGATAGAACCTTATCAGCTGCTACCACTCCGGGCTAAAGTGGACCTGGGAGCGATGGGAATAAAGGGTACTTCGCATTCCTCAAAGCTCCAGTATTATTGGAGCCTCACCATCAGATTGTTTAGTATCATATCTAGGATACTCGTTAAGGGAGTCTTATCCCTCTGCAGAGAAGCAGTCAGTGTATTCTACAGCCTCAGCTGTCTGGGCCATAAGCAGTCTTGTATATTAGCAACTAAACCACAGAGACTTTTCCCTACAGTTGCGGACTTTATAACCCGATTGTTCGATTAACCGAACAAAAAAAAAAGTTTTGTATGAAAAGATACGAATAGAAAATTTATTTGAAGCAAGGGAGATTACTCAGTCAATTGGGACATAACACAAACGTCACACTTGGTGTAATGATTTGTGAATTAAGCTAGTGGACCATTGTTAGTTCGATTCTCACTGGATGATCTATATTTTTTGCCTGGTGCTAAACTAATCTATATTTCATGAAATACTGCTTATGAGCCTTGCATAGTGTAATGTTTAGCGGACAAGGCTAGCAGATCCTTATTAGTGAGTGCGATTCTCACTGGGTGCTCCATACTTGTGGTCTGGTGCTAAAGTAATCTATATTTAACGAAATAATGCTTATGAGCCTTGCGCTGTATAATGGTTAGCGGACTACAGTTGCCATACCAAGATTAAACAGCCCTGTCTACCCTACTATTTTTCCATTGCTGGAGGGAGAATAGTTAGATGCATGCCTTTCAAAAGGGTTTTAATGCTATGTGAAATGCAAACAGTGTCGTCTAGGGTTTGAACTCGTGTCACCGTGTCCATTTTCTACGACGATATCCATTACACTGCGATTGCCGCCAGGCGTAGTGTTTATGTGTGTATTTTTGGTTTATGTGTGTGAGGGAGTATTACCCCTCAACTGGGAATATAGTCGACGTTTTCTAGGTCACGTCTACAGTGCCGTCGGTAGCAAGAGTTCAAAAAGCCATAGAAACTAAGTGAAAACCTAATTGATCACGTACCTATTTCACTATAATGCAGCAACAAGCACAGGTAGAAGACTGAATTATTTTTTTATGTAAACATACAAATGAATAAACTAGCTTCATATAACTTGAAAAAAGAAACGCATTTTATACAGTTCCACAAAAAGATAAAGATTCATTTCAACTAAACGATGAACATAAAGTAAGGTTTCAGTTTAACATTTTACTTACATTTTAAATAAAATCCATTTCAAAAACAAAAAAAAAAAAGAAGTTTTTCAATTCTTAAGGCACCATTAGTTAGTACAAATTGTGTATTGCACAGTCGGTTGGGGCTGTAGAATACACCGACTGCACCTCTGTAGAGGGGTAAGCCCCCCACCCACGAATGAGAGTCCTGGATATGACACTAAACAATCTAATGGCGAGGTTCCAGTAATGCTGAAACTTTGGGGAATTCGGAGTAACCCTTTATTGCCATCGCTCCCAGGTCCACTCTGATACGGAGTGGTTGCACCTGATATGGGTTAAATAGAATTAACTGCATACTTATGCTAACCTGAATTGTTTGAATTAGAAGAGTTCGAATTAACTGACTTGCTTGAAATAGAAATGTTTTTAACAATTAAACTGGGTACTTACACTTAAATTGCGTGCTTATGCTAAACTGAATTGTTTGAAATGGAACTGTTTTTGACATTGAAAATCTGTTTGCACTAAACTGAATTGTTTACTATAGAACTATTTTGACATTTAACTGTGTATAAAGAAAATCTATACTTATACTAAACTTAATTAGCTGAATTAGAACTGCTTGACTAAACTGAATAGCTTGAAATAGAAATGTTTTTTACAATTAGATTGTACTTACATTTAAACTGCGTGCTTATGCTAAACTGAATTGTTATAAATAGAACTATTTTCATAAAATAGATTTGGCGTTAAATAACCTACAAAGCTTAATATGCCATAAAACCCAAACAAACAAACAAACAAAACAAATTGTGTTGGCCTTAGCTCTGACGTGAGGACAGACAGACAAAATAATTGATAAATAATAGTAATATATTTAAATGCAATTGTTAAAGCCAGGCGTTATTTCTGAGATATCTATTGCTGTAATGAGAAATTAACTCTTAGCGTCTTAATGACTCAATTCAAGTCTATGTTAGAATACCGGAAGTAGACATTAACAGCGTCGGTGTTCTGCAACAACTGAGCAGTTGGAAAATATTTCAGTTAATTCAATAACATTGATACGTATAATACTGTGCTTTAATCAAATCTTGTAGCTAGTCGACGATAATCACAAACCACAGTGAAAAGATAAAGAAATGAATAAAAATATTTCATTAGAATGCTGACGCAAATTCTCACATTTTATAAAGGTAAGTAATTATCATTACTGCAGTCCTATGACTGAGCCGAGATTTTGAACAACGCAAGATCTTGATACATTCATTATTTATCTGGACATAAGTCATACAAATTATCATAATCATTGACCTTGTGTCAGGTCCTGCCTGGTGGGAGGCAGCAACAAATATCTATACAAATTATCAGTATTCCATTGGAATGCTTGAAACGATATAACTGTTGCGTATTGTTTCTATTAAGAATAGTTAATCGAAGTTATATTTAGTTACTTGATGATTATAATCATTGGTTACTTGAAGCAATAATTGTTTACTAAGGATGACACTGGTTAGTACGGATTTTGGTGTTCAGAAACAAAACACATTCTTTAGCTAATTTGATGGTGCTGATTTTGAAAGGGGTCTTAGTTTTTCATGGTTGGCTACCGTTTTTTCTGACATCTAATTGCTCATTTTTGGGAAAAATATCTTTTAACAATTTTGGCTGGTCACAAGATTTAGTCAATAAAGGTCTTAGAAACCCCTCAATTTTCAGGTAGGCCGAGCAATTTATGTAGACCACCTGAAGTAAACTATTTTTACAAGAAAAAAGTATTTTTTGAGTAAAAAAAAATCTAAAATAGAAGTATCGAATTTTTCCAATTTATTGCCAACATTCAAATTAACTGATAAATTTTATCAGTAATTCACTTAAATAAACCTGATGATAAGGTAACATAAAAAATGAAACTCTAAAATCTTCTGTTTGATATTCATAAATTTATCCCGTCACTTTTGTCCTTTTACTACAGAAGGAAACCGACTTCATTAAGAGCTTTTGTCTTCACAGTTAGAAAGAAACTCCAACTGAAGACATCACAATTAAATACACCTATTCCATTGTACATGATGAACATGATGAAAATGGTTTCATCATAACATCAGGAAACTCATTAAGGATGATAAATTTGTTAATACAGGGAATGACTTGGAATTGCGCGCTTGGACGTCGTTTGTTGACATGGTGAAAACTTCTTGGGAAATCACCTGGCTGAAAACTACAATGAGTTAGTTGAAAAGCTGTTGAAAAGTCTACAGAACATAGGCGCTAATATAAGTATTAAGGTTCACTTTTTACATAGCCATCTATATAAATTTCCGGTTAATTGAGTCAATGTGAATAATGAGCAAGGAGAACGATTCCATCAGGATATCAAAACAATAGAAGAGTATTACCAAGGACAGTGGGACAAATGAATAATCGATGACCACTACTGGAGTATCAAAAGGAACTTAAATAACTTTGAACATAATTGTCCAGCTGGACACATGGCGTAACGGTTATAGGCGTTGGTTCCATAAGCTTCTAAGGAGACAATCATCTGGAGGTTGCAGGTTCAATCCTCACTACAGGCGAGTAACAATACAGGAATACTTAACACTTGTACCCGGTTATGGCTAAGGGAATCAGAACAGGCAACCCCAATGGATTCAATAAAGGACGTAGTTCGAAGTTTCGTGAAGGTTCCCGAGTTCAACAAACACCTGAAGAAGGCCGGAGGACATATCGGCCGAAACGCTTAAGAAATAACAATAAAGATGAAGACAATAGTTCGAAAATCCTTAATGATAAAAACGTTTTAGGGTTTGATCCTGAAAACATTGTTTCCTTATGCTGTTAAGTTTAGTGATTATTTATGAAGATATTTGATTATATATGAACCATGGAATATCTGAATAGGTAATAAGTGAATACGAATAAAAAAAAGCAAACAAACAACATTTTAGTGATTAATTGTGCACATGGGATGTCAATTTCAACCAATTAATTCAGCATCTGCTTGTTAGTGCACAAATATTAAATCATCGCCGTGAGGGTTAAACCGTGAAATTTCCTGTAAAAATGAAACAAGAAAAAATGCTTTGTTATCGTTTTCTATCACATGCCTTTGAATTACACAGTTAAATCATTGTCTTTAGTTTTTAGAGGTCGACATTGCTGAAGAAATAAAAAAAGAATTATTATAACTAAATTCTATTGTTTAAATCCTCTTCTTTGAAAGGTAAACTGCTTTTTATTGCAATTTTACTCGTTATCTATGAAAGGCACCCTCAAATCTAAATAAGTTTTAATGAACAAATATGTCAAAATATGTTAATTCATTTTTATTTCATCATCTAAGCTCACGTGATTGAAAAACTGTTTTAGTATGTTAAATAATATGACCGCGTTTAATAAATGCGGTCAACATATGTGGGTTTGTAATGACAGCAGATGAATGATGTTAAAAATAATTCTATTGTTTTCAAACAATTGAAAATGTGTCATGACATTTAACTGCATCTGTTCGTGAGGCTCCAATTCTGATGCTCTGTGGAGTGTGGAATCACCCCTTCGTTGCCATTACTCCCAGGTCCACTCTGACCCGGACTGGTAGTACTTATCTATGGATCAAATAGATCTGCTTAAGAATATTTGCATTCGATAGGAATACCATATAACAGTAAATTATTTGTATTAAAGATAGTTACTTGAAGTTATAATTTTTATTAAAAATTATTATTAATTACTTGAAACCGTATAACTGTTTACAAAGAAATTCCCATTACTAAAAAGGTGTAATTACTTGAAGTCATGCAATTATTAGTACGAGAAAAACTTGAAACCATATAACTTTGCAAATTATTTATATTAGATAGGAATACTTGATACCATATCTGTGTGTAAAAACTACTAAGAAGCAACTATACAAAACATACGAATATAAATAAACAATTAACGTAATTTTCTAACCTCAAAGGATAAAATAACCCCAGACGGGTTGATATGTCTCATTTTTGGTTCAAATAGATCTGTTGGAGATGATGTTTAAAACAATTTTCCATCCCAGTCAACTGGGGCAGAAGAATACGCCGACTTCACCTCTGCAGAGGGGTAAGACCCCACCCCAAACGATTGTCGCTTCAGTCCTGAAGCTTTGGGAAATGTGGCGTACCAGTTTTATGGGCATTACTCCCAAGTCCACTCTGACCCTTCATGGTAGTACCTATTAGGGTCCCATCTAGTGTTCAAATAGAACTGCTTAATCATTTACTATACTTAAAACCATTTAACTGTGTGCAAACAAATAATGTTGACAAGAATTGTTCGTGTTAAATAGTAATACCTGAAATTTAAACACGCTTTCGTTCGTTTAAGAATTGTTACCGACAAACTATTCGTTTACAAATCATATATATTTAATATATGTGTATAAACAGGATCTGGCATTAAATGACCTATAAAGGTCATTTAATGCTGTAGAACACTTCCAATGAAAATAATTTTCAACTATATTCAGACGCTCTCTCTTGAAACATTCAACTAATGAAATGTTTAATAGTATAAGATAATTGTGAAGGACCGTATGTAATCAGAGACCATAATTGTTTAACTGATGTTGGAATAAAATAACCCTAAGAGGTTTGACTCACCGTTAAACTATCCAACCAAAGAAAACAACAGAAAACTAAAACTAAATATTGAAAGAGAGAGGTACTTTTTTGAGAATTTTCTCTTTAGAAAATTATCACTTTTCACCACAACTAAGGGAACTTTTCAAGGTTAGTAATTCAAGCAAAAAACGGAATATTAAATTTTAAATGTTTTTCTCGAATTAAGCGTGAGTATACACTTTTCACTTGGACTGAGAATAGGCTGACTGTATCTACCGTACAGGGGTAATTTCCCCTCCAAAAAAAGAGTGTCCTGGATATAACAATTAACTGCATCTGATGGTGAAGCTCCTGTTGCCAAGTACCCTTTTATTGTCATTACTCCTCGGTACATTCTGACCTCGAGTGGCAGTACCTGTTAAGGTTCTATCTGTTTAAAATTATTCGTATTCAATAGAACTATACACAAAAAACTACATAAAAATATAAGTACGTGGTGCCTTCAATAAGTTTCCAGACTTTTTTGTACGGGCATTTAAAATTGTCGTAGACTCTTGAAAATTGACAATGTTATTGCTATACATCCTATGAGATGACTGACCAATTTTTAGCATTTCAGGTTCAAATCAACAGCTACGGCAGCAATTGAAATACACCCTCCTAAAGCCTGATTGTCACAGCTGGTGAATTTCAAAAATGCAATCTGGACGTCAGAACACTTTAGAAGAACGATATGCAATAAAATTCTGTTTTAAACTGGGGAAAAATGCCACAGAAACGTATGGAATGCTTCAGACTGCTTTTCGACTATCTTGCATGAATTGAGCATTAGTTTTTGAGTGGCATAAGAGATTCAAGGAAGGCAGGGAGTTTGTGAGGGATGTTAAGAGGTGTGGGAGGAGTAAGGAAGTCAATACACCACAAAGGGTTAGGGTTAGGGTTACTATGTTGAGGTTTTAAGGGAGTTCATAAAGAGTTTCCGTCAAAAGAGGCCAGCACTCTTGAAATCGGGTCAGTGGCATTTCCACCAGGACAATGCACCAGTCCATAACTCCATCCTTGTCACAGACTAATTGACCAAGATGGGCATCAAGACAATTCCTCAGCCTCTCTATAGTCCAGACCTTGCTCCCTGTGACTTTTAGTTATTCCCTAACTCAGAGGCTGCCGTTATGAGCAAGATGGACATCAAGACAATTCCTCAGCCTCCCCATAGTCCAGACCTTGCTCCCTGTGACTTTTGGTTATTCCCTAAGCTCACAGGCTGTCGTTATGAGATAATTGAAGAGATGAAAGAGGCTGTGACGAAGGTCATTGACACGTTCACACAAGAGGACTTCCATGGGCCTTCCAGAAGTTTTTGGAATGGTACAACAAGTGCATTGCAGCCGGAGGAGATTACTTCGAAGAAGATTCGAGTTTCATGTGTGTGCTATCAATAAAAGTGCCCATACGAAAAAAAAAGTCTGGAAACCTATTTAATGATCCTCGTGTAAACAAAATGAATGCTATTCCTTTATCGCTTGGCATAACATAACCCTAAACGGCCTGACATGCCATTAAATCAATCAATCATGTACTGTTTTTAATGTTATTAAGTCGAATGATTAAGCATTTTCGAGACATCAATGAAAAATTTTATTAGTGTTTTATTCAAACTGAAATAAACCACCATTTCATTCGAAATAGTTTCCGGATAGCGGTATATTACTTTCAGTGCATCTGTCATACTTGGAACATTTCTTGAAAGTCTCGGTTTCAATGGCTCAAGTATCATATGTGATTTGTGATGGATTTTCTTCACAAGGTCAAAATGGTGACCCTCAAGTCTGAACTTTTTCTTCAGAAGGGTGAAGGAAACAGCAAAAAACGATGCAAAAATTATGAGTAAAACGAGTGACAATCCTGTTCGTGCGACACTCGAATGGGTGTGTTTTCAGCATCCAATACTCATGGAGTCAGTGCAAGTCTTTTGAGCCGAATTCTCTCTCTCTTTTCTCTCTCTCTTTCTCTCTTTTCTCTCTCTCTTTCTCTCTTTCTCTTTTTCTCTTTCTCTCTCTCTATCTCTCTAATATCTCAAAACTGCATTGCAAAACTGTATTAGCTGCCTGACCCATGGGGATGAATTTTCAGATGAACTGTTCGCTGAAACACGTCTTGATCATGTGTCATGTTCCAGTGATCAATTTTTTCATCCCTGAAGTGTGTGCCTCCCCAAACACCTCGCACAAGTCATTAGTTCATTGCCGTTGGCCTGCTGTAATATATTGAATTGATGATTTCCCGAGTTTGGTGCTTGAACAGTGTTCGAGTACAGGGTTCTCCTATGAAATCGCAGTCGAGTACACAAACGTTATCTTAAAAATACGTGTGACACTGGTTCAAATATTCACGTTATGACGCTCTGGGGCATGCTAAGACGTGACGATTACTGTTCACTTCCTGTTGTGCACAGTCTCGGTGCTTTTTGATCTCACTTCGTAAAATTTTCTCTGTTAATTGTAAATAAATAATCATGCGGGAATTTCCATTCTTTCAGGCCGGCTTCTCCTTCCTTTCCGTGTTTTTGCCAAAATGGCTGCTAAAGCGAGAGGCTTGCTGCAGTTCATATTTTCCGCTTCCTTTCTTGTTTGTGCCGCCACTGAAAACGATTTGGACAGAAAAGGTAAGTTTTTCCTTTTTTTTCTTCCTTTCTCCACCATTTTTCTTTTTCCTTATTTTTTATACTATCTTCTTGTTTTCTTTTCCCCCCTTTTTTTTCTTTTTTCTTTTTTCTTCTCCTATTTTTAGTTTCTTTTATAGTTTTTCTTCTTTGCGTTTTTCAACGGGAATTACAAAGTAACAAGTTGGAATCATTTTGTGGAGTAGGATTGTAGGTAGTAAAAATACCACCAGCTTCAAAGTTGAAAATCGTGTTCAGATAAATACAAAGAATTATTGTAGATTCCTCAGACGCGTTATTTTTTGAGTAGCACCATTCACAACCAAGAAACTTTAAATGGTATAGGGTTGCTTCTTCATGTGTTGCAATGCGGTCTGTTGGTCACCTTCCAAAAGTTTCAAAGTTTCCAAATTAATAGACTGGACTCCAACCTCTCAAGATATTAATCCAATAGAATGTTTGTTGTCTATCATTGATATTTAAAAATGAAAAATAATATTCAAGAACAGATCTCGAGAAAGTATTAATAGATTACTGTAATTACTTCACATTCAACAACTTCTTAGATTTTCTGATGATGATGATGATGATGATGATTATTAGGAGGACTAAGCGTGCTTGGTGTAACGGTTTGATTGGTTTTATTTGATCGCATATCAACCGTGTTTATATATATGTAGCATTTGTGGTGTAATGGATACTGATGTAAAAAAAAAAGTTTGATAAATGCTTATTGGGTTGAGTATAGTGGCGTTTATTTTGTTGACTAACATTTTTAAACATACATTTAATTTGTTCATCAACATTATATTTAGGGAACTCATTATTGATTAGAGTTTGTTTTATGTTTTTTATTTCTTTATAAACCACTATTTTGGAGGAGGAGATTAGTTTTGCACAGGATATTAGGTTACTGATAATTGCTTTTTTTATATCGGAAGGGAAATTTACTTTTAAAGTTGAGGGTACAGGAGCTGTTACTAGAGGGGGTGGGGGGCTGTAAGTCGATGTAGTGAAGTAAATATAATTATTGTTAGTATCAATGAGAACATCTTAAAAGGAAACTTCATTGTGTTTTTTTAGTTCATGAGTAAATTTAAGAACTGAATTTTTTTGAAAGGTGTCTTGCAGTATATTGATTTCATTAGTATCATTAGCAAGAATAAGTATATCATCAACATATCTTACGTATATTGAAGGTTTCAATGCTATTAAATATCTATGTTCGAGGTTGAACATGTAGAAATTACTGAAGATTGGGCCCAAGACAGACCCCATAGATACTCCGTCTGTTTGAACGTAAATATTACCAAGATGGTCATGAAATGGAACTTCAGTAGTGCATGTTAGGTGTATTTTTCGAAGTATATCTGGGTTGATTTTAAGAGCGGGGAGAAATGGGTTGTTATAAATATTATTTATGTTAATATAAATTGTTTCATTGACTGGTACATTAGTGAATAGATTTTCTACATCAAGTGAAACTAATATACCATTATTGGGTTTAATTTTATGTAGAACTTGAATTAATTCATGTGTAGATTTTATGTTATATTTACTAGGTAAGTTATGGTGTGATAATTTGTTTTATTGTATTTGTGTGTTGATAAAGCGGTGTAGGTATTTGTGATATAATTGGGCGCAGAGGGTGATTAGGTTTATGTTTTTTACGGCTCCATATACATAGCCGGGTTTATAATCACCGATTATTTTTGGGTAGTTTTGTACGATTATATATATGCGTTTTCTAAAAGAACAGCAGGCAGCCAACAATCTTCAATAGAGCCAGAGCTCATTTGCTTGCACACAGTTAAACGGCTTCAAGCACTGCAATCTAACACAAGTAGTTTTATTTGCACACAGTCAAATGGTTTCAAGGTTTGGTTTGGTTTCATTGTTTAATGGCATATCAACCTTTGTAGGTTATTTAATGCTAAAGCCATTGTCCTAGAACAACAGTAATGGTGCTATTTAATCCATAGCTGGGAGGATAAGGGGGTTTATACCTTTTCCCAGGGTATTTGCCCGAAAGTTAACGTAATAGCGCGACTGGAGTACGAACTCGCTTACTACGATTCCGCACTCCATCGCTTTAACCATTACACCACGAGGATACCCCCAAATGGTTTCAACTATTGATATTAACACAAGTAATTCAATTTAACGTCATTTATTAGTTTGCAGATTGTTAAATGGTTCCAAGTATAGAAAAAGTTTAAATGTTTCTATTTGATGGGACCCTAACAGGTGCTACCACTCCGGGTCAGTTAATCAGGGAATAATGGCAATGAAGAGGTACTCCACGTTCTCCAAAGCTCCAAGACTGAACCTCGCCATCAGATGCAGTTTAGTGTCATATCCAGGACACTCGTAGGAGGGGTCTACTCCCATACAGAGATGTCGTTGACCTATTATACAGACCTAGCCTACTGGGCTTTGTTTTATTTAATATTAAGGATATTCTGATAATGTGTCTGTGGCTTAATAGGGGATTTCCTTTTATAATTCATTTTTCTTATTCATAGATGTTAAACTCCAAAGAGAATTTAGATCAATATGTATTTTTTAAAATAAGGGGATATATTTTCCCAACCCCTCCACCATGCGCATGACCTCACACAAGGTCAATTTTTAATCGAAGTAAAGCTTGTTTGAATTCAGTTTTCTTTTGTCTTGATCGGTTGCCTAACCAAGCCTAAAGAACCCAGTCTGCCCTAACTATTTACAAATTGCTGGTGAGGAAGAACATTTGGATTCATTTCTTTCCGAAGGGCACTGGCACGAATTGAAGCCCAAATGATTTTTCCAAGATTTGAACTTTGCTTACGGAATCCATTTCCTACAACGATAACCGTGACGCTATTTAAAAATATTGGTCAATATTAACTGTAACCCATACGATATATTGCTCATATGAATCAATGTACCTCCTGAAAAAGGTTATGTATACCAAATTTGGTTGGTCTACAACATCCTCTGTCCGTCTATAGGAAACACAAACAAATCCTGCCTAATTATTATGCTTTATTCTTGCAGACAAGCATAAAAGCAGCTTCTTCGCTTATGTATGTGAGACTGGCGAAGGAGATTTAAAAAAACAACAACACAACTTTATTGGTCGATCCACATTCTCCGCCCGATGTTCTTGGCAACGAAACAATTTCTTCGCTGCTGGAATGATAATTGTATAATCAAGGGTAAAGTTACCTTGACCCACAAGACAAATGAAGATGGAGGATTTTAGTTGAGTTGCGGGCCAGAAATTATTTATCGACAAAGGTTTAAAAGTGAGCACTCACCCGCCTACGCAACCATTTTTTCTTTTTAAATCTATTTTATTCTATTTTTTTAATCTATTTTATTCTATTTTAGTTATCGCATTACAACTTTGAAAAATAATATTCTGATTTGATGCTAATCTCTATCAAAATATACAGATTCTTGATACCGCAAGACTTTCGGATGTGAAAATTCTCTGTTTTATATATATATATGCATGCGTGTGTGTGTGTGTGTGTGTGTGTGTGTGTGTGCGAGTGTTTATATATATATATATATATATATATATATATATAAGAAAGCAGGATAGAGTTCTTACATTCGGTTAATATTTATGTATGATATCATGTAAGAGTCCTTGTTGGTTGGCCAACATTGGCTTGTCAACGTGTAGAAGTCCATAAGAGAATGTCATTTATGAATTAGTTTTTATTTCTACAGCAGTGCACAGAATGTTTTCTTTATATTAGTTGGATGGGAGGTAAGTGGTCGTACAGCTGATGTTTTGTAGGATGCTGCTTCCAGGATTTATTTAAAAAATACATAGCATTTTTGTGTTCGCCCACTTATACACACACACACACACACACACACACACACACACACACACACATATATATATATATATATATATATATATATATATATATATATATATATTGCCATCCACAGACAGACTGTTTCGTTGTATCACAACTCTTCAGTGTAGCTAGAAACGTGAGATACTCAAAGCTGGGATCGAAACCTGGCTGATTTTTATGCTAGCTGGATATTGGGACACACACACACACACACACACACACACACACACACACACACACACACACACACACACACACATATATATATGTATATATATATATATACATATATGTATATATATTTGTGTGTGTACGAGTAAATGTTATATAATTAAAGTAATGATTTTTTAAAATAATAATTTTTCGTTTATTATATTTTATTATTTAGTTTGGTAAGGCTTGAACTACTCCGATCTCTTAGTCCAGGTGCAGAGTCTTACTACCCACGAGGAAAGGATATGATAATTACCACCTGTCATAATAAACCCCCAGATAGGAAATGGGACTGGAGTGTGGATGACGTCATGCCCAGAAGAGATGGTCCTGAGAATTTGAGGATTTTGAAAAGACAGTTAGTTGAGGTCGACCGTTGAAGGTATAGGTTGAGTTTTTCGGATCTCTACCAACAGAGATCTTAAACACCACAAGTTGCACTGCGCGTGGTGGTAGGGTTCAGCATAGTATGGTTAGTACAGGCTTTTAAGAATTGTATCTCTTTCCTCGTGTCGCCAATGACTGAAGGTAGAAAGAAATAAACTCGTTCGGACCGCCTGTATTTGTATTACTGTTGTTATTGAAATCTTTATGAGTATACAACATAAATATATATCATTAAAGTATTTATGTTAGTAGTGTGTGTATGTGTGAATAAGGATCATCTTAATTTTTATTTTATTTTTCTCATTTTCTTACTTGGGATTGTACATAAAGATTAAGTAAATATAAGAACTCTCTCTCCCAAATATATTCTTCTGTTTGTCTCTCTCCTTCTCTCTCTCTCTCTCTCTCTCTCTCTCTCCTTTTCTCTCTCTCTCTCTCTCTCTATATATATATATATATATATATATATATCTTGTTTCACCTTCGTTTTCTCTGCAGTAGATATTTCATTTTAATATTTTTCTTTAATTGAATCTATTATTTATTATCATAGTTCTTAAGTGATAGATGATTCAATAATTTCATTAGAAATTATTAAAACTTAGCGGGATCAGTTGTATTCTGCTTAGAAAGTTATGCTGGGGGATATGAAGGTAGACTTAAAAGTTGATATGATGATGGCATTTCGGTTGTTGAATTTTTTTACCTATGGGATCCAAGCACAGGAACAACGATGAAAGAAGTGTGCGGTCCGCAAGGGGTAATGTGTTGAAAAATAAATTTCATTTGGTCACATTCCACAAATGTATCTTGGTCAGCCAATGAACTTTTCAGCCGACCCTCGTAAATAATTGTAAATACAAACCAATATGCCCCCCCCCCAAATTATTCATTTTTGTCTCGGATCATAACTGTGTTATTTGTTTACCCCAGTATATTTTTAGGATCTGTCACTAATATATATCGTGATTATTTATGTATAATACGCACCCGTTAATTTGTGCAAGAAAATTCTGAAGAAAAAATAATCTGGTACATAGTACGCATTGGCTTGAAAATTTGTAGTTGCTAAATTTAACATTTGTTCAACCTTTTTTTGATCGTATAGATTAGAATTAGAATTTATTTTTGGAAACAAAACATTTACGCAGTATTTAGAACAAACGGACTTGTTCACACAAAAATGCAACAACTTGTGGCAAAAATAACCTCATAACAGGAGAAACAAAATTCTTGTTATTTCGATGTATTAATAGAAAACAGAAATGTTTACCCTATTTACCCAACCCCTCCACTCGGGCAGGATATGACACAAGGTCAATTTTAAGCGGAGTTTAACAGGTTTGAATTCAGAGTTTTCCTTCTCCTAGACTAGTTGCCTCACCAAGGCTGAAGAACCTAGTCTGCCCTACTATTTACCCATAGCTGGAGGGAGAATAATTGGATTCATACCTTTCCCAAGGGTATTAGTGCTATATGAAATGCAATCAGTCTCGTCCAGGATTGGAACTCGAGTCGCCGTGTCCAATTCCTGCGACGATAACCATTACACCACGGGCACCTCCATATATATATATTTTAAGATAATGATGTAGAACAAACAGTCACTGGACATGTTTTTAAATACGAACGCTTATTTATTGACAGAACGGTTTCTCCTTTCTCTGTATAAATAAAAGTCCTCCTCATTTTGTATTTCATTAAAAATTCATCGGTGATTTGACGTCATTCGATATCAACCATCCAAGTCCTGATGATGGTTCATTAGAACCGAAACGTTATAGCGCTGACTTTCTTTAACATTAAATTCTTCTCTTTGGATTACTTTGTTTTTCAATTTCTCTCTTTATTATCTGATTCATTTCCATTATTTACCTCCACACACACACACACATATATATATATATATATATATGTGTGTGTGTGTGTGTGTGTGTGTGTGTGTGTGTGTGTGTGTGTGTGTGTGTGTGTGTGTGTGTGTGAAGAAAGGAGAAAACGAAATCTACTCTCGCATTTCCAGTATATATATATATATATATATATATATATATATATATATATATATATAACCCAGGTCTAGTCATACCAAAGACTCAAAAAATGGTACTTGATACATCCTTGCTTAACATACAATATATGTGAAGGGTAAATTGACGCAATCTAGGGAAAAGGAGTAGTGCCCTCCCCTACACCTTGGTGTAGCAGCTATTGAAAAGGGAGTCTTCGGCTAGCCTTCGACTTCTGTCACCAACTTTACTTACTATATATATATATATAATATCAATTCCTCTATTTTATACACACACACACACACACACACACACACACACACACACACACACACACACACACACACATATATATATATATATATATATATCCAGACTTGAAAAGTGACGGTAGATTTTGTTTTTTCTTCCAACTAAAGATCTTGTTTCGGGTTCAAGATGCAAAGGTATAGAAGTTTTAATAGATAAGTACCAAAAAGTGTTGTAAAATAAATAGTATCAGTCATTATTTATTCGTCGTCTAATTTCAAGCAAATCTAAACACTTTATTCAAGGAGATTTTCTCACAAAACAAATTGCAAAGTGCATCGCTGAATCGCATTATGTATCTTCTTGTCTGGTAGTCGCCATCTTCTCGAGTGTCTCTTTCGTATACCGTCTGTCTTTTTTGTTGTTTCTTTTTTATCTCCTTCCTCCTGTTCTTTTCATTTGCCGACGCTTTAGTCATACGACGTACGCATGCTTGCAATTTTAATGAAAGTCAATGGCGGCTACCTATCTCGAGTTACTTTTACCCTTTCTCCTAAATCCAATTAAAAACAGTGCATTCATTTATTGGTTGGCCCGTTAACTTCTCAGATAGATTTGATATGCATGCACACACATACTATTTCTTAAATTGAAGAGAGAAAATGACATTACGGTAATCATATGGAAAACTAAAAGTAAAATGTTATGTAATAGCAATTAATTGAAAGTGATAACATGTCTATTTATTGCGTCTAATAATCTTGCTAAGTAATGAGCCATAAATTAATAGGTTTCGCAATAAAAATACTATTAATTAATATTGGAGAGCTCATATATATATATATATATATATATATATATATATATATATATATATATATATATGTATATATAATGTGCATTTGGGCGGGAATAACTAAAACCCCAAAGTGATGGTAAGCTACTTAAAGCTTCAAGCTTTCTAAATATCTTTATTATCGTCAGGATTTTTATAGAGTAGAATTACTGTTAGGGATTTTTCTTGAATTCATTTTTTTTTTCAAATTCTATTTATTCATTTACTTATTTTAAAGAATTTATTTCTGTGTGTATTTCTTTCCTAAAAATCAATCCAGTATCATTTCTTTCGTTGCCGCATTCGATTAAAGTTGAATTTCTTGTGTCGTGTGCGACTACTTTTTGCCATATCTTTTCATCCAAATTGTTGTCATGGAAACAAGCAAAGGCAAATGATGTCATTCACTATGTACCGAGCAACCTATGAAAGATTGAGTGATTAATTGACTGATTTTGTCGCTATGTCTGGGGTTATTTATGCATATAGGTTAGAGAATAGCGTTCATTGTACGTTTATATATTTTAGGTAGTTGCTTCTTCTTTCGAATTTCTGTACAACAATAAGTATCAAGTATTTCTATCTAACACGAATAATTTTCATGCGGTTATATGGTTTCAATACTAATACTAATAATTTATACAATATCATATGGTTTCAAGTAACTACTTCTATTTCATGATAATCATTTCTTCACACACACAGTTTCAAATAATAATAATAATGATAAAAACTAATGACAATCCATAAGGCATTACATCCCAGAGACGACGTTGACAGATTATGTTTCAAGAAAAGAGGGAGGAAGAGGACTTGCCAGCATTGAAGACAGCGTTGACGCATCGATACAACGACTCGAAGACTATATACAAAAACTCGAAGGAGGACTCATTACAGCCACCAGAAACGAAACTGAGAACACGATGAACAACAGAATGACAATAACTTGGAAACAAAAATGGGAAGGAAAACAACTCTATGGGCGGTTTAAACGACTAATAAACAATATCTCACATGACAAAACTTAGACATGGCTAAGAAAAGGAAACTTTAAGAGAGAAACAGAATCTCTCCTAATAGCAGCACAAGACAGCAGCATAAGAACCAATCATATCAAAGCGAGAATAGATAAAACTCAACAAAATAGCATATGCAGGCTATGTGTTGACAGAGATAAAACCATCAATCATATAATAAGCGAACGCAGCAAATTAGCACAGCGAGACACGACTGGGTCGGTAAGGTGATTCACTGGGAAATGTGTAAGAAATTTAAATTCGACCATACTAACAAATGGTATATGCACAACCCAACACCTGTCCTAGAAAATGCCACGCATAAACTCCTATGGGCCTTTAACATACAAACGGATCACCTAATCCCGGCCTGAAGACCAGACCTAATAATAATCAACAACAAAAAAAAAAAAAGAGAACTTGCAAAATAGTCGACTTTGCTGTCCCGGCTGACCACCGAATAAAACTGAAAGAATGTGAAAAAAAGGATAAGTACCTCGACCTTGCTAGGGAATTGAAAAAACTGTGGAACATGCAGGTGACAATTATACCAATTGTAATTGGACAAGTGGAGACCATCCAAACGACAGGATTATTGAGAACGGCCAGAATACTAAGAAGAGTCCTGGAGATTTGGGAGACTTGCTGTCACTCAGACTCCAGTGAAGAACCATCGGCTAACGCTGATGTGAAAAGCTCTAATGAGTGAATAATAATAATAATAATAATGATAATACACTGGGAATGGTGCAAGAAGTTTAAATTTGACCATGCGAACAAATGGTATATGCACAACCCAGAATACGTACTGGAAAATGAGACGCACAAAATACAAACAGTTCATGTAATCTCGGCCAGACGACCAGACATTCTGATAGTAAGAAAAAAAGAACCTGCCGAATAATGGACTTTGCCGTTTCGGCTAACCACAGGGTAAAACTGAAGGAAGGCGAAAAGAGAGAAAAATACCTGGACCTGGCTAGAGAATTGGAAAAAAAAATGCAACATGAAAGTGACAGTGATACCAATAGTAATTGGTGCGCTCGGTACAGTCACCAAAGGATTTGTAAAGAGACTGGAGGACTGGGAAAAGAAATCGTTCATGATTCAGGTTTAAATTTGAGTGAAATTAGTGACGACGAATTAATGGGGATTTAGTAATTTCTTTCATCTTAATTTCTCTTAAATTTAATTGCAATGATCCAGGCTATTATCTAATATTTCTGTACATTACAAACGGCCGTAGTCTTATCATGTGGTATCGTATACAAGAGATTACAGAGTCGATAAAGAGGATGGGGAGAAGTCTACAAACAACTATAATATGATAATCTTGAAGTACGTTGCCGAACACAAATGTCATCGTAGAGGTCCGGGAACAAGGCCTGAAAATTACCCTTGTATCGTCGAATGCAGCTTAAGAGTGTTGGTGTCACAGTATTGGTGACACCAACCAAGAAACTGAAGCGTAGGCACTGTGTCTGATAGCAGGAACCGAGTTTATATATTGGACCCACGCGCTAAAGAGAGACACTCACTCACCGACAGTAGAGAGAGAGTGTCTCTCCCAAGCACGCGAGGCCTATATCTATACCAGCTCACCTTTTTTTTTTCTTTTTTAAAAGGAAATTAATGCTTAATTCATTAATTATTTCTGCCTGAACACATCTGGAAAGCAAGTACCTGTGGCGTAACAGTTTTCGTCGTGGAGTCGTTAAGTCCATTTCAAATCCTAGACTAGATTGCTGGCATTTCTTTTTGTGCTTATCTCATTGAAAAAGGCATGAATCGATCTCTTTTTCTTGCTATGGATAAATGGGCCATATGGGTTCTTTAGCCTTGGCATGGCAATTGTATAGAGGAGGTAATCAAATCGCTGGACGAACATGATTAACATATCATCATCATCATCATGTTGTGCCGCCAGCACGGATATCCCTGACCCTCTCTCACCACTTCTCCCTATTGTTCATCACCTCTGGCAGGTCTACAGGGCTACATCCCGTATCCTCACATAGCTGCTGAATGTATGTTCGAGCTGGTCGTCCTGCTTTTGCCCGGCCATATGTGGGGGTCCATAGGAGTACATCACTTATGAGCTCGTCCCTGCTTCTCCAGCAGTGTCCTGCATGTCTGGTTCGTCTAACTAGGATAGTTTTCGTGATGGGAGGCAGGTGGCCGTATAGTTGGTGCCTTGTGGGGTGTATAAAGTAATGAAATAATTTATTCCGCTATATAGGATATATAAGTTAATGTTTCCGTGCCTTATACCTTTTTAATTAATTTATTTAAAAACATTTTAAACTCCTAAGCAAGGAAAATCAACACACATTTTTAATATAGATCGGTATAAGGTGAAATTAAAATCATATATTTCTCATGTTAATCATGTTAAAGCTGAAACAAAAGAAAAGTTAACAAAATCAATGGATGAAAGAATGTCAAGTTTATATCAATAATCTTTGTAATAACGGGGATAAGAAAGTGCTTGTGAATTAACTGTTGTCGCCGTAGGAAATTGACTTGATGATCAGAGTTCAAATCCTGGCCGAGGCTGGTTGTCTTTCACTTCTAATGCCCTTGGAAAAAGCATGGATCTCTCTCTTTCTTTAGCTATGGGTAAAATAGTAGAGCAGACTAGGTTATCTGGTTTTGTTGGTAACCTGTTTAGAAGAATGGGAAAAAAAAAATCAAATTCTGAGTTTAAAATCAGGATTAATTTGAGCTGCATGTCAACTCATCTCAAGTTAGTGGTTAAGGAATCGCATTCATATTTCTATTTTTGTGTGTAATTGTTAAGTAACCTTATGAGCCAATTATACTGGAATAACTTAATTCCCTGCCCTCATCATCGCACCAGTTTACTTGTGCAGATATCATACTCAAACGGCAGGGGTTAATTTTAGGTTCAAGGCTAAATTTTTCCCCCATTGTCATATTGAATGCGAATAATTTTCAAACAGATTTAATTGACCCATAGATGTGAACCTCAAAGGTACTACTTATCTGGGTCAGAGTGGACTTGGGAGTAATGGCAATCAAGAGGTCCTCCACTCTCCTCAGATGTTCAGAAGTGGAACCTCACCATCAGATGCAGTTTAGTGTTCTATTTAGGACCCTTTTTGTAGGGGGTTCATCCCTCTCTGAGAGATATAGTCAGAGTATTCGAAGATCGACAGAAAGAGCGGTAATAACCTGGGGTTTTAGGGGTAGAAAATTCACCCCATAAAAACTCAAGTGAAGGGGGAGTCTCCATGGTGTAGTAGCTAACGCGCTGGACTGCGACATCATAGTAAGCGAGTTCGAATTCCAGTCACTCTATTAGGTTTACTTTCTGACAAATACATTTGGGAAAAGTACGAAACCCCCTATCTCCCTAGATACGAGTTAAATAGTACCACTACTGTTCTTCTACAATAATGGCTTTGGCATTAAATAACCCCCAAAGGTTGATATGCCATTAAAAAGAGAAAACAAAGCAACTAAATGCTACTGAAACTGTTGCGACTGCACATAGTATGGGTCCAGCTCTATGCTTCGCAAAGGAGTCTACTTCTACTGTATGGAAATATTTTTTGAATTAGGGTTCTATTCACTTTGCCTTTTGACGGGGAGGATTTTGCTCGTTAAAGTACAAGATTTTGGTTAAATAAATGCACGAGGTAACGAAGTACCATGTTTCCTAAAAACCTGTTTTGCGACCATGGCAGCATTTTTCTAAACAGGTTACCAACAAAACCAGATAACCTAGTCTGCTCTACTATTTTACCCATAGCTAAAGAAAGAGAGAGATCCATGCTTTTTCCAAGGGCATTAGAAGTGAAAGACAACCAGCCTCGGCCAGGATTTGAACTCTGATCATCAAGTCAATTTCCTACGGCGACAACAGTTAATTCACAAGCACTTTCTTATCCCCGTTATTACAAAAATTATTGATATAAACTTGACATTCTTTCATCCATTGATTTTGTTAACTTTTCTTGTTTGTTTTTAACGTTTAATTTAGCCTGCACTAGAGGCTTGAAAATTAGAAGAAAACGTATTTTGTCGGCACGCGCCGTACATGTTTGTTTTAAAAAAGAAGCGACCAGGTTTTGATTTATTTTCTGCAGAAAGCAATATGGCTGAATGATAAGTGACTATGCCACCACCTCTTCCACCTCGAAAGAGATAAAAAGGCATCTGGGTTGATAAGAGGAAAATTACTGAGATTTATCCTTCATCTTCATCTTTCGTCCGTAGAGAACGGGCCTCAGCCTCATCGTTTGTGCGCTTTCTTTCTTTCTTTCTTTCTTTCTGTAAATAATAGATCTTCAAAAATAATTATTATATTTCACTAAATGTATCATCTCCAATCCCGAAAAAGTAGTAGTTTTCTAATATAATTTCCCTTTGTATCTCGCTTTCTCTTTCTCTTTCTCTCTCTCTCTCTCCCTGTCATTTTTTCTAAACTCTCTCGGTTGTAGTTATGGGCGGGTGGTATTCCCAAATACTCATTCATTTACTCACTTCGAGTGGTGGCTGAGTGAATATCTCAAGAGCATTAAAACAGAGAAAAGTACTAGTTCTGGCCGAAATTCATTTCATATATATATATATATATATATATATATATATATACTCAAACCCACACAAAACCAATTCACGACTTGAGAACGTGGGTTGGTTTTATTTCTTACTATATCTAAATATTCTGTTATGTGCAATACACTTTGGTTGCATTACAAATTTTCTATACTGAGCACTGTCATAGTTTTATTGGCGTTTTACGTTTTAGCGAGTCTCTCAATTTTAATTCTATGAACACACACACATACATATGTGTATGTATATATAGTGTGTATATACATATATATCATCATCATCATCATGTCGTGCCGCCAGCACGGATATCCCTGACCCTCTATCGCCACTTCTCCCTATCGTTCATCACCTCTGGCAGGTTCTCAGGGATACATCCCGTATCCTCGCATAGCTGCTGTATGTATGTTCGAGCTGGTCGTCCTGCTTTTGCCCGGCCATATGTGGGGGTCCATAGGAGTACATCACTTATGAGCTCGTCCCTGCTTCTCCAGCAGTGTCCTGCATGTCTGGTTCGTCTAACTTGGATAGTTTTCGTGATGGGAGGCAGGTGGCCGTATAGTTGGTGCCTTGAGGGGTGTTGCCGCCAGGACTTGTTCAATATTGCTCGCAACATTCTTGTGTAATTGCCGTCTATCTTCTTCTCCTGCTGTTTTGTTAGCGTCCAAGTAGTGCATCCATACATAAATATAAATGTATATATATATATGAAGGTTGAGTCTGGATCTGGATCTGTTGACTTAAAACGAGAGCGTGTCCTGTTGGCGGGGCTTTTAGAGGGGAAAGAGTGCCTCCCCCCCAAAAAAAGGCGTGTGTCTTAGGTATGGCACACAACTCCATCTGGTGTTTAGACTCAAGTTTTCGAGATTTGCGGAGAGTGGAGTATCCCTTCATCACCATTATTTTCAGGTCCACTTTCAGCCGGATTGCTTGTATCAGTGAGGGTCCAATTTATCGGTCAAATAAATCTGTTTCCAGATTATTGGTATTTGATAGGAATACTTGATATCTTATAACCGTATGAAAAAAATTTTAAGAAACAACTACGCAAAAAGTAAATATGAACTCACAAAGAATACAAATCCCTAATCTCTTGGTATAAAATAAGCCCAAATAGATTGACATGTCGTTAAAATGAGAGCATTGCTCTATAGTGTGTGATGTCATACTTTGTTGTGTACATTTCTTCATATTTCTGAACTGACGTTAATTTAAATCAAGTACGTAATTGACAGTATGAATATTTTTGTTTCTTTATTTCTGTCGGTTTTGCTTTCCAAGAAGAAAAGATAGCACACTCTGATCTTTTAACTCAGCGACACACACTTTGAATAAGAAAAATCTAACTGATATTACAAATACCACCTCGGGGAGATTTCAATAATGTTTTGACAGAAATGGTGAACAGGTGGACACTTTAATATCATAAAGGAATTCCCATTGAAAGGTTTAGAATTTTTTAAATATACTATTGTTTTGTTTATTATAAAAAAAATGGAAATCATTTCAAAAAAAATTTTGAATACATCGTTGTATGTATAAAATTGAAGTTTCTAATTGATACTTTTTATTTTTATTTTCATTTTTACAGTCGCAGTGGAGGTGAAGATGAAGCCAGAAATGGACATAATGTGTAACTTTTCCCCCAGTGACTGCTGCCCAAAATGGAACGGTAATTGCTGTTGTGGTTTCAGTTACCATCATCTAATGACTTCGTTCTCCAAACGAGGCCGAAACACCACCGCAAGCGGCTCGTTTGTCGAGAACTTTCGTCAAGATCTGAACCAAGATCACAACGGAAGTGATGTCGACAGTGAAAGGAGTTATCGGGATTACGAAACCAACTACGAAATCAAAGACATTTCGGACGTTTTCTTTCAGTATAATTACAGCTATCAGAATATCCCGGCTAACTTGGCTCACATCGGCACCCAATTACTTGATGCTGAATCTGTACGTTATTTTCGGGACTACGATGATGAAGTCGTCTTTCTGGGTAAGGGTTCCTTCGGTGAAGTGTATCTGGCTGAAATGGTGGAAAGCAAACAGGTGGTTGCGGTTAAGCTTTTCCTCGATTCGGACTATCTGGACATTATCTCTGAAGTAATTATAACCCAATACCTTTCTGATACCGGGGTCATTCCAAAAATTCTTGGCCTTCTTCCGACGGGTCCAATGACGAGTAACCTTTCTCTGGTGCAAGAATATGTCAGTGGGATGACATTAGAAGATCATTTAAATGAAGAAAACGAGACGACGCTGATACCAATCAATTGGCTTAATATCTCATTACAGCTAGCAGTTGGACTGCAAAAGATACATCAAAAGTACGTATTATTAAATGACATTCACGAGGGTAATGTTCTTGTTGAGCCCCCTCACTTACGTGTGGTATACATTGACATGGGACACGCGACGTTTCGTTCTGGATATAAATATAATAATTATAACGGTTCCCTATATACGTACGAGCATTTAGCGCCAGAACTTCGGAAGAGCCAGCCAGGAACACCAGCTTCAGATGTTTACAGTTTGGGTTCACTCCTTAGCAGAATCAGTAATATAAGCCATATTGAAGAAGTAGAGAAGCTTGCCAATCAGTGTCTCCAGACTCAACCGGAAAAGCGTCCGACGCTAAGTGATTTGGTTATTTCTCTGAAAGACCTTTTCGAACAGGAAAAACAGAAGATCGAACGAAAGAGGGTAAAATTTCAGGACTTTTCCAACATTAAATCCAGTAATTATCCGCCTCTCATTCATTATAACGTGCCCATACTCGGACCGGATTCTATTACGGATATTCAGAACGGGACTTACCAAGAGGACGACGACTTGGGAAGTGGAGAAACGGCCGTCAACGACACTTTAGTTCCGATGTATATCTACTTAGGTGGGACACGGGCTAAAGTTCATATTGGAACTCTTGTTCATTGTAAATGTGTTGTCATGATTCGCGCTTATGAAAATGGTTCGTTCGAAAGGATCCTTGAAGAGTCTCGGATTTTACTCCATTTAAAAGACACAGGCGCCGTCTTTCCATTCCATGGTCTCTTGCCAACAGGAAATCTGCTGGATGAATTTGAAATCGTCCAGTCTTACTTTGTCCGGATGGTATCCGTAGCGAATATCTTCCAACGCTTCTCTCTCCGAATGACGGACACGGAACTTCTAGCATTCTTTATTCATATTTCCGTCCATTTATTAGAAGTACATCGTAAAGGAGTGCTGTTAAATTATCTCAACGAAGAAAACGTAATGATCGATCCGGAAAACACCAAGAACCCGGTGTGGTTCAGTGACCTCTCACGTGCCACCTACAATGACGTGTACATCTTCCCGGTGGAGGACGCCGATTTGAGCAGTTTTAAATTTCTAGCGCCGGAAGTTAGGGCCGGATCCCCGACTTCCGCCGCTAGTGATATCTACAGTCTTTGTTATGTGTATAAATTGGTTCTCGACCGACTCCATAAGTGGACACATATGGAATTGGTGAGACACTGTCTGGCTGCAGATCCAGAAGTGCGTCCTTCTCTTCCAGAAATAATAATGGAACTACGATCATTAGCGCACTTGATCCAGTAACAATGGAATTCTTGAACTGAAATTCAAATGCGTTGCTAGACTTTCAACCGGAAAAAGTGAACTAGTAAAAAACAATTGGTTCGTGGGAAGAGAACTTATTTTCAATTTGAATGGATTTTTTTCTAAACTAATAAACATAAGTTGTATTACAATGAAAAATTACCAAATTTTGAAAAAGGAAAGAAATAATGTCAAGATAAATATTCGTAAAATTAATAGCGTTGAGATCTACAGATTTTGAGAATTAATTGCAAAACAGACACGCGGAGTTGTCTGCCCTTGGAAGGTCTTGTTTTCTCAAAATTAACGCCAACTTCTCGCGTCAGCTCTAGTGACAACCCGGAGAAAATAGGACGTTTCAAGGACAGAAAACTTATTTTGCTTGCTTTACTGTTTATTCTCAGTTGCGTAGATCTTAACAATGGGTTTCCGGAAGTGAGGGCGATGAAAATATATATTGTGATGTAAGAAGTATAAATGTTATATAAATAAATAAAATACTTTTAATTTTATTTAATGCTTTTCTCGAATAGTTTAAACAAATACTAATTTCGATACTTACTACTGCAATATAAGTAGTTAGCGACCGAAGTCGAGGGCGACCAGAAGGCTCCCTTTTCAATAGCTACTACACTGAGGTGTAGGAGAGGGTGTCTCTCCTTTCCCTGGATTGCTCCACTTTACCCTCGATACGTACCTTATATTGCTGAGTGTTAAACAAGGAGGTATCAAGTACCATTTTTAAAGCCTTTCCTTTGACACGACCTGGGATTGAACCCAGGTCTCCCGGACCACTGGCGATCATTTTCTTTTGGCAGAAAAAGGTTTTGAATGATTAAAAGCATAAAAGTTCCTTTAGTTTGTTGTATTTGAAAAACAAAACAAACACACAAAAAACATTTATGATGGTAAGTAAATACTAAATAAACAAATTGGAAAAAAAAAAGAAAGATTACATCGAGTAGTGTAGACGGTTGTAAGCGAGTTCGTTTCTCACTTGGTGCTCCATATGTCTAGCCTTATGAAAAACTATGCTAAGCTAGTAAATTATATACGGACCTAAAAAAATATTTTATTTCATTTCATTTTTTAAATTTTAATCGCTGTTGTTTTTTTTTTTTTGTCCCTCAGTATCCATTATTCTGATATTCTTTATCTCTCTGAATCCATTATTCTGATATTATTTATCCTTCCGAATCCATTATTCTGATATTCTTTAGCCATCTGAATCCATTATTCTGATATTCGGGCTGGGCAATATTCTATGAAAAGTTGATCTCATTAAGATCACGTCAAGAACTAGTTCAAATAGGATTAGTATAAAACTTTTTTGATACTTTTCGATTGAGGCTGGTTGGCGAAATGGTTATCGTTGTAGGAAATGGAATCTAGAAAGCAAGTTCAAATTATTTTTGCGTTCTTGGTAAAAGTATGCCTGCTTCTCTTCAATCCCACATCAACTAAGGACAAATAGTAGGGCAGGCTGTCTCTTTAGCCTTGTCACAGAAAATTCGAAATTCAAACCTGCAACACCCTGCTTTAAAATGGACCTTGTGTCACATCTTGTTCGTAGTGGAGGTTTTCGGTAAATACATAGTTTGTTAGAATGAAGACTAAATTAAAACTGGGATTTTGGTTCTGGTTTTATCAAAGAGAATATTTTTAAAATAATCACATTTAATTTTTTAAATATTTGGCAAATATCAACGCTGTGTTTCTTTTTGTGGAAAATTCTTTCGGGTAGGATCTGTAGAATACGATCAGATTGTTTGATGTCATATTATCGGGACATTCATTGGCGGGGGGGGGTCTTACCCCACTGCAGAGATGCAGCCGCTGTATTCTACAGCCCCAGCTGACTGGGTTTCTTTGTTTTAATGGCATATCAACCTTTGTGGGTTATTCAATGCCAAAGCCATTCTTCTAAAAAGAACAGTAGTGGTATCATTCAACCCATAGTTAGGAGGATAAGGGGATTCATGTCCGAAAGCGAACGTAATAGCCCGACTGGAGTTCGAACTTGCTTACTACGATTCCACAGTCCAGCGCTTTAATCTTAACACCGCGAGGACATCTGCTCACAGCCGATTGGGCTAGTAATTCTAGTGCTTTAAGATCCAGTATATTTGAAAGTCAATTTGATATCTTTATCTGAAACAGATTGATTTGACCCATCAATGGGACAATAACAGGTACTACTATTTCAGGACTGATTAGACCTGGGAGTAATGATAATCAAGGTGTAACTGCACACTTGAATAATTTGTACACAGTTATATGGCGGCACGTAACCAATAATAATCCTTTGGAAACAATAATAGCCCTAAGTAATTGTTAATCCAAATAATTTACTCGCAGTTATAATTTAAAGTATTCCTGTTTAATAAAGACCTGTTTGACCTTTAGATGGGACTCCCGGGGATGAAGCCGACGGCATGAATTTGCATTTGGCTTTGACCCCAGCCGTCTTTTAAGCCGGACTGTCTGACATTCGTGTCGGACGGGGAATTGTCCAGCAAAGGCAGACTTGAGGTCGAAAGGCCCCTGGCTTCGGTTGGGCGAGCTGCATCATTGACACCGTTGTATAGCACGGGACCTCGCTGTCGAGTTTACGCTATAATGAGGCATCCGTCCCTGGACCCAGATTTGGGCCCATGTCCAGCAAGGCTCATCAGGCTCACATCGCATTAAGTGGGCCGATGACCAGCATAGACCAGCAGGACTCGAGCCTCGGCTCATGTACGACTTTCCCCTCTCCTAACCCTCTATAAAACGACTTTCGGGTCATTGACCTTGTGTCAAGTGCTGTCTGGTGGGAGGCAGAGACTAATAACTGTAGATGGAACTCTCACGTTTCGGATCACAGTGGACCTCGGAGTAATGGAAAAGATGAAGTGAGTATACATTTTACCTGAGCTCCTGAACAGAGGGCTCATTACCGGATGCAGTTTAGTGTCATACTAGGGACACTATTTCGATACTGATTCAATTATATATGTATATATATATATGTGTGTGTGTGTGTGTGTTTCTCTCTCTCTCTCTCTCTCTCACTCTCTCTCCCTCTCTCTCTCTCTGTGTCTGTGTCTGTGTGTGTGTTTATATATTTATAACCAAATATACATAGGTTTAATGTGGTTAAACGTTTGTTTACAAGACTAAAATCCTAGCGGAAGCTGTTTGCGTTTCTCTTGGTGCTAATGTCCTTGAAGAAGACGTTAGTCCATCTTTTCCTTCCAACTATCGGTAAATAGTAGGGTAGACTGACTTCTTTAGCCTTGGCTAAATAATCAGTCTAGGAGATGGAAAACACTAAATTCAAACCACTTAAAAGTAGATCATGTGTCATATCCTGCGTGTTTTTTTTAAATCTTTTTTTAAAAATTTTTTTACATTCACTGTATTTTTTTCAGTATTAGTGCAATATTTATAATATTCTATTTGAGTAATTTAAAATGATATTTCATATCAAAGTTTAACTTTGAAATTATTTATTTCGTAAATTCAAAACTTTTAAGAATTTGTCAGTTTAATAAAGTAACGTTTCTAGCACTACCTCTACGGAAGACAAAAGTGTGTGTGTGTGTGTGTGTGTGTGTGTATGGATTGTAATGGTTACTATCGTAAGAAAGGAACACGGTAACTCGAGTTCAAATCCTGGACAGGGCTGATTGCATTTCACATAGCTCTAATACCCCGGGGAAAAGTGTGAATCCAGTCTTTCTCACTTCAGTTATGGGTAAATAAATAGTAGCACAGACTAGGCCCTTAAACTTTGCTAACCGGTCAAGAAGAAAAACTTCAAAGCCTGTTAAACTCCGATTAAAACTGACCTTGTGTCGCATCGAGCTCATGCATATATATATATATATATATATATATATCCTTAGGAAAGGTATGCAGTTTTTCTCTACGGGTTAAATAGTATCACTACTGTCCTTCCACAAGGATAACTTTGGTATTAAGTAACCCACGAAGTGTGATATGCCATTAAATAAAGAAAGCTAACGTATGTATATAGGAGGCGCTCGTTGAGTAATGCTTATTGTCGTAGGAAATGGACACGGCGACACGAGCTCAAAAACTGCACGAGCCTGTTTGCATTATCCGTTGCGCTAATACTTTTGGGAAAGGTATGAATCTAACTATTATTCCTCCAGCTATAAGTAAATAGTAGGGCAGACTGGCTGTTTAAACCTTGTTATGGCAACCAATCTAGGAGAAGGAGAACTTTGAATTAAAACTTATTAAACTCCACTTAAAAATTGACCTCATATTGCATCCTACTCGTTCTAGAGGTGTGTGTGTGTGTGTTTACATATATATATATATATATATATATATATATATATATACTGTGATAGCTGTGGACTATAAAAGTATGTTAAAGTAGTAAAAATTTGATAATGCAGTTGAATGTATGACCCTGATAAACGAGTTTAAAACTGAGGTTTAGTTTATCTTTGGAAATTTCTACGTTTTTATTAAGTTTTACTGTATATCATATTTTTTAATCGACGTCTTGGGGTTGGGAATATGATCGCAGACGCAAGCTGAGACGGAAGCAGTGACCGTAACATTGTTATACAAGAAGGCAAAGAGACGGCGTATTCTGCTGAACAAGAAGTCTGACAAACGATTTCAAAGAGAAAAATAAATTTTCATATATATATATATATATATATATGCACACACACTACGAATTAAAAGTATTTGACCACCCACAAAAATTTTTATTTTTCATCCTTAAAGTGTTATTTTTAATGAAATGCGGTAAGCACCATAATGGTTTTATTTATCATACTAAATACAAGTCTTCCTCAGTAACTTTGACCTTAGTATAACCAGATATCTTTTGAAAAATTGATTTAAAGGCGTTTTTCTT
This sequence comes from Sepioteuthis lessoniana, assembly GCA_963585895.1. Lineage (NCBI taxonomy): Eukaryota > Metazoa > Mollusca > Cephalopoda > Myopsida > Loliginidae > Sepioteuthis > Sepioteuthis lessoniana. The sequence continues at coordinate 113,279,741 of OY757912.1, read as the reverse complement.
CTATAGTACAGAGCATGAAAAAGACGTTTTTCAAAAGTCACTATTTGAACTCACATTATACTATATTGTTTGGAATTACTGCTTGCTTGATACTACCTGTTTTACCGATGTGTAGAGGACAATTTCAACTGAGTAACCAGCTCGTGTAACAGAAGGGTGACTACTCCAAACTTCACTGCACGAGCGAACCAATGACGTAAAAAATGTGTCAACATCCACTGTGAGGAGAAGACTGAGAAGCTGGCCTATATGGCAGAACTACTGATAAGAAATCACATTTGAGGAAGTAAAAAAATGTCAAAAGGCTTCTGTGGGCCAATGACTAAACAATAGAGGAGTGGAATAAAGTCATTTGGGCTGACGAATCAAAGTTTGAAATCTTTGGGTCAAATAGGAGGGTCTATATGCGGCGAAGATTTGGTGAAAGAGCTGCAACTCCAGTATCACACCAACCGTAAAGCAAGGATGAAGCTCTATTATGGTATGGGGAGCTTTTGCCAATGGCAAAAGTCAGGTGTGACGGCAAATTATAAAAAGGAAGGATCCCCGGATGAGCAACCATTTAAAAGCGTATGGGAACTGCGCTAGTTTTATCACCAAACGGGGAGTTTATTTTTTTTTTTTGCACGTGTGAAGACGGAGCGGTCTGGCACTTAATCCCTCGTAGAATAAGTCCTTGTTCAGAGTTCTTTCTCGGGCATATAGGAACTGGCATATTATGTGGGGTTTAATTTATGGCTAGACTGACCGCCTCTGGCAAGGGGTTTCCACATTTCACACTACACACACACCCACCAAGGCCACTAGTTCTTCCTCCCCTAGAACAATGGAAGATATGGACCTCTAGGTTTAGATGTAATAATATTAATTATAGTAGTCGACAACTCCGGTTTCCCGTGTAATATTTTTAAAAGAATTCATATAGGACAATTTAAGCGAGAATAACATAAGGCGAATAGAAGCTGAAAAGGAAACAAGCATGAAACAATTTGGTAGTAGACGACATAAATGAACAACTTCAACCCGTGGGAACATTAAAATATATCAATCTTTTTACTATACACGCGGATACATATATTCAACGCGTCGGCTATATTATTAACGGATATTACATAAACATAAATGTCTTTCTTCTTTTCTTTTCTTTCTTTAGTCTTTCTTCAAATTGAGAGAGAGAGAGAGAGAGTATATAATTGGGTACAGGGAGAAACAGTCTTAAACTTTACTTATCTTTACGACGACTTTCCTTTGGAGAATATTTTCTTTTTTTTAATGGGTTGACGGAATTTATTTATGTTATATTTAGTTTTGGCTTGAAGGTATAGGTTCTCCTTGTCCAAGATACTTTCCGTCTTCCCCCGGTGATTTCGGCGGTAGTTTCAATATCTCTTATCATTTCAACTACTGTTCCGCAAATCCCGGTTTTGATGCTTCCCCCGGAGTTTGGCATTAGATCCATTCACCACGACCTCTGTCCCAAAACTGATTTTCTTAATCCTTATTTCCGCTGACGGAAGAAGGGGGCTATTTCCGCTTTGGGATTCTAGCCAATTATTTGGCTTCTATCTTCTTTCTTCTCCTGTCAGGCGATTCGTTACGGCTACTATATGTCCCTGTACCCCATTCTTTATCTGTCCGGTCACAAAGTACAAACACCAGTTAGCTTTCACTCTGACCCACATTCTTTACTTTCTCCGACAGGCCGTGAGGAATTGACCCATATTACTACTCTGTCTTAACGGTCATTCTTTGGCTGGCCTGCTAACTCAAACACGGAGGGGTAGGGGACATTCTTTATTTCTCTCCCCTCAGTGATCGACCACGTGACACAGGGGTTTGCACCAGATGAAGGCCAAATTGAAACAGACAGACTATCACATCATACTGCAACTTGACGCAATCCCATCTGGAACGCGGCTTGTGAGTGAAGGATTTGTACTCATGCAAGATAATGACCTATAGCATACAAGTAAACTCTGCCAGGGGTACATTAAAAGCAAAGAGAAGCAGCACGTCATTCAACCGTTGTCTTGGCCGGTACAATCAGCGAACTTAAATCACATTGAATTGGTGTGAGATGAACTCGACCGAAAAGCAAGAGCTAAGCAACCCACAAGTACGGCTCACCTCTGACAACTCTTGCAGGAAAGCTGGGCAAAACTATTTGCTGTCTTCCTCCAGTCTTACGTGGAAAGAATGCAGAGAATCTGTGAATCAGTGATAGAAGCCAAAGGGAGTCATTTTGATAAAGAATTTTTTTTGTGTTTTTTTGTTGATTTTGTTTTAATGTGGCTTAGAAAGAGTATTTAGTATAATGAATAAAACCATTGTGGTGCTTGTTTCATTAAGAATAACACTATTAGGATGAAAAATAAATTTTTTTGTGGGTGACCAAATATTTTGGACTGGTAGTGTATATATAATTCTGAAAATTTACATGAAGTTAAAAAAGCCTAGAGAAAGTATACATTTTAAACAAATATTGAAGCTGATTTTGACACCCTCAGACTACAAAAAGTTGCTGATTAGTTCAGAAAAAGAACATCTTTTTATTCAAATCAGTTATCAAATGACGTGCCAAATATGTTGAACAGCGAGATGAATCCGGACGTTTATTGATCGGTAGAAGCTGTAAAGCTGATACCAATATCAAGAGCTATGATATTCAACAGATAATACTAGACTCTCAGCGAGAGGGGGGAAATGAGAAACACATCTTATATATATATATATATATATATATATATACATATCCATTGTAGGAAGGCTATCTGATTAAGGTGGTCTCCTTCATAGGGGTGCCATCTAAAATAAATTTATAATTGTCAAATGACGGTTTGTTGATTTTTTTCAATTATATAGAAATTTGTCCGATAAGAAATTTATTAATTATCTTACATTGAGCACTACTAGAGATTTCTAATAATCCTCTTATATATTTATAAATCTGCATTTGTAAGGTCATGCATTGGGGATTACGGAGGATTAAGAAGGTTTCAAATAGAGTCATTCCCAACGCATCCTCTATTGGATATTATATATATATATATATATATATATAGAGAGAGAGAGAGAGAGTGTGGGAGAGAGA